>CM054135.1:69343323-69468323 GCA_028751875.1 Rapana venosa
TTGTTTTGTTTAGTTTTATTTTTGTTGTTGTTGTTTGTTTTCCTTTATGCTTATTGTATTTATTTTCTCTTACAAGTGTGACAGTTGGCGTCTTTTGCTTGTATGTGTTCTTTGCACTCAGAAAATGAGAACTATCTGCTGGCCTTTTTGTGCAGAGCTGTGCATTTTATTTGCAGGTTACAATCATTATCATCATCATGCATGATTTTTCTTCGTTCTTGTGAGCTAGGGTTTGTTATTTTTGTCTTGCTTTTGTATGGTGTTCTCCACCACCGCCCCGCCCCCCCCTCCTTTTTTGTGTGTGTGTGTGGTGAAAATGTCTTAGTAATATTATACCACACACACATTTTTTTTTTTTATATCTATCTATAGTGTATCAAAGCCAAAAGAACTAAATACAAAGAAGTTGGAATAATCAACTGGTTGAAGGTGCTCTGAAATTCTGATGAGTCGTGTGCATCTAATAGGACTAGATTGACTTTTTATTCCCTGTTCTCCCTGTGCCCCCCTTACTTCCCCTCCCTCCTCCCAATTTCCAGTCCTTGTGCATGTATCTGGATGAGGGGGGGGGGGGGGGGGGGGGGTTATCAGAAATGGGAGTGGGAAAGGGTCGCAGAATGGGGGCCAGACATACTCCTTTGGGATGAGCCTTAGCGTTCAGTCTCTTCACTAATTAGCGGTGCAGGTAGACATGGAGAAGGCGTGGATGAGAGAGAGAGAGAGAGAGGAGAGAGAGAGAGAGAGTGATGGAGAGAGAGAGAGAGAGAGAGAGAGAGAGAATGCAGGCCAGGTACCTTTTAATTAAAGGTCCAACTGTGTATTACTCCCTGTGATCACTGAGGTCAAGTTAAGCATCTTTTTATCGTTTTTATCTTTCTTTTCCTTTTCTTTTTAAAATAAAATTTGGGAACCTGAGGTATCTAGTTTGTTTAGAGCTCTTTCAGTCTCTCTCTCTTTTCTTTTCTTTTTTTTGGAACTATTTTATACACTGCAGGTTCAGACCTACTATACAGCGATTTGTCTGCGGCAGTTCCAGTCACAACAGAATTAAAGGGTAGAAGCTTGTAGAACAGGACTTTGATAAATAAAGAGTCAAGCTGGAGAAGAAAATGGTATTACGAGTTTGGCTCCTTGTTGTATTGCCCCTCATGAGAAAGGGTTCCTGTTCTCTGCCCATTCCAGCACAGTGTCGTTCTGTGCTGGCGAACCCTTTCCATCAGTCAGATCACTGGAAGGTGTCAGTGTCCACGTCTGGCCCAAATGCTGCAGGATAGAAGGGGCGATGGGCAGGAGAAGCAGTAGCTGACCTTTGTGTCTTTTCCCCCCAACTTTTGCAGCTCCGTAGTTCATGACTGGAGACGGAAGCGTTTCCGCTTGTTACCCTGTACTTGTTGTTTACTTCTCCCTTAGTTGTTGATTGAATAAGTATCTACTGTTGGCTTAGTTGTTTAACATCATTGTTATTATTACCATCATCATCATCATCATTATATCATCGTCATCATCATTATTATTATTTTCATCATCATCATCATCATTTTATTGGCTTAAAGTTAAAAACAGCATGTTTGTACTAATTGTATGCTGACACATGCAAATTCGAGGCAGTTTATCAACGTCCTGTTTGGAAGAATTTACACCGAATCATAAAATGTTAACAGACAGTATGTGTCATCTCGTGCTTAAAATTAGCAAGTTTAGATGTATTTTTTTTTTAATTCTTAAGAAAAAGTATACAAAGAAGATCAGCATTCTGTACAGAAAGAAAGTGGAACCTTTCTCTGGATATTTGGCATGACAGTTTTACAGTGTACGTGTATGCATGTCAACTACAAACAAGCAGTAAACCTGCCGGGCATCTTACCACTGTGACGTTTCAAGTATTTATGTGTGTCTTTTGCCACAAGAGGCCTACTCTTTTTTTGAGGTGGTGGTGTTTTCTGAAATATTTACCCCTTAATGACGGTAGTGTTATCTGACATGACACTGACAGTTCATTTGTTCAGGTTATTCATAGTCCTGTGGACTGCTGGGGCTATTTGTGGGCTGACATATCCTTTAATTTTACTTACTAATGTGAGTAAAGCCTCGTGCATTGGTAGTTTGATATCAGGTCACTTTAGTCTGTTATTGTAATCGTTTATAGCTTGCTGAATCTACAATTCGCGGTCCCTCATGGGGGGGGGGGGGGGGGGGGGGGGGGGGGGGGGGGGGGGGGGGGGGGGGGGGTGGTTAGTACCCAACAGGAAAAACTACTAACAACTACCCAAGAAAAAAAGTTGTGCTATATGCTAAATCATTATGATCACCATATTTCTTGAGAGTTAAACAAAAACAGGCCCTGGGAGGGGGTAGAGACAGCCAAACAAAAACGGGGATATGGGGAAACTCTAAACAAAGAAAATACCATGGTATTTTTTTTTTAAACCACACAACTGCAATAAAACTAAAACTCGTATATTATTGTGCGCGCACACGCGGGGTGGGGGTAAAGGGACGAACCCCCATCAAATAATTGTAAAGGAGGGAGGAAAAACCACTACCACCACCACCCTAAAAACCCTTTTTGGGGGAAACCCTTAAACGTAGACAAAATCAGTAAACAAAACAACTTTTTATTGAATTTCTTGGGGAAATTTGTTCCCCCACAACCTGCTATGATTGTAAGCGCGAAGAATAAGGTTTATTCATAAGAATGTTTTTTTGTGTGTGTGTTTTTTAGTTTGTGAACATTTTTTTAAAAAAAAGAAGGAAAGTAGTACAAAATGACTTGATGAGATGTGTTTCATAACCACACATGTGACTTCGTTCCCCCCCCCCACAAGGTCTGGATGAGGCATTTGATGGCTGTCACTCCATTTCCCTCCCTCTATTGTAAAGTCCTACTCTGACCCGGCTCCCTATTGTCTGTCCTCTGGCTGCTGGTTGAACCCGTGTCTCGACCCGTTTCCTTTCAGTGTAGGGACATTTCACCCTGAGTTTGAAAGCCTGGATATAAGCAGATTAAAACTGTGATTGTTTTTGCCGTGTCAGTGACAGACAGAAAAAATAGAAAAGAGTGTGTGTGTTTGTGAGAAAATTTTAAAAGGAAAACTCAAGTCTTGAATTTTTTTTTTAATGCAATAGGGGAACATTTTTATGATGTTGTCAGTTTGTTGCTCTTGTTTGTTTTCTGGCAAAGAAGATGTGGATCTTGTCGCCCATTTGATAAACGACGTTGGGATCAAGGAAGAATTTCGACTGCAGGAAATTGTGTTCTGCTGCATGCAAAGCCAGGGTGGCCGTAGTCTACATGTATATGTTTGACCTAGTCATGGCCATGGGTGTGGAAAGCAACGGGAAATAACATTCACAGGATTGATAACATTCACAGAATTGATGTTAGAATTAGCTTCTCTTTGTGGATAGAAAATTGGGAGCTGTTTTGTTTATTTTATTTGCTAGCTTGCTTTGAAGAAAGAAAAAAAGTAACAGACATACCCTATGTTGCAGAGGAAACAAAAGTCCTCATGTATTGTCTGAATTTTAAAAAAAAAAGAAACATTGACGAAATATTAGCATCATTTTATTTTGAAGTTGGAACAAGTTGTCTTCGGCGATTTGGGCTGTAATGGGAATATATATATATATATATATATATATATATATATATATATATATATATATATATATATATATATATATATATATATATATAAACACATACATACATACATACATGTATCTTTAATATATAATTTTTTTTGGGGGGTGGGGGTGTCTGTCACAAGTGTGTAAATGTTTCTTATGGTCCATTCTTTTCTTACATTTTATGTTTTCCTTTTAAACAATCGTAGTAATCATAGACATACGCTATTAGATAATTTTGTACTAAAAAATTACTTGGGGGGGGGGGGGGGGGAATAGTACTTCTCGGATTTGATCAGAATCGGGAATATTTCTGAAAGAGTATAGAAACAAAACATCAAGAACAAAAAAACCCCCCTGTTAAAAACAAAACAAAAACACCAACAAAACAACCACCTTTACCACCACCCCCTCCGAAGAAAAGGGGGGAAGAAAACACACAAGAAAAGAAAAATCTGAAACAAATTATTATACGTTTTATTCACATTGGTATGGAGCATTCTATCATAGGGTATTACGCATACCGTAACTACTGATGTGTTTAATTAAACAAAGTCACATCTTGTCTGACACCCTTTGATTTAACAGCCCCCCCCCCCCCCCCCCCCCCCCCCCCCCCCCCCCCCTCAAAAAAATAAAATAAATAAAATAAAATAACCCAACCAAACAAACAAAAAACCCCAAACATCAAAGCAACAACAACCAACAAAAAACCCAAACAAACCAACACCAAATCCCAAATCTCTCCTCTCCTCTTCCCAGGCAGCTATATTTCCCAGGCAAAGCTTCATATCCATGAGCAGCAGTGGCTTAGGAAGAGTCTTGAGTTTCCATTCTAAGTCGATTGGCCCATATAAAGAGAGAAAGAGTTTTTTGGGTTTTTTTTCCTTTTTTTGAGAGAGAGAGAAAGTTACTTTGTTACCTATAAAACACACACACACACACACACACACACACACACACTTGAAAATCATGTCTTGACTAAAAACTTGCATCATTGTATGTGGCATGCACCACCTCAAGTCTCTAAAGGATTGTAGGGGATTTTTTTTTAACCCCAGTATCTTCTCGAATCGTTTTTCCAATAGGCGCGTGTGACATTTAAGGATGGTTATTAGCATTGAACGCGGTAGTTGAATTGAAGTCTGGTTTGATGTGACACACCTTTATTTAGAAGGAAAGTTATGTTAGATGCTCCAGTGTGTGGCTACAAACTCATTTTTGAACATTGTCTCCGTTGTTACGTTGGCTTATATACTGGATAATTGGCTTATATACTGGATAATTGGCTTATATACTGGATAATGTGCTACCGTCCCATAGTGTTAGTTTTGTCTTTCGCACTCCCCTGATAGATACTAGCCCATTATTTTTGCAGTACGGTTTTTAGGAGAGAAAATTTTTTTAACCACCAGTATTTTTTATGTGTTTTGTTTTTTGGTTTCTAGTATGCTTGTGTTAAACATATCATCTGTTTATCATTTATTGTACCAGGATGTGCTTTAAATGCTCTCTTGGTTGATAAGAGGTGTGTGTGGGGGGGGGTGGGGGGGGGGGGGGGGGGGGGGGGGGGGGGGGGGGGGGGGGGGGGGAGAAAGTTATATCGCTGACTTTAAGAGAGAGAGAAAAATGACAGATACTACTTAACGGTGATGTTTAGACTTTAGTTTTTCAGGGAGAGAGTTTAATGCTTGGAAAGCTGTTGACACGTGCGTGCGTGTGTGGTCGCGCGTGTGCGTACGTGCGTGCGTGCGTGCGTGTGCGATATGACATGCTGTCACATAGAGAATACTCTGGTCTTTACTGCGTCAGGGAGTGGATGTCATATCTAAAAGATAACAACGCTGTCACATAACACTTTCAGTGGAGAGGGTTTGGCGGGTTTTCTTCTTCTCCTTTATAGTACATTTTAAACACTTTTTTTGGTTTGAAATCGCCTCTCTCTCTCTCTCTCTCTCTCTCTCTCTCTCTTCTCTCTCTCTCTCTCTCTCCTCTCTCTCTCTCTCTCTCTCTCTCCTCTCTCTCTTCTCTCTCTGGTGTGGTGTGGTGTGGTGTGGTGTGTATTGTGCGTATGCGAGCGTGCGCGTGTTTTGCTTTGAATTGCTATTTACCAAAGGAGTGCCAGGTATAACACATAGGCAACATTGCTGAGACAAGAAGCATGCGGCATGGGGAGACATTATGCTCTCTCGCAGAATCCCTTTTGCCAAACAAAACGGTGGTGTAGAGTGAAAACGACGAAGCTACATTGCATTGGGTTTGGCCAGGCTAGGCTATCGCCAGTGGAGATGCTGTTTTGCTGGCCACTCCAAGGACACACACACACACATTTATACAGACTGTTTCAGCTTTTCTGTACTCATGCATGCATATAATGATATAGGGACCGACTGTTGAAAAAAGATTGCGTAACATGACCGTTAAACTAGCAGTAAGTGGGTACTGGTGCAAAATGCCGGTTAGTTAATATAACACCAGCAACAATGCCTACCTCCAGACTCATCGTACACACACGGCGCGCACACACACACACACACATACACACACGCGCGCGCGCGCGTCTGGCACTCCGACTTCCATCTGTTCCCCCTTGAGTGTAAAAAGAAATTCAGGGAGAAACTTTCCAGGGAACGAAGTCACTGTTACTGTGTTAGTGTAGATAACTCCCCCCCCCCCCCCCCTTAAAAAAATTGTTTTTTAGAACAGCCCTTGCGGTGTCCACGAAGGGAAACCAATTACGCAAACACCGCCGTGACATCAATTTCCAGTGTACTACACATTCTCATTCGCAAATTACGATTTATGTATTTGAACCACGCTGTGTTCCACCATCCCAGATCAGTTTGCTTTTCGTGCTATTTGCTCGGAAACGGATCAGGTCCACCTGGTATAGAATTAATGATCCCAAGAACTAACTTAAAAATATATATATTTTAAAGAACAGTGGCAAAGTATCGCCCAGCCAGGTCCTGATGAGGAAGTTGGACAACTTTTCGGTTACGGTATGCGACTGAGGAAATGGCAGCAACGGTCGGATGGCGGAAGACGTTTGAGGAACTTTGTTAATGTCAGCATTTTTGTTGGTGAAATCATCAGCTGACCCAGTCTAGCAGTTTCCCTTCATCTGACTCTTTCTCTGGCGTTTTATGTCTCCGTGCTGGTGCTGTAATAGTGAAATAGATGGTTTGGTAACATGAGATAGTACTTGAAGCTAACTTCATTTTCTGTTTTCCTTCAGCAGTGGTTTGGTGTACCTTGCAGTCTTCAAATGCTTCTAATTATGTGAATTGTTGATTACCTTTTGCCATGATCAGGTGGTAGCGATCAGTGCGTATCAGCGACTCTCGTCACTTATTTAGCATGCGAAGTTTTTGTGCATGTTGGCGCAGTCATACTGTCAGTACTAACGTGTATAGTTACAGGGAGAACTGTTCTTACAGTGCCGCCTTTAGGGTCCAGCTGAAACACGTGCTGCTTGCTGCTAAATAGCTTCGGTGATATTTTGTGTTTGTATCGTTTCTTATGCTGGCAAAGTAGGGTGGAATCCCCCGCCTCCACCTACCACCCACCCACCCACCCAGCTTTCATGCACTAAGCCACTAGCTGATAACTGTGATACTTTGCTGCAAAGCTGAGCTGTATGAAAATCCACTGAGACTTAAAAGATGTAGATCGACTCTCCAGAGACAGCGGTCAGTGGCGAAGTTTTCGCTTGTAAAGGGTATGCAGGTCAGGAAGTCTGTCTTGAACTTTTTTTCCCTTCGTTTTTTTGTTTTTGTTTGCTTAGGGGATTTTCTTTTTTAATGCATCGATGATGCCGAAACGTGCAGACCCGCCAGTACAGTCCCAGTTCCGACTTCGAACCTATGGCATAGCCCTGATTCCAGCAGGAATATAGATAGATACTAGGAAAGAAAAATCACAGGAAAGGCACTTTTGTTTTTTTATAATAAAAGTATCTTGTAACCCACGGCCCAAACGGAATCTGCAACACAAGCCTAGTGCTATAACATCGATCAACTTTGTAGAGAGGGAGGGGGGCAGGACAGGTATGTCGGCAGATAGCTTTAATAGCTCATGTAAGTGTGAAAGGTTCATTCAAATAATCACTTTATTTGGTTTAATGTGGGAGCTACCCCACTTTCTCCTCTTCCTTTTTGGGTTTTTTTTTTTGTTATTGTTTGATTGAGGTTGTGTGGGGGGAGGGGGGGTGCTTTTTTTTGTTGTTGCTTGCTTCATCTTATACTGAAGAAATGGTGGTTTCGTTAGTGTTCTAAATTTTTCAAATTAACGCCCAACGCATCACCTTTCTGATACCTTTATGCGAAGCTGAGAAAAGTAATTTTACTTGGCGAGTTGGCAGAGGCACCACAAGATTTTCCGCTCTGAGTACAGTGAAAGCAGTAAATTGATAATTTATGGAATGAACAGGAAAGGCAATCTATCGTTAATTCATGGAATGTAGACCGTTAATATTGGATTAAAAAGACTCTTTGGCTTGTAATGTGAAAGCATTGAGTGGAAGGTAGGGGACACAATTGGATTTCTCTTTGAAAATTAATATGCAGGCGTCGTAAACCTCGTCACAGATGTTTTGCTGACGATCATAATAGTGATCAGTAAAACACTTTCTGCGACTGTTGTTCTCTCAGGCTTTTTGTCAGCACGTGGATGATAGGGGTATATTGTGGGTTTTGTCGTGTGGACACTAGACCTTTCTCTGCATCACGCAGTACTAGCGCGTGCTTTGTTTGTATCTTTGCGCGTATTCCCTCGTCCAATTTTTGGACCTCTTTTCCGGTAGTGATTTATTCGCATTATTAGTATTCACCTCTCTTCATTCTCCCTCTCACTCATCCAGCGGCCATCACTAAGTAACTTAAATATCAGCGGCAACAAGAAGACTGGCTCGTACATCATCCAGATCAGGTGGTGATACTGGTGCCCTGACACTTGCCATCTTTGTCTCCTATTAAAATTCAGACCCCGATGAACTGATCTCGCTATAGGAGTCCCCGTGGCCATTATGAAAAGGATGATTAGTGGATTGATAATAACGAGGCAGGCTGATAAATGAGTTGATGCATTGTAACGGACCACAGTTTTGCTGTCAGAGGCCCCGCGCCGCATGTGTGGGTGTTGTGTGACAGGTTTTTGCTTCACGTGCCTCGGGGACTTGTGCAGATCTGGCTGTTTACTGTTTAGTGTTTTGCATAATTATCATCGAGAAGGCTTTTAAAGTTTCAACTGACGGGGACATTTATCATTTTGTGGTCGAGATAAATCGGCAGGGCGTATGGCTGCTTGTTGCTGATTTTTCGCCTGATTTTGACGTAGGTCAGTTAAACTGTAGGCTTGAGGACACACATCTCTCTCTCTCTCTCTCTCTCTCTCTCTCTCTCTCTCTCTCTCTCTCTCTCTCATGTGTGTTCGGATTGGCTGTTGGTACTGACAAACTTGACTTTTCTCTGGATCGGCCAATATTTGTCATTGTATCACATTTAATTGGCTGGTATTTCTGTCAACATGGCTGACTGTTTACCACATCAGTTTCATCGGTTGTGGTTTGCATTTTCTTTTTTTTTTTCCTCCCCCCCCCCTTGTTCTCATTCTGTGTACAGCATTAGACTTCACCCGAATCTATTTCGTTCATTCTGCCGATCAACGTGTGTGTCTGTCTGTCTGCCTCTCTCTCTCTCTCTCTCTCTCTCTCTCTCTCTCTCTCTCTCTCTCCATCCCTCCCTCCCTCCCAGCTTAAAAAGCTCTTAAGCTCTTTCTGCATGTGCCGTGGATGTGTGAATGTGAAAGTTTGCTGAAGGAAAGATGATCAGTCATCGGGATGTGTCTATTTAATTGCGGCGTTGCCACCTTGGATCAGTTATTGCGTGTATTTTATTGCGGCGTTACCATCATGAAAGGTTTATTTGTCCATGAAAAATTTAAGTGGTGAGCCTTGAAGACAGAAACTCCATTGATTCTCATCAATCTTATTCGTCAATTGGTGAACGTTTCTTGTGGGGGGGGGGGGGGGGGGGGGGGGTCGGTATGCATTCAGACGTAATTAGATCCATCCACTCTACAATCTATTTTTACACGTTCGTGGAGGCTTTCATAGAGCAGTCTTGACACAAGACATGACATATTCATTCAGACTCTCTCTCTCTCTCTGTTTGTGTGTGTGTAAATATTTTAGTAGGCTTTGCTGTTGTGACTGGTAGGCTGTAATTTCGATTTTTAAAGAAAACATTCCAGTAGCAGTTCCGTTTTAATTGTAGGTGTAATCATAATAGCGCGAGCAGAACATCCGCAGCTTAATCCTAATTACAAACAAAAAATAAGGGGGCGAGACACGGTAGTTTTAAAATATAAAATATCTTTTTAATCGACTTGCGTTATTTAAATCCTCCTCTTTCATCAGGTAATCAAAGACATGCAAATTCTACACACACACACACACACACACACACACACCACTCCCATCAGTAAGAAGCCGTTTTCTTCCTGCTTATTTTGATCTTCATCCTGTTTAGTTTGTCTTTCTTTTTCTTCTTCCTCTGCCTGTTTTCTTTAACACTTGTTTAGCTACGTTTCTTTACAGAGAAAAGAAAATGAGACACGAGTATAACAAGACGAGATCCCAGCAGCTCACACACGAGGAAAATATTTTGAGAGAAACCAGCTCTCGGAGCCCAGTTTGCTTTCGTACTGTCTCAGCCCCTCCCTCTTCCCCCCTCTCTTTGCCACCACCGCACTCCCTTCTCTTGTTGGAGAGAGTCGGGCAATCCCCCAGCTAGCATAACAACAACCGCGAAAGATCTCCAGAAGTCGGTTGAGGGAGAGAAAAAGATTTGAAGAGTCTTTGCTTTGGCTGCAGAGGAGTCTTTATCTGATAGCAGGCAGGCAGAGGGCGGTAAAAGAGCTCTGGCCCCACAAATTCAAGTTACAGTTCATATTTTCAGACACCGGGGCCTCTTGTACCCCCGCAGACAGTGCGCTTTGATGGACGTGTGTCACCCTGGCGCAGTCCATCTTTTTAGGGGGGTCGGGTTGTAGGGGGAGGTCAAGTTGCCGTTAATGAGGGTGATAAAACCGTATTGAGCAGCGTAATTAGGGGGTAGCCGCAGTCAGATCAAGGCAGGTCATCATCAAACACACGTTTGCTGCCCTTGGTCACCGGACATCGACGCCTGGGCGGGTAGAGAGGGCCGACCCAACACCCCTCGGCGGCGGACGAGTCAAAGTGCCAAGCAGATTTTCATTTTTGTCATGCTCGGTAAAGCCGACAGGAAGCATCAATATCCAGGGCTGTGTGATTAATGATCATGTAACCCCACACACACACTCACAAAAAAAGAGGAGAGCTGTGTGAAAAGAGAGGATGTTTGGAGGAAGGGGGGAGACCGACACGGCCTGTGCTATTATTTGGTGTCGGGGTCGGTCATTGAGTCGTTGTTTGTAGCCAAGGAAAAAAAGAGGACCAGCCATTGAGACTCCCCCATGTTTTTTCACGCTCCTCTCTCTCTCTCTCTCTCTCTCTCAGCACATGGAAAGAACATAGTGTATACCCTCTGTGTGTGTGAGTGTGCGCGTGTGAGAGAAAGAGAGAGTGTGTGTATGTGTGTGAGAGAGAGGATGTGGAAGTTTTGGGTGAAGGATCAAGGATCTCGCCAACATTTGGGGTCGAGACCGCATTCAACACATTCATCTAGTTATCAAGCTGTTTTGTTGTTTTTTGTTTTTATCCACCACCAACCTAGAGTGAGGGGTATCACAAATACAAACATGTCAGACATCTGCAGAGAGGAAGCAGCAAGTCAAAACAATACATAAATATACAACCTTATTATCTGACAACATTGGGGCAGGTGTGATGGGGGAAGGCAGTCCAGTGTTTTTGTATGATATAGTATGTATGACCTTAATCATTCAAGGTTGGTATTTGTTTTGTCTTTTAATGGAAGGGGGAGGGGTGTTTGGTTTTTAAAGAGATGACCCACCTATCAGAACAGCCTCCTTAGGAAGTGCAACAGCAGTGTAAGGTGCATTTGTGGGGAAAAAAAGATGGGTAGATACTTTACAATCTGTGTATTGATAACACACCCCCCCCCCCACCACCACTTTCTAAATCTGCAATATCTAAAAACTTGAGATACACACACACACACACACAGGCACACGCACTCTCACACAGACACAGACATACACCACACGCTCTTGCTCTCTCTCACACACAGTGACACACACACACACACACACAGTGACACACACACACACACACACACACCACACAGTGACATACACACACACACACATGTAAATAGAGCACAGATGGACCTGTACACACACACATCACCATTTGCAGATTGAGCACATGCTTGGGCATACAAATAAATACATACACACACGTGTGCTGCACCACTGACAAGCTTTGGCATCGATCATGGGTTGTGGGTCAATGACCAATAAAATCATGAAGAAGTGACCTATTGATTGATCTCTTATTGATAAGTCAGTGACCTCTTTTCCCCCAGCTACTGCAGTGTGGTCACAAGACCAGTGAAACATGACTGGTGATGCTCTGATGATGTGGTTTAGTACTGACAGGTCATTATTGGGTTAACTTAGCAAATGTAAATTGCTGCTTGGTGGTTTTGTATAGCCAGTTGATAGTGCGTATACACACATGCACACATCCACAAGCGCGCACATGTGGGTGCACACACGCACACACACACATCTATTCCATAAAGTTGCACACATACAAGGAAAACGGTTTTTCTTTGAATTTGCAGGGAGAAAATCCCTGCCTGTTGAATTAATCACTGGGCATACAGAAAGAGGGAGGGAGGGGAAACCAGCAGGGTTAAGTCAGAAGGCTAATAAATCGGGAAAACAAGCAGCTGTCACACGTTTTTAATCAGTTACCATAGCAACAATGGTGGAATGGCAGGACTTGTGATTGGCATTTAGTGTACATGCATATTGCTGTGTGATTGCAGGGCAGCAAGTTCGGGATGGTGCAACCCCCTTACCCCGGGTTGATGATGTACAATGACTTTGCACAGCCACCACCCGCCCATATGGGCATCCCACCCGTCCACACCGATCCCAAAACGGGTGAGAAGAGAATAATTTTGTCTTGAGGGGGTGTGTGCGCGTGCACATGCATGCACGCACGCGTGCGTGTGTGTGTGTTTACCAGTACTTTTCTTTATATTGTTTTACCTTTCGTGCTCTCTATCTACTACCTCTTTCAATAGTACTGACTTTCTTCTCCTAACTCTAAATCTTGGCAGTTGTGTGTGCCCTCTGCCTTAGATCTGATTCATGACATATCCTGCATATGTCTGTCTTGTCTCTGTCTGTGTCCATGTGGCTGTCCTCATTGTAAAGGGTGGCAGTGCAGTGTATTAGAAGTGATGGGTATCTGTTGGAAAGGTGGATGTCTGATGAAGCAGCGGCCTCCCTCCCTCCTCCCTCCAATAACAGGGCCTGTATTTTATTATAGCCACGGACATGCCATCAATCTGCCACAGTGGGCTAAAGCTGTCAATTACGTGTCCCCAGATCATCAATTCATTGTTTCTTCAATTATTTTTTCCCCATCACCATGGCCCCGTGTTGCACGCCTCACACAATACAACCATTCGTCCCTCTTTCAAGGCTGACAGACTCGTGTCAGCAAGCTGGAGACGGCCCATAAATGTCAGCATTAAATTTTTATGGGAATGCATCGAGCGTGTGCGCTGCGCGCCAGCTCTAATAGTACAGGATAACCAACCATAAAGTGAGGAGCATGAAATTAGTAGTAGCAGTAGGCTTCATAGCGTCAGTGTCCACTGGGCACTGCCAGCTATTAAATTGACAGCAGTTGGGTTTTATGGCTCAGCGGCAACCCAAGGAGTAAATAGTGGCTCGAACAAGGCCACTGATGGTCAGTAGTCTGCAGGAATGCCTGCCATTTTAGCAGCCTGGTTCTGCACAGTGACTGCCACCCATGACACACACACCCTATCCCCTCCCCCTGTCATTTGAGTGCACAGTACAGAATTGCAATCGATAAATTTCTCTGTGTAAATTTTGAAAGCACAAAAAAAAGGTGGGGAGGGAGAAAGATTAGGCCATGAAAAAGGAGGTTCCAGTTTGTGGTGGTTGGGACAGCGTGGTATCAGCTATCTTGTTATTCGGGGGGGGGGGGGGGGGGGGGGGGTTATTGTAAGTTTGTCATCAATATTGCTTTTCATTGATGTGATGTCGATGTCAGCCCAGATATGGTTCTTGTGGTGGGCTGGGCTAAAAACATACAAATGAAAGCTGTGTGCATGGAAGAAATGTGTGCCTGTGTGGTTTTTCTCTGTGTGCACACTTTTGTATACATACATGTTGGTCTGAGTTTGTAATTTATGTGTTTGTATTTCAACCATAGTTAGGCCAAAATGAAAACAACAGTAAAAGAGAGATTTGGGTGGTGTTTAAGTATCAGTGTTAACCTCTATACACAGTACATTTTTAGCAGTGTTTTTCAAGTGTGTGTGACCAGTCCATCATTATATTAATGATGCACTAATTCACGGAACTGGTCAAAGAGCTAAATGGAGAGAGGTACCTTACAAAATTATGAAGAATAAATTTACATCTGGCAGAGCTGTCACATATAAATCATGACAAGTTTTTGCAGTCGGCCATTAGGTCAGGTGCACATAATTATCTTGGTCAGGTGCAGTTAGGTTAAATATGTGCACATATCTTGATATTAAACACAAAACAGCCTCTGTCATGTAAATGTTTCATGCAAAGGTAACCACCACCTCCCCCCCCCCAAAAAAAAAGAATTTTTTTTTTGTTGATCAGTATCTCAAACTGATTCATCATGATATGCTATGATTATTACGGATTAGTAAATTACTATCTACATGAAATGCTTGAATTTTGTGTGTGTGTATGTGGTGAAGAGAAGACAATTGACTAGGGATGTGCAAGACACGAAACAAAAAATTCTGTTTGAAGTTATGTGTTGATCAGTCTCTCTGGGAATCTATCTGGCTGACTGGTTGGCTGTCTCGCTGTATCAGTCTTTTGATTTCAGTCTCTTAGAATGTTTTGATTTTCTGCATGTCTGTGAGTTTTCTCCAGATGATGCAGTCACGTGTTTTCAGCTTTGATTGTACATACTCTGTGTGGTACATACGAATGTTCTGATTTTTTACTCATTTATGTATTGGTGTTATAAAAGTGTTCCCAGTAAAACTTTCCTTCAACTGAAATAAAAAGAAAACTGATTCCTCCTCTTCCTCCTCTTTTAAAAAATTTTTTAATGAAAAGTTTTGCTCTGTTTAGGACAAGAATTTTTCTGTTTTACCCATAAATACTTTATGTCTGTGGTGAATTCTCTTCTTTTTTTTTTTTAAATAATGATTTTACATTTCACATGAACAGATAGTCTTGGGTTTTTGTGTTTTTTCCTATTACAGAAGTCGGGGGGGGGGGGGGGGGGGGGGGGGGTCTTTAAATCTTAACAAACTGACAATTTACATTACCCATTCTCCATTGCACCTGTGTTCCACATTGAGGATTTGCACACCAGTGAGTGTGTGTATGATTCACCATTGCACCTGTATTGACGCTAACAATTCACTAAAGTCAGTGATTGAAGTATCTTGTTCTCTGATTATTTTCTTCTGTAGGCCTAGAGTATAAACCACACCCTTGATAATTTGGTTAAAGCTGAGTTCCAAATATTCATATGAAATTAATTTCAATATCATCTGACAATATTATTGGGGTTTCCACCCATTCTTTAAAATCATTTATTAATAATATAATAATAAATGGAATTTATATAGCACTAAATCTTGTTTTAAAAAAACCAAAGCACTTGCATTCAATCTACTCCTACACATGCAACCAACAGTGATTAACAGTTTTAACATTAAAGTGTACACACCACACACACACACACACAGGATAAAAAATATGTCCCTTTGTTAACTCTCTCGTGTTTAGCTCAAACTCTTTTTCTTACAGTTGAATGGGATATCAGGTCGTTAATAAGGATCAACATTATTTGTACACAACAGTTTAGAGTTGAAGGGGATATCCCTCATCGTTAATGATCAGCATTATTTCGTACACAACAGTAATCTGGTTAACTCATGGTTTTCTCTGAATAGTAACTGATAAAACATAGAATATGTCTGCTTGTTTTAATTTAAAGTGGCTTTTTTGGGGGGAAGGGGGGGGGGGGGGATAGCATAGTGGTTAGAGCATTGCTCTTGTGATCTGAGGAACTGGGATCAAGCAACCACTGAGGTGCCCATGGGTGGGTGGGGAGCTTAAAGATAAGATGTGACATTATTATTATTATTATTATAGAGGGTATGCATGAGCATAAGGGTAGGAAGGAGAATCAGAAAGACATTGAGAGAGAGTTGGGGTGACTTGAGTATTGCCGAAAAGTAAACTATCATAAACATAATTTTGCACAATATAAACAAACAAAATAAACAGACGAAAAGCCAGTTTAGTTTTAATCATTTCAATTAGGACTATATGACATTTCAATTTGGAACCAGCCATTTGAAATCTACACCTGATTCAGAGAAACAGAGGGTGACTCATCATCCTTTTTGTTTGTTTGTTTCTTTCTTTGGCTAGTTATTTGTTTAGTTTTAAGTGGATAATTAAGTCGGCCATGATGCTAGTGTGAAAAGGAAAATAAAGCCATGATGTTTGAAAGTAATTAGTGTTGGCAGAGGATAAATCTCATTCAAAATTAATGGTTTTTAATATTCTGTGTGTGGGTGCATGCGTGTGTGGGTGCTTGCAGGCATCACCACAAAAATAAAGACTATATTATATAGGTTCATGTTCATTCCACTTCCTGACTGCTGTATTGGCTTTATTCAGGTTATATATCAAAGTTAAATTTATTTAATTCCATGCATGTGTCACTCTATTTAATTGTTTCATTCCGATTCTTGTTTATTATGTGCACATTTTTGTTTGTTTTAATTTGTCCACTTGTTGGGGTTTTAAAAAAAAAATGTTTTTGTTGTCATTTGGTTTTTCTTTTTGTGTATCATTTTTATACATGCTTTTTATATGAGTATGACCAGAGTTAAAACAAAAAAGTAACACCAAGAACAAAAGTGTATCCAAAAACAAAATCACAAAGGTGGGGGAGGGGGGGGGGATAATCCAAACTCAAACCGTCCCCAAATTGCAGATCTATGTAAATTGTAAGTACTGTGTATATTTATTAATGGTACCAGTTGTGGCTAACTGTAAAAAAAAAATAAACAAAATAAACAAACAAACAAAAAGTGACCAGTTGTTGCCTTCCAATAATTATTAAAAGTATTTCGTTATAGATTTTTTTAAAGTAGTGTATATATGACAGTTATGACAGCACATTTAAAGGTTGCAGAAGTAACAAGCAAAACCTGGTCCATGGTTTTCCTGTAGCTATTTCCTGGAGACTAGTGAGTGTGTCTGGTGTCACTGTGTTTTCCCACCTGTGGGGGGCTGTGATGAGCAGCGTTGTTGTGGGCAGGTCTCCCCAGGCACCCCATGTATGCAGCCTACCCGCCTCATGCCCAGTTTCCACACCCCCTCTATGGGCCTGACTTTCCACAAGTACCCGCCTGGTAAGTCATTCTACCCCTGTGGTTTGGCTTTGGAACTGTCAGTGTGGTGTGTTTTATTTTATTTTTTGTGGTGGTTGGGTGGTTGTTGTTTTTTTTTTGGGGGGTGGGGGGGTTGTGGAGCAAGATTTAGAATGATTTAATTTGATTTCGTTTGTCAAATCGAGCTCTTAAAAATCATGGAAAAGATTGTTGCTTTCAGCAGATAACATCCCACTTCTGTACAGTGCTGTACCAGACATATGAAGCATCTGTTGTCATAATTATTTGTTTTTCTCCTTCATTTCTCGGCTAGATCTCTGAGGTTCACCAGTGGTGAGGTATTTGCTCATGCGACTGGTTTTTCCCCCCACCATTGTTGCCCTTATGAAATTGGATTTGTGATAGTTGAAGTTGATAAACATAAGCATTGCTAGGTGGCTCTGAAGTTCTGAGAGTGTTGTTACAATTGGAGGAAAAATTCTTGTACATTGAAGATGAAGAAAAATCTGGGCAAAAGTTAGTGTGTGTGAAGATTGCTGGCATCAGAAGGATGAAGGAGACAGGGGTGGAAAGGGAGTCAGGGGCTGAATATAATTCACTTTCTTTTGAGTTAAAAAAAAAAAAAGGGCTGAGCAGACAAACAGGTGAATGCTTATTTCCATGGAATGCTTATTTCCTTGGGGGAAAAAGAAAAGGGGGTGTGAGATGTTTATGCTGCTTTGTGAGAGGTTATGTGAGGTGTTTAGGATGAAGACATAAATATGCCAAGCTGCCACCTGCCAGCTATATAAATAAAACTTTTATTATTGTCAGCCTTCAAGCCAGTCTTACTTACACTGTGTAAGCTGCCATGCTTAGAGGCAAGTAATGAAAATGTTCACTTTGTTTGCTCAGTTAAAGAAAAAGGTGGGGGGGAGGAGAAAAAAGTTGTCAGAGGATGATCTTATTGCAATTGATGCATGCTGTACAGTTGTTCTTTGATATCATTTTATTATCCAGAAAAGTTATTAATCAAATACAAAAAAGTCATTTATCTATGTACATTTTATACCACCCATGGGCAGATTTTTTTTTTTTTAAGTTTGTTGCCATCTTTTTTTTTCTCATATAAATTCTTTTGCTGAATCATGCAGGAAAACATGCATTGAATGCAAGACATTCTGTACCATGCTACGTCTGGTATGAACAGCTTTTGCTGTCTCGGAGTTAAAAAGGGGATTTGCCATGCACTTTTTCTCCCTGAGAATAAAAAATTCATACCTTTTCAGTGATACTTGGTGGCGGCGAACGTTTGGAAGCTTTGTTGAGGACAGAAAAAACAACAAAGAGGGAAAAAGAGGGAGAAAAATAGGTGTGGAGACTGAAAAGCGTGGAAAGCCCAGAGATAGGTGTTATAAAGACTTGTGTCAGGTTTTTTCTCCTCAGAAACTGAATTTGAATGTGTGTTGATAATACGTCATGTTTTGTCAAATTGGAAGATATGTACATATAAGCATGAAAGAGTAAGAGAGAGAGAGTGTGTGTGTATGTGTGTTTGTTTAGGCACACATGTACATCTGTATGTGCACACGTGTATGTGCGTACATGTATGTAGGCATTTTCCCCTGTGTGACATCAGCACCTCCAGAAGTTGGTAGCAGAGCGTTGTGGTGTGGTGTGGGCAGGCACAGGCCAGGAGGGTACCCCATCACCACTGGTGCCTTCCCAGGGTCTCTGACTCCCTCCTTGTCCATATCCCGCTATGGCCACCCCTCCCTCCTGCCCCCGGGCATCCCCCATCCAGGTATGCCCCACCCGGGTATGCTGCCTGGCCACAAGTCGGATATGATGGGGGCCGCCGGTATGCAGGACAGGTAAGTTCATTAATGTTCATTAGTTATTGGCCTGATTTATTTTAGGAGCTAAATTATTTTGATTTACCTTCCCCAGCTAACAAAACTCCCCTCTTAAAAAAACAACAAAAACAAAAGGGGGGGGGGGGGGGAGAGAGAGAGAGAGAGAGAGAGAGGCTGAACCTGCAAATTCAGAACAAAAGCAGATCAAGATAGAAGACAAGTTATCAAAGTTGGTTAATTTTTCATTCTTATGTTTAGGGCAAGTCGATTATCAAAAGTTGCATGACTGAGAGAGAAGACAATTTGACTGAGGGGTGGGGTGGGACATTGGGTAGGATTGCCTGTGTTCTGTTCATGTCTTAAACATGACAAAGACACATCTGCTTCCTTTTCAGAACATTGTGTTTTGGAATGATCAGGAAGGGACATGTGTGTGACTACTTTTTTCTGCTGTTGATATATATGTGCATTACTTCAGACAGATAAATTTTTGTTCTTTCAAATTCTTCTTAATTTAAGAGTTAGTTTGTTTATGTTTTGGTGTGTGTGTGTTTTTTTAGGGGGTTGCTTAGATTTTTCTGAATTTTGTTTGTGTTATTGTTTTCTTTTACTTTAATGATGTATGACTTTTGTTTTCTTTCGTTGCATTTTCAGGCTTGATGGTCGGGAGGAGCGGAGTGCCAGCAAGAGCGCTGCGGAAGAGAAGAAGAAGAACTATGTCAAGAAACCACTGAATGCCTTCATGCTGTTCATGAAAGAGATGCGGCCCAAGGTGATAGCTGAGTGTACCCTGAGGGAGTCCTCTGCCATTAATCAGATCCTGGGGAGAAAGGTGAGTGACTCCTTGGCCTGAATTATTGATGGCAATAGTACTTCAGAGAATATGGTATTGGAGGGAAGATGGTCTGATCTGGTGTCTGTCAGTGCTTAGGGAAGGCTCACACGTGCAGATGTTATGAATTAAATATCAAAAGCGAGATACTGTCAGCTTTTTCTTAGCTCACAGGTGTAGAGAAGAACTGATTTATTAAAAGTTATTAGCTGTCATTAAAATGAGTATGGAGCACTAGATTTTTATTTAGACCCATCACGGATAAAGAATGTTGTAAAGAACTAGGAAGAAGAACCACAAAGGCTGAGAAGGTTTACAAGTGAACAACATAGATACAGACAGACAGCTGGTGATGTTAGAATGCTGTTGGGACTGGCTCTGCCTCGGCACGAGGCTGGAGTTTGGTGGAGGGCAGGCAGTTTTATTTGAAACATTTGTGACAAGACCTGCACAGATTGCTCCAGATTAATGTTTTCAAATGAGGTGTGTTAAAACTGTTTTAAGGGTTTATCTGTCTAATAAAACCACTTAATTTTTGTAATGATGTCTGGTTAGGGATGTGAAACTGAATTATGTTTAAACTTGGATGACTGGAAGATTTTACGGCCAGCTGTAATGTTTGGGATGATAAGAATATCTTCTAAAACATGTTCATACTCTTTTCTTCACTGCTGTTAGGTTTCAGTCTCTTCTTTCAACTTATTCACATCTCTTTAAAACTTAATACTACCGTCGTTGTATCCAGTCTTTTTCTCTTTCTAATCAGACAAATGAGAAGAGCGGCGTCCTATGTTGTGGCTATGGATTGCCAGATTTATGTGCAGTGGCTTTGATGGTTTGCTGAGGCATTGTGACGGAGCAGGGAAAGAGGGCACTGGCAGTTTGATGAGAGATGCTCATTGAGTGATAAGGTCGCTGGAAGGGCTGGGGTAATTGTGTGATTGGGATGTTTGTTGAGGGTAAGTGGGGGATAAAGGGGCCTTTCAACTCAGGGCCCTGCCCTTGGCAGTTTTATGATGGGAGGCCTTGTGTGTGCGAGTCTGTGTGTGGGAAATGTTGCCTGTGTCGTTTGTTTTGCTGTATCGTATTGTTGAGAATGAGACTCCCCCCAACCCCCCACCCTTTTTTTTCTTTTTTTGTGTGTGAAAGGAAACGTGTGTGGTATAGCATGTACATGGTTGGTTGGGTTGTTTTTTGGGGGGGGGGGGGGTGGGTATCTGTTATTTTGCGAGGTCATATCTGCATAATAGTTATTTATGTGGAATTACTTGTATGTCCTGCTCTGTGTTACTTGTTGGTTAATTTGTAAATTGTGTGTATTGACAGGACATGAATAGCCCATGTGTTGAGCACAACAAGGTGTTATAATGACCATAAGGTGGACTTGACTTTGCCTTTAATTCCTTGAGACTATGCTCTGGGTACGTATGTTAAATCTGGAGAAGCCCAACCTTTATTGGACTCAAAACGTTTACAGGACAGAAACAAATTTTATGTTTAGTGGAAGAACGTAGCCCAGTTTTAAAGATTAGAAGACTGTATTTTATTTTGTTGTTTGTTTTGTTGTGTGTGTGTGTGCTGTTGTTTTTTTTGCAGTCCCCTCACCCTCCCCTGTCCCAGGGGAAAACCACTTTTTACAAGTTTAGTGGTAACTCTTGGTATCAGCTCCATTTTAGAGAGTGTCGTCATCACCCAGCCCGATCAAGGATGGCAGGGAAAGCTTTCTAATTCAAAAACAAAACTTTCAATCAAGTTAATGCAAATCAAAACTTTCCATCAAAATCTCGGTTATGGTTACATGAATCAGGTTTCACTCACTCCCTTGGCTTAGGCTGGTTGAAAACAGACTCCAGTGGAGTTGAGAGCTGTGACTGATGATGTTGTTTGCTGTTGTCATTGACCGTGGCAGGGTCTTTTTTGTAAAAGATGCTATGTGAACAACCTGAGCCAACATAATGTGAATTTATAAATAGTACATAAGAACCATCTGGCTAGTTAGATAATAGGTAGCTGTGATCTCAGAGATTTTGAGGGGATAGAAGGCATAAGGGGGGTGAAATCAGAGACTGCAAGAGTTTGTTTTTACGTGGGGGGGAGGGGGTGCTAAGCCTTTAATGAGAATCATTCAAAATTTTGAGCCCCTGCTAGGAATAGAGTTTCACCCCATTGTTGGGAAATTATTTCAACGACACATGTCATACAAGTTAGGGAGGAGATGATTGGTTGTAAATCCAGGGAGGGAGGAGGTCATTGGTTGTAAAGTAACGCCAGGAAGTCAGACTGACTGCATGGTCAGGGTGGTAAGGAAGAGAGGTTTCCCAACACAGCTGTATCGAAAATCTTGACCAGCCAGCTGTTTGTATTCATGATGAGTTTATTGCCTGTGCTGCACTAATCCGCTTCCTTGACTCCTTTTCTTCCGTACGTGTGCTCTTCCTCTCCTTCTGATGTGCAGGCGTGGCTGTCTCCTGTCGGCCAGTGAGGGAACCACTGCTTGTGGAAATCTTACAGCATGAGAAAATAGTTTTTAAAATGAGAAAGGGGGGAAGGAATATATGGAGGGAGTTAGGCAAACAGAGAAGGATAAGCTGTAAAAGTAAATATTTTGCATCTGGGTTTGATTTAAATGGTAATAAATATTATATAAGAGGTTTAAAAAAAGAAAAAGACGTATTAAAAAAAAAAAGGAAATGTGTGTGTCCTAATACTGGTTATATCAGGAAATAAAGGATTGTATAAGTATTATAAATTCACATCAGCAACATGAGAGCAGTGGTAGGGTACATCAGTGAAAGTTGTTATCAGGATTACCGAACATAACTGCTGAACAATATATATATATGTCTGTTACGCAGTCTAAAATAGATTTCATGGTGAAAAACTGAGCAAAAAAGTACTGGACTCTGCCACGCTGAATAACAGAAAGAATAGCTGACCACCTAGTTTTTCTGTTATTTTTTTAAATCCAGAAAACCAGTCTGAGAGAGTGTGTTTCTTTAGAACTAGTATTACCAGCATTGCTGCCCTAAACAACCCTTGCATTAGGGGAAAAAGGAAAGAAAGAATTTTGCCTTACCTATTTCATATCCATTCATTTCCCAACTCAGATTTTTGTCAGAAAGAAAAATTGGGCGTGTGTGTTTTGTTTAGTTTGTTTTCATATACAAGGTTTCTCTGTTCTGTGTTTAAGATGGGGATATGGGAAAGATTATTCCTGGTGTGGGAATATTTTGTCAGAATGCCGTTGATGCTATCTGAATTAAAAATATTTTTGTATCTGATTTGATCAATTTTTATGGCATTTCTGAATCAGAATGCTTGTGTGGGTGTCCTGTCCCCCCCCCCCCCCCCCCCCCCCCCCCCCCCCCCCCCCCCCCCCCCCCCCCTGTCCCTTGGCTAGAGTTCCAAGGTTCACCATTGGTGAGATTTTGCATGACTGTTGTTTTTATCCACCACTTAGGGTAGGCACATCCAGACTTCAGGGATAAAGCAAACATTTAAAACAGACCATGGCTATTGTTAATCACACCAAGGTGAAGGCACAGAATTAAAGTAAGGAGGAAAAGGGTTTCTTCTCAGAAAGTGACAACTGTCTTTCTTTTGATAGGCTCATGGGCAGGGCTGTATGATAAAACCTATCATAGGCCTGTGCTATTGCCCCCACCCCCCAAAAAAACCCAGTGCTTCCTTCCACCTTTGTAAGGTCTGTACTCCTGTGCTGTAGTTGAGGAGTGAACAGAAGCGTTTTGTTTTGGGGTCAGTTTGTTTGTGTGTTTATTTTAATTCAGGTTGTATCATTTTGTGTATAGCGAGGTTTTCAGTGTTATAAGTAACCTTTAATTTTTGGCCAGCTGTTTGAACTAGAGACTGAAGGGATTATTGGGAAAACAGTACGTCTCGGAATTTCATTTCCATGTTGATTTACTTTAGTGCATCGTGTTTGTTCTTATACCTTGAATGATATAGGCAGTGAGGGTTAAATAATAACTTTCAGCCATCTGTAATGCTTGTTTTTAAGAGTAATGCAAATAAAGGCTAGATAATACTACATTTTACAATTTGCCACAAACACGATTGAGAATGCCGCATTTTTAGGTGTAACACATTTTCTCGACAGTAACTTGATATTATTAATTAAATTGAGTTTTAATCAGGAAAGAAATATACTGCACAAAAGTAGCTGTCTGCTTTTACAACAAAATAAAAATTATTAAAAAAACACAAAAAACCAACAAGTAAATGGAGCGTAATGGTGATTTGAAGGGGGGGAAACCTGGATTATTTTTATCATTAACTGAAGTGATGTATGAAAGAAAAGTAATGTTAAGAGCATAGAAATGAAAATTGTTTCTATAGTCATCTAATGTATATAGATGCCAATTGGAAGGGTTCTCTGCTGAGTGGTAGCGTGCAAAAGATGTCTGATTAGATATAGTTGCTACCATAAGCATTTTCAAAAGATGAACCCCCCCCCCTCCCTTCCTTCCCTCCCTCACCTGTAATGAAACAGTAAGAGTGACTGGAACAAGAATATAGATGATGGGAAGTGGTCACTTTAGTCGTAAGGGAACACAAGAAAGGAACATTTATACATCCACAGGAAACTGATGTTCAGTTGTGCGCAAAGCAGTTCCAAGTTAGTGTCTTGATTGCTGTCACTGCTAATGAATCTTCTTATCAGTAAATAGTTTTTCATCTAATTCAGTGACACATAATGTAAGCCAACAATGCTTGCAACATTTACTCACCCGTCATACAGGTAAATAATAGGTACAGATGGAAAATGCCCCCACCAATTGCCTGGTTAAATCACCCCCCAACCAATGTAACTACAGTGGTCCAGAAGTGTATTGACATATATGAATATTTCATTGATCGTTTTGGGTGTAACTGACCTTTACTGCAGTTGACCACAGGGAGTTGGGTGTTTCAGTGGCACGCACTAGACCGGTCAGAGCAGGCCAAGTATTACGAGATGGCGCGTAAAGAGAAGGATCTCCACATGCAGTTGTACCCTGGGTGGTCGGCACGGGACAACTACGCCATGCATCAGAAGAAGAAGAAGCGGAAGAAAACAGAATCCAGTCCCATGCAGGAAAACAAGGCCATGGCAGCAGGTGAGTCATAATTGTAACAAAAGATTCAGAACCACAGTGCCAGTGCAGATGTTGCACTACTTCAGATTACAGCCAGTAATTTAACAATAAGGTTTTTGCCTACAAATTATGGGTTTTTTTTATCACTTTATGTAATATTTCTTTACAAAAAGGGATGAAATTGTGAAAATATGTGCATGCATACACATTCGGGAATGTATTTATGCATGCACACCATCATCAACTACTTATTTTCAAATTAAAGATGTACTTCATGCTGGCACACACACACACACACACAGGCATGCACACAAACACACATGCACGTATGCACACATGCAAAGATACTAGAGGAAAACTGAGGCTTGCCACTGTACAGCTAGTTTCATTGCAGATCATTTGAGGTTTAAAGTTACGGACTGATTACAAAGACTTCTGAGGATGTGCTAGTCTTGATGCAGTGCAAGTTTAATGGTAATCATTTAAAAGGTGCATGCATTCAGTGATGTGTATGTCACTCCCTACCGGCAAGCTGTCTCTTTTACAGTTACCCCTTAATGATCCACCTTGTCTTGCAGAATGTCCAAATGCCAAAAAGTGCCGAGCACGCTATGGTATGGAGCAGCAGTCACAGTGGTGCAAACCTTGCAGGTAAGCCTTATCTTGTCCATCGCTCACCTTAGTCCCCCCTGCTCCCTACCAGTGCCCTGCCCATCGTTAGCCTTGTACCGTCTGTCCTGTCCTGTTGCCCAGTGCCCCACGCTCCCCACCACACCACCCTCGGCCTTTGTGCACTCACCTGTAAGGCTTAGACCACCCACCGCATGGTCATTGGAGAATGCCATGCTCTGACATGATGGGAGCTGTCGCAGAAAGGGGACGGATCTCTTCAGGCAGTGCTCTGAAGAGTGGACATGCTGATGTAGTTGTGTAGCAGCACTGCTGTGGAGACTTGTCTGCTGTATGCCTGAGAGAGAGCGAGCGAGAGAGTGCCTGATGTCATGTTTTTCTGCCAGAGCACGGGTCAACTCCTTGGCCTTTCATGTTCTTACCAAGCGGAGCAGTTATGGCCCGGATAAAGAAACGGCCCTGGATGAGTTGTGTTTTGTTGTTCTGTTTTTGTGCGTGCGTTCTTTCTGTCCTTTTTTTTTCCTTTCTTTTCTTCCTTTGCACCAGTAAACCTTGTCTTGTTTCAGGTCGTCTCTGCATGAAAACTGTGATCAGTCCACCGTGAAGTTAGAAGTTGCGCAAAACACGAATGCAACGGACGTAAAATAGTAAGGTATTCTGGGTCGCCTTCTTGTGGAGCATGCTGACGGAGCTAACGCTTGCCATGAGTTATATTTCATGTGGACGTACCCGGCCTGGCTTTGCATGTTGGCATTGGGCAGGCGCAAGAGTAGTGGCCCTTCCCTCCACTCACTGCCATGTTCTTCCCTCCCCTTTTTTCCTGCCTGATTCTTCCTCCCTCCCTCCCCTCTCTTCCCCACCCCTCATGGGGCTTGATTGGGAATGACCCCCCTGCCTGTTCACTGACTGCACTATTTGATATGCCTGCCTCTGGTGTTCTGTGGTTATCACCCTTCTGTTCTTTTCTGTGACTGCCTGTCCACCTTGGATGTATTGCTGTACCTCCCATCGCCCCCACCTATCTCATCATCACCTTGTGGGTTGTTGTTGGGGGTTTTTTTTAAACTGTACCTGTATAGTCCATAACCATCATGTCCTTGCCATCTGCTTGTGGGGTTGTTGATGTGGAGCTTGTGGTTGGGAGTTTGCTGAGGTGGCTGTGTTGTGAGGTTGGATGGCAGAACTAGGGGTGTTGGCTTGAATGTCTGTCTGTGGTCTCTGTTGTGGTTTGTCGGTGGCTTGGACTGTACCTGGCATCATGCAGTGGCTGCTTGCCTGCATACCTGTCTGTCTGTATGTCTGTCGGTCAGTCTGTCTGTCCTCTAGTGTGTCCTGGCTTTTCTTACCTCTGTTGTTCATGGTGGATATAGGCACCCATCACTTGGTCCGGGTTTTCATCCATCATGTACTGGAGTTGTCTTCACTGAACCTTTGGTATTCTTTTGATTATATTTCAGGGTTCGTTGATATGAAAGTTTGATGTGAAATATTTGAAAAGTGTGTTGATTGTTGCAACGAAATGTTGACATGAAATTTGGAAAGTTCTTTGAATAATGTAGCCGTTCTTTCTGAAGACTCTGACAAAATTACTGATTGGAATGTTCAAATTCAGTTCCAAATGCAATCAGGATAAAAAATTTTAAAAGATTAATGAAAATCACTGTTTATAAAGAAGGGGGGGGGGGGTGTCAATTAAAAAGTCTGCATGTATCTGCAATTGCACGGTCTTGACCCCTGTCAGTGTTCTAACATTCCATAGTTTGAAGTGATTGTGTTAGTTCTGGGTATGAATGGACTCAGGACATCTAGTACCTATCAAAAAACTGCTCCTTCCAAGTGCATTCAGCAAGAAAAATGTTTGTGCATGAGTGTGCACTCCCTAACAAAGTTTAACAGGGTGGTGTCATTTATTACTTTCAGATGAGTTTGTAACATTTGTGATAGGCCTAGCAGTTTTTACTGCTTGTCAAGTTGGCGTTTTCTTCTTCATAGTGTGGAAGGAGATAGATAGATTTATGTACAAAAGCAGCGAGAGAAAAGGTATTAGCAAAGCACTGACATACAAGTGGGATTGGGTTTTTTTACAGTTCATTTACAATATTGTTAAAGCTTTGTTTGACTGTGCTGTCAACTGTGATACACGCTTTACAGTGAAGTCATTCTTCATAACTGCTCATCCCCATGATCATTTCTGTACCCAAAATATATTCATTATGTAACTTTTATATAAATGCCAGTTGGAGTCATCACCATGTATACAAGTATTCCATACCTGCTTCGCTTACTGGTGTAGCCTCTTGTAATCCATTGTGACCCAGGGTCATGGGTGTTTTATCGTGAAGTCACAAAGTGAACTTTTCTCTATATCTTTTGTTGTTTATTTTTGTTTTGTTTACCTGGAGCATCATTCATATCGACTGGGAAGCAACAGGTACACACAGGATTACTTTGTGGGCTGTGGATGTTATTTACTATTTTGGGTTCTTTTTCCGTTTTGTGTTGATATCTTTGACACAAAAGAAAGAAGCCATGGCTTGCATGGGAATGGAGATGATTTTAAACATCTTGGGTTGTTTTTAGGCACCACTACTTTGACCACATACAGCTTTGGTGTTATGCAGAAAGCTTGCACCTTTATTGCAGAATGATGCCATGATTCTGGCCTTCCAAGCTGATGGTCAAAGGGCTCTATTTAATAATACTTCACTTTTTTCCTTTAAAAAAAAAATCTTCATTCTTTTCCTTTAAAAAAAAAATTATTTACTTATTTATTTATTTTGTATTTGACTTGCCAGACCTGTGTGAAGGTGAAAAAAGAACCATTTCTGATGCCTCTGTTGGTGGTGGATGGAAGATGATGTAATTGTCATTCAGACATCATTCATCAGGATGGAGTGGAATGCACATCTATTTGTCAGTCCTGTTCTTGGAGAACTGGATAGTATTTATGCCATAAAGTTACAAAGACCTTGTATATATATGTATCTAGATAGTGGCAGATTTGTGAAGGAGACCGCAATGCGCTTGGGTTGGTCAGCTACCACTGTCATCACATGAATAGCCTGCAGTGTCTTTTTGTTAAGTCTGAATAATGCTCGTCTTAGATTGTTACGGCTAGATTTTTGGTTGATGTGTGTATATATCTATTTATTATATATTTAATATATTCTAATCTAAGGCCATCATCTGTGAGATCAGAAATAGTCTAGTCTGAAAAGTCAACCATACTGTGTAGGTTGTCATATTTATCATAAATATGCTATTAGTTATGATGTCTTTGTTAAATCAAGACTTAAGTAGGCTTCATTCAGTCTGTCAGTTTATTTCTTCTTTATATCAGTACACATTCATGTAATTTGTTTCTATGCAGTTTTTCCATTGCTGTTAAAGACTATTTCTGAATGAAGCATGACTGAAGGGTTCTAGAAGACAATTTGTTCTTGTAAAAGAAGCAGAGTTGTTCGTTTGTAGAGTGCATATCAAACTTTGAACAAACTGAGGAGAAAGAAAGGGGGTGTGCTGAATTGGCAGCTTAACATAGCTTTTGAGTTGTTTCTTTTTATATTGTCTGTTCTTTTGCATCATTCCAGGCAGTTTGCTTCTTGAATATGACAGGACTGCTGATTAGGTTTTGGCCTTTTAGTCAAAACAGCATGAATGTGCATCTTCTCGTGTTTCCTGAAAACTGTATCAGACTAAGTTTGAGAATGCGGGGAACATAGGAAGGAAGCATGAACAATGCTGTCTGTCATATTACCTGGTCATGCTGGCTAATGGAATGCTGTTCTCTGTTGTTTTTTGTAATCCGTTTGTTTTGATTAGTTACTTAGATTATATCTTTGTTTTTGTTTAGTTACATTCTTTTTATGTGCTGTTGTCAGTATACAGGAATTTTTAGATGTGATCTGAAAAAAGTGTGTTACTACCAGATGATTAGAGAGCATATTCTTCTCCAAAAAAGGCTGAATCCTGCCAGTATTGATTAAAGAGACGTTATGGATCAGTTGCCATGAAACTCCTTAGGTAGGCTGTTGTGATGTGACGCGTTCATCACCTCTTTGAGCAATCATGTGCTTTGATATTACATATCTCCTGAATTGAGTGGACAGTTGGCCTGAAGCAGGGGAAATATTGAGAGATCATTTGCATATATGAGTACAATATTCCGGGTTTTTTGTTTTTTTAGTTTTGGGGGGGGGGTTCATACAGCAGGATTGTTAACTTGACTTGTTTTACATTATTGTTCATGTCTTCACACAACACAGAAAAAGTCTGCATGGATTACTGTAGCAGTTCTGAAGAAGCTGGTGCTGAAGCAAAGGAGATGGTTTCTTTGTTCAGAATTCATTCTGGGCTGTTCTGTCTGATCCTGACTGGCGGTAAAGTTTCCTGAAGTAGGAGTTTTGGCTGATGAGTCAGCACAGCAGTAGTTTTGCTTGAAGCCTTTGAAAATAAAATTAAAAAATCAATATGAGGTAGTTTTTCTTATTAGTACGTTTTCCTGTAGTGAAGGATCAGCTGTCATGACATGCTCTATCCCAAGTGAATGTGTTTGTAAAACTTGTTGTCCTTTAGTATACATGGAAGTGAGGAGTGTCCCATTGGTGTGTTGTTTCTTACATTCTTGCTGCTCATATTACCTTATAGTTCCAATATCCTGAGTCCAGGACTCTTTTTGTAAGCTGTGTAGTTTTTGTGCTAATTCTTTCCTTATCTCCTCACTGTGGGCGTACTTGCATGCAGAGACTGAGTGTATATATAGATGAGTAGGGGTATTTGGTGTATATAGAAGAGGTAGTTGTCTGTTGTGTGTGCATGTATGCGCATACATACACTCACATACACACACATACACAAAGTTCTTCAGATGAGACTATAAACCAAGGTCCCGTGAGCCAACGCACGCAGAACATCTTGCACACATGTTAAAAACCCATTCCGCTTTTCGGAAGAGTAAGCCATTATGTGCCAGTGGGAACGAATGACTAATTTTACGAAACTGCACACACATGGGGACTGGATGGAAAAAGCACACGTGTTCTTATTCCATTACCCTCAAAATAAAAGAATTAATTAATAAAAGAATAAATAAAAATAAAAGAACAACCACAACCCCCCACCCCCCGCCTCCCCTGTGTTTATGTGCTTTTTTGCACACATATAGGTATGTATGTGAGAGTGTGTGTCTGCGTGTGTGAGCACGCACATGCGTGCATGTGTGCATGCTTGCATGCATGCGTGCTTGTACATGGGTGGTTCGTCAAGGGCAACAAACTTGAGTGTGTATATATGTGTCAGTGGTGAAATTTCAGTAGCCATTGATTTTTGGGCCTAATCCAGCATATCACTGGTTAGTGAGTCAAAACTTCTCGCACCTACTCGCTTGCATGTTCTCAAGTGGCATGGTTGTGGTTTTATGCAGTGTTTCAATCCATAGACAGACAAGCTACAAGCAGCAGCTGTTTTCATTGCTTGGGGTGTAATGGGCAAACAGTTGTAAAGCGAGGTCCCCAGTGCCTGAAGCGCTGTGTGCATATCAAGAAAACCCCGCAGCAATAAATGTAGTGGTGTCCTTGGCAAAGGTCTGTAGAAAAAAGGCAGATGTCTGTTAGAAAAAACGATAGGCAGCAGGCTTAAGAAAAGGTGGTTGCCAAAGGGGAAAAAAAAAGAAACATGAAACAAAACGCCACAACAAAACAACAAAAGAAGAATGATAAAAGAAATCGTAACACAATAAACTGATAGTCCTTTATTGAATGCCTTAGGGGAGAAATTACAGCCACAGCTGTTACAAAGATGGGGGGGGGGGGGGGGGGGGGGGGGGCATGGGATATAAGGAAAATAGTCTGATAGAGGAAAAAACCAACCGAATAAAAATTCCTACCAAACAAAAGAAGGAAACACTAGACAAATAGAAAAATTAAAATTGTTGTGTACATTCTTAGTTGTTAGAAAAACAAAAACTGAACAAAACCCTTACCAAGGTAATACAAAACAAACAACATTCTGGAAGTGTTATGTATATTCTTAGTTAAGATGTACATGTTGTAGTAACTCCTGTTTGAATGTCATTGTCCCTTTCAGGATAGATAGTAACCCAACAACCATCATGAAAATCTGTTGAAATCCCCCCCACCCCCTACCCCCACTCTCTCTCTCAGAGCTCTCTCTCTCTCTCTTTATTTTTATCTATATTATCTATAGAGGGGTGAGTAGAGGATGGTAGCATCGCCTATTTCTTTGAAACTTTTGGTTGGTATGTTATTTTTAAACATTACATTCTTTCTCAAATCATATTGATGAATAATAATGTGTGTATAAGAGTAGGGGTGACCTGAAAAGAAATGTCTCCCATTTCCCCACTGTCTGATTCCCTGCAGTACCGTTGTTTGGCTTGCTTTCTGGCTTGACGATGGGCAGTGGCTTTCATTGCAGCTTCCAGTTGCTTTCATCTGTTCGGTATGCTCCGCAAGTGGCCAGATATACCTGCTGTATTTATCGTAGACCCTTTCTCGTTGACCATCATGCTGTATGTGTGACTGATGTCATGATACTTGGACTGGGTGGACGCTCGCGTCTGTGCCTGTCCTTGTGTCCCGACTCTCGATAATCTGTTGTGATGTATTTTCCCACTTTCTTTTGTGGTGTCTGTTGTTTGTTTAAATTGTGATGCACACTTATAGGGTTGTAAAGGTAATGTTCTGCTGAGCAGCTGGTTGGGCCTGTTTGGTGGATGTGGTCTGTTTGTTCTGGTGATGTTTGTGTTTTTAAAGGGATCTTAACTGAATCTGTTCACTGTTAGAAGATCGGTTTGGTTTTGTCTGTGTCTTGGTATTTGTTTATGGCTTAGCTGTTTGTTTGAATGAGATCATGTTTATTTGTTCCTAAGGACATGTCTTATTGGTTTAGCTATTTTGGAAGGGTTTTGTTTTCTTTGGTGGTTCAGTTTGTTTTTGGAGGATATGTGTTTGTGGATCTGTTGATTGTGAAAGGGAATTTAGTTTTTTGGTGTTTCAGTCTGTCAGGATACTTGCTTGTGTTTCAGTTGTCATGATGGGAGCTTTCTCTCTCTCTCTCTCTCTCTCTTCTCTCTCTCTCTCTCTCTCTCTCTCTCTCTCTCTCTCTCTCTCTCTCTCTCTCTCTCTCTCTCTCCCTCCCTCTCTCCCCCTTCCTCCCTCCCTCATTATGGTTCAATCAGTTTCTTAACCTGTGTTTGCAGATTAGTAATTTTTGAAAGCTGTTCGATGGTTTAGCTTGATTCTTAAAGATTGCAGTTAGGGGGTTGTTTAGTTTGGTTTGCTATTGTTTTTTGTTGTTTTGGGTGGGGGGGGGGGGTTTGGAGGGGGGGGGGGGGGTCCTATTAGGTTGGGTTTTTTTTTCCCCACATAAGGATAGTGTAACTTAAGTTCAGTCTGTGTCATTGATACAGGTGTTCGTAGCCAGTGAACCTACTGTTGGGGACACTTGTCTTCATTCCTAACCAGTTTTCACTTCAATTTTTATCTCATTCAGCCCAGTTTCAGTTCTGTCTTCTCTGATTCCAAGAAAAAAAATTCAGCCAGGTGGACAGAATTGTATGTGCACGTGTGTGCGTGCATGCGCATGTATGCACTCACACATATGCATGCATGCATTAAAAAAATAATTTCTCTGAGTCTCCAAATTAAAGCTGTTATCCAAAATTAAATATTTACCTAAGTTTCAGCCTGTCTTTTGAAATCTTTTAACGTTTCATGCTTATGTTTTTTGTTTGTTTGCCATTGTTTGTTTTGTGTTTTTTGACTGTCGTCCTTAATGGTTGTTTTCCTTTCGTGTGCTTCTTCTAGGTTATCAGAAAATTAAATGATATAATGTTTTACTTAGTTCATGTTCCTTCTGTTGGTTCTCTCTATCTCAGCTTTATGATGAATGCATGACTGCTGTAGGAAGGAATATTTAATTTCTGTTTTGGTTTCAAGAGAGGAAAAAAAATAGTGTTGTTGTTTTTATTTTTGTGTGGTTTGGAAGGGGGAGGGGGATTGTTTAGAGAGTGAAACTGTGTGTGTATATTGTGATTTGTATTTCATTTCTCTGCCTGAAGTTGGGTTTTTTTCTTGTGGTTTTTGTTTGTGACAGTATTTTAGGAAGCAAAGCTTGTCAGGTCAGGCCATTGGTTTAGTCTTTACTCAGTATTGTCCTGAAATACTGATAATGTAAGATTTAAATTTTTAGATGAGTTTGGGGGGGGGGGGGGGGTTGCTGGTTGCTAGATTTTTTATAATTTAATTTTAATCTTTTATTTATTTTTTTTTTTAGTTGGAGAGGTTGTAACTGGTTACATGCACTCATGTTCCTTCACTACATTTTCATCAATAAACTTTTTTTTTTTTTTTTTTGGTATGTTATGTACCTGTAAAGTTTTGACACACAGCACAGTTTGTTTATGTTCTGCCATGAAAGTGTAGGGAAAACTTCCATGTTAAAAAAACCCAACAACAACAAAATCAACCGAACAAACTAAAACAAGAACCATCACTATTTCAACAACAACAAAAACTTAACAAAAATGGTGACAATCTTTGCTCCCTTGAATGTGGAGTTTGCACTTTGTCAGAACACTAGTAGGAATACACACTGTTTTAAGTTTTGATTTTTCTTCATACCCTTTAAACTGTAATCCTTTTCTTTACAGCATTTCATTGTAATTGTGGCTGACGCGTTGAGAGAGAAAGGTCAGTTCTGTGCCATCAGTATGGACTGAAATGTGAATGTAGGGGAGAGGGGCACTCTCGGAAGTGGTGTGTTTTTGCCCAGTGGTACAGGGAACGTGTGAGAAATCTCTCCTTTTTTTTTTTTTACCTTTTGTTTTTGTTGTTATGGGTTTTTTGGTTAAAGATTACTTCATGGAGGTGGTTTTCAGCTTTTTTAATTTTTTCAACTTGTTTGGTTATTTTGCCGTCATTCTATTTTTTTAGCTAATTTGTAAGTGTATTGCTTTGCGCGTTTCTTTGCGTTATGGATAGGGAGGGCTTCATGAGAGTCAAGCTGACAGTGTTTCTTTGAGTATTCATTTGTTTATTTATTAATCTTTTTATTCATTTTGGTTTTGTGTTTACTCTTATTGTTTGGGTTTGTCTATTTTTTAGGGCATTTCTGGTGGTGTTGGATGTATGTGTACATTTGTGGGATGAGGTTGAGGATAGAAAGAAACTCATTTTCTTGTCTGAGGTCAACAGGTATTCTTGTGCATGATGATTTGCTACTGTCGTCTAGAAAAACTTTGCATTGAGTGATTTAGTGTAATATGGAAGGCTAGATATATAATGTATTTACAGTTATGCATCATTGTGTGTATTCTTCTCTCTCTCTCTCTCTGTCTGTCTCTCCCTCCCTCTCCCTCCCTCTCTCTCTCTCTCTCCCCCCCCCTCCCCTTCCCCCTCCTTGTCTCCTTACCCCTCTTCCCCACCCCACCCCACTACACACATAGAGAGAAAAAATGTGGGTGTCTTGTCAGTAAATGGATGGTTTACAGTAAGACATAGATCCATAGACATTGCCTTCTGTCAGCGAAGCCACTAGAATGACTGCTTGAACAAAAGAGTGTAAGTATGGTAGAAGTCGTCAGTTTTGCTGAAGCTGTCAATGTAGGAAGACAGAGGGAAGGAGTAAAATAAAAAGGTGTCACCTGTGTTAGATTCCAGTGATAATTAGAAAGTTATTTGGGTGTTGAATTAGTGATTATTAGTTTAAAATAAAAATCAAGTGAATGTTACTTTGTTTTGTTTTTTAAAAAAAGAAAGAAAAATCCCTGAGCTCCTAAGATGTAAAATGAAAATCTATATTTAAAAACAATTATGGTTTGTTTGGGGTTGTTTTTCTTTTTTTTTTGGGGGGGGGGGGGGAAGGGAGTTGTATCATGCACCCAACTGAGTGTGTTTGTGCATGCGCACAGCTTGGGTGTGCACAAATGTCTATAGATGTAGTGTTCATATGGGGTTTTGCAATGTGAGAGAGTGTGTGTTTTGTGTTGTGTGTGTCGTGTTACAGAAAATGAGCATGTATGCATGACATCTGGCTCTCCTCACCTTCGTCGTATCTTTTTTTTTTCCCCTTCACCTGTCATGTTGATTATGATCCTCTCTCTTCTCCAGCCTCATCTTTTTTATCTATATTTCCTTGTTGGTTCTCAGGCTGAAACCCTCTTTGAAAGTGACTGAACCTTTTTGAACTAGCACAGAAATGTCTGCAAGTGAAGTGTAAAGGACAGTGGTCAAGTTTGATGGCTGCTGCACATCAAACCGTTCCTCCTGACATTAGCTGCAGTGTTTCCTTGTGCTTGTTGCTGCTGCCATATACGTGTATCACAGACCTTACTTACCATTGTCTGCCTTTGCACAACCAGTACACTGTGTTAGCTTTGTACATTTATCTATCGTAAAGACTTTATGCCTTTTGTTCTTAAAGTCAGAAGCTCGGGTGTCTTTCACTGATGTTTTGAACAGTACTAAGTGTGAAAGTGTGTTACAGAGAGTGAGTGTGTTTGTGAAAGAGCATACCTTTTGTGCATGAATATATATATATATATATATATATATATATATATATATATATATATATATATATATATATATATATTGAGAATCTCTGCCAAAATGAAGAGGGTTGCTTGCTTTTGATTAATGTTGGTGTTTGGGGAATTTTCTGATATTTTATTTGTGTGTGTGTGTTTGTTGTCTGTCATTCAGTGTATCTATCAGTATGTTTGTTTGTTTTTTAATTATGTCTGGCTCTAGCACTCATTAAAACCAGTGCCAGGGATAAATTGAATGAAGAGAATTTTTAGGCATTGAGGACTGTTGTGAATAACAGCGAATATTCTGGATAGGAAAACGGTAAGTGATACAGTAAAGGTTTTAATGAAAAGGAAATGTGAAATCTCATTCTGGTACTCTTTTTTTAAAACTTTTTGTTTTTTTAATCGTTAAGGCATATTCTGGCTTTTTTAAAGGTTTTTTAAATTGTTGGTTGGCTAAGACTCTTGAGGTTCACCTGTGGTGACTTTTTTGTATGCGACCACTTTTGCTCACAGTTACCTATAAGGTAGCCACATACCGACTTGAGGGATATTCTGGCTTTCAAAAGTGGAACAAGTGCCGGATGAGTGGACTGTCTTATGACACTGAGGTAGTATTTCATTTAGGACAGTGGGGGGAGGGGGGATATGCCATAATTGCTGTGCAAGTTTACAGTTACTTTCTTAGTTTACTGTTACTGCCTTACACATGTAAACTGTATATATGAAATTCATAAGCTTAGTTTACAGTTACTTCTTTACTCTTGTAAAGAGTGTATGTTTGAAATGTATCAGTTACCTTGTGTAATGTTGTTCATACAGTTTTATGTGATGAATATTTGATATTTGTTTCATTTCATGTACCACATTGAAACTTAAGCACGTTTGTTGATAAGCCCCCTTTTCCCCCTTCATCATGAAACTTCCATGGCATTTGAATTGTTAAAACCAAATCTCTGCTCGTTGTGTATGTGTATGTGTTTGCTATTGACTTGCTTACACTGTATCTGCAGAATTCACTGTGATGTTATACAAAAGATATTAAAGTAAGACACTGCACAAGGCGAATCAGTCTAGCAGATTTTTTTTTTAGATTTTATTTTTATAATAAAGTTGACGAATAAACAGCACTGCTACTCCCAACCAGACAGTGTACATTTAACCCTCGCGCTTTCTGTGTCCTTCAGGCGAAAGAAGAAATGCATCCGGTATCTGCGGGAAGATGGGGCAAGCTCAGACGGGGAGGACTGCGACGATGGCTCGTGTCAGTTGGGGTCCCATCAGTCCAACTGCGACACAGACTCCACCCACGGGGACATGGATGTGGACAGCCCTCACCATGACGGGCGCCTGTCGTTCAGCCAACAGCACTCCCCTCTCTCCCCTCTGATCCAAGGGGAGGCAGAGGCGGAGGGGGTAGACATGACTGGCAAGCTGGACCTCGCGTTTCCTGTGACCTCAGCCACCCCCAGCTTTATCCCCTCCACCCTCCCCTTGGAACCTTGTGCCCCATCACTACCTCCCCCATCCTCCTCTACTCCGGTGAAATCAGACCATGGGCTGAACCTGTTGTCCTCACCAGGTCTGGCCACCACATAGCCAGCCCTCTTTGGGCTGGGACTGCTCAGGGTTTAGGGATGTGGATGGGGGTGGGGAGAGAGGGATGGGGTGCTGCCACAGCAGGGGATGGGGGGAGGGAGGGAGGAAGGAGTGTGGTACTGGTGCTGTGTATCCTGGGACTGTGTGTGAGTTTATGATGAACGGACACAACATCACTATCCAGCATAATATGCAGTCCCTTCCGTTGTTTGTTTTTCTTCTTCTTCTTCTGATGGCCAAATGGAATGCATTTTTTTTTTTTAGTCTTGCGGTGTGACTTCTTTTTCCCTGACATGAACATCCCAACTTCAAACCCAGCATCGGCTGAACTCTTTGTTTCTACATGCAGAGATAGACTGTTGTTGGTGCTTGGTAGACAAACTGATGGGGACTAAAGTGAATGAGTGTGTGAATGAGAGAGTGGGGGAAGGGGCGGGGAGGGGGAGGGAGCTGAAGACCCCTGCGGAACTAATAACGGTGACTTTCCTCCAGGAGGAATTGTAGTTTCACAGCATGTGATGCAGCAATGTGTTAGCATACTATTCAGGAATCTTCAGTGTGTTGGCACTCTCTTCTGCTCTTCTGGAGTGACTGCGTGTACCTTGTGAAGCAGTGAGCAGCTTGCTTGCGCAGAGGCGTGAGCGTGACTCTAGCATTATGAACTGTGTGACTAAGTGTTGAGCAGCCTTGTGGCAGAGTTCGCAATCCACTTGTTAAACAATATTTACGGCACTTGACGGCTTTTCTCAGAGGGTTGGCTGTCGACATTCACCAACACTTGTGGGGTTACTCTCTCTATTGTCAGTTTGTGCTGAAGGAAAAGAGAGTGGCAACTCTTGTTTTAACAAAACTCTTTGTTTTAACAACCTCAATGTTTTACGCATTTTCTTTTGTATATTGTTTTAGGGTTTGTTTGTTTTTTCATGCTTTCTTTAAGACATAGAGAGTTTTATTTTCTCTGCATTTGTATGATTCTCAGCAAGTGCATTTTTTATGACTTGTTCAGAATGCTTGGACATTGCTGTTTGAGTGTGAGTGAGTGTGTGTAGGAATGCGCAGTGCCACAGATTACATTCATTGTGAATTTCTTTTTAATAAGTTTTCTTAAAGTTCAAACTGTAGATTTATTTGGGGGGGGGGGGGGGGGGGGGGGGGGGGGGGTAATGAAGAGTGAAAAAGTTTAATTCACATGGTGTGTTTCTGTTCATGTCTTTTCTTCCATTTTAAGATAAGGGTTTTCCTCTGGGTAGAGTGGGGGAGGGGATTTCAAAAGGGAAATATTTTTTCTGTATCCTTCAAGTGGAAGGTTCAGTGTGGACTGGTTTGGTTTGGGGTTTTTTTTGTGAATAAGAGATGACTAAAATATTGAGGTTGTTGAGCTTTTTTTCCTCTCCTGCTTAATCCTTTTATTTCAGTTATCTGACAAGAGCCTCTGAGATGAATTAGATAGCTGCTGTTGATAACAAACTGGGAAGGCATTTCTTGGTCTTTCTTTTGTGGTTGGCAGGATCCAGGAAAATCACTGACGAGTTTTATTTAGAGAAAAGTGTTTTTGTGAATAGATCAGATCTAACTGACGCTGTATAAATTCCATGTATTATTATTATTATTATTATTATTTGGGGATCTTTTGTTTCTTCTCTTACCAGAAGAAATGTTCGACGTGTCATTTTGATAACATATTTGTATACAGTATGCAGCAAAAACAATCTTGTATCAGTTTTGACATATTTCTGTAGTGCTGTCATTCTTTAAAATTGCCAAAGTATTTATATAAGTTGATGATTTATATTGTAGAATATATCAAGTAAGCAGTGTAAGATGTCCACTCTTGTTCAGAACTGCCATAGTCCTAATTCTTTTTTTATTTTATTTTAATTTTATGTGGGATTGGGCAAAAGTTGATCAAAAGTGGGCTGTTCTGTTCAAACTTCTTCTATGTGGATATGAATTTGTGGACAGACTGAAAAGTAAAGAAAATGTATAAATGAAGTATGTGCGTGTGTGACAGCGATAAGGACATCTCCTTCATTTTGTAACTTGTTATTTTGTAATGGAAAACTTGAGGTGCAAGGTTTATAAAATCTGACTCTTCAGTGAGTCAGACCTTTATTTTTTCCTTTTTATTTTTAAACGTTATGGTTGTTCATGACTGTAGTGTGTATGAAAGTAGAGTTTGAATGAAAGCAGTTTGTAACAGAGATGACTGTGTCATTGCCTTGCATTCCTGTCCAGATTCACGTGTTTTTAAGGTAATGAACACAATGGCATGCCCCCCCCCCCCTCTTTTTTTCTTTTATTTAAGGCAACGCATTCTATACCAGAATTAGTAATAAGGTTGCCCTTAGGGAAAAAATAAGAACAGAAATTTTGTTGTCAAGTCAAGTCAAAAACACTTTAATCATCCCATGAAGGGCAATTACAATACTGACAGGCAGATTGATACGCATCAAAAATCTCAAAGACACAAAAAGCTATATTTCATTTTGGTTAAAACATTCCAAAATGACTTCATATAAAATGTCACAAACACACATGCGCACAAATACACACGCACGCACATTAATTGTGAGTAGTAGTATGTTCTTTCGAGCCAGAAGGCCCATAGAGCCGGAGCTTATCCCGGTTTCTGTAGCGTTAAGCGAACTGATGGTTTTTCACCACCCCTGTGACAGGACGCTAGTCTGTCGCCAGATACTTCCCCAGCAGAGCTGGTACCCACTTGTACACCTGGGTGGAGTGAGGAAAATAGGAGTCAAGTGTCTTTCCCAAGGACACAACACCGAGCCAAGCGCGGATCGAACCCGCGACCTCTGGATCACGAGTTGACCGCCTAAACCACTCGACCACGGTGCCTCCTTATTAATTGTGAACACAATGTTAAACCCATTGACTAGAAGACATAAAAACTTATTATTTACGTTCGCAACACGTACACACGCACGTACATGCGTGTGCGAACACACCCACGCACACCCACACCATACACCAATATATGTTTTGCTTCTGTTGTGTGATCTTTTTGGTCAGTGATTTTTATTTTTTGTCCTTGGTCAGAAATCAGTGAACTTAGACAGTAAATATCTCACCCCAGGTAACTTACTTGATTAGTTGTCACAGCCATGACAAAAGTAACTCGTGGTTATCAATTCAGCATGGACTGTACTGTGGACATGTTGCAAGTGGCAGCCAATTGTTGTAGTAGGTGGTGTTGATCACAGGGGTGCTGCAGCAAACACTTCACTGTGGCTCTGACATGTGCATCAATCTTGTATGTAGTGTTCCATCACTGGTGAATAATTGAGGATTTTATTTTCATGCCTCGGCTAGAGCTCCTAGGGTCACCAATGGTGAGGTTTTGCATGTATGACTGTTGTTACCTGCCATTGAGGTAGCTGCATTCGGACTTCATCCCCGGGATGGTGTCTAAACACGACGCCTGTGTGCATGCGTTTTAAAAATCTGCCATCTGTTCCTACTGGCAAAAAATGGCCTACTCTTCTAAAAGGTGGAATGGGTTTTTAGAGTGTGCGTAAAAAATGTTCTGTGTGCACTTGCACACTGTGCCTCAGTTTATTGTCTCATCTGAAGGACTTTCAGGGGAGTGGAGTTAGTACTGAAGTGAACTCCAGGGTAAAATCCCCTAAAACGAGTGCTTCCATGGTGGCTTGGTCAGATCACAAGCACAGTGCTCTATGCTATCCCCCCCACCCCATATTGATGGATTCAAAATTTGCAAAGCAGTACAGTGTTTTAATTGTAGAAACAACAATGAAAATACTTCATTGCAAATTATTGGTCTGGGCTGAAAGTTTATCCGTTATGTGATAAGGAAATCAGTCCAGAGATAGGAAATCAGTCCAGAGATATCTCTTTCCTATTATTTGTATGTGTTTGGAAAGTTGAGCAGCCACTGAGAAATTTGATTTTTGGCTCAGCTGGGGGTAATTTTATTTTTCAAATTCAAATATGAGAAAGAAAGAAAAAGTCTCCTGCCTAGCTACTGTTGTGGTAAGTTTTTTTAGCTTTCCATTCTAACCACAGACCTGTAAGCCATCTAAAACCGTGGAGTATAACCCCACAAAAAAGATGTTTAATTATTTTGTGTCCTCTTGCTTGCTTATTTTCTGCCTTCCCAGTCCATTCTGCAGCCTTTTTCCAGAAAGTCTGACAGTTTTCTCCGAATTTGTTATATGATTCTTTACCGGTACTGTTTTGTTCTGGAAACCAGGTTATTGAAATTGTAAACACTGGGATGGGCATAGGATGCCCATTCTGTAATAATATCATTTGCCCACATTATAATTGCAATAGAAATTTTATTTATTACTTTGAAATATTTGCTTGGTTTTATTTATTTATTTATTAGCTTTTTATAACCTGAGGATGGCTAAACATAGCAAAATGGCCTGTGTCTTCAACATAGTGTGGTTATTTGCCATAAGGGTTTGCTTAATCTAAAGCAGGGGTTTTTGGGGGGTGGGGATGGGTTCTTAAGTATTTAATGAAAGGATTAGATAAGCCATATTTGTTGAGCTTGGACTTGAGGTGACAGTTCATACAGGTTCTGGTATTGAGGGAGGTATGTTGTGTTGTAATGTGGCTGTTGTCGTAAAGTGGGTAGGCTCAGTGAAGATTAGATCTCATCCCTGGGTCTGGAAATTTTCTTTCACAAGGTGGGCTGCCAATGCACAAGACTGAAAGTCACAAGACAAACGATTCCAACTCTGACAATTCTTGGTATCTTTGAACATGTGAATCTGGTAAAACAATAGATTTTTCCTAAGAAAGTTAAGAAGTACTCTTATTTATGTTTGCAGTCTTGACTGATTTTTTTATTTATCCAATATCTTTATTGCCATTTATTTTGGGTTCTGTTTTCATGTGTGTTGATATAATACAATGTGCTAAGCACGTTAATAATAATTTCCAGTTACAAGTGAACACCTTAAATTCAGTTAGCAATCAGAAAACAATATGTAACAGAGTGGAGATGTTTGGTCTGCCACAGCTCTGTACAACTTTCTTGGCTACGGCAGCACAGCATGAACAGTAAGGATGTGGCCTCTGAAAAGAGGCTGCATACATTCTACCCCTCACCGTGAAGTGTGTGCAACGGAGGGCTTTGAACCCACCACCCAACGAAACAGTGTGTCACACAATTTGCAGGTGTGTCCATATTTAGAAATGCTACGATGCGACAGGAGTCTGATCGCATGGGAGGTGATCTAATTAATGCCCTGTAACATCCACCACCACTCGGCTGCACTGAGTCCCGAGGTACAGTCATAGGCTCACTGACGAGCATATTTGATGCTCAAGCCAGTAGCCTGAAGTTCTTTTGTCACATGCTCCGGTTGTGTTCCAACACCCCCTTACTGGCTCTTGGCATGTGACTATCCTGCTCGCTGCACCAATATGTAACAGAGTGGAGATGTTTGATGTGCCACGACTCTATACAACTTCTCGGCTACGGCAGCACAGTCAGAAAGGCGAGGATGTGGCCTCTGAAAAGAGGCTGCATACATTCTACCCCTCACCGTGAAGGCGAAGTGTATGCAACGGAGGGCTTTGAACCACCACCCAATGAAACAGTGTGTCACACAATTCGTAGATGTGTCCATATTTAGAAACGCTACGATGCGACAGGAGTCTGATCGCATGGGAGGTGATCTAATTAATGCCCCATCACACAATTTAATGACACTATGAAGGTAACATGTTTCTTCTTCTTCGTCGAACGCTCAGACAGCAACTATTGTTGTCTGTTATATGAGCGAAAATGCGTCACGCTGCCGTTAAGCACAAGAGAGAATAGTTACAAAAGGAACAAGGCAGAAACAAAGAGAGTGATAGAAAAGAGGAAATTTCTAGCACAGAATTTCCAGAATGTGGGGATGCTATTTATACTGACAGGCCCCCGGCATCCCCTCGGGGGAAGGGTAACATGTTTGATGTGGCCTTCATCAATTGCAGAGCTATAAACAACATGAAATGAAATAAAAGGATATTTCAGTGCACTCACGAGTTGGGACACCTCTTTTGTTCTGCCTGGTTTTAGCTGTCTTAAAGGGGTCAGGGATGGAGTGTACAGCTATTGAGAATGACCATAAGACTTTCCTCGAAAATATCCTGTGACAAACTATCAATCATCAGTTGAAATTGTTCGCCCAAACATAACTAAGGTACAGGCCACTTCTTCCTCTAATCCTCAGATGAAAGCAGAGTGAATCAACATTGGTCCTGATATATGTTCTGAACCACTGTTGGCATCTAAGGGAATCAGAAACGTGACTTTGATTTTGTTTATTTATTGGAAGCAAGAAGGAACTTGCAGGTGTTCATCACATTAAAGATATCAAGGTGAGATGGCCCTGGTCAGATAGTTTTTTTCTCCAAGCAGATTTTTTTTTTTTAAGATCACAATTTTTTGTATGGAATTTTTGCTCATGAATGTTTTACTTCTTTTGGGGGGGTTATTCCAGCATTCATTTGTGTGTCTGGCTTGAAATGAAATGAGAGAAAAAGTGTTGGTTTTTCCTAAAGAATAATGGACTGTAGTACATGCAAACCTGTTTTCAAGAAGGTATGCATGGTTGGTGTTTGCATGCAGGCATGTGCATGTAACTGTTCTGCCAGTACAGTGCATGTCTGCGTCATGATTTTTTCTTCTTTTTTTGTGGTCTTCTTTGTTCGCAAGGTGATGTGTGTGTGTTTGCTTGTTCTCTATATGCAGACCTAAGACTTGGTATAAATCATGTTGCAAATGTTGACATTACTTCTTCCCAACCTGACCTGACCCCTCTCCATGAAAAGAAAAAAGATTCTTCAACCTTTCCATAGCAGTTAGATTTACAGTTGATTTTTTTTTTGGGGGGGGGGGGGGGGTGGGGTTGAAGGTATAAAAAAAATCAAATCGAATTTAGAAATATTGAAAAAACATTAAAATCGAATATGGGGGTTGGGGAGCATTTGATCTGAAGCAGATAAAAGAGCCAAAAGAATATTACATGTATCTGTTGTCATAAAGTGACTGTGGAGTTTTGCCATGCTTCTTCAAACTAAGAAAGTTGCATTGATGTGGATGATTCACATGAATACGATATTGTTTTCTTAAGTATTGGATGCCAGTTTTCAAAGTATTATCTCAGGTTTGCTCAGCAAGTCTCATTGTCAGACTGGTTAATTTGATATCAGAGGGAATAAGGTCAGAAAGCATGTGGACAGAACAAAGGGAGGGGGAATGGGGGTTGTTGTTGAGGTTTTTTTGTGTGTTGAAAATTTTAATTTATTCCATTGCTGTATTTGCATTTTTTTCCTTTAAATTTAATCCCGTGATATCCTGTTCTCCTTTAAATTATCGTGTGTAGCCATTAGTCGTACACCGTTCAATTTTAGTACTGGAGTCGATTTTTTAAAAAATCTTTTTTGAAGAAGGCAAGCTTTTTTTAAAATGTTTTTTTAGGTGCACATTTCTTTGTTGGTGTAAATTCAGGCATGGTACATCTGCAAATTCACGGAAATCCGCAAAAAGAGGGGGGCAGATAATAAAATGAAACCCACCAAAACCACACACAACCAGTTAAGGAATGTAACTCTTCCATGCCGATTACTTCCCCATCTGTGCTTGACATAGCAAGTCATGACTAGGTAGCTAGTGACTTTCCTCTGTTGAAATAAGGGGACCAAGTGTGTATCAGCAATGGGTATGCTATCAGTTTTCATGAAAGGGATGGACTTGCTCTAAGGCAGAGGGGTGAAAGGGAAGGGGGAGAGTGGGTGGGGGTGGTGGGCTTTCACTGACTGTTCCACTTCAGCAGGCCAACCTGCCTCCCCTTTCTTTTTCATGGAGAGAACCTGTCTCACACACACACTCTCTCTTTCTCTCTCACTCACTCAAATACATGCATGCCTACACACACATGCACACACTCTCTCTCTCACTCTCTCTGTCCTTTCTTTTTCTCTTTCTTTCTCTTTCATCTGTGTTAGTGCACATTTGTCTTAATATGTCCTTATTTTTGCTTTGTGATTACTAGGGTATCAACCCTCCTTTGGGTTGAAGGAAGATATGACTGATAAAGGAGAGCTCATTTTAGGGCAGAAATTGCTTAGTGTGAAGACTGAAATCAATTCAAGGAGAGGCTTTTTTACAGTCTAGAATTGCGGAAACGCCTTCAGTTTCATGGGGTGTTGCCTCCTGACCCCCACAAGGGGCTCTGCCCCTTGACCCTGCCAGGGGCAATGCCCCCTGGACCCCCAAACCATTTAAGGGAAAACTACTTTTCCTTCAGTACCATGCCTGAAATTGGGGGATGGGTCTATATATCAAGTCTTATTATAGAAGCAAATGATGTGCCCAACAAGATTGTTTTGAAGGAAAATCAGAGAAATCCCTGAACTCAGCTAAAGTGCATTTGATGGTGGTAACTTGGTGTTTTAAGGTTGTTGTTTTTTTCTTTGGGAGGGGGATGTTGTGCTGAATCATCTTCTATGGCATCCCTGTCCTGCTGTTCCCATGCTGTTTATTTCAATCTCTCCTTCCTGGCCATGTCGTTTCCTCAGGGTTGGAAGTCATGAGTTAACATACGCAGAACACCGCCTGCTAAGGACAGTTATAGCTGAGTCACGGAGCTAGACTGAGTGAGACTCCCACCCATGGTGACAACATCCACAACGCCCCTCCAACAACCTTCTCTTGTGAATTTACAACCCCAAAGCCTTCGACACAAAATCAGAAGTTTGTCATCAAATACAAGGGGGGTTATTCCATACACTGATCGGTCTCAACAAGGCTAAAGTTGTGCTTTCTGCTGCACTCTGTACCAGTGCAAGCCCCCCACCCCCCCTCCCAAACCTACCCCTTACTGCATTTTCCGTTTTCGGATTCTCAAAGGTTGGCAGCTATGTGTATAAGGTGGTGGCTTTATGGATTGGGTAGGGTTGTGGGTCTCTAGAATATTTGAAGGTAGGAAGTACACAGGGAGCCTATCAAAGAATCTTCAAGCTATCGTAAAGCACTCGGATTCTTCCAGTACAAGTCTTGGCGGGCATGTCATTTGCTTTTTTTTTTTTTTAAACGACGTCATAGAAGATTACGAAGCATAAAAAGAAAACTAACATCAACCCCCAAAACAAACTTAAACAATAAAACTCATTTTTAAGTTGGGGTCTTTTTTGTTTGATTGATTGGCTTTTCTGTTTTCTTTTGTTTGTTGGGGTTGGGTTTTTTTGCCCTGGACTGAACAAAAAGTTCATCAGAAGCTATGTTTGAATAATGGGAAAATCACTCAGTATGGTAGAAAAGTAGGAATAAATCTGGTTTGTATAAAGGTTAGTTATGGTTACGTATTCGGTGTTATGGTGTAAGTTTTTTTTGTTTGCTTTTAAATTGACTTGCCATTTGTTTAGCTGTATAAGGTTTTTAAAAAAGTATCTTAAAATTATTGTTTGTAGAAACATGCTACATCAAAAGTAGTTATCATACTATGTAATAATTTTAATTAAACTGGCGTAATATAAAAGTAGACCATATTTCACAAATTAGATGCAAATTTTTGTTTTTGTTGTGGAGGGGGTGGGGGGGTATTTTGTGCACAGAACACAAAAGGTGTTTTTCTCAGTCAATATTGATTGAAATCTTCTGATGGGGGGGGTGGGGGGATGTCACTGGCATTTACTTTAATGCATTTTCACTTTTATCAGAATAGGACTTTTGTGCTGGGATATACCACCATGTAGACAGTGAAACTTGTGATGAAAATAGTTTTTTAATCAAAAAACACAAACATCCTCGTCTTAAGCATAGATCAAAATAGCCTTGCAGAATCGCTTTGGTTTTATGTTTTAAATTTTTTTTTTTAATTCAATCCAGGTTTTAAAAAATCATGTGACATGAACAATCAAAGATTTTGTGGAACTTTGCTGTCGACTAATTAGGTATATTCTAGACAGGTTATGTGTTGCTGAACACTATTTGTTTCATTGCCAGTGTGTAATGGCCCAAAATCAAACAAACAAAAAGACCCCAACCAAAAACCAGTTCAATTGTTTTAAGTTTGTTTTGTGGGTTGGTACTGTCTGGTACTTGACTGTTCATGTTGGAAGTAGATTTAGAAGCTAGTGTTAACTGAAAGTCAAGCTTTCCATAGATGTCTACCACGGACTGTTTATTAAAAAACTCATGTATCAAGATAATACAGGTTGCATTTCAAGATCAAATCATTTTTTTCATCAGTATACATACCGGTAATTGATGTACAGCTGACTTAAAAATAAAAGTGGATTTTTTTTTTTTTTTAAGGGTGGTGGTGGTAGTTTTGATGTTTTTTGTTGAGTTTTTGGTGGTTTTTTTTTGGGGGGGGTGGGTTTTTGTTTGTTTTGGTTTTTGTTTGCTTTTTTTTGGGGGAGGGGGGGGGGGGGCTCTGCTGCATATAGCGTCATCTGTGTTCCAAAGGTGTTACAGAACAGTTAGATGGGAATTTTTTTTTTTTTTAACCTTTAACTCAACCTTAGTCCAGTTTTCTTTTTTTTAAATGTTCGTGTTTATACTTTGTGGAAAATGCGTTTTTTGTTTTTTTTAAATTGTTGTGTACTACTACTGTTCATTGTTATAATCCAAATGTTCTCTAGGGTTATAACTTACAGCATGATGGAGATAGAGAATTAAGCACTAGAACCATGAAGACCCTGAGCTAATAAAAATTTTAAAAAAAACTTTCAACCATACCAACACTCTGTTTTTTTAAATAATTGGGGGTGAAAGTTTTGTCCTTTCTTTTCCACGGAGCTTTTTGGTGTCTTTTAGAGAAAAAGATTTTTAAAGTTTTAAATTCACCACCACCCCCCATCCATAAAAGATAATGTTGGAATAGCGTGTATTGTGCAGAGGCTCATTCATGTCAGTGAGGTAAACATCTAGAGGAGGTAGTTAGGCTGAAATCACTTGTTCAAAGTAAACCTCTTGCTCATTTCTAGACACTGGAAAATTTTCATTCAAAAAAAAAAAAAAAAAAAGCTGTAAGCTTTTATCTGTTAATGTTCCATGTTTGTGCCCCTTGCACCCACCCCTGTCCAGCGCCTAGGCATCCCCAGGACCTCACTCACCCAGCCCTTGTCTTCTTGTTAAGAACATTGTCACGTTTCATCCGTGAGATTGTGAATATCAGGATCATGTCTGATGTTAAGAACATTGTCACGTTTCATCCGTGAGATTGTGAATATCAGGATCATGTCTGATAAAACACTAAACAGAATAACTTTCTTTGTGTATATGCCTATGTTTTAAGTGTTCACAAGCATGGGCTTGTAGACATAATTCTGAGTGTTTTTACAAGAGGGAATTGGTGCTTTTGTTGTCCTTTTTTAAAAAAATTTTCCTCCGTCAGTTTAAAGGATAGTGTAAATGTGTCTTGCTGGGAATGATGTGACAATCTGTGAATTCTGTGGCGTCTGATTTGGCCTTGATGGTATGTTTGTATAGTATTGTGATGTACATCTTATGATGGTATATATCTGAAGGAAAAAAATTTTAAGTGATGCCTTTGTTTAAAAGTGACTGAGCATACATAAATCTGTATAGCCATCTCTTTTACTGCCTGTGTTGTCACACTGAATTTTATATGGTCTTTTGGGCAATTTATAGACTTGAATATGTTAGGAATATGTTTGTGGTGTAGATGTGCAGGAGTGAATGCTTCCAGTGAACATGGTGCGTGTCTCTAATGTGTGTTGGTGAAAAGATGAAATGATCACTTCAACATTGGAACTTATCAATTTCTCTGCATTTGCCCACAATCACTCCTTTGGTTGCTGCGGATAATTTGTTCCAAACTTTTTTTTTTAGGCGGTAATCAACATTGGAACTTATCAATTTCTCTGCATTTGCCCACAATCACTCCTTTGGTTGCTGCGGATAATTTGTTCCAAACTTTTTTTATTAGGCGGTAATATACAGCAAACACCGTCTACCCCGCTCTCCATTTCTGGGTTGTTTTTTGGGGGAGGGGTTGTAAGAAGTATTTTGAGCTTGCTTTTTTTTTCCTTCACTTTTTCTTTTTCCAGTGATGTTTTTTTAACTTATGTTCATCATGTAAGCAGCTTATTTTTAGTTTTAGTTTTATTTATTTAAAAACATTAATTTTTTTTAAATGTGAAAAAACAGATTGTCAGTGGTTTAGCACCCAGCCCTCACATTTGCAACAAAATGTCTCTGGCTGGCAATGTAATACCTGGCTGCATCACTTGCAATCTATACATATTCCTAAGACAACAGCTTATAAAGTGTTTTTTTCTTATGTTGGTCTGTCATGCAGTACTTGTGCGAGAGGCCCACATAAGAATGCTTTTTTTTCTGTAAAAAAGAAAGGAAAAAAAATGGTATGCAGATGCCCCATCATCATATTATTTTAATATGACAAGATGTGTGTGGGGGAAACTTTTCTAGGGATGAAATAACGCAGCACAGTATAGTGTTGTCCACTGTCCTTAGAAGTCAAACTGTTGATGTGTGAGAAATGCATGTGGGAGAAAGTCAGACAGTGAAAGAACGGGTATTTGTTGTGTTGGTGACAACACTGGTAAGTGTGTCTGCTTGAATGTATTAACTTTTGTTCTCAAAACCATGTGTACTTGAACAAAAATAAACTAAATATTTGAAATATTTCTTATGCCTTTGTGAATATGTGAAAGAGACGTTTTTTAATGAGTGTTGTGAGAAACGGCATATTCTCAACTGTGCAACAAAGTGAGGCACATAAGACTGAAGAAGTTTACAGCACTGTTTATTGATATAAAAGACAGTATACGTGAACTGTATCCCAGCGCCACCTGTCCCTAAACACAATCGAGATGAATAGTTCAAAAGTTGAATGGAATTGTAACAAACTTTATTTCCTGCCTTCAACAAACTCAACAGCTTCTGGAACATGATGATATGATTCTTCCAGCTGCATTGGCATTAATCACAATAACATCATAATTTCATTAAACTTGTAAAAAAAATTGTAATACTGCTGCCTTGATCACCATCCTTTGACAACGAGCGACCAAAAACATGGCAACAGATCACAATCTACTAAACCGATCCATATTGATTAAGTTAACCTACAGACTGATAAGGGCATGGCATGGAGTTGGCTGGACAAACACTGACATTAACTGATCAACACACCACACTGTGTCTTTATTGCGACACCCACCCACTTTTCAATTACACTGAACCGAGTTTCAACATGTTGCTGTTAGCCATAATAGCTATGCGCCCAGCAGCAATACAGATCTGTAGCAATAATTGCTTTTCTTTCTTTTTGGTCAGTTGCAGAGACTGAATATTTTGATGAGCATAACAGTGGAATCAACTGCAAGAAACTGACATGAAATCTGCTTAAAGAGGGACGGTTGGCAGCTCTGACATCCATTATGACACGAGCACAAAATGCGCTTGAAGCACCGACGATAACTTTTTATATATACATGCCAACTAAAACTCCTCATTTATTACACAAATCATAAATTAACAGCATCTGAAAACCACATAATTATATGAAATGCACTTTTAAGTTTGACTATCTATAAAAATTGATAAAAGCCTTGTTACCAGAGATCACACAAACAAATGCAGGGTGGACTAAGGCAACTACAAAAGGCATCACAAACATGAGGTGCACTTGTAACTCATGGCAACGATATCTGTCCAAATTGCTTTTGGCAATTCTACTGTTACTGTGCACACTGAAGTGGTCAGAAGCAAATACAGGTCATCAAATAATTATCAATAGTAACATAGTATATTGTCTCGAACATACCAAGTGTGACTGATCATACACATTCCTAAACTCAATGACATAATCCAAATGATCTGTGATATAAAAAAAAAATTTTAATTAATCAAATCTGTTTTAAACAGAACAGTTTACTTGCTTTGGTTCAATAAGGAACCCAACTGGTAATGCAGAGAATTAAAAAAATAAAATGAAATAAAATCTATATGGATTTAAAGCTCAAGATGGAAAGTACAATAGAACAAGGAAAGAGGCACAGGCTTAGGGTTAGGTGAAGCAGTCACCAATCAATAACAAGCAAGTACCCAGTTTAAAAAAGCTTGAAAGTCAGAATTTTTTTTTTTTACAGAGAAAGCAAAAACTGCATATCATCAAAACTGTAAAGATTACGAAGCAAGCATATATTTAAATGATTTTAGAAACATCTGTATAATTGCAACTGGGGAAATATAACAGCAAATATTTGTTTCACAAAACAAAATAACAATGGCAGCTATACAAAAGAAACCATGTGTCACTTGTTGCAAGAAAAAACTCCCAACAACTATGTTTTCAACTGGAAAAATCAATTCACTTGTTACTGTATGCAACATGTCAAAAAACCACAAATCTTCACCTCTTCCTCCTACCCTTCCCATATTACAGTAAACATACTTTTATGTCATTTCTTTATGCCAAATAAGGAAGAAAAAACAATCATCCTAACTTTCAGTCGAACAACAGAATCTTACAGTTTGACATATTAAAAGATGCAAAATGAATAGGTGCAAAATAAATAGGGTAGTTGTGACTTCATGCTGCTCTTCAGTCGACGAACTAAAACTCACTTGACCAAAAAGCTTGCATGTACAACATGATCAACAATTAAAGCAGTCCAGAGAAAGGCTGTCTGGTTTTTATCCAGTTTGATTTCCAAGTAAACACTTTAAACCTAAGTTACTGAAATGGAGTTCAGAGACAAAGAGACAAACTTTTGGGGAGGTTCGATTTCAATATCAGTCGCCTTGAAAAGAGCTTGTCTGTTCAAGTGTCATAAATCTTACCTATAAATCAATCCCACAAAAGGAACACATTTGTTCAATGTATACCATAAATCAAAAGCAAAAAACACAAATAAATAAATAAACACCAATGTCTGAAATCTGTCAAATGTGGTGAAAAAATACTCAGCAGTGAAGATTAACGACAATCACTGTTGTAAAAATAAATAAATAGATAAAATAATAATAATAATCACCACCATCATTTCTTGAGTGTGTAACACAAATTCTGTCAATTTCATTATCTCTGTAGCTTTCATAATTTTGATTTGAACATTACATCAACTATATTATTAAACACAATACATAAAAGAACAAAAACAATCCTAAGACCATTTACATCATTCTGGTCACCTGATTTCAATTGTAACTAGAATAGCTATCTAAATGACTTGAGCAAATCAATCAAGGGCGTTTCTTACAATAAGAATACTTCCATTCAATTAGAAAAGCAAATGAACCACTTTCCACACAACTTACTGCCAACAGGATTGTGTTTCGTATTTACCACAAAGGTCACTCTTAGTAGTCACCACACCTATCTTAGAGTCATTCCAACCAGCCTGAATTAGAAGAGAAAATCAGATTCACTCCTGGATTCAAGCCGACTAAGAAGACACCAAGCCTGGTGACAGTGCCTGATGCAGACTGTTTCACTTCCATTCAGATCACACAATTATACAATCTTCTTCCCCAGAAAGATACTGAGAAAGGGTAGCAAAATGATTCATACCATTCTTATTCATGGGACTCTCAAATGCACGACAGATAATATGACTGCCAGATTATAATGGAACACTTTTTTTTTTTTTTGGGGGGGGGGGGGAGGGGGGGGTCACACGCATCAGTAATAAAAACAATGTGAAAAATGTTTTGACTTCTACAATCAGGCACAACCCAGAAGTACAAGATGGGGAAATGATTTTGCAAGGCAAGATAAAAACAGCGGAGACTGGGAGAGCGAGGCTGGAAAGGTTTGATCCCCAAACACGCTGGCGTGTAGAGTCACTGCCAGTCTGCTGACAGGCAGGCAGGCAGGCAGGCAGGCAGGTCACCACTGGCGGACGTTACTGTATGACGTAGTGCCACTTGTTCACTGAAACAGTCAGCAGGCAGCTTTAAGCATGGGAAATTTTTCTTTCTTTCATAAGTTTGGTCTTGGTATTTCTTTTTTTTTCTTTAAATGAATAAAGAAAATACAGGTAGATTGGTGGTAACACAACTGCCCAGAAAGCAAGAAGTGCAGGTTCAATTCTCGTTTGTACCCGATACTCTTCCCCCATCCACTAGACCATGAGCAGCGGTCTTGGTGTTAGTCTTTCAGATGAGACTAATATAAACCAAGGTCCAGTAAGCAACACAGATTTAGCACACGTAAAAGAACCCACAGCAACCAGAGAGTTGCCCCTGGCAAAATTCAATAGAAAAAAGCCACTCTGATAGAAAAACAAATACACATACCGACAGGAAAAGAAAAGAAAAAGGTGGTGCTGGTCTTGTGGCAATGTGCTCTCCACGGGAAGAGCAGCACAAATTTCACACATAGAAATATGCGGCGACATAAAATGGTATACAAATACAAATGATGGATTTCAACAAACATAATGTATAAAAACTGCAGTTACTGGAAGGCAATAAAGAGGGAGACAGACAGAGAGAGAGAGAACTTAGGGAGGCAGCGCAGTAAAGAAAGAGACCAAGAAAACTTGGAGAAATCCAGAAGAGGGAAGACAGAGCAGTCACAAAAACATGCTGTGTGATCATTACCTTCAGGGTCAATTGGAGCAGGGGCACCAGGCTCTTTGGTCTGCAAGATAAACAGGTACACATAATAAAAACAAACAAGGAACAGCTTCTGTTGATCTAAAGAACTGCTAATGAATTCAAACCAATGTTCTAAACAAGAGAACCCCATAAGAAATCAACAAGTAAAGTAATAAAACGCTTTACTGAGAAAAAAAATGCTCATTAATAAACCCTTTCTCAACATTTCCCTCTGCATACTTGCTGTAAATGGTAGTGCACATCCGTGACTGGTTTCTTTTTCGCGGTCTTTTTAAGTGAAAACTCCCACCCAGTTTAATTAAAGTACTTTTGTGCAAAGCATACCTATCCAACATATAATACATCAAATTAGTATCCGATAACAAAAGGAGCAGAACATTCAGGTCTGTTGCTGAGTGTGTGTGTGTGTGCGTGTGTGCACTAGCTGTGTATGTGCCTGCATACCTGTGAGTGTCCATGCATACACATGAATTCACCTACACAAATCTACCTGAGCTCTGAACAGAGTCTTTATATGATGTGTGTATCATCTGAATTTTGTCATATTACTTGAACACCATCACTCAGATGTACAACCCAAATTTCATGCAGAGAACTCTGCACTTACTGTATCATTAAATGAAATAAAACAAAAATAAAGTAGTTAGTTCATAAATCAGTGAATAAAGCAAACTGAAATAAAAACACGATTCAAAACTATTATTAACAATAGGTAAAATACATATAAACGAAAAAATGACTATTCACCATGACCCATCCAAATTTGGTAATAATGAACCTCTTCCGGTTATCTGCTAATAAAAAATATATCTTATGACTATATTCCTCATGGCTCATACACATTTAGTGACAAAGAATCTCTCCTGCTTTCTGCTAATAAAAGATATGTAGATCTCATGACTATATTCCTCATGACTCATACCCATTTAGTGATAATGAACCTCTTCCTGCTAATAATAGATATATATATATATATATATTCCTTATGGTTTACGGGCACTTGGCAGTTAATCACAAGATCTGAGTCTTGTAGTCTGTGACCTTACCTCCAGCACAATGGTCTTGGCCGTCTCCTGATCCACTTTGCTTGGTGTGGATTCCACAGCAGTGTTCTCACTGTCACAGATAGGAGAAGCGTTAATCTTCTCTGTGTGTGTGTGTGTGTGTGTTTGTGTGTGTGTGTGTATGCATGCATGTTACATTGGTATACCTCCCCAAAAGTTCTTAAGCTTGAGTGCATGCTCACACACGATTTTTGTGAAGCTCAAACAATATGCACTGGAGTATTCTCCCTTCTCTTACAGAAGCATAGAACACATACACAGCAGCATCCCATGTCAAAATAAAAATCACAGAAACGCTATAGCATTTTTATTTGGGAGCAGGAGAGGGGGGGGGGGTGTATAAGTGATTTAATATAATGAACCTTGTATAGATGCAGGAACCATTGTACAAGCTTACGCATCAGAGACTGAACACCATCTTGGTGGTGATACCCTTTCCTTTACACTTGTTTCTAAGCTCATACATACATGTTCATTTAATTCTGCTTCACATAAAGTAGTATTTCCTTCTCACTTCAAACCACTTCCAATTCACCAGTCATTCAACTTAGTGCCTGCATTTTTAAAGCAATTTACATGACCTGCTCTTTGGTACAATTAACTCTTAGTCACAAATATAGAGAAATGACACTATCAAAGGGAGCAAACCCAGGTTTGGCCATGGTGAAGACTAAGCAGGTCACACCAAAAAAATCCAGTGAAAAATAAGTCCGAATTGATGCAAAAACAGCCACCAGCAGCCATTAGACAAACACTCTTGCCTGAGGTGTTAAATGCACATGCACAGTGAGAAAAGGTCATGTTGGCCAGACTCAGCTTCTAAAAGTAGCTATGACATTACTGCGCATTACTGCCTTCTGTGAATTTCTGCCTACCGTGCACAACAATTTAAAGAATTAAATCCCATATTTTATCTAAATTTGGCATATTCATGTTCACTGTGCATATGACATGTGAAATGTGTGATACGCGAGTATATCACATCACAAAGTTTTCTTTAAACACAATCAAGATGTTGTGATTTGGGGGTCGTTTTCTTTTTATTTTATTTTTTGATGGGGGTGGGTGGGTTTGTTCCCTGGCCAGAGCTGCGAGATTCACCACTGGTGAGATTTTGCATGAGACAATTTTTGCCCACCATTTAAGGTAGTCACATTCCTACTTCGGGGATGTTTTGAATTTGAAAAAACTCACCAGGCAATGTCTTTTCCCGAGTCAGGGTCAGCCATGAGTTGTTTCCAGTGCTCATATGCCTGATCCACCACCTCCAGAGCAAATTTCTGAAACAAGAGAGCAACGGATTACAATACAGTTATACTCTATACTGATGTCAAGCTCCTGCCAAACTTGAGGCTTCAGATGATGGCAAAAAAGAAATATACTACGGGAATGGGGGTAAGGGGAAGACACCACAGAAACAAGAAATATCCTCCAACCCCACCCTCTAATCCCCCAACCCCCTCCACCCATCCTCTGAAAAAGAGAAGGAAAGAAATATAGGACATTCAAAACTCATGATTTCTACTGGGGAAAAAAACAACAGAACACAAGACCCAAAGAGAGAGGAAATTAGTGACTCAAATTTCCTGAAAAGCAGAGATTAAAAAATAAAAATAAAAATGATAAAACAAACATGCCAAAAGTCAGATGTGCTAGGCCTGATTTGTTAGGCACTTAATGGCAGCACAAGGCATTTTCGCTCATATGACAAAGAAGAAGAAGAGGTAAAAAAAGACACAGAAATGAAAATAATAACCCATTTAATGAAAAGTAAGGATGCACTTTCAGCAATCATAATTATCTGAAAGAAATAAAATATTTTTTAGCATGAACACAACCAAAACTACCCACAAAAAAAGAAATGAATAATTCCAATTATAAAAAAACAAAACAAAACAAATACAGACTCTATCTAGAATAAAAATAATATACACTTAAGCCACTTAGCAGATAAGAAAAAACAGATTTACTATCAAATTGCACATGTCATTATCTAGTCAGTTTTATCTGTAACAAAAAACAATCAAAACAAGCAACAACGACAACAACAAAAAAGAAAAGAAAATTATATTATTCCAATGCTTGCATTATGGTGATCCAGTAACTGACTTCATGTGTAGGACTTTATTTCAATGAAATACTGTACCCCCCCAAAAAATCACATGTGTATATATAACATGGCCAAGTATTACCTTATTCATGCACTCTCCATTCTTGTAGACTGTGTTTTCTGGCTTGCCGTCAGGAACTTTGTAGAATCGGAACCACTCACAGGTTGCCTGACAAAATACAGATGTAACGGTCAGGATTATCAATAAATCATACACTCATCTACACACTTTGTTAACACAATCTGAAACTGCCACTAAAAAACAAAACCACCACCAACAACAAACAATTTACACAACATATCTAAGTTGGGCAAACTCTTACGGTTTCAGTCTCAGAATGGAGCTGGATGTAAAGACTTTTAAAATGAAACTGACAGCTGCTGAGAACTACCCCAAAACAAGTATTTATTTCTGGCAAACTTAATCAGCACTCATGGTGGCAAGTTTCTAAAAAAAAAAGATTTTTATAAAAAAAATCTGGTAGCATCTGTTCACACTGATTTTAATAATCTATCATTGAGGGACTTCAATATTATTCCCTGTAAGCTAGATAAGAACAGGTACCAATGTACACCATTAGAATACCCAGCACAGCACTGCAGCCTCTTGGGTCAGTGGCCTTCTCAGGGCCCACACTAACAAAAGAACCCAAGGCAACAGTTGTCAGTTTCAGCCACTTTCAGCTACTCTCAGCTGCTATCCATTCCATCCCAGCTCATGCTAATTGTAGCAAAAACTGACTGCACGTGGGCTTGGAAAAAGGAAGGGGCTAATTGAGGACTGGGCCCTGGACCCTTGACTAAGCTATGCTGGATCTGCGTGCTATGCAAACACTACTGAAAAGCCATTATGATAAGCAACAAAAACGTATTTAGAAAGGTAAAAAAAAAAAAACTGAGTGGTATCCTGGGGAGCAGCTTGAATTTCATAGACGGATCTACCTTTACTATTAATACAACAGAACACAAGACAACAAGACTACAATAACCATAACAGACAACAACTCCATACAATATAATACAGTGCAATGCAATGCAACAGAATACAGTACATCAGCAAAATACAGTACAGCACAATGTAATATACAAAACTTACTGTCAGAAATCCTGGCATTAACTTCTTGATATCCTCAACATCTGCAAAAGATGGAACATGGTTTTATATATACACTTACAGTGATAAAAACACAAGATATGTACACACACATTATATCCATAGATCCTCTGTGTGTGTGCACGCACGCGCGTGTGTGTGTGTGCACACGCACTTGCTTAAATGCAGAGACTAAGTCTCATCAAATTCTGTACCACTTATCAGCTGGACAAACTTTACCAAGATCACATTCATATCAAAAGTACTGGAGATAACAACCAATCTCAACACTAAGCATTTGAATAAAACTAACGTGACCTCTCTCTCTCTTCCTCTTCCTGTCCTCGAACAGCCTCTCACTTTGTAGTACATCAATGTTGTGCCTTAAACTCTGGTCTTTTTGTTTTAAAAAAAAGCTGAACACATTTTTTCTTTCAACCAAAAAAGAGTTTCCATGTGCCCTGTATGCCTGCTATCTCATCTAGAGCTTCTCACTCTTCACCTGAAAAAGGCACAAGAAAAGATTACACCAGCACTACCTCAGTAGCTTCAGCCTACAGGATTAGGGGCTGAGACCAGCACTACTTCAGTAGCTTACATCGGCACTACTTCAGCAGCTTCAGCCTACAGGATTAGGGGCTAACATCAGCACTACCTCAGTAGCTTCAGGATTAGGGGTGAACATCAGCACTACCTCAGTAGCTTCAGCCTACAGGATTAGGGGCTGACACCAGCACTACCTCAGTAGCTTCAGCCTACAGGATTAGGGGATAACACCAGTACTACCTCAGTAGCTTCAGCCTACAGGATTAGGGGATAACATCAGCACTACCTCAGTAGCCTCAGCCTACAGGATTAGGGGCTGACACCAGCACTACCTCAGTAGCTTCAGGATTAGGGGTGAACATCAGCACTACCTCAGTAGCTTCAGCCTACAGGATTAGGGGCTGACACCAGCACTACCTCAGTAGCTTCAGGATTAGGGGTGAACATCAGCACTACCTCAGTAGTCTCAGCCTACAGGATTAGGGGCTGACACCAGCACTACCTCAGTAGCTTCAGCCTACAGGATTAGGGGCTGACACCAGCACTACCTCAGTAGCTTCAGCCTACAGGATTAGGGGCTGACACCAGCACTACCTCAGTAGCCTCAGCCTACAGGATTAGGGGCTGACACCAGTACTACCTCAGTAGCCTCAGCCTACAGGATTAGGGGCTGACACCAGCACTACCTCAGTAGCCTCAGCCTACAGGATAGGGGCTGACACCAGCACTACCTCAGTAGCCTCAGCCTACAGGATTAGGGGCTGACACCAGTACTACCTCAGTAGCCTCAGCCTACAGGATTAGGGGATAACACCAGTACTACCTCAGTAGCTTCAGCCTACAGGATTAGGGGCTGACACCAGTACTACCTCAGTCTACAGGATTAGGGGATAACACCAGTACTACCTCAGTAGCTTCAGCCTACAGGATTAGGGGATAACATCAGCACTACCTCAGTAGCCTCAGCCTACAGGATTAGGGGATAACACCAGTACTACCTCAGTAGCTTCAGCCTACAGGATTAGGGGCTGACACCAGTACTACCTCAGTAGCTTCAGCCTACAGGATTAGGGGATAACACCAGTCACTGTGTTACTTCCTCAGAGAAAGCAAAAATCACCACCCTATGTTCTTTCAAAGTTCTCTTGTCTTTTCCCCCTTCCACCTTTCCTTCCCCTCTTTCGATTCCCTGCAGCCTGTTCCATGAAAGGTCTACATACCACTTACAGTTAAAGGGAACCATCTACGTTTAGATCTTGGGGAAGATAAATCGTAAGGGGGTTTAAAAAAAAAAAGGATGTAAATCATTTTAGTTGCTGCAGCTTGTATTCTTTGTAGGGAGGTGAAATCAAGCCATTTGTGTTCAGTTCAGATTACTTAGATCCTGCAACAGGGCAGGGGAAATAATTCTAAGAATGTGGTTAGCAGAGACAGCAATGCACATGACTAAACCAACACACCGTGAGCCTTTACAGCCCCCACCTTTTTCAAGAACAGGGATCATGTTACTAAATCACTGATCCATTACTAAATCCACAAGCAATGGTGTATGTTCATCCTTCTACACAGCTTTGCATTTTTCGCTTCTATTTGGACAAACTGACAAGAGACCACACCATGTAACTGTGTTGCATGTACTGAATTAAAGCAGTGAACAAACAGAAGAATATGAACGGAGGTAGAACAGACTTGAGAATCTATGCACGTATCAGTAGAGAAATTGTGCGCAAACATACAAACTGTATTTTGATGTCCCTTTTCCACTCTGACATCATGACCATGTCACACACACTTTATGTTTCACACACACATGCATAAACACAAACACACATTTGGGTGTGCATGCATGCACGTACCCGCACATGCCCACAAACACTATACCATTCAGCTGATCAGCAAGGGGATCTGTGACATCAATGGCTATGATCTTCCAGTCTGTCTCCCCTTCATCAATTAGCAGCATAGTACCCAGGACTTTCACCTGGATCACCGCCCCTCTCTCATGCACCTGTAACCAGACATAACCAACATAGTACCCAGCACTTTTACCCCCCCCTCTCTCATGCACCTGTAACCAGTCATAACCAACAATGTATCTCAGCACTTTCACCGCCCCTCTCTCATGCACCTGTAACCAGTCATAACCAACATAGTACCCAGCACTTTTACCCCCCCCCCCCCTCTCTCATGCACCTGTAACCAGTCATAACCAACATAGTATCTCAGCACTTTTACCGCCCCTCTCTCATGCACCTGTAACCAGTCATAACCAACATAGTACCCAGCACTTTTACCCCCCCCCTCTCTCATGCACCTGTAACCAGTCATAACCAACATAGTACCCAGCACTTTTACCCCCACCCCTCTCTCATGCACCTGTAACCAGTCATAACCAACACAGTACCCAGCACTTTTACCCCCACCCCTCTCTCATGCACCTGTAACCAGTCATAACCAACATAGTACCCAGCACTTTTACCCCCACCCCTCTCTCATGCACCTGTAACCAGTCATAACCAACATAGTACCCAGCACTTTTACCCCCCCCCCCCTCTCTCATGCACCTGTAACCAGTCATAACCAACATAGTACCCAGCACTTTTACCGCCCCTCTCTCATGCACCTGTAACCAGTCATAACCAACACAGTACCCAGCACTTTTATTATTTATTTTATTTATTTATTTATACCACTTTTAGTCACGAGATTTCTCTGCGTGAAATTCGGGCTGCTCTCCCCGGGGAGAGCGTGTCGCCACAAGAGCAGCGCCACCCATTCTTTTCTTTTCTTTTCTTTTGGTCTGCATCTGTATTTGTTTCCCTATCAGAGTGGCTTTTTTCTAAGAATTTTGCCAGGGACAACTCCCTTGTTGCCGTGGGTTCTTTTACATGCGCTGAATAATTTTGTGCAACACACAGGACCTTGGTTTATCGTCTCATCCGAAAGACTAGCGCCCAGACCACCACTCATGGTCTAATGGATGGGGGAAAAGTTTCGGGCCCAAACGGGATTTGAACCATCGCACACTTCCGACCCAGACTTTTCGCTTTCTAGACAGGCGCGTTACCTCTAGACCACCGATCCACCTTTTACCTCCCCTCTCTCAAAAGTAGGCCATTACGTGCTGATAGAAACATGAAAAAATTTACAAAATCACAGTGCACGTGTACTGAAAAAGAGGGTTTCTCTCCCTTAACCCTTTAGTCCCCGATCCGGCCGCAGCCGACAGTAACAGAGGCTGCCGCTAGATTCCAATCCGACCGCAGCCGACAGTTGGTGCTGTCCACGTGGGCAGTACTTTTCCATCACACACAGACCTCGTGGTTTTCACACTATGTGTCTGAAAATTGGTGGGGCGATGCAGGGAGGGTGTCAGAGGGTGCCAGTGATAAATTTAGACCACTAACATGCGTGTAGTGGGGAGGGAAGGAAGAAATAACAGTCACCGACCGGAACGCTTTTCAATGGTGCAGCGTGGCGAAAAAAAATCGCGTTTTCTTTAGTAGCACACGATTCATCTGATTAGCGAGACGATAAATTGAATGTTATTGTCTTGGAAGTAGAAACATTTGAACGAGAATTGTTAAGTGAGTCCGATATTAAACGCTTACGAGGAAGAGGAGGAAGGAAATGCTGCAGTTAGGGAGAAGAGCGAGCCTAAAAATAATGTGCTACAGGGCACATTCCTGACCTGTGCTACACACACGACTGTGGAGAAATTTGACCTCCTGGCCAGTCCGCGGCATAGACGCCTGAAAACGATGCCTTTTGACTGTTTTCTCATTATTACCACACTTTTGCTTTGAAACTGCAATGGCAGAAACGAACAGATATGCCGATAATGAAAATAGCAAGAAGGAAAAGAAAATAGGTCTCCCGTCTGCCAAGGTTCGACACGTGAGAGCAATGGGTACACCCCCCCCCCCCCACACACACACACACACACACATCCATAATTTGTGCTTTTTGTGATGTGATGTGACCCTGTGCCACCACTACGACTACTTTAGAGACTACCAACATTAAAATTTTGTAGGGTTACAGAAGTTCTGTGTTGTTTCGAATTTGTCACACCTGTGCTGTGACACTGGTGACAGCGTGACAGTCATGTATAATAATACACTTCTGTACACTTAACAAACATGTGGTAGCACACGCAGATATGAAGTACAGTATAAAGGTCACATGTTGATTGAATATGACTTGTTTTCAAAAGAAAAAATAGTTAAACAAAACTTCTGTCTCCTCAAGACATACCATAAAACAACAGGTGCTATGGGGACATTGTGTGACACATCCTTGAAGTACTATTGCACATAACCATTGGTAAACACATCAGCTGGGTATCACTTCCTTATTCGACACTAACATGCTTGAACTATTGTCAAATCCATGCAGGACTTGCTGTTTTATCATATATACCATATTTTTACCTGTGATTGGTGACAAATAAGGTGACAATGACAAGACATCTGGTGACCAGACACATAAACTTGCGCCTAAATGCAAGTACAAAGACATACCTAGCTTGTGACAAAATTTCAGCTTGATAACTTGTCATGCACACACACAATTGTCTTAGGAGTAAAGTAAGTCAGATGGAGGTAGAAAACCTTCAAAGAATTCAAAATCTACAGGCAGTTTAGCTCCGTAGAATCCAACAACAAGAGGGTTAACATAGGGATAGTGTTAAGCAGCTAAATGAGGTAAATCATACCTTTTGGCCAATCTCGCATACATCCAGTGGATCATTATCACCACTAGTGCCCGTTTCCGAGAATTTGTGTTTGGGGTCTTCCCATGTCTGTAAAACAAAACAAAAAATGTCACATTATTATAGACCAAGGCTAATTTTACTTTCACATTATTTCTATGTCCACCCACTACTTCCTCAAATCCTAACGTGAATCTTTAGGATAATATAACATGACTTTTCCACAGGCCATTTTCATAAAACAGACTCTTAATGTTTCAGAATAAGATCAGTGGGTTGGGTTTTCTGCTTCAGACTCCTTGGCATTCCTGTCCTGCTGTTTATCACCATAGTCATTCCAACCTCTCCACCCCAGCCATACCTAAGCTCATCATGTCAAATCCTCAGGTTCAACAGTCAGCCGCCTTAGGGCCACCAACCAAACAGGCCCTGCACTTCCGCTGAGTCACTCTGGTGGTTTCAGTTCTGCCTCATCTGAGCCAACATAGGCAAAACACCACCAACTAAGCTCCCTACTTACAACAATAATAGCTTAGTCATGAAGCCAGACTGAGTGAGACGCCCAACCTGGAGTAGCGACCACCACAATGTCCCTCCAATGACTTTCCCATATGAATATCCAACCCCCAAGGGCTTGACACCAACTCACCACTGGCATGACAATGTACGGAAAAACCCAAAACTGAGAATACCACATGATGATCAATGGTGATGAAAAAGATTCATGCCAGTGCTATGAAAATGCCCCAGCTTTGAGACTACTTGTACTTCAACTTGACAGGACTGTACTGTACACTTCCTATGATCTATCATGATAGCGTCTGACCTCAACCAGGCCCGAGAGATACACCTGCAGTGTTGGTCAAATCAAAATCGCAGCCATAAAGTTAATGATGCGCAACTGTGTGGTCCAAGTCTTCCCAGTCAGCCATAGCACACACACTCTGGATAACAGCTGGCCAGAGTAAAAACAAAAATAGCAAACCACTGTGCCACAGTGGCAGGAGAGGTAGTTTAACTGTTTTGTCTTCTACTAGTTGTAGAATTTTCTGTGAATGCATGCTCACCTGTGTGTGTGTGTGTGTGTTTGTGTGTGTAGCTGAGTGTGAGAGCGCATACATGTGCATAAGTACATGCACGCATGTACGTGTGCATGTATATGTGCTTATGTTCCTGTGTGTGTGCATACATGTGTGTGCACGCGCATGCGCATGTGTGTGACTGTGGGTGTGTGCATGTGTGTTTGCACAACTAGCATTGCATTTGTACAATAAGCGTTCATGTGCATATTTGTAAGTGTACTTATATGACTGCACACACACACAAACGCAAGTTTGTATTGAAAAGTTGCTGCCTGTTTACAATGTACCAGAGTGTCAGTATTCCCAACTATGCACAGAATATTTTCATTATAGACTATCTTTTCAAGCACACCCACACACCCATAAAGATAATATGCTTTCAATAAACTGCGTTCAGGGAACCAGTCTTCTGACATAAATGCACATTTTCAAGTCATGCCATTGCCAATACCAGACAGGAGTAAAAATCTAGAGTTGTTGTTGTACATGTTATACTAAAGTCCCAGCACAAATTTCTGATTTAGGGACTATAACTCAAAACATAAAGAAACATTCCATCTCACTCAGCTGCTGGATGCACACTTTGCAACCATCTACATTTGCCTCTGTCAACCTTCAGAAAATAACTGTTCCCATTCACTTCACTAGCGAAGCAGTCTGTTTACTTTTGTGAACCAGTGTCAAGGCAAAAGGCCATGTCTGTCAACATGGTGTGGGGAGGGAGGGAGAGAGGGGACAGGGGAGAGGCCCAGGAACCTGTACTGTCAGGGACTGAGAGTGATGTGTTTGTACATGCACTGGTCAAAGGTCAGATCACACACTACTGATAAAATGGTTCCAGCGAGGCTTGACAGAGACTAAGAAAAAGTCCGACTGAGGAAACGTCAAGAACAAATGAACCATACAGGTCTGCTAACTGAAGTTGTGAATTAAGTGGATGAGGTGGAGATGAATGAATAAATGAAAGAATTGGTGTGTGTGTGTGTGCGCGATCGTGAGTGTGTGTGATCGAAAGTGTGAGTGTGTGTGTGCTCGTGCATGTATCACATGCATGCTTGTATGTGAATGGAGAGAGAGAGACCAAGATAGAGACAGACTGAGAGAGAGACAGAACAGAAACAGACAGATAGACGAGACAAAGAGAGGGTGTGTGTGTGTTGAGTGGGGGAGGGGGCGGGGGTGCAGGGGGATTCGCAAATGTGAATTGAAGGGTTAAGAGAGGGCAAGAGACAAGGTTTGTTAAGTATGGGGGGGAGGGGTGGGGGGGGTTCACAAATGTGTGGATAAGAGAGAGACAGAATAGTGAGATACATGTTTGAAAGAGCACCTCTCTTTCTTAGGTTTGATTCATTTTTTCCTTTACTCTATTTAGCAATTCTTTAGAAACAACTTTGATACAAGAGTTCTGAAATATTTCGTTTTAAATAAGAAAATGTCCAAGGTTTCTATAGACTTATCCATATGAAATTCAAGGACTTTTCAAGGACCTTTTCAAAGAATTCAAGGGTGTAATTCATGCAGTATAACATTTGCAGTAGGCACAAAGAGTTCTAGACCTATCACTGACCACAAATCAAAATAGAATTGGATTGATACAAGTGCGCACATACTGGATTAAGATACTGGATAAATAAAACTGAGGTTTGATGTGCTACAAATCAGGGTACTAAATCCAAATATTTATATTATAAGGGTACAAAAAATTTTAATACATCAAAAAGCAAACAAAACACATTTTTGAGGATTTCAGACATACCTTTACTAAACAGAAAAATAGAGAACAACGATTATTTAAAGACTTGCCTGAAAATCAGCAACATGTTGACAAAGTGACTGGTGTGATGTGCATTACATGGTTTCCACTTGGCACTGCTTATTTAGATAAAATAGACAGGCTTCTTGCAAAGGATGATGCCATCAATACAGACACCTTATTATATGGCTTGTATCATGTGTCCAGTATTAAACTTGAAAAGAATAACTTATGTCCTGTATGTAAGCTTACATCTAGGTGGCGACTAAAACCAGCGCAACATTGCGACTAAACAAGTTCTAGCTAACAGTGGAAGTGCTGTGGCATGGAGGTCTCTTGATTTACTTTAGAAAAGATATTAAAGCTTTCTTTCTATGACAATGTTTAGCATTTGGGCATGGTATGTTTATTTCAAATGAAAAAAGGGGGACGTGGCCCCTATAAACCCACCACCAAGCCTACAGACAAAAAAATTGCTGTATATAAAACTTACACTGTGGTGATGTAATATAATATGTGCACATTATACACCCTTGAACGTCGTTTTCCCCCACAATTATGGTTCATTTTAACCAATTGTCAGTAATAACTCAGATAAGTCTTGGCACTGACAATGTCCTTCCTAGTTGCCGCTTGTTTAACCTTTAAAACAAGCCCCGCTCGTGCGCACACATGTGTTGTGCATGGAAGGGTGGGAGTGGGGGGGGAGGGGGGGGGGGGGGGGGGGGGGGGGGGTGGTGGTAAGAGTTACTCAAAAGGAAATTTAGAGTGTATTGCATTTGAGGGGGGTGGGGGAGAATTGCTAGATTAAAATTCTGGCACACTGTTCTTTTCTGTTGTTCTCTTTTTTTCTCTTTTGCTTATTTTGTTTCTGAATCACATCTCCAAACTCTCCTGGCTTTAAGCACGCAATGCACCATGGTTCAAGTGGAGTGAACCAAGGACTCTTAGATATTTCAGAAGTATCCCCAAAATTTAGGAGACTAGATCCAACTGACCTAAAAGACAGAAGATATTATAGAAACAGCACTGAACATGTGGAAGTGCCTCCCTCCCTGTGGGATAAACACATCACAACAACACTGCTTACCTGTGGGAATGCCCCATAGTTCCAGATGTAGCCGTGGTGGGGAAAGATGTTTTTCACGAAGCGTAGTTTTCCTTTTTTCACGTCCTGCTTGATGGGGTTCAGCTTTTCTTCCTTGGTTATCTGCAGCCAAGAACACGTGTGTATTCACTCACTCAGTAGGTTTGTTCCAAAGAAAAAAAGCAGAGAGTTGAGCTGAACTGGTATCACATTTGTTCACTCCTGGCGATACTGGAATAGTAATTGTATGCTTTTACTTAAGAGAAGTGGAGATGACTAAAGGGGCAAAACTGATATTTAAAGAAGAGGGGAAATAGAAAATACTTGATGGAGAGGTGGCTTTAAATGCAGCAATCCACTAATGACCGTAATATGAAGCAACCTCTTTCTCTTGCACACACATGCATGCAGACACACATGCACATACGCATAGGGCCACACAGACACACACAGAGGTATGTGTACACACAAACACAACCGTACATACACACTAAGAATATACATGTATACACACATAACAAATGACAAGGGCATCAGGTGGATTGAGAATGGGAATTTTTTTATGATTTGGTATGTCAGCTAGTACTAATAGTGCAGATCCCCCACTGTCTTGCTCCCTTTTATGTGAACTACTATTATATATACACTAAATAATAGTATATCAACAGAAAATTGTTCATGCATTTTAAAAACTCACAGGCTCATACTAGTGATATGGCTGGGCTGGGAAAACTACTACCCAGCTAGCCCCCAAGGCTTCATCATAAATGTATCAGAGTTATGCAGTTACTCAAGCTGTGCTTAGTGGGTTTCTTAGCAGATACAGGGTAGCTAACTTGGCATATATGATATTCCTCACAATGTGGTACCTCCTACTCCTAGGAAAATATTACAAGTGACAAATTTACACTCTGCTCTGAAAAATATTCATTTCAGGATATACACTTCTGTTTTTCTATTTTAATTGATAACTTAGGAATGCGAAATTGCAACCAGTACCACAACTCTTTCCATAGTGAAAACTATAGTGCAAACCTTTTGGCGGACACAAACTTCCAAGTTCCACAAATCAATAAAATCATGATGTGTCTATTTGAGTCTTCCACAGCTGGTTATTGATTCTTTCCCCAGTCTCACTGTCTCTGCTCCCTGTCCCAATCAGTGTCCCAGCATTTCCTGGTTACCTGGCAACTAGAGGATGATGTAATTGTCTTTCTCTTCCTTCCCACAATCAGCAAATTACAAAATTGATTTTGTCTTGTAAACCATCTTTCCCAAGTCAATCTTTCTGGCTTTTGGTGACAGCTAGAGTGGCTTTACTCTCCAAAGAACACACAGATTACAATTAAGCAAATATGGACGCTTTATTAGCTCATCAGATTCTTCATTGATTGCCTTTTTCTATCATAATGTTAGCCCTCACAATCACAAATACACAGAGAGTATCAGCCTCAGGCTCCTATGAGACCTGGAGCCAGAAGAGACTGCGGAGCTGCTGGGTCACTTTGATAGTGTTCACTTGTGCCTGCTTTGATGCAACATCAGCAGGACACCCCCAAAGCCTCCTCTTGACAGCAGCAGCATAGTCATGAAATGATGAATATGATATACTTCACAGCCACACTCAGTGAGATAGACACCCACATTGGGGCATTCCTCTGCCTCTACAGCAAACTTCCCAATTCTAAATCTAAAGCCTTGACATGAGTATAATTCCAGGGCAAAAGGGGGCCTCTGAATCTTGGACAATTTTTAAAAAATACCAGTGGTAATGAAAAGATACTGATGTGGATAATAAGGGTGATAATATGAAAGCCCAGCATGGTGTGAGACATGACTTTTTTTTTTAAAAGACAGGATTGTTTCCATGCTGCCTAAGTTTCTAGTATTATTATGTGTCGTGGCATCAATTCAAAAAGGACCTAAAGACAGATGTGTACACACTTTCAGCACTGGTCAAAAGATATTTAGAAGCAAAAGCACACAAATGAAAGCACAACCAAAACACTGAAACACACACACAGTACACACATGTATACACACACACACACGAATGCATGCACACTCACATGCACACACACACACACACACATTCACACAAAGCCATCACTGATAGGACCTGATTCACGATCTCCTCACCACGGTATCAAAATAGCTCGTTGCACATAAAATAAAATGTGTAACACAACACTTTTAAAACTAGTTTTACTAATCAACTGTGAAAGCAAATGAGTTTTAAGACAGACTCTGCAGCTAATAATGAATGTAAAGAGTCAATGAACAACTACTCATTTTAAAAAATAAAATAAAGAAACAAAACTAAAGATCAATGATTTTTTTTTTCTTCTGTTTTGTTCCTCAGCTAGAGCTCTGTGTTCACCAATGGTGAGAGTTCTGCCTATGTGACAGTTTTTTCCCCACCATGAAGGTAGCCAAGTTCCAACTGTGGGGATGCAGTTAGCAACTGAAATACCAGTTTTGCTGATTTTCAACTGTCGTGGCTTCTTTTGACCTGCACAAGTGCACGAGTCTGACTAATTTGGAGTCTCCTCCAAAAGACCTGACATTCAGTTTGATTTTCCCATCAAAAAAGGACAAGTCTGGGAATCAAACCCAGAACGTTTTCTTGTTAGGCAGGTGAATGTCTAAACCGCCCTGCCACCTTCCTTCTTGATTTTATTTTTAAAGAGCTTAAACTAAGACAACATTCTACAACTTAGTTACAACTTTATGAGAGAAACTACTGGTGATTCATTTACCTCCATCTTGGCATTGCTCCATCGAGGAATCTCCACCACCATGTTACAAATTTTTTCTTCACTGTTAAAGTATAGAGGAATGTCGTGGAAAGGCGAGACAATGTTGTCTTTGTCATCCTCTGAAACACACAAAAAAAGTTTTCAAACTACACTTCCCTTTTTCTTTTTTGTATTTTAAATAACAAACCCATAAAAATCAGATACTGATACTGATAGCATTATAGTCCATCATCAAACTTTTTAACTCTTTAAGTTGGAATACAGCTTCCATAATAGTGGGGGGAGGGGGGGGGGGAACAGTTGCAAACATGAACATCTCACAAATGGTGAACATCGAACCTTTAGGCAAAGAGGGGGGGGGGGGGAGAGAATAAAATACGTTTGTTAGGCGGAAATTGGCAAGATTTATAATAATAATAATAATAAATGGAACTTATATAGCGCTATATCTTGCAAAGACAAATCAAAGCGCATGCATTCAACCTAATCTTACACAGTCATGCAATCAATGATAAATAATCAATAGTTTAAACAAACAGATATTTATAAACATGGTGCGATGCAGACAAAATCTATGAAATAAAATTTCAATAGTCAAATGTTTATTTTTATTATTGTTTATTTTTTAGATTGATAAACTTTTAGTCTGCTGCTTTTTGGTTGGTTGGTTGGGGAAGAGGAGGGGGGGGGGGGGGGGGGGAAGGCGTGTCAGCCACAAATAATTTCCTCCAAGGAAAATTAATAATGCCCAACACACAAAAAATCTTAGGATTTATCTCTTACCTCTACAATTAGAAAATCAAAACAGCCTTTTTTTTTATACAGTAATGACCTTCTTCTTCTCTTTAATCTTCTTTAAGATTCACTTCTTCTTCCTCCCTCTGATCTTCCTTGACCCCTGAAAAAACAAAAAACAAACTGTAATGAACGGTAAGGAAACCAAACTGTAATGAACAGTAAGGAAACCAAACTGTAATGTAATGAACGGTAAGGAAACCAAACTGCAATGAAAGATAACTAGTAAAGAAACCAAACTGTAATGAAAGGTAAGGAAACCAAACTGCAATGAAAGGTAAGGAAACCCAACTGCAATGAAAGGTAACTGGTAAAGAAACCAAACTGCAAAGAAAGGTAAGCAAACCCAACTGCAATGAAAGGTAACTGGTAAAGAAACCAAACTGCAAAGAAAGGTAAGCAAACCCAACTGCAATGAAAGGTAACTGGTAAAAAAACCAAACTGCAAAGCAAGGTAAGCAAACCCAACTGCAATGAAAGGTAACAGGTAAGAAAACCAAACTGCAATAAACAGTAAGCAAACCAAACTGCAATGAAAGGTAACAGGCAAGAAAACCAAACTGCAATGAATGGTAAAGAAACCAAACTGCAATGAACGTTAAGGAAACCAAACTGCAATGAAACATTGTCAAAAGGTCCCCAGGTTTTAAGTTATATTGACTTACGGTCTATCACTACCACTGCCACCATCAAAATCTTATTACAATGTTCACAAGCTCCAGAATGACTGTTGCCTCAGTTTAAAAGCAGTTACATGCACAATGAAAAAAGGTCACCCTGAATGTATGTGTGTGTGAGCCTGCGCGCGTACATGTGCCACTCTGTGTGAGTGTCTGTGTGAGTGTCTGTGTGTGTCACTGTGTGTGTGTGCTGACAACTGACATGTGTCAGACGTGGTTACCACATGCTTTCAGCAGTATGCTACTACTCATTACCTGCTGCAATTATGTTCAACAGAAAAATATCAGTGTCATTTTGAGCACTTTTCTTGGGGAAGGGGAGATAAAACAGCAAACAGACACAGAGAAAAACTGAGATAGGGGCCTAGTCACTGACAGATACTGAGGCAGATCCTGTAAGTGAATCAGACAAATACTGAAACAGGCAGACAGTGAGCTGACAGAAAAAGTGTATATAATCATATTCCCGGTCTGTGATTCTCAGAGGGGAAAGATCTACACTCTGTCCCTGTAATTAGTGTAAAGAGAAAGCCCACAGTTTATTGTGTCAAAAAATATATTTGTAATAGGAATGAGAGAAGGTGTGTGTGGACTGTCAAAAATAGAAAAATGGTGAAATGAAAATAGTTATCCTTATCAACACAAAGTTTTACTTGCAAATAAAAGAATTGGCCATTTTTCAAAGGCACTAATACTGTAATACTAATAGCCTAAAAGGACAGAAAAAATCACCAGTCATTATGCTCTCCTGCAGGTGCATTACGATTTGGCCAGCCGCATTTCGAACTTGCTATAGCCTAGTCCTAAGTATCAACTGTACTTTTCATGTAAGTATGAAGTCCTTTAAAACAAACGGCATTAAATCCAAAACGCGGGAATAACTTCCCTTGATATTTGACAGTAGGCTTATCAGTCAAATCGCCGAAAGAAATAGGCTAGGACTAGCTAAGGAAGTTCTCCCTTGCTGTGCCGGTGGCGCAGACACACTAGGCCTACCAAAAAGTAAATACAGTGAATGCACGATCTTTGAACTAAATAGACTACGCACTGACCTCTCCTACCCTCATTCCCATTCAATGTTTAAGAAGTCAAAGTGACCGAGGTCAATGGGCCTTGACTCTCAACAAGCAGTTTGTTTACCTTAGCACTCGAGACAACTGAGGGGTGTGGGCAACGTGTACACAGACTGGGTCAAACTCCCACACAACCTGAAGGAGTACACATCTAGGAGTATTTTATACTTTTCCACACACAAATAGTTACTGAGCACTTACTGAAAAATATCCTGTAGTCTAGTGTATTGGGCTGCCCGCGTTCAATGGTAGAGAAAGACATTTTGAAAGCTGTAGCACTGCAGCAGTGAAGATGACTGAGGACCACAGAAACCCGCCGGCCTGCCGGAATGTCAAATCCTTTGACTGCCCGGCAGATCAATCGAGGCAAGCACACACGTTGCATGGAGGATTGGCAGTGTAGAACAGCAGTCGGTCTACGAGCGCATGCGCGAACCTCCGCGAATCAATGGAGGCAGATGACCACGACCGGTGACAGTGGATAAACTAGGCCCCCTAACCCAGTCTCTCTGGCAAGAAATAAAGTATACAATCTGACTAAAAACAAGCATGGTCAAGGTCTCACATTGTCACAGATTATACTATACTGTCACTGTGACGTGTAGAGTGAGGCACGCCCAAAAGATTTGGAAACGCCAACTCCTAAGACAAGATGAATGCACCACACGTTGTCTGATAGGCCTAGGGCCTACAAGACAAAATCAAGTGTCTGCTATCTGTAGTCTATCTGTAGGCCTGTGTGTGTCTTGTGTGAGCGCGTGCGCGCGGGTGTGTGTGTGTGTGTGTGTGTGTGTGTGTTCTTTTCTTTCTCCTTTTTTTTTCCCCGAGGATAATGGAATAAGCACTCAGGTATGCAGTTTTGTAAATTTTGTCATCCATTCCCACCAGCACACAATGGCCTACTCTTCCGAAAAGCGGAAGGGTTTTAACGTGTACGTAAGATGTTCTTCGTGCGTTCGCACACGGGACATCGGTTTGTGTATGTGTGTGTGTGTGCGTGTGTGTGCGTGTGTGTGTGTGTGCGCGCGCGCGCGCGCGCACGCAAACATGTCAAGTTGCGTACATACGTAAAGTTGTCTGCTCAAGTACTGGCGCGAACGTGTTTTGTGTATGTGTGTGTGTGAAGGCACATTTTTGACAATGACACAATGACAATGACAAATTCTTTTATTTCGAGGATAATGAATAAGCACACATGTGCTTTTTTACATCCAGTCCCCGTTTTTATTTCCGTGTGTGTGTGTGTGCGCGCGCGCGCGGTGTGTGTGCATAAACGCGCCTGCCGGTGGTGTGTATGTGTGTTTGTAGGGGTGGGGAGGGGGTTCGGGGAAAATCTCTCTCTCTCTCTCTCTCTCTCTCTCTCTCTCTCTCTCTCTCTCTCTCTCTCTCTCTCTCTCTCTCTCACACACACACACACACACACACACACACACACACTCCCTATTATATCTAAATTTAGACTCGGTGTATCAGACATAATGTTCGTGAATTTAGATACATAGATACCTAGGTGACCACAGGTTGCTATGTCCACCATGTCAGCAAGCATTGGAGGATGTTAGCATCAAGGTAAAATACATCAGACAGCCTAATCTATTTAGACTTTGTTTACTAATGGGGACGGGATAGCTCAGTGGTCGGAGCACTCGCTTTCCCCCAGCCAAGTTAAGCAGCGTCGAGCGTGGTTACCAGTTGGATGGGTGACCGTTTGCGCGCCTTGGCTTCAGTACAGTTCCCCCAGTTCACCCAGCTGTAAATGGGTACCTGCCCTCTTTAGGGTCAGGGAAGGTAAAGCAGCGAGGGAGAGGAGATGGGCGCCGCCCTCAATATGCTGGCCCTAGAAAAGTGAGGTCTCTGACGCCTCGCTCCCCTACGACCTTATAGGTTATGGGACTCCTTTACCCTTACCTTTACTAATGGTGTCTAGTCATCCTAAGGTGGGCGCACTCACTTTATACTTACACAAAGCCTTTAAGATACCAGTAGGCTTATATCTCTTATTTTAAGTCATAGCCTATTTTTTGTGTCTAACTCTTTCATATCACAATAACTTCTTCTTGTTGATGAATATTATTATTATTATTATTATTCACTAAAACACAAAGTAGTTCGGCAACCCGCTTCATGTATGGGCCAGTGGCCTTTTTGTGTGAATAATTTTATCATTTGAGTTCCTCTATCCACCTTACCTACCCACACATGTATTCACTTTGTCCAAATGTTGCCTGTCAAGTCGTTGACCTGGAAAAGTAAGCTAATCGCACGCCCTGACCGTTATTCGAAGTTCAAAGTTCAAGGCAAGGGCATCTGCTAGACCTACTAACAGGGGGCCCTATGAATGATTTCATGATGACGTAATTGGTTTTGTGGGGCTTTGGTATAGCCTACATACTTCCTGACATGGCAGCTTCACAATAATTAGGCTTACTGTGATATCCATGGTTAATTCAAAACAAACTTCAAGCAGCTTGATGCTTTGTTCCACATCATAGGTGGTGCCAGAAAGTTACGGGATTTAAATTTGGTACGCCTCTGCCTTGTATTAGCAGTGAAGCTTGTGTGCCAGCTACCTATGATCCCTCGAGCTATAGCAGCTTGGACTCCAGTCCCTGGCAGGTCCAGCCAAGCTGGACAGGTCGTTGGGGGGAGGGGCTTGACTAAAGGAGCATGCAACAAAACTTTGGTAAGCAGGGGATGGTTAAGATAAAAGGCAAAGAAAGAGTATCTTTCAACACTTGGCTCTTGATGTCGAAGGGTCGTGAGCAGATGATTTCGACTTGAAACAATGGTCAGGACACCCCCACAGAAAGCACACCGCCCCTCAAGAATGCAATGGCAAACTATTGTTGTACTCTCTTGCCAAGAACTGCACCCAAATGACAAGGAGAATCATGTCGGTGTCATTACGTGTGACGGCTAACGCTGCACTCTGTGACACCGACAGGTGAGGCGACTACATAGACGTTTACATTATATTTTGTGCATATTTCACTTGTGTAGGTAATTTGCAGCAGTGTTTAGTAGATGTAAGAAAGAAAGCTGAAGACCTTGATTTATTTTTCCCAACAGTGCTGCTGGTAACATTTCACTATATCAGTACATGGACAGAGGCTGTGTTTTGGTCAAGGAATAGGCCCTCCTCGCTTTCTAACGTAGGCTAATAGTTTGGCTCCTATTTTCGTAGTTGTGGGCTGATTGATATCTATCTTGCAGTTGGAAGATCGATAAGGTCCTCTGTCGATCATATTCTGCTTGATCTGTTCACTGGCTGGGCATACAGTGGACATAAATTCGCTGAACTCAGTTACTTAAAACTGTATGAAGCATAACTCAACTCAGTTTCCAAAAGACCAACTTTGTGCTCAGCCATAAGTCCACCACCTGAACTGGCCTAAATGTATGCCTATGGACAAGAATTTTGTTTTTTTAATGACACTCCAAGTCTGACAATTCACGCCACTTACCTACAGTCCATCAGCAGCAGCGTAGGAAACCACCAAACTATAAATCTTCTTCTGGGGGGCAAAGCCATGACAGCATCAATATTGATCAGAACGGGACTGTATGGAAGGCCAGAATATCTCTATGAAACAAGATTTGGCTTCTGTATGGATCGATGCGGGAAATAACATTTCAGCTACTGTCATCTTATATCCATAAACTATGACAGCGGATCTATAAAAAAGAATCCATTCCCTGGAAATGGTGTGTATTATTGCAAGACTGTGTATCTGATATCAAATATAATACTAGTGGAACGGGATAGTTTTCTGGTTAGAGCGTTGGGCTCGCAATTTGACGTTCTGGCATTGAGCACGGGTTTGAGCCATCACCAAGACGCCCGTTCAAGGGGATTTTCCCCCTGGGGTTAACATCAGTGCTGACTCCATTCCCCCAAATGTCCTTCGGATGAGACTAGAAGCCGAAGCCCCGTGTACAAACATACGAAGAACATCTTGCTCACATGTTAAAACCCGTTCTGCCTTTCAAAAGAGTAGGCCAGTTCATACTGGTAATAATGGATGACGAAAAAAAGTCTCTAAAACAAAACATATGCACACTGATGTGTTTAGACACCATCCCTGAAGTCGGAATGCGGCTATCTTAATGGTGGGCAAAAACGGTTGAGTTCGCAAAAAATGTTGCCACTGGTGAACCTCGGAACTCTGGCCAAGAAATGGGAAAATAATAGAATACAATTATGGAAAGTGTCTTGCTGTTAGGTACCACAGAGGGTGAGTGAGGTTTCAGTTACTGCCCAGACCTCTGAAGAGTGCTCAACCAGGAGCCGAAACTCCAGTCAGGTCAGGCCAAAGGCATGGTCCTTACTTAATTATTCCCCAAACGCTGTCTTCAAAGTTTTATATTGTAGTGAGTTATTTTTTCTCGAATCTTGGACAAAAATCATTTTTATGATGAGAATGAAGTTGTAACTGGTTACCTGCACTATATTTTCTCAATTTTAAACACACACACACATATATACACGCACGCACGCACGCGCGCACACACACACACACACACACACACACACACACACACACACATAAATATATATATATATATATAATACCAAAAACAAAACAAAAACCCCAAAAAAAGACATTTGGACCATAGGGCTCAGTAACAAGTTCAGCAGTTTGCAGGAAAGATGGCCAGGGGAGTCTGGGAAGGGGAAGGAGGGGGGGGGGGGGGGGGGGGGGGGGGGGGGAGAGGGGGGAGAGAGAGAGTGAGAGAGAGGAGAGAGAGAGGGGGGTGGATTACATTGGATGGAGAATACGGTCAGCCAGAAGGTATTTGCAAAGATGCAGGCATTGTTGAATGAGCACTTAATGACTAATGTACGAGCCTAATGTTCAGGTAGTGGTTTGGCTTGATCGTATTACAGTCCCAGCGGAGTTATCCGATTTAGGGACTGGTACTATCTACCAACCACTAGTACCTATTACGGATTCAGGTAGTACACAGTCCCTGCCATTGTCAGGACAGGCCTACATTGACGATGTTGTCCCTTTTTAGTTATTTAATAGGTGTGTGCGCACGCGCGCGTGTGTGTGCGCGCGTTTGCCATCTGTAACATCTACTAAGTGTGCCTGGCCTACCGAATGTCCCGTGCTGAAGCCGTTATGACACAGTGTACAATGTGATGTCAGACATGATGTGCTTCCACTTCACCACCTCGTATGAAACTGCTCCAGCGGTTAATTTTTACGGGCACTGAGCATAGCACATGGGGGCAGGCCAACGCGTGAACCCAGGCATGGACTAAATAAATGTGGGAGTCATTTAAAAGAAAACTGCTGCCCGAGGCTCGAATGGGCGACAGCTGTTTCTCTATGACCATTGTGGTCTGTTCCTTGCTTAGGGACATTATTATGGCCAGCACTAAGGTCTGGTTGTTTTTTTCCCATCTTTTTCTTTTGTTAACCCCCCCAGTGACATTTACCTGTGGCGTGTCTTAATAACAACTTTTCATTTCTCTGATGAGGCTTCAGGGGTATCTCAGTCCAAACAAGCGGCTAGAATGGTCTGCTGGGTATACCTAAAAGAGGAACGAACTGTTTATATAAAATCTTCTCATCATCATCATCATCATCATCACAAATGAATACACTTGTGCTGAGCCATAGTGGTTCACTTTTGGCGTTTTATGTTTCTTCAAGTCTGTTCTTCAACTTCTTAGAGGATGTAGTTCACCAGAAGGTGAAAAGAAATTAATTGAATAAAAGCTTTTGGTGAATTTTAGAATCTCGCACACTCTTTTATGTAGGGTTGTATCTGTTCTTTTGTAGTCGATGCAGGCACATAAGCTAATGCAGAGACAATGACAAATTCTTTTGTTTCGAGGATAATGAATAAGCACTCATGTGCTTTTTTTACATCCAGTCCCCGCCCGTAGGGATACATCTGAATAATAACCCAACACTTATAAATACACTCTCACAGTAGAAACAAGGGGAAATAACCCTTTTCAAACAGCCCCCCCCCCCCCCACAAAAAAATACCAAAAAAAAAACAAAATAAAAGAAAACCCTAAAAACTCCCCCACCCCCACCCCCCAAAAGAGAGAGAGAAGGGGAGAGAGAGAAGAGAGAGAGAGAGAGAGAGAGAGAGAGAGAGAGAGAGAGAGACAAATGACAAAGGTTATTTGGGTGAAATGTTTTATGTTTTCAGATATTTATATTATGTGTTTGTGCCCAGCCCCCTCCCACTGTCCCCTTGTGAATGGGCATCTTGCTTATCACAATAAACCTTTGTCATTTGTCATTTGAGAGAGAGAGAGAGAGAGAGAGAGAGAGAGAGTCCATTAGACATGTGGCTACACGAAACTCCCACCCCAGCTGGTATGGCCCTGATTTCATGAATGGCGGACGTGATGATAGTGCCTTGTTAGGCCTGTCAGATGACAGCAGAATGCAGGAACAGTCCTTTACTTTCGTTCCCCCTCGACCAGCAATCATCGATTAATGAACATCTGATTTTCTTTTCAATCATCATCTGCTTGTGTGCCTGGGTTGTCTGCAATTCTGTTTCACTCCATGTTCAGCAAGAAAGTATGGTCGATAAGATTAGCATTGAATTTCAGACATTCTAATTGATTTATTTCTGCTGATTAACAGAGGTAATTAATCATAACAAGGATGAAGATACCAGGAAGAATGGCGGTAATTCCAATGCTAATCTTTGGAACTCCTTACCCTTAGTACTAAAATCTGCTCCAAAAAATTAACACATTAAAACAATCTTCTGGATAGGATCGAAAACTTATAAAGGAACGATTGGCATCCGTTTCATGAGCATCCATATAAAAGAACAAATGTTACCATGGATAGGACATTCCATAAACCGTGATACCTAGGCTTGAGCAGGTCCCCACATTAGCCTACTACTACTACTGCTCCCCCGTGGGACTCCCGGGGTATGCTTGCAAAGCAAGCATCGCAAGAATAGGATCTCTGCCCTCCAACCAGGCATGTCGAAAAAGGCGACAAAGGTGGAACCGTTCCCCCAGGTAGGGGGTTAGACACAGGGCTAACAACCCTGGTCTCTTAAAAAACCATTTTGTTACGGAAACAGCAACAAAAGAAATAAACACTACTGGGTGTGACGCGTTTCCAGAATCATGGGAAGATACTCGTATGAATGTCAGTGGTGAAAGCCAAGGAAGCCACTGAAAGGAAGATGGAAGTCTTAAGCGCCAAAAATAAGACCAAAATAGGATTCTGGAATGTGAGAACCATGTTTGAGACAGGAAAACTAGCGCAAGTTACAGCAGAGAGATGAGACGCTACAATTTGCATATCTCGACATCAGTGAAAGCCCGATGGACAGGATCAGGCAAATACAGAGTCACCCACAGGAAAAGGAAGTGCTGTACAGTGGGTAGAGATGACAAACAACAACATGAGGAGTAGCAGTTATCATGAAGAAAGGAATGGAGAAGTGCCTGATGGAGTGGAAACCTATCAACAGCAGGATGATGAGGATAAGAATGAAAGGTAAACATGCTAATACCACAATCATACAGTGCTATGCACAACCCAAACAGTGGAGAAGAAAGCAAAGATACTTTTTGAACAATTACAGGCTGAAATGGAAACACCCCAAACCATGACATGAGGATAGTGATGGGTGACCTAAATGCAAAAGTGGGGAAAAGACAAACACAAATCAAGAAAGAGCCAGGGGACAAAACACATGTCCCAGTGCATAAATGACAAAGGAGAAAGATTGGTGGAATTCTGCATGACAAACAACCTGGCCATTGGAGGGACATTATTTGCACACCCTGAGATCCACAAGCTTACCTGGTGTACCCCAATGGAAGAGACAAAAACCAGATCGACCACCTGATGATCAATGGGACATGGAGGAGATCACTCCTAGATGTAAAAGTAAGGAGAGGAGCCGATGTTGGCAGTGATCACCACCTTGTCACTGCAACCCTAAAAGTGAAGCTGAGAACAAATGGATCTGGGAAACCAAGACAACAACTTTTTGATGTGGGAAAAGCTGCGCAACACCAAAGTAAAGAGTGCTTTCCCTCCAGCTCAAAAACAAATTCCAAAGCATTGGTGGATACTGAAACTACACACCTCTGAAAACGACTAATATAAACACCTTTGTGGAAACAAGTCAGGACAGCCTTACACACAAGCCAGTGAAACGTGCTTTAGGACAGAGACAGAGGAAGAGAAAAATGTGGATTACAGCAGACACCTGGCAAGCCATTGAGAACAGGAGAGAACTAAAGAAGAAAATCTTAGGGGACAAAGGCAGAGGGGAAATAAGAAGAGGTACAAACAACATTTACAGAGAAGCAAACCAAACTGTGAAGAGAATGACAAGAACAGCCCAAGCGTACCTACATGGATGATTTGCAAGACAAGCAAGGAGGCGCTGCAAAGGGAGGGGCAAGGACAGGTGTTATAAGATCACTAAGACTGTCATGGCAAGTACGGAGTAACACTGAAACACCAATCCTAGATAAAAAAGGGCCCAAAAATTTACTTACCACAGAAGCAGAAAAGATGCAAGATGGGCCAGAACATGTCAGCGAAATTCTAAACAGACCACCACCAACGGGAAGGGCAGATTTTACAAGATCCTGATGCTGACTCATTGTGAACAGCACACCACCAAAGAAGGAAGAGATTATAGCACAATCAGCTCTCTCAAGAAGGGAAAAAAGCCCCTGGCCAGGACAACCTCAACGCAGAACTTTTCAAGGCAGATCCAGAATTTGCATCTAAAGTTCTACAGCCACTCTTGCAGCTATATGGGAGGAGAAACAGCTACCAGCAGATTGGACGAAGGCGTCATCGTGAAGATCCCAAAGAAAGGAAACCCTGAACAATTGTAACAACTGGAGAGGAAATCACTCTGCTATTTTCCCAGCAAGATTCTGGCAAAGATCATCATCGGGCGAAACTCAGAGGCAGTGGACCAACAACTTTAGAAAGGAACAGGCAGGTTTTCGACCCGGAAGAAGATGCATAGACCAGATCTTCACCTGCGCAAAAACCCTCATTCCGAGACAGTGCACGGAATGGCAGAGACAGCTGTATATCAACTTCGTAGATTTGAAAAAGCCGTTGACAGCATTCATCGGAAAAGTGTAGGCGCATACTCGAGCATACGGAATTCCAAGGAGATTACCAAGTCATTAAGAGCTTCTACAACAACTTCACGTGCAGAGTAGGAAACACAAAACCAGTTTCAGCGTACAAACCCGGCGTCAGACAAGGCTGCCCCATGTCAGCACTACTCTTCAACCTGACAATTTATTGGGTGATGAGACAAACAACAGCTGACCAGTCACGGGGCATCAGATGAACCCCCTTCCCCAACGCTTGAAGACCTAGATTTTGCGGACGATCTGACACTGCTCTCACATACCCACCATCACATTCAAGGGAAACATCCCGTCTCAGCACTTTCGCACAGCAAGTAGGCCTGAAAATCAGTCGAAGAAGACAGAGGTGATGACATGAACGTTCAGAACCCCTCAACCCGGTCACAGTGAATGGAGAAGATTTACCAAAAAACTGAAGAGTTCACGTACCTCGGGAGCACTGTTAGGCATGATGGGAACAGGCAGCGACATCAAGAACCGATTAGCAAAGCAAAAAAATGCTTATTGAAATCTGAACAATGTGTGGAAATCGTCCCAGTACCGCACCAGACCAAACTAAGACTATACCAGAGCTGTGTACTTTCCAACCCTTTTGTACGGCTCGGAGTGCTGGAGGATGACTGAGAGTGACCTCGACAAACTATCCACATTCCACATGAAGAATCTCAGAAGAATCTTGCGCATTCATTGGCCCGAGACCATCTCCAACCAAAAACTTTTTGCCCGTTGCAACCAAGAAAGCATGGACAACATCATCATGCATAGGCCGATGGGGATGGATAGGGCATATCTGCGTTGGGAACAGGGAAACATCGCCCGAACAGCCCTCCACTGGACACCAGAGGGAAAACGCAAACGAGGACGACCCAAGAACACTTGGCGTCGGACTGTCGAAGCAGAGCTGAAGACCTTCCAACATACCTGGGGAACCATTCAGAAGCTGGCCCAGGACAGACAGGAGTGGAGAACATTTGTTGCTGCCCTACGTGCCAATAAGGACAAAGGCATTGATGATGATGATGACTACTACTGCTACTGCTACTCATAGGCCTACTACTACTACTTCTAGACTGTGAAGTCATATGACTTGGTCCTTCCCAAGGCCAAGCAGTTGAGTCAGACTGGCTTTGCAGGAATAATTCACTGTGTAGGGGATGTATGCTTACATGACTTTTGTCTCAGTTCTCTGGGTCTGTTTTACCTATCCTACCTGAGGTATCCGAGTGGTCTTTTGAAAAGATTTAAACAAAAACCACATTATATGCTTTGATACATTATGTTAGCCACACCAACTGTTGCTGTAACCGAGACAGACCTGGTGCTGTTTGAAATTAATGATTAGTCCCCAGCTATAGGTCTTCTGGCTGCAACTGAAGTTCTCCTTGGGGATTTGCTCATGACTAAGGTAACAGATTTCTGTAGCCTATTTATTTTGGTTTTGTGCCAAGGCCTGGATCTCAGGGGATTGTTATTGAACACACAAACAAAACCCCCCCAACTGACTAAGCTGAAAACCCTAAACTAGTTATCTTTTTCCTTTTCTTTTGTCTCCCCTATAATATTGGACAACTCATTCAAAATCACGCATGCCAAGTAATAATAGGCCTATCCTTAGTCACTCCTGATCTACCTGACTTAGCCTACCTGATTTCTGAGAAAAAGCTCCATCGAGAAAAAAAAAGCCCATTGATCTAAAAATAACTAGGCTAACATCATCTGATTCCTCTCGACCAAAGTATAATATATTGTATTAAAAAATTATTATTCTATGGCTGGGACATATACGAGAAAGGTATTCTTCAAAGGTATTCTAAAAAATAATCAGATGCCTGGTGGTCACTCTAGACCAAAATGTTCTGTACTGTAAAATCTTAAAATACAGACATACTTAACAAAAAGAGTACTCTAAAAGAAAGGTGATAATGATTTTAAGTCAATCTTTATTTAAAAAAAAAAAAAAAGTAAGCAAATTTTATCAACGAACTGGTAAGAACATACAGGTTTGACAACACATGGGAGATAACTTAAGGCACCTAAAAATAGTTTCCTGTTGTGTTGGCCTTTGTGTTCTTGCCTTAGGCCTACTCCACTAGGCTATAGCCTAGGCCTAGGTTCTCACTAGGGTAAACTGTGACAATTTCGGCCCCCAGGCAATTTCGGCCCCCCAGGCTGGGTAGCAACACAGAAACTCCAACCCCTCCTTCTCTTTCAAAAAGTGGATTTGTCCAGCTTATATGATCCAAAGAATAATTCTTAATAATGAAAACTACGTGGCTCCGAGAGTATTTCTTACAAATGTGCCTCCATAGAGTGAGATGAAATCACATCAATGTCACGGTGTCTCGCTGACGGCCATCTTGAACTGAAAAACGATCTTTTTTTTGACCAAAGTTTCTTTAAACGTCGAGTACAAGCAGGTTATGGAACAGACTGTTGAAGAAGTCACTGATCTGTGTAAATATCGCTATGTTTATGCTTTATGACAAGAGATTTATGAAAAAATGACCATTTTTTAGTGTCCGAAATTGCATGTTAGGGAAAAATGTTCACCATGCAATTTCGGACAGGTACTCATAATCTTAGATAATTCAATAAGACAGGAATAATCTAGCTGTTGGTTTATATATTTTTGTTGATTAAAGTAATATTAACACTATGAGTGAACATCTGTGTTTATCTGAGTGTTACAGGTACTAAAACATACATGTGTACATGCACTGCTATACTGCTATACAAAATACTCACTATTTGTTATCTTTTCACACTTGTTTAATTTTTTTTGTCACCTTCTTTTGTCTCTTTTATTACAATAAACACAAACAAACTACCAAAACGAAGTAGAATATATCATATCCACTAATTTCAATGTACCAGTTTTCCCTCTGGATGGGGTGTCCGAAATTGCCTGGAGGGGGGTCGAAGTTGTCACGGAAACACATAGGCTAGATTTTGGTCAATATCTAATAAATATTCATGAGCTTGTACCACACACCACAGTCAAAACGCTCACTGATTGGTCAATCTATCAGACCTCTGAAAACTAGGCTGGCTGGCTGTGTTTGTGAGTCAAAATAAGCAATAGAGTGAGAGCACTGTAAAAAGTGATCTGTGGCCTGACGACAGGTTGGGCTTCCTTGATCACAACAAATTTCCGTCAGCTAACGTCAGATACTAAAATAGCTCTTTCTGAATACCAAAATTAATATAAATTGAGGCTCATTTGTCTTCGAAATACATTCCAAGTGTCTCATCACGATCGCAGATCCAGTTTGCAGTGAGAAAACGTAAGTAGATCTGTACAAGATAGGCCTAGTTCTTACCTCTAGTTGAACATTAGTGGAGTCAGGTAGCGAATATTTAGAACTGTGGCTTGCTGTGGTCCTGTCAATGTCACTAACAGTGATACCAGTAATGGTTACACTAACACTGTGCATGTAGCTCTATCTGCCTTGATGAAGGATCTCCTTAAGTGAAATAGATAATTAATATAAGTACTGTTTCACCTTAGGTGAGTTCCTCAGAGTTTGTAGTTCACGATGGAATTGGTAGCTGGTGAAAATAACTATAAGTATAAGAGACTGCTGGAAAGTATAGGAGAATAGAATAGCAAAGAATCAAGTCAAGTCAGGTCAAAAGGGACTTGAATACAATATACAATAAAGTACAACACAGAACAGTACAATACAATGCACTCACTTAGTCTCTCAGATGCCTCTCTCTCTCTCTGACACCTCATACTCCTCTCTCTCTCAGCTCTCTGTCTGTCTCTCTCTGTGTCTCTCATTGTATTCCTACATTGGTGTGTGTTTGTGAGTGTTTGTGTGTGTGTGTGTGTGTTTGTGTGTGTGTGTTTGTGTGTGAATGAGTGTGTGCGTGTGAGTGTGTGCGTGTGTTTGCGTATGTGCATGCGTGCATGCATGTGTGTGTACGCGTATGTGCATGCGTGTGTGTGTGCATGTGTGTGTGTGAGTGATACTTTTATTTGAAGTTATCTTGGAATGTTCATGAATATGAAATGTAGTTTTCTTGTGTCTTTTGAGATATTGGTGCATATCAATGAGCCTGGTCTGCATTGTAATTGCCCTTCATGGGATGATTAGACTTAATTATAGTGTTTTTTGACTTGACTTGACTTGGCTTGACTTTTTTCTGCCTCCCCTCCCCCTCCCCCAAACACACATGTGTATACATTGCATGCAATCATGTTTCTCTAGTCTGTTTTGTAATTTAACTAATATCTGAGAATTCTTTTCAGGTATTTACAGTAAAGAAAATCATCATCAGTCAGCAGCCGTGCAGGGGGAACAAAGTCATGGGTGAGTCATGTTGTGGAGTTCATTCCATCTCTAGTAAAGTAGTATATTATAGAATAAGAAAAATCTGCAGATCCTTTAGATGCAGATAGACAGATAAAGAGGGAGAGGGAGGGAGGAGAGAGAGAGAGAGAGAGAGAGAGAGAGAGAGAGAGAGAGAGAGAGAGAGAATACTGAAACTGTTTATTGATATTGCTAAATAAAGGCCTTTTTACTAAAGGGATGGGGGGGGGGGGGGGGGGGGTGGCAATTTATGGCAATATGAAAACTAATACAACAAATAGTGAATATAGATCTGCATTTGTATATTATCGGATATATCCAGTCTGTTAGCAATTGACAGTTTAATAAAAGAAAACAGACATATGTAACCCATCTGAGGGAGAAGAGAAGGCAAGGGAAATGATGGAAAAGGATGGGAAGGAATGGAAAGTGAAGGGAAGGGGAGAGGAGAAGAGAAAGAGAGAGAGAGTGTGAGAGAGAGCTCTAGAGAGAGACAATGATTGACAATGACAAATTCTTTTATTACAAGGATAATGAATAAGCACTCATGTGCTTTTTTACATTCAGTCCCTACCCGTAGGGATACATCTTAATAATAAACAAGAGAGAGAGAGAGAGAGAGAGAGAGAGAGAGAGAGAGAGAGAGATCCAAGAAAAAGATGACCCAGTTACCAAGTCAAGTTCAAGGAGAAACACACTAACTTACTGAAAAAGCAGTTCAATATGCGTGTTAACTTGATTTGCACGTGTACACATTTTTCTGTCTAGTGTAGCCTAATCTAGCCTAGTTTAACTTACACTGCTTAGTCTAGCGCTAGCGTAGTCTAGCTTAGCCTAACCAAGCTTTCATGACAAGGCTAAGTTATTACAACACCAGGTGCAAACCAACCCATTCTCTGGGCACCAGTCACTCAGTCCCTATTATACTCTGCAACTGCCTTTTATTGACTAATTTAAGTTTAAAATTTTTTATTTGACTGTATTTGAGTTTGCTCTGCTGTAGACTATTCTAATCTGCTGTGCTGTCTAACATCTATTCCAGTCTGCTCTCCTGAAGTCTCTACCCATGATGGACTGTGTGCTCTTGTGTCCAGGTGACAAGGAGATGGAAGTGACCCCTAGCGGAGGAGCAGGCAGTGGAGATGGGAGAGATAGCAATGGATCCAGGACAGCAGATTCTGTTGATACTCGGGGTCAGCCAGGGTGGGTTTCTTGATGGCTCCCTTTCCTTCTCTCTCTCTTTCCCTCTGGTTGCTGTGTTTTGTCTTTGTTTCATTTGTTTATTCATTCAAAAGTTTATTTCTTTATCAATTTTTTTCTTTTTAGATATTTATTTATCAATTGGTTTGTTTAAAAAAAAAAATCAGTGGATCGATCAATCAATTAGCTGGTCAGTCACTTATTCAGTCAGTCAACCAACTGATCAACTGACTGCTCAGTCACTCGGTCAGATAGACAGTCAGTCAGTCAGTCAGTCAGTCAGTCAGTCAGGTCAGCCATTTAAAACACACAGCAAATGTATATGAAGGACATACATGTACACTGTATCTGTATCATGAAAACTGTTCTAGATGATCAGGGTCATATTTTTTATGCAATTAAAATAAGCTTCAACACTTTTGTTCTGTCCCCCCCCCCCCCCTCTTGTTATTTTGATTACTTCATAATTTTGTGCTTAAATTGCTTGTCACACACAATGACACACATGCTTGCATGGAATCGCAGTCATATAGATGTACATATATTATATACGTATGTTCTTAGAGGCATACATGCAAACACACAGACCTGTAGGCTAGTGTAGCTGATATCAATGCCATTCATGATTGGAACTCTAGACTTGACTTAGTATGGTTGATATATCTATAAGTCGGTTTCAGCACGCTATTGACATCTTTGCCCTTTTTTGTAGCCGCATTCCAACTTCTGTGATGTATGCTGCAAAGTACAGGATCTTTAACGTGCATATTTGATCTTCTGCATATACATGAAGGGAATTAAAGTGCTGGTGGGTTTGCATTTGAAGTTGACCTGGGAGATCGTAAAAATCCCCTCTTCATACCAGATAGTTTTTAAGATAATGAGGAAAAAAGTCTTCTCTGTACTCAGGATTGAGGATCAAAACTTGCGGTTGTTTTTAGCAAAGGTCGGGAAATAAGAGTTGTATTCTTCTTTGTCTTCGTTGAATGCTCAGACAGCAACTCTGGAGGCCTGGACAAATGCTGTTGTGCACTGGATGGAGGCCCTCCAGGGATCCAAAGAAGTTGTATTCTATATTAATAACAGATCATCGTGATTTAAAGGTAGTGCTTTACTAGTCATTATTCTGGAAGTTTTGAGAAAAGTTCTGTTTCATTTAGTGAGTTTCAGAGCTTACGATTCATGCTTTACATGTCATAGAAAATGAACACCTTTACTTATGATGAAGTATCAGGATTTGAATGTCTTGCTTTATCACTGTTATTGAAGAATGTTTGGAAAAAATGTGGGTGAAATTTTTTTTTTTTCATGTTATGTCAAACAGTCAGTATGCAGGATCAGAAGACATTTCCACTCTTTATATAGAGCATCAGAATTTTTTTTTTTTTTTTTTGTTTTTGGTTGTTTTTGTCCCTTGGCTAGAGCTCTGAAGTTCTCCAGTGGTAAGACTCTGTGTATGCAGCTGTTTGCCCACTGTTAGGGTAGTGGTACTCCAACTTCAGGGCTGCATAGATCTGAATTTGAATCACGTGAACAGATTTATGAAATAATGAAAAAACTTTTGTTCTGAATATCATTATAATAGGGTAGTGCTTTTGAATTTGAACCTTATGCTATTCAGAGTAGGTTGAATGCAAGCGCTTTGATCTGTTTTTACAAGATATATTGCTATATTAATTCCATTTCTTCTTCTTCTTCTTGTCATCGTCATCGCCATCATCAACATCATCATCATCATAATAATTATTAATTATTATTGTTATTAATTATTAATAGATCTGGAGAAAGCATCTATGTGTTATATGTCATATAGTCAGAATTCAAGATCAGAAAGTTATCTCTGTACTTTTGGTGGAGCATCAGAATTTGAAAGCATAATGAACAGATCTGTGAGAAAAGATGAGGAAAAATGTCACTATTCTGTTCTCATGGAAGAGCATTGGAATTTGAATCTCAAGCTGGCCAGTCTTGAAGAAGGTTAGGAGATATCTTATTTATTTATTTATTTGTTTTACTTGTGATGGAGCATCAGAATCAAGACTGTCACATTGGATGGAGAGAAAATCAGAACTAGCTTGTATTCTTTGCTCACGCTGTAGAATCACATTTGAAACCCCATAGTTCCCTGTGGGGATGCCAGGGGCCTGTCAGTATAAACAGCATCCCCACCTTCTGGAAATAATGTGCTAGAAATTTCCTCTTTTCTATCACTCTCTTTTTTCTGCCTTGTTCCTTTTCTTCCTGTCTAATTTCTGCCTTCTTGGTCCATTCTCCTGTCTTTTTTTTCCAGAAAGCCTTCAAATACTATAACAATTCTCTCTTATGTCAAAGTCAGATGGTCTGTGCCTGACTTGTCAGGCACTTAACGGCAGCACAACATATTTTTGCTCATATGACAGGCAACAATATTGCTGTCTGAGCATTCAATGAAGAAGAAGAAGAAACTCTTTGGTAAATGGTCAGGTTCAGTGATACCTGTCAGTGTACTGAGTAATTCATTTGTAAACTTTCTGTGCAGAGCGGGAGGAGCGATGGGAGGCCAGGGGGTGGAGGTGGTTATGACAGGGAGTCAGTTTGCGGCTGAATGCTACAACATGAACCATGAAAAGAGGGGGAAGGCCATCATCTTCAACAACAAGAATTTTGACCCCAGCACAGGAATGGGTAAAAGGACAGGAACGGATGTTGATGCAGAACAGATGTACATGATGTTTTCAGAGATGGGTTTCAATGTGGATATACTACTTGACTACACTGCTACACAAATGGAGTCAGCACTTGTCAAAGGTGAATGATTGTTAAGTCAGAAGCATGGAAAACTGTTGATTTGGCTTTGTCACTTGTCAGTAACAGGATGATAGGAATGTTAACTCAATGGAGTCACAGTGAAATGGATCCTGTGGTTTTGTGGTGATGCATGATTTTGCCTTTGGCTATGTTTGAAAAATTCAGCAGACTTACCAAAGATAATAAAGACATACACATTATATATCATTGAAAAGTTTATTATGTCTACTTTTGAGATTGTTTCACAGTTTTTCACTAGATTTACAAATTTACAAAATATGTCACTGAATGCTAAAAACTAAAAAAAGTTTTGAAAATTACAGCTGCTTATCTTACATAGCATGAACTGTTCATCAACTAGTCCCCTTGAAACAATGTGATGATTTTTCACCAAAGTAAAGTTCCCTGAAGTTGGCTGAATCCATCTGATGTCACTTTTTGCACAATAGAAATTTTTTTAAAGAATCATAACACTGGAGAGCCTGAAATCCCAAAGATATCACTTGTCAACGTGTCAAACAAAATCAGCCAACACACACAAATTAGGCAAGCTTATGGTCAAGGTAAGCAACTGTGTTTAGAAAAATGATTGCACTACAGGCCAGAGAACTTTCCCTTCAGTTGAACACAGCATAGTGTATTTTTAAAAAATTGTAATTCCGCCGAACGCCGATTCTTAAGATTCGGCATAACCTCATTGAGTTAATCAGTACTGAGCAAATAATATACAAAAATGTTTTAAAAGGGTATGTTAATGCTTATGTTCATGACGGTGTCTGGATGAAACAAAATGTGTATCAATTAGTAAAGAAAAACCTAAAGATGGAGAGATTGCAAAATTGTGTTATTCAGTTATGCTTATTGTGTGATTATAAAACATGAAAATGAATGTTACAGGAAGAAGATAAAAAAAAATGCAAGTTTATGTTCATGCCTATGTGTGTGAATATACAAAAGGTAATATTTGTGATGAAAGCCCCAACACTTGTTATTGACTCTAAAAAAACGAAACAAACTTGCACTTCATTTTAAGCCTAGTTCTGTGGAAATAAAATGTTATATTGGACACTAACCCATGTAATTATTGCTCATTTGAAAAATCTGTTGATCAGTAATTCAATATTCAAAATAGTATAATTTTGAACAACGAGCAAGACTTTTTGTTTGTTTTTATTTGCTTTTGTTTTCACATAGGGTATATTTTGTGTAACTTGTCAGGCTAGGAAATGAACTGAACTCCCCTTCCCCAAATAAAATGGACAGTTAATAGATAATTGCCTATTTTATGACATGAGAACAAAAATAGTTACCTTAAAGACTGTGATGTTGTAGATATAACGGTGCCAAAATATTATAATGGTTGTTTACTTTTGTTGATTACATCTCTGCTTTTCAAATTGTCTTATACACAACTGAATCTAGTAATGTTCATAGAATTGCTGGCAAAGAAAGGTGCTCTGCAAAATGCTGATTCTATTCCAAGTAATTTGAGGACTGTTGACTCATGAAATGTGCTTGCAATTAGAAAAAAAAAATACTGATTTTACTCTCTCTAGTCTAGTGAACCTTTTTTTTTTTATTCAAGGGAAAGAAATATGGTATGTTTAATAATATGCAGACAGAGATTCAATTCATGGGAAACAAAACGTACAATTTTACACTGAATACCAGGTATGATGAGCGAGTCAGAGTATATTCTGGATGACCTCTAGGGTGTTTAGCTGGGGATAACCCAACCACCACCGCCACCTCTTCCACCTCCTTTGAATCTTTAGAGAAAACTGAATTTTTCCTTCATAACTGATGATTGTGATTTTTTGCTGCCTTTCTCCTTGAAGCTGCTCTTAATTTCCCAATTTTTTGTTCTTCTTGTTATATGATACAGAGGCAAGGGAGGATCACTCTGACGCAGACTGCTTTGTCTGTCTCATTCTGTCCCATGGAGAAGAGGGCTACATCTATGGCAAAGACAGACCTGTAGAGATCGAGAGGCTGGTAGCTCCGTTGAAAGGTCACAGATGCAAAACGCTGGCTGGGAAGCCTAAAATCTTCTTCATTCAGGTGAGTGTGAACTAGTTTTACTACTTTACTTATAGTCTCAGCACTAATCTGGGCGTCTTTGTCCATCAAAAGCTTCCAAGCACTTCTTTTTTGTTTGTTTGTTTTCTTCTTTTCGATGTATGTCGATTCTTTTGCAGTGGATGAAACCGTTCCTGTTAGCATGGTCAAACACAAGGGGGTTGGGTGCTGTGTCTGTTCACAGGCATGTCGGGGTTCTCAGCTGGATGCAGGGGTGGACGTTGCAGACGCCAGAGGGATGCGTAAAGAAGAAGAGATGGAAACAGACACTGTGGAGATGCGCAGGATCCCAACAGAAGCTGATTTCCTCATGGCTTACTCTGTTGTTCCAGGTAAGTAATTATATATATATATATAAATGAGAGGTGCTTTGTGGTGGTGGTTGGTCGATATAGCTCAAATTCAAATTCAAATGCTTTATTATCTCAAAGACAGAGAAATTCCGGCGGGTTACTCGCCATACATAAAAACAATAAACATTTAAACATTTAAATATAATATTTAAAACACACACACACTGTCCAACATCAGCACGCACCCATCATGAGATAAAATGCACCACAAATCAGCAATATCTCAGCCAGTCACAAACCCACCCCAACAAAAATCACTTTACTCATGTGCGCACAAGTAAACCCGTACGTCCGCACATTCACAGTCACTCGCGCACGCGCACGCACGCTCGCACATTGTAAACATTCGTACCCATGCTCACGCATTTTAATAATATAAGTCAAATTGTTATAACATGTTGTATAAGACAAATATTAATTAAATTAATACTATGTTCTTTTAAGATATTGAACAGTCTAAAATAATAACACGCGCACGTACCACTATGAGACATTGTGAAGATATTTGACAGTCATATTTAACTTTAACTTTAATATGGAGCTGTAAGGATATGAACAGATTTTATGATTTCTCTCACTTTTTGTAGATCTTGTACCGATTGTCTTGAAGTTACAGTGATAATCAAATTTTACAGTTTGAACGTCTAAGAACTGGGATATTGTAGCTGGTTGGTGATAAAAGACTCTTGATTTGGGATACCTTTGTTCTGGGCAGTTTGTGAGATGGCCAAAATGCTGGTCATAGACTACATGCATGCTGTGTTATTTATTTTACTGTTTGTGTGCAAGCTGTTGTTGGCTTAGTATATTTGTGACACCAGCAGTTGCCGCTGCCTTGTCTTGCCCTGCTGTAAGTCTGACACAAGTTCTTTCAAGCATTGTGATTTATCAGAAACATGAGTTCTCGGTTACGCTTTCATAGTTCATATCTGAACAACCTTGTATATACCAGTAGTTTTGATTTCATAGTTCATATCTGAACAACCTTGTATATACCAGTAGTTTTGATTTCATAGTTCATATCTGAACAACCTTGTATATACCAGTAGTTTTGATTTCATAGTTCATATCTGAAAACCCTTGTATATACCAGTAGTTTTGATTTCATAATTCATATCTGAAAACCCTTGTATATACCAGTAGTTTTGATTTCATAGTTCATATCTGAACAACCTTGTATATACCAGTAGTTTTGATTTCATAGTTCATATCTGAACAACCTTGTATATACCAGTAGTTTTTATTTCATAGTTTATATCTGAACAACCAGTAGTTTTGATTTCATAGTTCATATCTGAACAGCCTTGTATATACCAGTAGTTTTGATTTCATAGTTCATATCTGAAAACCCTTGTATATACCAGTAGTTTTGATTTCATAGTTCATATCTGAAAACCCTTGTATATACCAGTAGTTTTGATTTCATAGTTCATATCTGAACAACCTTGTATATACCAGTAGTTTTGATTTTATAGTTCATATCTGAACAACCTTGTATATACCAGTAGTTTTGATTTCATAGTTTATATCTTAACAACCTTGTATATACCAGTAGTTTTGATTTCATAGTTTATATCTTAACAACCAGTAGTTTTGAATTCATGGTTCATATCTGAACAGCCTTGTTTTGATTTCATAGTTTATATCTGAACAACCTTGTATATACCAGTAGTTTTGATTTCATAGTTTATATCTTAACAACCTTGTATATACCAGTAGTTTTGATTTCATAGTTTATATCTGAACAACCTTGTATATACCAGTAGTTTTGATTTCATAGTTTATATCTGAACAACCAGTAGTTTTGAATTCATGGTTCATATCTGAACAACCTTGTATATACCAGTAGTTATGATTTCATAGTTTATATCTTAACAACCAGTAGTTATGATTTCATAGTTTATATCTGAACAACCAGTAGTTTTGATTTCATAGTTTATATCTGAACAACCAGTAGTTATGATTTCATAGTTTATATCTGAACAACCAGTAGTTTTGATTTCATAGTTTATATCTGAACAACCAGTAGTTTTGATTTCATAGTTTATATCTGAACAACCAGTAGTTATGATTTCATAGTTTATATCTGAACAACCAGTAGTTATGATTTCATAGTTTATATCTGAACAACCAGTAGTTTTGATTTCACAGTTTATATCTGAACAACCAGTAGTTATGATTTCATAGTTTATATCTGAACAACCAGTAGTTTTGATTTCATAGTTTATATCTGAACAACCAGTAGTTTTGATTTCATAGTTTATATCTGAACAACCAGTAGTTTTGAATTCATGGTTCATATCTGAACAACCAGTAGTTTTGAATTCATGGTTCATATCTGAACAGCCTTGTAATCCCTGAAGTTGGAATGTAGCTACCTTAATGGTGGGCAAAAACACTTGTATATGGAAAATCTTAACCTTAGAGCTCTGGAAAAAAACAACCCCAACAACAACAACAATTCCCAAAACAACAACTTTGTAGATGCCAGTAGTTAAGCTTTTGTAACTTGTGTGTAAAGGACTTGAAATTGATACAGATGATAATGGTCCACAGGTTTCTATGCCTGGCGCAACTCGACGGATGGTTCATGGTTCGTGCAAGCTTTGAAGCAAGTCCTGCAGGAGAACTGGAAGCGCATGGATCTCCTGTCTATGATGACACGCGTGTGCAAGAGGGTGGCCTATGACTTTGAGTCCAATGCCTCCCAGGAATTCATGAGGCGCAAGAAACAGATCCCTTGCATCACTTCCATGCTGACTCGCGACGTCTACTTTACGCCCAAGAAATGACAGTCTGGATTTTTGTCTAGAAATGGTGTTTTATCGGAGTAAATAGGGGTTATTTATTTATCTAGTTTGTCTAAAGAGAGATTCTGTTTAAAATTTGAGCATCTTGAATGAAGGAGGGTAATGTTATCATATCTTGATTGTCCAAAGTTTCTTGAAGCAAGAAATAAGCACTGAATGAAAAGTTTACTGGAAAAATCTAAAGGTAATACAATTAAGGTTCTTTATTGATTGAAAAAACAAGTATCTTAACTGCTTAGTCTCATTTTCTCAGGGTAATGAACACTTTTAAATTTAGGCGTATGCAGTGTAACAAATTTTAAAGCCTCAGTGGGATTTTAAAATACACTTTGTAGGATATATATAAATATATTCTGATATTTCAGTTGAGTAAATTTTCTTCCTAAAAGATACTTGCAAAGATTTAATTTCATATTTCAAGCATAAATGCAAATGAATGTGCCTTGTGAAACTCTCTTTTTTCTGAAATGATGGTTTTGTGAGTACCTGTGTTTTTATTGGCTTGTTTGTTACTTTTTGATGCATATCCCTGGTTTTTAACCAACAGAATCATTTTGTTGTTTAGCATTCCATAACTGAACTCTGAACTTACTGCTGTGGGGGGGGGGGGGGGGGGGGGGGGGGGTGCCCATACAAGATAATTATGCTGTCAGTCAGATGCATGTGATCTAGCCATGGAATCATCATGAACACACATAGATTAGAAAATGACATCTAGCATTCTATGGCAGTTCTAAAATTATCATCTTATGTTTGAGTTTAGGCTGTGCCTTGTGGATTATGGGTAACAACTTTTGCTGTCTCCTTGCCAGTTATCTTAGATTTGCTTATGTATGCATGTATATGCAGAAGATGCTTAAAGTTATAAAAATGTTGTGCAAGCATTAAAATATTCAGCCAGAACCCAAGGCCTTAACAGCATGTTGTTAAGTGGCTTGGAGACATTTGCTTAGTGAACTTCTCTGATATGGTGTAGCCTGTATGAATATCCTGCTTGCAATAGTACCCACCACATCGGGAGAGCTGGACTGAAACCACAGAAGCATTAAGTGAGCGTTCATGTTTGGATCCTGTGTCATTTTTCTTTTTCTAATTAGATAGTATATCTACCAAAATGAAATCCAGATGATAACATATCTGCTTATGTTAGACATGTGCTATTTATCTTATTTAGGAAAAATAAACACAGTAGAATCAAGGTCAATATACGATCCACAGCATTTCTACTTTTGATGAATAGAGTGCTGACCTGACAGAAGATGAATGCCAGAGAACATGGGAAAAATTAAATCATCCATGTGTATTTTTGTTGTTGTTTTTGTTATACTTGATTGAGGTGAAGCTTATTAGAGGTTTTTGTATGGATTTATGAAGTATCATTGTATGTATGAACATGGAATTATGTCAGGGCAGTGTACAACTCAGTTTGGGAGTACTTCAGGTTTTACTGTGAATGTGTACAGATTGTCTCGCCTGAATTTGTATGACGAGCGATCATATTAGCTGCATACGAATATAATTTTTATTAAATGACACTGTCAGGGATCATCAACTTATGGATTTATCAAGTATCATTGTATGTCAAGCTACTGTTCAACTCAGTTTGGGAATACTTCAATTTTTACTATGAATGTGCACAGATTGTCTTGCCAGAATTTGTTTGACAAGTGATCATAATACTGTGTACGAATATAATTTTTATTGAATGACACTCTAAAGGATCAGTTTATGGATGTACATAAAAAACCCACCCCCAAAACCTCTTTTAAATCAAATGGAAAATAATGGCATAGTTCTAATAAATTCAGGGTTCCATTTGAAAAAGAAAAAGTGTTGTTTTTAAATTGGAGCATAATTGTTCAAAAAGATCACAGCAAATTTTGGTATAACAAGAATATGACCATGGATCTCATTGAGTTTGTTGGGATTAAAGCGTTGCAGAGAAGAAAAGTAAGAAAGAGAGAGAGAGAGAGAGAGAGAGAGGAGAGAGAGAGAGGAGAGAGATATCTGATGGCAATACATACTTTTTTGCATCTATGCAGTTGCTGTACAAAATATACATCATTTTGCTATACGTGTATTTTTGTTTACCTTCGTTTTATGAGGTAATGTTATGTTGGTATTAAGTTTTTCGAAGATTGTCATTTTGTGAGATAAACAGCTCCAGGAGTGATATTGCTATGCAAAATCTTCAGGACAGAATTTGACAATTCTGTTTTCATTGTGTTGTTCATTTATTAGAACTACTGGAGTTTTTTCATTGTGTTATTCAGTTACTGAAATTTACTGGAAATGGAATACCATTCCAACTGGATATTTATTTTGACAGATCGTTCTTGTTGTTTTTCTTTTTATTACATTTAATTTGTTTCATGGGAATTTTTTTCATGTAAAAAGGTTAACAAAAATAAATCTTTTATTGTTCATGAATTTCATATTGATTTGTTACAATCACACACACATGCATGCACACACACACACGCACGCACACACATACATACATATAATCACCCTCCACCAGATAATGAATCACTTGTACCAGAGGTCAATTTGTGACTGTTAACATGTTATTAATCTGCAATGCAAAAGCTATTCAATTAAAAAAAACCCAAAACACACCAATTGAACATCAGACAATTTTATTCAAGGTTATTACAAGGTGAAATGGTGGACTTGGCAGGCAGACAGATAGATCTTTAATATTTTATTAAATCGTAGTAAAAATACATCGAAAGGATATGTTTTCTTTGTTGTAATTTGATATGATGTTGTGTATTCATATTTACATGAAGATCATTTGTATCGTGCTGTCTTGTTGATGCAAAAAAATGTTCAAAGAATGAACAAAACACCCAAACAAAAACAGAAAAGAATTTTGTTCACAGTTGAATTGGAAAACCATGGAGGCAGCATTTTATGTATTTACAGGTGCTGTAAGTTTTAAATATGTGCCACAATAGGAAGAAAGAGCTCTGTTTCTGTGTATGCAAGTTTGAGGTAACGAGTGGATTTCATTTTAATATTTTTATTCCAAGTAATAGGGATTGAACTTATTTTTTTAACATTTCTTCCCTTTTTTGATGTATGTGGTTTCATTGTGAAGACTGTGTTGTTTCAATTTATTCAGCAAATCTTTAAAGATGGATGGAATTTATTATTGTGGGTGGTCATATGGGTAAAACGTATTTTTGCCTTAAGTGGAAAAAACCGCAAAGTGTAAGTGTGAATATTTGTAGGCTTGAAATTGCTATTTTAGTGAAGCCAGTATAAATGTCCAGTTGAATGGTCTCCAAAAGTTTAGAAGAATCTGTATTATCTCCAGTGCAATGAATATTTGTGTGTGTGTGTGAGCATTTTTTTGTTTTTGATTAATAGTTCTAGCTTAAGCATTTATCTCTTGTGCTGAATAAATTGTTCTGGTGCAAGCTTTCCATCACAGTCTCAGGATTTTATCTCCTGCAGTTGTGCATTCCCCACTGCAACACCCTGGGGGTCATCCAGAATATGCCCTTTGTCTCACTTGCCCCACCTGGGAATCATAGACCATAAGTACACAATGGAAGAGAAGTTTTGCTTGTGTGACTCTTTTCAAGTAACTCACCATTTCTGCTTGTGTGACTCTTTTCAAGTACCACACCATAATATAGGCAGCCATACTCCCAACTTCAGAGGATTTGTTCTCCCTAACAGGAGAGTGCAATGGTTGTTATGTTAAGAAGTTGTCTGGAACGAAGACCACCTCAACATAAATACTTCAACACATAACAACATCTTAATGTAGGCCAAGGCACTACCACCTCAACATAGGCCAAGGCACTACCACCTCAACATAAATACTTCAACACATAACAACATCTTAATGTAGGCCAAGGCACTACCACCTCAACATAAATACTTCAACACATAACAACATCTTAATGTAGGCTAAGGCATTTACCTTAAATCGGTATCCCCCCAAAAGCTTTTGGCCTGGGCCGTATTTTGTGCATGGACATTTTTTGGGGGGGCGTGGTTTTCTGCCTGGAGTGGTCTGAACTTTGCCTGGTTGATGTTTACAAATGGGTATCTCGTTTCTCGTTATGGTGACGCTCTTGGCAGGATCTGTGGTTCTACTCTGATTTTTCTCCTTTTCGTTTGATTGATTGGTCATATTTTTTCTGATTCGATAGTGAAGCCCTCTCTAGAATCTCCCCAGAGTTTTAGGGATTTCATTTTTTCTTTTGGTTCTTAAACTAGAGCTGAGGTTCACCAGTGGTGAGATTTTTGCGTATGCAACCGTTTTTGATCACCATTAAGTTAGCTGCATTCCGACTTCATGGATGATGTCTAAACACGATACCAGTGTGCACATGGTTTAAAAAAAAAATTTGTTGTCTGTTCTTACCAGCATAACCTCGGTTTATAGTCTCATCCAAAAGACATTCAGGCGAGTGGAGTCAGAACTGTTGTTAACTCTAGGAGAAAAATCCCCTTGAGCAGCAGTTTCTGTGGTGGCTCAAACCCAGGCTCATCCAGGGCTATCAGATTGCGAGCACAACACTCTAGCCCCATGGCTATCCCGCACCCCTAAAGGAAGACCGTTTTGTATTAAGGTGTTCTTTAGGTCTGGTGCCAAGTGCACTCAGTGACTAGAATTGTCATCGTCACACTGGTCACAAGATGTGTGAGACGCTACACCTTAATTTTCGGGGTGTAAAGTTGTCCTGGTCATGTGAACCTACAGGGATCTTGGTGTGTTTGAAGGCATGGCAGGGGGCATAGAAGCCAGACTAGCTCAAGTATTTTAGCGTTGGCAGACTCGCTTTTGATGTGCTGCAAGCAGCAACACTTGTTCTCTTTGGTTGCAGCTGGACTGCGTGTTAAAAATCGTGAAAGCGTGATTAGATATGGGGAGTTTGGTTTGTCACAGTTGTGGTTTATTTGAGTTTTTTTCAAAATTTTTGTTTTGTTTTTTATTACTCTTCCAGACTAGGTATGAAGAGTTTAATTGGTTTGTAGTATATTTTCGGGTGTTAAGAGTTTAAAAAAAAATTGCCATGAGAAACAGTAATAAAAAAAATAATAAAAAGAAATTCCATCAGTCTTTCCATCATGCCTTTCCCATATCAGATGAAGGAAGGTTTGAGGATTAATTCATCTTCCCTTGCTCAAATCCAGTCTTAAACTAAGAACAGGATATATTGGACGATTGATGATCCACACTTTGTATCCATTCTTGTATAATGCTTATGTGTGTTTCATCTTCCCTTGCTCAAATCCAGTCTTAATCTAAGAGCAGGTTATATTGGACGATTGATGATCCACACTTTGTATCCATTCTTGTATAATGCTTATGTGTGTTGCTGGACTTTTTGGAAACATTCTATAGCTGTTCAATAAATGATTACATACTTTTTGAAGTGCGAGTTTGTTATGTACATTGAAATGACTGTTATGCATGCCAGAAAATATTTGATGTTGAAATGGGCACTTTTCAGTTAAATTGTAGATATATTCTCCATCTTTCTGAATGGATCTTCACAGCAAAAGTGTAGAAAGAAGTACAAGCACTGGAAATGAGATGTTTTGGATGTAAGTTATCTCGTAGATGATCAGGTCTGTAAAACGGCACCAAAAAACAATGGCCACCAATGAAGAAACATGAGGCGTATATGATATAGCTACATCATAAATTCAAAGGGACACGCCAAAGTCATTCTCCAGACAGTGGAGATGAAAGAATGAAGAGAACAGGGAATACAAAACAAGACACCCCACAAAAAAGCCAAAAATTCCCTAATCACCCCCCCCCCCCCCTCTCCCCAATCCAACCAACCTGGTTAACCAACCAACCAACAGTCTATAGAACTCGAATAAGATTTTTTTTTATATAAAAAAAAGACAGGAAAATGTCACCAAGAATCCCATGAAAGGTTTCATGCAGCACAGTGATGGAGCAGTGCAGTGTTCTGTCTGTCTATGATGCAGAGGTTTAGGTGAGCATCTCAAGAGGAACACTATTCTCTTTGCTAGGGCAAGCTGAGTGGGGATGGCGATTACTTGTGAATGCTGAGATAGGGAAAGGCAAAACAAGGCAAGGCAAGGCAAGGCATGTAGTCTTTATTTTGAGGGTAGGGGGAATGGTTTAGTCCATCACTGGATGGGGGTTTTTAGTTTCAACATTTAAAAAAAAATCGCAGCCTGATTTTTTAGAAAAAGAAATTTAGCAGCCTCTTTTAATTATCTTTGTTTCTACAACTCAAAGAATACCATGAACTACCGGGTCTGGTATTCAAAGGCCTAGGATCAAAATTACACACACACAAATTGTGATCTCTAACCCTGCAGGCACTGCCTGAAATTTAACTACAAGCCTTGGGAGGGAGCTAAGACCACTCAGCTCTAATAGTACTACAGTCATGCCTGTGATACCTTCACAGTAATGAGATCCTCACCTCCACTTCTCAATGAAAACAATCACGACAAGCTTTCCCGCAAAAATCACTTTATTCCTAGACAAGTATCAATAACCACATCCTGATCCATTTTACTAAGTTTGTACACTTTCTTTGCCATCAACTGCAGGTTCATGGACTACAACAACAAACACCCCACCCCCCTCTTATGATGGAGAGTCAGTGGTTGGTGGGAATGATCACAATGTTATGCCAGTATGTACTTTTCTAGTAATGACAAACAGCCATGTGAAATACATTGGAAAACATATTCATCCCTTCTATTTTAAGTTCCCGCTTCAAATATACAAACTGCGCATGTGTGATACACATAGACATAACTATGTAAGCACACACACACACACACACAGAGGAATGCTAATATCATAAAAGGAGTTTATAGACATAAATATATAAGCAAGCGCACGCACACATACATACATACACACACACACACTCACTCAGGAATTCTAATATAAAAAGAGTTTAAAGACATAACTATGTAAGCAAGCACACACACACACACACACACACATACTCAGGAATTCTAATATTATAAACGGAGTTTATAGACATAACTATGTAAGCCAGCGCGCGCACACACACACGCTCACACACAGAGGAATTCTAATACCATAAAAGGAGTTTATAGACATAAATATGTAAGCAAGTGCGCGCGTGAACATGCACACACACTCACAGGAATTCTAATATCGTAAAAGGAGTTTACTACCACTTGACAGATTCAATGCCTGGCGCCTTTCTCAGTGAGAACACAACAGAACTACATTCCCTCTCTTCTACCTTTTCTCCCTGAGGTGTCATCGGGGTGTTGCCTCACTGAAACTAAACTGGCACAGTTTATTCACATAAAAAACAACTCAGATATCCCAAGACCAGCTGAGGAATGAGGAAGGTGCTGGGTGACAAAGTTACATCCACAAAAAAACAAACAAAACATAGCTGCTAAAATTCCATCTTTTCTTGATGTCTTTATCATATATTTTTCACTGCCTCGTCTTTACATAGCAGTCCTGTTGTTTCCATGCTGTTCATTCTAATCTATTCACCACAACTAACGCCCAGTCTTGTCATGATGTACCCTCAAAGACAGAAGTCCACAAGTTGTTTTTATTGTTAGGCTGCGACAAAGCCACCAACCAGAAAGGCCCTGCTCTTCTGCTGGGTCACTTCACTGGTATTTGGTAGTGTCTGTTCCGTGCTACCATACAAAGGTCACCTATCAAGCCCTCTACTGATGACAATATTAGCTCAGTTTCAGAGCCAGGTTGAGTGGGACACCCACCTCACCCTGAGTGGCAACCATCAAAACATCCTTCCAACAACTGTCACTGGTGGATCTCCACATTCCAAAGGCTTTGACATGATTTTACCCCAGGCATGGAAGTGTAAGGAAAAAACCAAAACCGACAACAACATGAGATCAGAGCAACAGGTGCCATTGAATCAGAGACAATTTTCTTAGATCGCATGATAGTCAAAGGTGATGAGGAAAACATAACAAAAATATCAGTAGTAACACACCTTGTTTTGAGACTACTTCACAGGATTGAACTGTACACTTCCTATCATAACATAAACTGTAAGTCAGGCTTGATATATACAGACACCTGCAATGATTTGGGCAAAACATTCAACATTGAATCTGTAAAGTTTATGACTCTTGTCTGTATGGTTCCAGTCCTATGATTGAGCCCATATAATACTCACTCTGGGAAGGAGTGGGCCAGAAACAAAAAGAATAATCCCCCCCCCCCCCTCCCCCATACCTTTGCCTCCTAAAAACTAAAAAGAATTAAACCCATGAACAACCATCCCAGAATCTAACGCACTTCCGACTGCATCATGGCAGCTGGTCCATCTACACCGATTAACAAGTTTTAAAGAACCTCACCTTGATCTGAAGAACATGAGGATGAGAATTGTTTGGGAGCATGGAGGATAAGTTAAGCACCTTTCGGGAACAGGTTCAGAACCAGAATTAACGTAACGTTTATCTTCCAAACCATTGCATCTGTTCATTCTGATAAAGGCTTAAAGCGGAGCAGCTCTTACAGTTTTGAAGAAGACCTCAATGGTAAAGAAAGTGCTCTTGTCTGACAAGAAGAAGAAGAAGAAGAAGAGAGAGAGAGAGAGAGAGAGAGAGAGAGAGAGAGAGCGAGCGAGCAGAAATTGTCTCCCTTCCATTGTCTAACGACCTCTCTGATTTGGTGTGTTTCCACAAAAAAACATGCCTGGTTTTCAGTCTGTCAGGAATGATAAGGATTTCACATTGTCCATGTTCTAATTCACTTCAATATAACCTGCTAGGACAAGAGTAGGCAGCTTATCTATCTTTATCACATGTCAACGACATAGATACCTCAGTCACAGCAATCAACTTATTCTGTCAATACTTTTATAATATGTGGCATTTCTAAAACTAGTACAAACAAACAATACAACTGGCAAAGGTAATAGTTACATGTTGAGCAATGATGTGTACACTGTGAAATAAAATAGCACTTTTCATATGAAGCATTGCACATTTTGTGATATGCAAACTAGCTACCTTTTGGCATACATCTTCTATCATACATCATGTCTTCATAGTGATGGAGAACAAAAAAATACCCCCCCTAAAATATAAGTGAAAACAAAAGCCCATATAAAAATAGGTTTAAATCAATGGCACAGTACTGACTAATCATACTCAAACGCACACAACGATAAACGCAGCTGCTTTTTCAGGCTGATAAACTAACATGCATTGTGAAAATATGCTATACATATAATATTGTACCCTTTTCTATATTTTCTTTTTTCAGTAAGATTTTTCAATTAAGTACAGTAGAGCACTTACTTTGTCTTCCCAACCTCTCTCCACAAAGACACCAACAACAAAAATCAACAAAATATTCTGGAACATAGAATGTTACCTTCATTATGAGTGGCAACATCGTAAAACAACAATGTAGAAATGATGAACTCAAGGCTATCATCCAAATTTACCCCCCCAAAAAAACCAAAAACAAACCCCCACACCACCCAATGAAAAAAAGCAAATCTCCCCCCCACCAAACAACCTAAAAAAAAAAAGTCCTGGAATGTTACATCAGGTAGAGCAACAAACAACACACAACCACTTAACCATGATGAACACAACACAATCATCCCCCCCAAACACCCCTGCCCCCAACTATTCACATGTGACACTCCATCACATAATGAGTTGCATTGCACCAGAGGTCAAATTTAGTTGTTATCATGATATTAATTTGCAACGAAAACGCTGTAAAACACAAAAACCAGATTGAAAATCAGACAATTCTATGAAAAGTTATTACAAGTTGAAATGATAGACTGCAGAAAGTGACATAACAAAAAACTAACAAGTTTTGGATTGCAACAGATGGTCAGAACAAAGGCTTGGGTGTGTTTAAATGAATTTTTAAGCAAAAGAAAACAAAATTACGCCTTGGTACTTCAGTACAAGGTAGAAGAATGGTTATAGTTTTATAATTAATCAAAATGAGAATGTGTGAAGTTAATGATTTGAAGTGTGTAGCTAGTACCAATAGACTGCACTGGTTTGGGCACGTTCAACGGAAAGCAGACCACCACATCATAAAAAGAGCAATGAACTTCGTAGTGGATGGAAAGAGACCAAAGGGAAGACCTAGCAAGACCTGGGATGCCTGTATTGCAGATGATCTTAGAGAAAGGGGCATAAATAAGGAGGAAGCTCAAAACAGAGAGAGATGTAGAAGGCTCATCAATGTCAAACCTGCCCTGGGAGAAACATGACAAAAAGGAAGAAGAAGAAGAATTAATCAAATCTCGACATTCTGACCCCCACCTGCCTAAAAGGGCTCCTAGCCAAAAAGTGGGTCCGGTGCAAAGCTACTCATTTTGTGGTGAAGCGTCACATATTTGTTGACTTGTGTTGACAAAACATCTGTCCCCCATGATATGCTGTGTGTGTGTGTGTGTGTATCATAATATATTACACACCACTGTGCAGTTATTAGGTGTATGATTCATCAATGTGCACAGTCATAAGGTGTATGATTCATCAATGTGCACAGTTATTAGGTATATTATTTATCACTGTACACAGTTACTGGGTGTACTCACAACTTTCCACCTCTGCTCACCTTACCCACCCTTTCTTTTTTTTCTTCTTCTAAAACCGATGATGCAGACACTCTTGAATACTTAATAACAAACTGGATGTTAATACGGTACATACAGGATGATACCCGTATAATTTGATGGTTGCTGAGATCCATATTTTACATATTTTATACACACACACACACGCACGCACACACAGACACACACAACTAAATACTACACACAACTTTATACTCCTTTGAATCTCTAGTATGGATATGAAACTTGCAGCATCAAGTTTGGGAAAGATGACTGGTTTTTGTGTGTGTGCCTTTGTTCATTTGTTGATTGTTCATTTGCTTGTTTCTTTGCGTGTGGGTGTTTTTTTGCTACTTCATCTCAAATGTTGTTCATGCACTACTACTATTCATCTTCATTGTCATAAAATAGAATGACCACAGCAGCTACCACAAGAGACTGCTTGATAATCTACGATTCATACAAAAATGTGCAGTAGAAAATATAAGTGGTTCTTCAAGGTTCGTTCTTTGCTTTCAAGATCTTACTTTTAAAATATAACAAAATTTCTTTCAACACATTTTTGCATATGAATTTTTTAAAAATTATTTTTTAATAATTATGAATATTTACAGGGTTTATACAGAGCTTTGCGAGAAATACTTGCAGCCAAATATCACAGGGTGCATGCTACAGTCTAAACAGCAGTAACTCTGCTGTCATATACACTGACTTAGGTAAATGTCAGGTCAATCATGAATTTTTATACACCTGGTCTTTAACATACCTTTTCACATGTTTTCCCATCCCCACAGTTGGAATGCAGCTACCTTTAAGGTGGGTAAAAACAGTTGCATATATATACATAATCTCACAACTGGTGAACCTCAGAGCTCTAGCCCAGGAAAAAATTATGCAAACCAAAACCCACAACAAACATACTTTCCCAACCAGATTCCACGACCACAGTAAAATGTAAACATTTTGTAAGCATCTAGAGTCAAATGTCATTTGAAAGAATTTTCAACGTATTGAAACAACAGAGGCTCTAGAAATTAAAAACTTTCAGGACCTTTAAGGAATGTATCAATACTATCAAAATCGTGCTGTCCTTATTATGGATATTTCCAAAGCATCATCATAAATATTGCACATACCACCGGTGTGCACTGATCAATAGAATCCGCACTGAACACAAAACCGTGCATGTTCATACAATTACAACACGCTTTCAATCTCCACTCAGTCAACACCATACTGTCAGTTTTTACATAGTAAAAAGCAAAGTGTCAAACTTGAAACCATGACAACCAGCTATACATTGTCAAACAGCAAAGTGTCAAACTTGAAACCATGACAACCAGCTATACATTGTCAAACAGCAAAGTGTCAAACTTGAAACCATGACAACCAGCCATACATGTCAAACAGCTTTCTTGTCAAGAACCCTCCAGTCAGCAGGGGCCCGCTCCTTTGCACACAGCCGTGGGAACCAACCTCGAACACGATGCTTGCCTGAAAAAAGTAAACCCCGAATAGATCCTGTGCAAAGCTTGTCACAGTAATAAAATAATGAAAAGTGTTGATGAAGACTTGAAAAAGGACAGGCTGCATGTGCAAAGTCTGAGGTGTTGCTTGTGGCGTTTAAAAACTAACTATAAATTGTTTGTCAGATGCGTAGCCTGATCACAGGGAGCACAAACTCCATGGCCGGTTTTGTGTAGTTTTGTGTGGGCTTGAGAGGTAGCTTTTAATTTTAAGATTTGAAGGGGCATCCACACATATATACACATGTCCTCACACACACACTGAAAGTGAAACATATACCATGTAAGTACAATTCTAGACAAAAGATTTTGTCATAGAGTGAATAACATGCAGAGTTTTGACTACCAAATCATGTGATGCAATTTGATTTTATTCCAAGTATCACAGGTGTAATATAGTGTTGTGTGTGTGTGTGTTTATTTATTTTATTTTATTTTATTCTTTTATATCGAGTGTTATTAGTCATCAGTTTGGTCTTCTCTGCACTGATTTCCATGCCGTATGTTTTGGAGGCCTTATCCAAGTGTTCTGTTAGGCTGGCAAGCTCTTTTTCTGATCCTGCTATTCCATCAATGTCATCTGCGAAGCGGAGGTTTGTGATCGTTCTGCCACCAATGCTGACTGATCCTTCATGATGTTCCAGTGCATCAGCCATGATTCTCTCAAGGAAGATGTTGAAAAGGGTGGGTGAGAGTAGACAGCCCTGCCTTACTCCAACTGTTGTTCGAAACCATTCTCCAATGTTGTTGTTGTAGTACACTGCACTGGTGGCCTCGCTGTACAGCTGTTTGATGACTCTGATCAGGTTTGCATTGATGCTGTACAAGTTCATGGTTGCCCACAAAGCTGCATGCCACACCCTGTCAAATGCCTTCTTAAAATCGATAAATACGTGGTATAGGTCTTGTTGATGTTGAAGGTACCGCTCACATAGTATTCTGAGGTTGAATATCTGTTCTGTTGTGCTGCGCCCTGCTCTGAAACCTGCTTGTTCCTCAGCAATGATGGTCTCTGCTTGTGGCTTCAGTCTATTCATTAGCATTAGCATTAGCACTGATATCAGGGTTAATGACCAGAAGCTGGAAACAGTTCAAAGCTTCAAGTACCTGGGAGCCATTGTATCCGACCAGGGATCCAAGCCAGAAGTAGTATGCAGGACTGCACAGACAATAACAGCTTTGTCAAAACTAAACACCATCTGGAGAGATAAGAATATCTCACTTATCTCCAAGATCAGACTATCGCGCTCCCTTGTCATATCCATATTTCTGTATGCCTGTGAATCATGGACCCTGACTGCAGATTTGGAGAGAAGAGTACAGGCAGTGGAGATGAGATGCTTTCGGAGACTCCTTGGCATCTCCTACAAAGACCACATAAGCAACGAAAGTGTGCATAACAGAATCCAGCAAACCATTGGACCCTATGAGAACCTTCTAACGATCGTGAAAAAGCGTAAACTTAAGTGGTATGGGCATGTCACAAGATCCCAAGGAATTACAAAGACAGTTTTGCAAGGCACTGTCCAAGGAGGAAGAAGAAGAGGCAGACCAAGGAAGAGCTGGGAGGATAACATCAGTGAATGGACAGGCCTAGAACTCAACAAAACCCTGAGAAAGGCAGAACAGAGAGAAGAATGGAGGGAACTGGTTGCTGAGTCTTTGAGGGTGCCCCCACGGTCGTCAGACTACGGGACAGATAGATAGATAGATAGATAGATATCGAGTGTAATGGAATAAGCACTTATGTGCTTTTTTACAACCAGTCCCCATGTGTTTGCGGTTTTGTAAATTCTGTCATCTGTTCCCACCGGCACACAATGGCCTACTCTTACGAAAAGTGGAACAAGATTTAATGTGTGCGTTAGATGTTCTGCGTGCTTTCGCACACGAGGCCTTGGTTTAAAGTCTCATCCGAAGGACTTTTGGGGAGAGTGGAGTCTGCACGGATGTTAACTCCAGGGGAAAATATCCCCTTGAACGGGAATCGAACCCGGGTTGTCAGATTGCGAGCGCAATGTTCTAACCACTAGGCTATCCCGTCTCCTTTGCACACTTTCTCCTGTGTGTGTGTGCGTGTGTGGGTGTGTACAAAACATTTCATCCAGTGTACTGAAGTTTTCTTTGGCTAAAATGGATCCTTTCCAAATTGCTTCACAGCAGATACATACTACTTTACTGTGCTTCCTGCTACTTTTTCCTCAGGTTTTACCATTTTCAACTTCCGTCTTTTCTGATAAACTGACTCACCTGGACTATCATGAATTGTGGAGAGTTTTGTTCCATATAACCAGCGCCTGAAACAAACAAACACCTGGTTCATTACCAACAATACTATGTGTGAATGGGTGGTGATATTGCTGCTTCTTCTTGAGGACAGCCTCATAGCATGTGCTGATCTGGGGCACCCCTGGAAACTGTGCAAAGCGCTGGCTGCTTCAGTCATTGCTTTGCGTTCCTTTGGCTGTGCTTTCAACTAAACTACAAGCATATTTTCAATACAGTGGATAGTGATACAATACAGCGGATTGTGAAAACACACCATTTAAAAAGTGAGAAGTCAGAATCTGTATCCTGTTCGAAGGTGGATTTCTCAGTTATCCACAAATAACATGTGGTTTGGGAGCTAGTCCTTTTGATGAGACAATAAAATGAGGTCCCATATAAAACAAAACATGCCTTTCTTGAATGTAAAATAATCCACATCAACGAAGTCCCTTGCAAAAATCTGCAGATGACAGTCTTTGTTACAGGGAATGAACTATCATACAGACAAAACATTTTTAAAAAAAAGCAAAGTACTCTCCAAACTTGAGAAATCTCCCAGGATTAAAAATGAAATATATATATAATACAATATAATAAAAATCCCTTTTTCACATATGCTAGAGTCTGTCTGCTCATACAACATTGCTTACATAATTAAAGGAGGATGGAGGGAGGAGTTACAGTTTCAATTTCCCCTGAAGTGTTGCTGCATGCAGATTATTCCAAGTGCCAACACCACATCTACCATTACGAAGATGCTTCACCAACTGCATAATCCAAAGTGCTAGTGAAAGCTTAGGAGCATACTTAAACTTTTATGCTTCCACAACCATTTGAATAAAGACACAAATCATGACAATGCAATCTTGATCTTTTGGATGCACATATACATAAAGGGAGTCTGGAAGATTCTAAACATCCCCATCCTTAATCCACTGGGCATTATCTAAACTTGAGCTGCAGCTTTAGGACCATAAAGATTACAAATCATCACATCACCCCATCAGCTTCTGATGAGACTATAAACCGAGGCCCTGTGTTTGAACGCATGCAGAACATCTTGCTCACAAGTTAAATCCTGTTCCGCTTGTCGGAAGAGTAGGCCATTGTGTGGCGGTGGAAACAGATGACAAAATTTACAAAACCGCATACACACGGGGACTGGATGTAAAAAACCACATGAGTGCTTATTCCATTATCCTCGATATAAAAGAATAAATAAATAAATAAAATAAAAATTCAGCTTTTAGGGAGTGACAGGGCAACCAAATTGCTTCACCTTGCTTGCAATGCCGTAGATTGAGCTAGTTTGGAGCATACCTGTGAGTTGGGTTGTGGCTGTACATTCCCCTTGCACAGGAGATGACTTGACTTGACTTGACTGGCACTGCTCTCAAACATCGGAGCAGATTATCTCCCTATAGTATGTGAACAAACCTGGTAAATCATAAAGATTCCACTCTCATTCTTGAGCTGTTGACAAACCTATTCAGTAATGCTTCCCGGATCAGAACTGTTCCATTTTGGGGTAGGGAGGATTATAAACAAACTTAACAGAAGAACAAACCTAGCAGCACTTCACCCCAAAAAACATCAGTGTCAACAGGAATGGATAAACAAGTGGACAGCACAGAAGAGACACAGTATCAGCAGCACTGAACTCACTTTTTCCAGCGGGTAACCTTCACTGTGTCCCCTGGCTCCAGCCTGATGCGGGGCTCGTCGGTGCAGGGGACACAGAGCGCCACCTTCAGACCCTTGGAGCAGGGGAACAGGTGGCCTGAGTACCCCTCTGTGATGTCGTACAGGATGGCACGCTGATGCTTCTCTGCCTTCTGCTTCAGCTGCTCCTCCTAGCAAAAAAAAGAGCAAGAGGCAATATGAATATACTGACAATAACTGGCACATTATCACTGCTCAGCTCACAAATTAAAAAAACCCCAACAACCCTGAAGTCAGAATGTGACTACCTTCATGATGGGCAAAAACGGTCGCATACGCAAAATCTCACCATTGGTGAACCTCGGAGCTCTAGCTGAGGAATGGGACCCCTCTCCTCTCCAAGCAACACCCCCCAAACCCCCTCCCCCCAAAAAAACCAACAACAACAACCTCCAAATCCATGGACAGATGTAAAAAAAAAAAAAAAAAAAAAGAAAAATATTTCACAATAACATATACTTATGTATGTATTTCATCTCCAAAAAAAGCAGACATCACTTAGACAAATACACCACTGCTAGGAGAAATAACAAGTGTTACAAATGTAACCACACAAAAGGTCCCAGAACATGGTCTTGTAAAAGTTTGGGAAAATGGCTTCATTGACCTGGCAGTCTATTATAGTGCCTTAGGAGATCACTCAAACTGCAAGAAATCTTGTGGCTTCAGGCCGTACATATGGCTGTTTCCAAATACCTCACTAAATAGACTTCAAAGAATTTCTTCCTTTCATAGGAAGGTTGTGATGAAGACAATCTCAACATTTCCAAGCATCATCATCATCATCAGTCCCGTGACCTTGGTGGTCGTGGAGGAGACACGAAAGATGATGCCGTGGTAAGCCTCCTCCATCCATCTCGGTCCTCGGCTCTGCGCAGTAGTGCCGAGTCATTCATCCTGGTCCATTCTCTGATGCTGTCCATCCATGACTTGTTCTGTCTTCCCCTCTTTCTGCCACCTTCGAGTGTTCCCTGCAGTACTGTTTTGCAGAGTGACGGGTGACGTGGCCGAACCATGTCAGCTTTTTCTTCTTGACGATGGTCAGAAGGGGTTCCTACGGACCTGCCAGCCGTGTTATTTGACTCTTGACAAATTCATTGGTCTTTCGTTCTCTCCAGGATATGCCCAGCAGTTTTCTATGGCATTTTGTTTCAAATGACTGGATTCGCTTTGCTGTTTCAGCCGTCAATGTCCAGGTTTCACTTCCGTACAGCAGGATAGTCTGAATTAGGGCTTTGTAGAGCTTTAGTTTGATTGGGAAACTGATCTCTTTACTTTTCCATATGGTGGTGAGTTTTGTCATGGAAGATGTGGCCATCGCTAGTCTGACTTTGATTTCTGTCGTCAATCGCCCGTCCTTTGTGAAAGTAGCGCCAAGGTATTTAACCCTTTAGTCCCCGATCCGGCCGCAGCCGACAGTAACAGAGGCTGCCGCTAGATTCCAATCCCACCGCAGCCGACCGTTGGTGCTGCCCACGTGGGCAGTACTTTTCCATCACACACAGACCTCGTGGTTTTCACACTGTGTGTCTGAAAATTGGTGGGGCGATGCAGGGAGGGTGTCAGACGGTGCCAGTGATAAATTTAGACCACTAACATGCGTGTAGCGGGGAGGAAAAGAAGAAATAACAGTCAGCGACCAGAACGATTTTCAATGGTGCAGCGTGGCGAAAAAAAATCGCACACGATTCATCTGATTAGCGAGACGATAGATTGAATGTTATTGTCTTGGAAGTAGAAACATTTGAACGAGAATTGTTAAGTGAGTCCGATATTAAACGCTTACGAGGAAGAGGAGGAAGGAAATGCTGCAGTTAGGGAGAAGAGTGAGCTTGAAAATAATGTGCTACAGGGCACATTCCTGACCTGTGCTACACACACGACTGTGGAGAAATTTGACCTCCTGGCCAGTCCGTGGCATAGACGCCTGAAAACGATGCCTTTTGACTGTTTTCTCATTATTACCACACTTTTGCTTTGAAACTGCAATGGCAGAAACGAACAGATATGCCGATAATGAAAATAGCAAGAAGGAAAAGAAAATAGGTCTCCTGTCTGCCAAGGTTCGACAGGTGAGAGCAATGGGTACCCCCCCCCCCCCCCCCCCACACACACACATCCATAATTTGTGCTTTTTGTGATGTGATGTGACCCTGTGCCACCACTACGACTACTTTAGAGACTACCAACATTAAAGTTTTGTAGGGTTACAGAAGTTCTGTGTTGTTTCGAATTTGTCACACCTGTGCTGTGAAACTGGTGACAGTGTGACAGTCATGTACAATAATACACTTCTGTACACTTAACAAACATGTGGTAGCACACGCAGATATGAAGTACAGTATAAAGGTCACTTGTTGATTGATTATGACTTGTTTTCAAAAGAAAAAATAGTTAAACAAAACTTCTGTCTCCTCAAGACATACCAAAAAACAACAGGTGCTATGGGGACATTGTGTGACACATCCTTGAAGTACTATTGCACATAACCATTGGTAAACACATCAGCTGGGTATCACTTCCTTATTCAACACTAACATGCTTGAACTATTGTCAAATCCATGCAGGACTTGCTGTTTTATCATATATACCATATTTTTACCTGTGATTGGTGACAAATAAGGTGACACTGACAAGACATCTGGTGACCAGACACATAAACTTGCAACTAAATGCAAGTACAAAGACATACGTAGCTTGTGACAAAATTTCAGCTTGATAACTTGTCATGCACACACACAATTGTCTTAGGAGTAAAGTAAGTCAGATGGAGGTAGAAAACCTTCAAAGAATTCAAAATCTACAGGCAGTTTAGCTCCGTAGAATCCAACAACAAGAGGGTTAAAAGCGTCTACCTCCTCCAGTTGCTGGCCGTTCATGTACATTTTAGCAGTGGCGTTGCTCGTGCTGATCACAAGTACTTTACTTTTCTCCGAGCTTGCCTCCATCCCATATGCTCCAGCTCTGTTCTCAAGTCTGGTCGTAAGATCTTGCAGCTCTGTGTTACTTCCGCCCATGAGGTCAATGTCATCGGCAAACCGCAAGTTGTTGAGGGGTCTGCCGCCAATGGAGATGGTAGAGTGGAAGTCATGGAGGGTCTCTCTCATAATGTTTTCCAAGTACAGATTAAACAGGACTGGGGATAACAGGCATCCTTGTCGGACCCCAACTGTGGTTTTGAAGTAGTCTCCGACCTGATTGTTCAGAAGGACTGCACTGCTTGCGGTGTTGTATAGTGCTTGAATGGTTTGCACTAGTCCTTCTTCAATGCCAAACATTCTGAAGACCTGCCACAGGCCTTCGTGCCATACTCTGTCGAAAGCCTTCTTGAAGTCGATGAAGTTGTGGAACAGGTCTCTCTGATGTTGAAGATGTTTTTCCATCAGGATGTGGCAGTTAAAAATCTGTTCGATTGTGCTCCTGCCTGCCCTGAACCCAGCTTGTTCCTCTGCAAGGTGTTCTTCTGCCTCCTTCTCGAGTCGATTCAAAATAACTTTGAGCATGATCTTGCTGGCGTGGCTGATGAGGCTGATTGTTCTATAGTTTTGGCATTGGCGTAAATTCCCCTTCTTGGGCAGGGGTATGATGAGTGACTGTGTCCATTCTGTTGGCCACTGTTTTGTCTCCCAAATCTTCTGACAGATAGCTGTAACATGTGTGATGACTGTTTCGCCACCATGCTTGAGCAGCTCTGCTGGTATGTTGTCTGCTCCTGGGGACTTTCCTACTGGTAAACTGCGGATGGCTTCTTCCACTTCTTCCCTCAGTATAGGTAATGGCGAGGGTACCCTTGATGTTGCTGCTTCCTCTTATTATTTCCAAGCATAACAGCATTTAATGTAGGCCTTGGCACTTCGATTACATCAAAGCTTTTGCCTAGCTGAGTGGCACTTGTGTCCCATCATTTTGAATTTCATAGATATCAAGTTACTGAATACTTGGTACGGCTCACATTAAAGACTAAACATAGAAAAAGATCCAAACCCCTAATATAAAAGAAATCATCTCTTTTAAACACACGCACACGTGTGTCCATGCACACACACACACACATCAACACATGTATAGAATCTCATCTTACCGTGAGTGTGTACTGGTTGCAGCCCTCCACAACGTCCCAGGTATAGCCATCAGACCGTGGGCTGCCTGACCAGGTGAACACCTGTCTCATGTTCCAGTACCAGCCCAAGTTGTAAGGGTAGATGAAGGGTTCCAGCATTTCCTCTCGTTCTCGATCATGTGCCTGACAGAAACATCACAATCTGTTATTTTATACAATCAGTGACAATCTTCTTTTATTTGCTATGGCCACTACTCACCTTGCGGTACCTGTCACAGCTATTGCTGGTCACTTCTAGCATCTATCCCCGACAGTAATCGCTTCTTGTGTGCCAACAGTACGTGGCAGCTAATGTCAAAGGTTTTCTTTATTGTTTGTCACTGCCAGAGTTACTTTCTTCTGCCTATGAAAACATTGGTTACTTTTCATCATTTGTTGCAGCCAGCACTTTTGCTTATTACATCAATGATTACTTTTCATCATTTGTTACAGCCAACAGATACGTTATCTTTTACGGCTGGTTTCATTTAGTGATTAAACTCTATTATGTATTACAGGCAGTACAGTAAATGAATCCTTCTGACTTAGCAAAATATTTTGCATAAGAAACTCATTGCGATATGCTTACACTTCCACTTTTTTCCCAGGACAAGAAATTACTCAATAATGCATTGACGATGAGCATTCACACACAAAAGGGCACACACACACAAACACTTATAAGCACATTATCTCTCTATCACATACACACACAAACATAAATAACCTACAAGAAAATCTAAGAGGGAGCCTGTCAAAATAGATGTACTCTGAGATTGGCATACTGTTACCTTGTCAATTATCCAGGTCTCAATGCCCGTTTCATTTTTTATAACAGTCTTCATCTGAAAAAAAAGATAATGCAGCTTATGAGCAACATCTAGCTTTAAACTGTAGTTAGTTACACTGAGTACAATTCATCTTGACAAAGTCCATACGACATGCTTCACTTGTATTTGTTAAATCAATAGGCACAGAGATATGGGTTTTATAACTGCTCATAGCTTAATTGCTCATATTTCACTGCAAGTTTAAATTTCATCTCTTTTCCTTTGGTTCAACAAGCAGATGACTATTTCTAATAGATCATGTTCAATATACATGTTCTCACAGTATCAAAATATCTAAAGTACAGGAATAAGTAAATGCAAAAAGCAAAACTACAGCCAGAGCATGTAATTCAGTATTGCATAAAATCTTATAAATCATACAAGAAGATATTAAAATACTTATGCTCTATATTTGAGCAAATAAGAATTTGTGTACTCATCATTCATGTACATGTAACCATAGGTATAGCATTTCTTTGGTATAGTTTCTTGGCTAGAGGTGATGGTGAGCCAAAGTTATGATGTGATGAAATTAGGAATAAAAGTATCTACATATAAATTGTTTACATTAAAACTTTGAATCTACCATTACTAAAAACTTGCATATTTTTGGCTTTAAGTCACACTTACATATAAACAAGTGCAAGATAAAACTATGAGAATAAAAATTAGGAATAAAGTATCAGCATGTAGATTGCTTAATTAAACAAAAAAACCCTTTGATCTGGCCTTAATAAAAACTTGCCTAGTTTTGCTTTAAAAATCCTGTACCTGCAGGTAAAAAAGTGCACTGACGGACACAGTGACTCCAATGGCCAGGCCTATACTGAACATGGTCGCTAAGAAAACTGGTCTCTCCAGATGGACAACATTTTCTGGTTCCTCACTGTCCACATCCTGCTCCTGCAACAAACCATCATCATGGACTATTCACAGTCAGTTTAACCTTAAAAACAGTTGTAGTGACATGAACATCATTAAAGATGAAAGGCACAAAACAAAGAATGTTTGAAGCAATCCAGTATAGATTTATAAAAGAAATCTTATTAAAAAAAAACAACATAAAAACCATAACCAAGTTTGCTAAATCAAGTTACTTAAGAATGGAAATTTAATGAGAGAGAGATAGAGAGAGAGAGAGAGAGAGAGAGAGAGAGAGAGAGAGAGAGAGAGAGAGAGAGAGAGAGAGAGAGAGAGAGAGAGAGAGAGAGTAGCAGTTTCTTGTAACGTTCTATCAAAATCTGACAGCATGTCTGTACATCCATCAGTCTATCTGGTTGTGCCTCCCTCCCTTGCCTTTCTTTTCTATTTTTTTCTTTCTACCTCACCAAGAGAAAGAGATATACAGGCATTGGTATGATCTTGTTCAAACACTCACATTATAGTAGACAGCGCTGTAGATGGAGGGAACCAGAAAGCAGAGGGCATAGACACAGCCGAAGGGAGCCCAGAAGAGAAAGTAGCAGAAGCTGGCATGGTTCCAGTGACCACAGCACGTGTTGATCCACGGGCAGTGGTGGTCCATCTTCATCACACACCTGTCACACACCAGGCAAAGCAACTGTTATGGTTAGTATGGAAATATTTTCCAAATCATCCTAATTTGGCCAGTTTATTGTTACTGCTGTAGTGTACCTTGCTCCCTTTGATGCATCAGGTGAGCGTGGCTGAAACTATGTAAACTGCATGATCACAAGACTGAGAGAGTTTTTAATCAGAAAAACTAGGATCCCCCCTGAGTAGCTCTTACTAACACACTAGCATTCCAACAGGCCTAATCAGGCCAGGACACAATACAACTACAAGACAATACAATGCAACATAATACAAAACAATACAGTGCAATAAAATAAGATGCAATATTATACACTTCAATCTAATCCAGACTGGTGACCAGAAGAAATGTTCTGTTCAACTGAAGGAACTGAAAGCTCACTAAAATGTGTACAGCTATGAATATAGGCCTGTCTCAAACTTACCCTTTGTCTCTAAAGTACTAGAAAAAGTCGTTCTCAAACAGCTCAACAGTCACCTTCATTCCAATGATCTCCTTCCCACTTTTCAATCTGTCTATCGCCCCAACCACAGCACCGAAACCACCCTAGTCCACACTTTAGATACACTTCTACTTGCTTCTGATGCAGGAAAAATCTCCCTTCTCACTCTTCTTGACTTATCTGCAGCCTTTGATACCATAGATCACTCAATTCTTCTTTCTCGCCTCCAAAATACGTTTGGTATTAACGGCACAGCCCTCACCTGGTTTACTTCATACCTCACAGACAGGTTCCAGAAAGTTATTGTAAACAAAATTCAATCAAAACCTGTCAAAATGGAATATGGAGTCCCGCAGGGATCAGTCCTGGGCCCTGTTCTCTTTACTCTCTACACTGCTCCACTCTCACATATAATAAACAACCACCATATTGATCATCATTTCTATGCCGATGATACTCAGCTTCAGTGCAGTGATACTGTTGAAAACTTGCCTTCCCTCCTGACAAATATGTCCTACTGCCTTCAAGACATTCAAAACTGGATGACTTAGAACAAGTTACAACTTAATGCCGATAAAACCGAAGCCATGCTCATAGGGACCCAACATAAACTTTCCTCTATCGCAAAAACTTCAATAGAATTCGGCAATACGTCAGTTCCTTTGTCCAACTCTGTGAAGTATTTAGGAGTAGTTCTTGACAACACACTCTCTATGAAAAAATTCATCACCCAGACCTGCCAGTCTTGCTACTATCAATTACGGCGCATAAGCACGATTCGCAAGTATCTGTCCACTGATGCAACTTCCAAGCTTGTCACATCTCTCATTCTTTCATGTTTAGACTACTGTAATTCTCTTTTGGCTGGCCTACCAGCATCATCTATCCACTCTCTTCAACGCATACAAAACTCTGCAGCTCGACTGGTCCTAAGAAAGAAAAAATCTGAACACATCACTCCTCTTCTGCGATCTCTTCACTGGTTGCCTGTCTCACAAAGACTGGAGTATAAAATCAATACCCTCTGTTTCAAATGTCTCCACAAATCTGCACCCTCTTATCTCTGCAACTGTCTTCATCTGTACACTCCATCCCGTTCCCTTCGTTCAGCCGCAGATACTTTGTGCTTTCGAACACCCAGATTCAAACAAACCACTGTTGGCCGTCGCTCCTTCTCTGTTTCTGGTCCATCCACCTGGAATGACCTCCCTCTTTCACTTCGCCAAAAGCCTTCACTTGATACCTTCAAATCCAGCCTCAAAACACACTTATTTCCTACCTGAGACTTTCCCCCCAAATATCTGTCCCTAATTTTCAACAGCATCTTTCACCTTCTAAGTGTTGTTCCAAGTGTGTGTGTGTGTGTGTGTGTGTGTGCGTGCGCGTGCGTGCGTGTGCGTGCATGTGCACATACGTGCGCGCGCATGGTTTTGAAATCTGTTGTTCATTATGTTTAAGGAGAGTTGCATGCCTGTAAATGATTGAGTGCAAGCGCTTTGATTTTTTAATATTTTTTTTACAAGATTCAGCGCTATATAAATTCCATATATTATTATTATTATTATTAATTAATATGTATTGATAGCTGCAGACCAAAATAGTTTCTCAAAGAATCTTGTTCATTTTCTATTCTCTTTATGGTTTACTTTAACAGTTTAAGATCAAAATCTTGCCACAATCATATCTAACCTTTCACACTTTCTGCAGTGGTGAGATCTGGGGGGCTTGTAGCCTTGGCAAGACTCACAAAACTGCATGGAGGAGGCATGTTTTGCATTCTCCTGCAAAGAGGATGTTTCAGTTAGTGATTTCAATTTCAGTGACGTGAACATACATCATTCTGTTACAAGTGCTTTCAGTCATGTAACATTTAAATCACAAAAATCAATTTCAGTGACGTGAACATACATCATTCTGTTACAAGTGCTTTCAGTCATGTAACATTTAAATCACAATCTTGGATTTGCTGGGTTTTCCTTTTTGGGAAGATCACTCAGCACATATACTGATAATTAAGAAATTTATGCACATTCATGTACACGAGTATACACTAAGATGCACAGACAAGAAACTATATTTACTTCAATGTACGTTCTATGCATATGCACACACACAGAGAACTTTTCACTGAAATTCTGAAAGTGGCTATTGATATGAATTGCTAAGTAGTAGGTTCTGGACAAGAAATTAAATTATACTTTCAATTTCATCTAAAATATTTTTTAGTTTTATCAAACAAGCTAGAAATAATTATTTTAAATATTCTTCATTTAAAAAAACCCAATTTAATCAAATACCAAAAAACATACACATTTATAACCTCTCCTTTCCTTTCCAAACAGGCCTGAGTGTGTTTCTGCATGGATAAATTATACATGTTTACACTCATAGAGAATGTATGCATGTTCAAATTCTTCCCTTCTCATACACAGTTGATCCATATAAATTACACACATGAAAATTTTGTACACCAACATACATTGTGAATGTATTGTGCATACACAGACATGTACACACCAACCAGATAATGAATAAGTGCATGTAATTTGCACATCAAGTGTTACCTTATAAAGCACATTTGAAACAGCTAAATACATCCTGCAATGTTCATGCACCAGTTTGATCCATAAAAAATTTACAATCCTGTTATTTAACACTGGGGACGGGATAGCTCAGTGGTTGGAGCACTCGCTTTCCCCCAGCCAAGTTAAGCAGCGTCGAGCGTGGTTACCAGTTGGATGGGTGACCGTTTGCACGCCTTGGCTTCAGTACAGTTCCCCCAGTTCACCCAGCTGTAAATGGGTACCTGCCCTCTTTAGGGTCAGGGAAGGTAAAGCAGCGAGGGAGAGGAGATGGGCGCCGCCCTCAATATGCTGGCCCTAGAGAAGTGAGGTCTCTGACGCCTCGCTCCCCTACGACCTTATAGGTTATGGGACTCCTTTACCTTTTACCTTATTTAACACTATCCCAAATCACTCACTTACATAGAACTCTCTGTCTCTCTGTCTCACACACACATATACATGCACACCACAGCACAACTTACTGGTTTCCAGCCATAAGGAATAAAGCCAGGTCCTTTAAACATGGCCTTGAAGAAGGTGACCAGGATCATCACCACACAGATGAGAAAGGTTATCAGATTGATGAAAGCACCTGTGGTGTTGAAAGGGGGCCAATACATCGTCAGGCAGTTGAGGGTCATACCAGTGATGGTCAGTGTGGTGCTGATTGCCACAATAGGTCCCCAGTGAAAGACTTGCCGCCATGTCCCAACCACTTCATAACCCATCAATGACAACCTGGGTGAAACACATCATTTTCAGAAAACAGTTTTGATTTTTTCGGTGAAACGCATCATTTTCAGAAAATAGTTTTGATTTTCTCTTTTTGAAAACACACACACACCCCCACAAAACACACACACACACACACACATACACACACACACACACACACACACACACACACACCACACACGCAAGTGCACACACACATTTACATGTATATATATATTATACAACACTCATGTATAACACACACCACGACTGTACATCTAACACATGCACTGCACACACACACACACACATACACGCACAGAGTGCACACACACATTTACATGTATATACACACTCATGTATACACACACAGCGACTGCACACTAACACATGCATGCACACACACACACATGCACACACACGCACAGAGTGCACACACATTTACATATACACACTCATGTATACACACACAGCGATTGCACACTAACACATGCATGCACACACACACGCACACACACGCACAGAGTGCACACACACACATTTACATGTATATACACACTCATGTATACACACACAGTGACTGCACACTAACACATGCATGCACACGCACACACATGCACACACACGCACAGAGTGCACACACATTTACATATACACACTCATGTATACACACACAGCGACTGCACACTAACACATGCATGCACACACACATGCACACACACGCACAGAGTGCACACACACACACTACTGGGGAAGGGATAGCCTAGTGGTTAGAACATTTCACTCCCAATCTGAAGACCCAGGTTGATTACCGTTCAAGGGGATATTTTCCCCTGGAGTTAACATCAGTGCAGACTCCACTCTCCCCAAAAAGTCCTTGGATGAGACTATAAACGAGGCCCTGTGTGGGAAGGCATGCAGAACATCTTGCCAACACATTAAATCCTGTTCCGCTTTTCGCAAGAGTAGGCCATTGTGTGCTGATGGAAACAGATGACAAAATTAACATAACCGCGGGGACTGGATGTAAAAAGGCATACAAGTGCTTATTCCATTATCCTAGATATAAAAGCACACACACACACACACACAGGCTACACCACACACAAACTATTACCACTATTACAAATTCAACCATTTTTCAAAGACATCCATTTAGAAAACTGAAATGGTGGTTTCAGATAATATCGCAAATTGCATCAAAACACTGTTGAAAAGCATGAACCCTTCAGTCAAAACTAAAAAGTGCAAAGATCCTTGAGTCCATATGCAAAGGTTCAGGTTGCATAGTTACCTCGACTTGCACGCCGCTTTCGTATGAATCTATGATGCCACAATTCCAGTGAATCGGCGGTTAGGAGGGGCGAACTTTTGATTTGAACTAACAAGGATCAAAGGCCACCCAGAGATCTCCAACTACCGAAGTGATCTTGTGCTGCAAGTTCTTTTGTTTCATCTACTGGTGTGTTCCTTTGTAAAGTTTGTGTTGGAGACCGCCGCATACCTAAGCCGCAAAAGACAATTCCATACACGTGCACAAAGGAAACAGAAAGCTGATTTTCCCCCCCCTTCTAAATTCTTTCTTTTCCCCCCCTTTTGTTTGTTTCTAATTAATTTAATGTTAAAATTTCAGTGGCACATCTGAAGGCCTAGCAGCAAGGTATGTTCGATAACTCTACGCCCGAGGCCTAGGAAGAGTACTGATAGGCCAATGTCCGTAGATACCAAATAGAGCCAAAGTGATGAGCATTCCGCAGTGTTCACCGGTTTGTCTGACACTTGCAAGACTAAGATACCTGTCTCTAGCAAAAATTCTACCATCCTCTGAGAATTAATGTTTCCAGATGGTCACATAATTTACCACTCAACAGAGTTCTCTCCCGAAACTGCACTTTTAACGACGGCTCAGTCGTAAATAATATATCACCCCCATCTTCTTGAAAAAAAAAAATCAAACAAACAAACAAACATGAGCCTAAAAGAAACCAACCAACCAAACAAACACAAAAAGCCCCACACAAGACTGAAGAGCCAATTATATAAACAAACTGCAGACAGAGCATGCTTTACTAAACTGAAACCAGCAACTCACTATTGATATGCTGACCCAACCAAACTACCCCTTCCCAACGCCCCCACACCCCCACTCCCCATAAACAAGAAAACAGAGGTTAGTTCAAAATCGTCGTTGGCACAGTGTGTAAAGCTACTTAGGACTTTTGCCAGTTTAAAAGCTGGATAAAATATAGCCATGAAAACTTTCAAGAGGTTTTATTGAAAGTTTATGAACAACAGACAATTTGCAATGGAGACCAACACTTTTAATGATTAAGCCAGGCTGGGTCACCCCCAATGATCTGGAAAACCCCAGTAAACAGTACCGAACCGACTATGAAACGCAGTCAAAGTAAAGCCTGTGTTTGTTTATTTGCTTCTTTCTTTCTTTCTTTTTGGGGGAGTGGGAGATGGGTGGGTGGTGGTGTACTTGGGCCAATTTCATCACTTGTCTACTTATCTTGTCACTTATCACTTTTCTACTTATCTTTATCACTTGTCTACTTATGCACTCAGACTTTCTAGTTAGCTGCAATCAATAACAAATACATATTACAGTGGAAGTCATGTAAAATTCTCGATATAGGATCACTGGAGGTTTGAATTTCAAACTCTTGAGTATCCAAAAAAAAAAAAAAAATCGCTTGCACACTGGGGTCTGTTTCGACATCATCCAAGAAGTCAGAATGCGGCTACCTTAATGATGGGCAAAAATGGTCACTGTTGGTGAACCTTGGAGCTCTAGCCAAGGAATGATGAAGACAACTCCCCCCACCCCTCCACCCCAATGCTAAGTA
>CM054135.1:69473323-69478323 GCA_028751875.1 Rapana venosa
ACCCTCTCCCCCCATCCACCCTCTCCCTCTCCACCCCCTCACAGCTCCCCTCTTGAAAATCTCATTGAGAATGTTAGCAGGCATCTTTTTGATTTGACTTGTATCACAATAATTTTCCCGGTGTGCTTTCAAGTGTCATTCCCAAAACACACACACACACACACACACACACCACACACCACACACACACACACACACCATACACGCACACCACACCACCTGCACGCCGCACGCAACCACGCACACACACACACACAACACACACACACCCCACGCAACGCACGCACGCACGCTATGATAACGTAGTAATTCAATCCATTCAAGATAAAATCTGTTTACCTCATATGATTTTAAGGATAAGATGATGAAAACCTTGTTTTAACATAGAAATCATTCCAAAGACGCTGAAAGCGTACACAGAGTCCAGATATGTTCAAAATCATTGAATCCAGAGGAAAGCGGGAAGGAAGAAAAACAGAAACAACGACTTTGACAACAACAACGACAACAACAGCAGGAGCAGCAGCAGCAGCAGCAGCAGCAGCAGCAGCAGCAGCAGCAAAGACCAGTATTCTTCTTCTTTGTCAAACGCTCACACAGCAACTTTGTTGTTTGTCATATGAGCGAAAATGCGTTGCGCTTTCCAAACGTGAAAAAGGCCACAGTTTGGAGATTAAGATAATCAAGAGTAAGTTCGTTTAACCATTGTCACCGACATGTCTTACAGTTTGCCGGTTGATTGTGTCCCCTGTGAACGATTCAACCATTGTCTCCAAATTTACCGAAGGCTGTTTATCTTCAAACATTCTGCTAGGCATATCTTTTCAGAAGCCCTAAAAGTGTTCATGTCCATTCACAAATTTGATGCGAGACTATCTGAGGCCTCAGCTTCCTCTTCCTTTCATTAGGAAAAAAACTTCAGCAGATAGCGCCAATAGGTGCACTGACCCAATAAACACGTGATGCCACACATCAGGTACTGATATATTGTCTGAAAGCTCGTTATACTTTTTAGCATCACTGATATAATAGATAACTTAATTACCAATGGAGATAATTTAAAGAAATCAACTTCTTGGGGATTGGGTCATCGGTTACCGCATTGTAGACCTATTGTTCCAAATCATCCATTTATGTTGGTTGTTTGCCAAAGTCTGGATCTTTAGAAATGAGTCACCTATTCATTCGACAATGTTGTCTGTCCAACCATTTTTACTGCTCATCCCTTCCTCCACAGGTTTTTTTTATTGTAAAAATACACTTTCAGTGAGGCCTTTAGGTCTTGTAACATGCCCTCACCTACGTAGTTTTCTTTTCTTAGCTTATGTCAGCAACACTCTGTATGGACCAACATACTGTCAGACAGTTTGGCGACATTTGATCATTCGTGATATGTTCAGTGCATCTATTTTCAGTATGCATCGATAAGATCTCATTTCCATGGCTTGGATACTCTTGTCTACATGTGTCTGTTAGTTTCTATGTCTTGCATGCACACAAGCGCTGATCTTCATGCCATATCTTGATGATTGTTTTTGACAAACTTGGTATAGCTTATAAGACTATCAATGTCCTTTGCCAAGCAAAGGTTCGCAATAACTTTTCTTCCAATGCTATATGTGCTGACATATCTTCAAGTGCAGCATTGGTACTACATTATTTTTTTTTTAGGAATATGATGAATAGTATAGAGGAAAGAGAAGGCAGCCCTGAAGAACTCCAACTGAAATGTGAAACTATTCCACAACACCTTCATTTGTAATTATAGTATAATTGCTTTGAGATGAATGGCTAGATGGTGTTGATTAGCTTTTGCCTACGCTTCAATATCTTCGATGTGGCTTGTAGTGCCTCTTGCTAGAGTCTGTGTTGAAAACATGGTGTAATTCCCTCTGATGTTGAAATTTTCTCATTTTCGTTGATTTTTGTCCACTCAGCTGAGCTGTCAAAATGTCAAGTACTTTATGTTTTGCTATAATGCAAAAAAAAAAAAAAGAAAAGAAGGGCAGGCAATGAAGAACATAAGATGGTGTTAATAATCCTTTGAACATACGATTTAAACCCAAGTGTCTCCATTACAGTGGGACAAGGCTATGTAAGGGGAGTTAACAGGTCAACATTTTTTGTCTACATGTACGAATAAGTGATGGTCCTTACTGCAGTGGAAACTAAAACAAAATTACCCCCGCCCACACCAACACACACACACACGGGCGCGGGCGCGCTTACACACACACACATCTCCTAATCCCTCTTAAAAGATGTATTTTGACAGTCTCTTTTTGAGCTGATGTTCGCGTGTTTGGGGGCAAGAAGAGAAAACAGTGGGAAGAGAGGATCGAGAGAAAAGCAGTAAGGTTTCTTTTTTAGGTGTTGGTCAGGCTTTCCCCCCAAAGCGATAATGAGGTATGGTTACGTAAATTGTGCCTGCCTGCGTTACAGAGAAAAAGAGAGAGAGAGAAGAGAGAGAGAGAGAGAGAGAGAGAGAGAGAGAGAGAGAGAGAAGAGAGGCAGAAGACAGACAGACAGACAGACAGAAGATAGACAGACAGATTAAAAAAGGAAACAACAGAATCAACAAAGAAAGAAAACACAGACACAGACGCCGCCGCACGCACGCACCCACGTACACACACACACACAACACAACACCACACACACACACCCACCACAACACACACACACACACACACACACACACACACACACACACACACACACACACACACACACACCACAGATACAAAACATTACACGAATAAACCAGGGGAAAACAAACCACCCACACACACACACACACACACACACACACACACACACACACACACACACACACACACACACACACACACACACACACACACACACACACAAACAAAACACACAACACACAAAACAAGCACCACAAAACAACACCACCCCCCCCACCACACACCACACACAACACACACACACATACACACACACACACACACACACACACACACACACCCCCACCACACATCACACACACACACAACACACACACACAACACAACACACACACACACACACACACACACACACACACACACACACACACACACACACACACACACACACACACACACACACCACCACCACCACCATGAGCCCAAACCTCCTTCAACCCCCCCCCCCCCCCCCCTCATCTACCTAGCTACCTACCCACCACCATCTGCCTACCTACCTACCCCCATCTGCCTCCCTTCTCACTCTCCTAAAGGTTCCATCTTCTTCCACTCCCTTTCCCCCCAGCATCCCCAGAGGAGGAGGAGGAGGAGGAGGAGGAGGAACTATCTCACCTGTACTGCCAGTGGGGAGGGAGCATCGTCCTCTCCAAATTTGGCCATGCCAGCCTCACAGCAGCCGGCATAGCGTGGCAGCATGACTGCCTGCCTGCTTGCTTAGCTTGCTGCCTGTGAGTGAGTGAGTGAGTGGGTGGGTGGGTGGCGGGATATGTACAGGTAGAGTAGAGAACCACAAGGCCTACTAGGTAGGTAGGTTAGGCCTATAGGTAAGTAAGTAGGTGAGTTTGTATCGGTGGCAGTTTGTAGCTTTGGGTAACTACCAAACACGTGTGCTGCATGCGCTCTTCTGCTCTGTGTGTGGTGTAGTGTGTAATGTGTGTGTGTAGAGTGTGTGTAGAGTGGTGTGTGTGTGTGTGTGTAGAGTGTGTGTGTTTGTGTGTGTCTGTCTCTCCGTCTCTCTGTCTGTTTCTCTGTCTCTTTGTCTGTCTGTCTTGTCTGTGTCTGTCTGTCTGTCTGTCTGTCTTGTCTGTCTTCTTCTGTCTCTCTCTCTCTCTCTCTCTCTCTCTCTCTCTCTCTCTCTCTCTCTCTCTCTCTTGTGGCCTAAGCCACAGAACATATAAAACCTGTTCAGAGTTGGAAGATCAGAGCTCTTTCTGTCTGTCTGTCTGTCTCTGTCCCTGTCTGTCTGTCTCTGTCTCTGACTCTGTCTCTTCTTCTTCTTCTTCCTCCTCCTCCTCCTCCTTCGTCTTCTTCTTCTCCTTCCTCCTCCTCCTTCCTCCTCCTCCTCCTCCCTCCCCCTCCTCCTCCGCTACCCTAGTTGCAGGGCGAGTGCTGTGTTCCAAGAAACGGTGTGCATAATTGTTGGGGTTGGATGTTACCATGTGTTCATGGCGTGTTGTGCTTCTGTAGACATGTCTGACGGTTCAATTACCCACGCTGTTTGTTCCTTCTTTCTCCATCCCTTGCCCCATCTCTCTCTCTCTCTCTCTCTCTCTCTCTCTCTCTCTCTCTCTCTCTCTCTCTCCTCTCTCTCTCTCTCTCTCTCTCTCCTCTCCTCTCTCTCTCTCTCTCTCTTCCCCTGCCTGTCTTGTTCTTGTTTGCTCCACTGTCTGTTTTGCCATCTATCTATCTTATGTATCAAATAAGTGTGTGTGTGTGGGGTGTGTGTGTGTGTGTGTGTGTTCTTTTTTTCTTTTGGTAATGGAATACGCACTCACGTCTTCTTTGTTTACCTCCAGTCCCTGCGTGTATGCAGCTTTGTAAATTTTGTCATCTGTCTCCACCCTCCCCCACCCCCGGCGCGCGCGCGCGCGTGTGTGTATGTGTGTATGTGTGTGTGTATGTGTGTGTGTGAGAGAGAGGCGGTGTTTAAGCTGGTATGTGTTGCACGTGTTGGATCTTCAAATTAACCGTTTTTCACATCAATGGGAGAGGAGAAGAGAGGAGAGGAGAGGAGGAGAGAGAGAGAAGAGAGAGAGAGAGAGAGAGAGAGAGAGAGAGAGAGAGAGAGAGAGAGAGGAGAGAGAGAGAGAGTTCAAGCTGGTATGTGTTCCACTTGTCGGATCTTCAAATTAACCGTTTTTCACATCAATGAGAGAGAGAGAGAGAGAGAGAGAGAGAGAGAGAGAGAGAGAGAGAGAGAGAGAGAGAGAGAGAGAGAGAGAGGAAACCAAAATTACTGCTCCAGTTTGGTAAGAAGACAGGCAAAACGTTGGCTCCCCGAGGTCCTGC
>CM054135.1:69483323-69493323 GCA_028751875.1 Rapana venosa
ATAGTAAAGAGCTTTTGATTCAGATTCAGGTAAATTATTGAGTAAAGCTTTCGCCCATTGCAAATGGAGGAAGGGAGGCGGGGGTATATGATAAACATAAACTGGATTTTACATTGTTACATAGTGACAAATGATTAAGTCCATGACATGGTTTCGATGTCATACTATATTTCCAGTCAAAATCGTTTGGAAAAATAACAGAGAGAGAGAGAGAGAGAGAGGGAAGAAGAGAACAGAGAGAGAGAGAGAGAGAGAGAGGGAGAGAGAGAGAGAGAGGGAGAGAGAGAGAGAGAGAGAGAGAGGGAGAAAGAGAGAGAGAGAGAGAGAGAGGGAGAGAGATGTACATGGCACTTCAGTATCTTCGTCTTCCTGGCCTCCTGTTCTTGCCTCTTGTTTTCCTGTTTCTCACTCAGGCTTTTTTCTTCACTGGACCCTAATTTGTCAATGACTTCAGCTTTAGGGTGGAGTGAGCACAGTATCTGTTTCCAGCTGTGATCACTGCAACTCACCTTAGGGGTCCGGGTTAATTTTAACGCATGAACGTGTCGTACATTTGGTATTCCAATCCCATCATGTTTCATGCTTGTAACTGATGTTATTTTGGATTGATTCTGTCTTCCTTTTTACCCCATACAAACTTGAAAACAAATTTCTCAAGTTAATTAATTAACTGATCTTGGGGGGGGGGGGGGGGGAGGGGGAAAGTATGCTTAATCTTCGTCCACCCATAGTTTCTACTCAAAACCCATACCATATGCACGGACCATTAGAAAGAATGGCCCCTCAAAGTAAGACTGATATATAATTGCTATTTTTCTCTCCATTATCACTGGACTCTGGAAAGATTTACAGATACAAGCTAGTACTTCTTAGTCATCAGTCTCCGATTACATTTATTATGGTAATCGAAAGTAGGAAATGATCCATTGTAGACTGAGATTAAAAAAAAGAGTAATTTTATTGATGATTTTCACAAAACATATCTACTGGACAATCCTGTCTATACTTGTGGCAATCCAAGTGAGGGAGAGAGAGACAATGACAAATTCTTTTATTTCGAGGATAATGAATAAGCACCCATGTGCTTTTTTACATCCAGTCCCCGCCCTTAAGGATATATATGATAATAAAATAAAATAAAAGAAGAGAGAGAGAGAGAGAGAGAGAGAGAGAGAGAGAGAGAGAGAGAGAGATGTACACAGCACTTCACTTTTGATTTATAGAGAAGGAATGTGTTATGGCACGTTGTATTGGCATGCATGCTGCCGGGTGGCTACCAGTGAGGAAACATCGCTAAGGCACTGTGTAGAGCACCGAACAGAAAGCCACCAGATGAGAGAACTCGAACTCGAACTCGAACTCGAACTGTTTATTGAGAGTAAATGGATAAGTACAGGGCTTCTTTACACCATGCTCTCACAAAACTCCCCCCCCAGAAAAAAACAAGAAAAGAAGAAAGAAGTCAAGAAAAACTACATACCCCCCCCCCCCCCCCACACACACACACTAATCAAAACAGAAGAACTGAAACTAAACAATTAGACAAACACGCACGAATGCAAAAAAAAACCCTTCAAGTAAACAAAGTATGCAAACAGTAAGAATCAGCAGTTTTGAAGAATAACAGAGAGCAGAGGGAGAAGAGAGAGAGAAGAGAGAGAGAGAGAGAGAGAGAGAGAGAGAGAGAGAGAGAGAGAGAGAGAGAGAGAGAGAGAGAGAGAGAGAGAGAGAGAGATCTGGTCCAGATGTATTGAGTTCAGGTATATTGTTAAGTTCTGCTGTTTGTTGTCTCTGTTGCTGATGACTTAAATTTAAACTTAAATTTATGCTTTCGTTCATATGAACGAAGGTATTAATTTGATTGGCTTGCCGTGTGTGTGTGTGTGTGTGTGTGTGTGTGTGTGTGTGTGTGTGTGTGTGTGTGTGTGTTGTGTGTGTGTGTGTGTGTGTGTGTTAAACTGAAGGTTATTACAAATTTTCAATATTCAGGAGTAGAGTTCAGTCGAATTGGTTCTTTTTTTCTTAACATAAGAAAAGTGTTTTTGACAAAGTGTAACTAATTATGTTTAGATTGATGCAACAGGAAAAAACAAAGGAATATACCCCCCCCCCCCCCAACAACAACAACCCCCCCAAAAAAAACCACACACCCCAAATTAACAAAAATAGCCCAACAAAGTAAACATAGAAACCACAAAACACCCCCTCCAAAACAAAACAACAATGGAATTACTTATTCATGTTACCTTAGATTTATTACAAAACCCCACCCTAGTTGTTCTAGCATTATTACATGCTTTTGTAATACGGGAATGCAAGAAAACAAACATCTTGATCAATTTCAGTTAAAAGTTGTGGAATATATTTTTGACTTGAAAATGGATACACAATAACAAAATATGATTTATGGTGAAACAAGGGGTTATGCTTTGTCAATAAATGTCCTACATAGGACTGAGCAGGTTTGGGGGCTAACTGGACAAATTATCAAGCCAGTTTAATTTTCATATAAGACATTTGTATATCAATTGTCAGTCGTGTTTCCATGGTTAACATTCAATAAAAACATCCTTGAGGAATCTAGTTTTGCAAGTTTGGAGTGACAAAACTGTCACAGATTTTGACCCATTGTGTAGCAAAGTAAAAAAAATAGTTTGCAGGACTCTTTTCTGCAAAGATGACAATGCAAAATTAAAGCAAATAGCCAACGATTTTTCTACACATTATTTCAAAACTGATTTTGTAGAGTATTTCTAGTGTGCCAGATATCTATATATTCATCATCTAATAAACTTAAGATACTCTACTAATAAATTATTTGTCTTCATCAGATTCTACGGAAGGTATTCCCCCTAGTGTTGCCCATAAGTGTGCGATTGATTAGATTGATTGTGATTGATTAGATTGATCCTAATCTGCTTTCTCCAAATGAAGTAAAAGACACAGTTCTGAAGTTAGATAAAAAACCAAAGCAACAGGGCCAGACTTGGTACAAAACAGATTACTAATAGCCACCTTAAACGTAATTTCTCGCCCTCTAACTTTGTTATTCAGTTGACCAGACAGGTAAATCCCCAGCAAAATGGAAACACGCACATATTACACCAGTGCACAAAAAGGGATCAAAAGATTCATGCAACAGTCATCATCCCATTTCTTTACTTAGCTGTCTTGGTCAAGTTTTAGACAGATCTGTTCATAAACATACCTTCTTCCTTATAATATTATTATATCAATAATATTTTCTCCATATCTCAAGGAGATTCCAAAGTCAGCCAGATATTGGGCATTCCAATGATCTTTGTTTTAACTATGATAAGGGTGTGCCAACCCAAGCCATGTACCTCGATATATCTCATGGATTTTTATTATACGTGGCACCGAGGTCTTTCAGTAAAGCTAGAGGCTGTGGGAGTAAGAGGTAATTTATTATTCTGGTTCAGGGACTATTTGTCTAATCGAACGCAAAATGTAGGTACAAAAGGAGAGTAGTCTTGTACATTAACAGTAATAGCTGGCATTCTTCAAGGTCCCGTGCTTGGTCATCTATTATTTCTAGTTTACATCGAAGATATTGTGATTTGAATACACTTTTTGCTTATTGTAGAAGTATGCCTTTAGCTATAAAAATCCCATAACTACGAAGTTAAAAGTCTTGGATTCAGACCTCCAAAAGATTAACGAGTAGGCATGTATCTGGAAAGTGAAATTTAATGAAGAGAGAAGTGAACTTATGATTTTTGTACGAAATTAGAATCTAATTCCTACCCTGACATTTGGACAGACAGGTTTACAAGATGTTCCTGTCCATAAACAACTTGGTATTACAATTCAAAATATTTATAACTGGAACAAACACGTAAGAAATATTACAAGAAAGGCTGATATGCTTATCTTCTGCTTAGGAGTTTACAAAACATAAAGTGAATTGTAAAAGTGTTTTATTTTACCATTGTAGGATTAGGCTGATATAACATGGAACAGTTGTTCTAAAGTCTTATCTGATGAAACTGAAGAACTCCACTGCAAGGTGATAAGAATCATCACTGCAGCAATCCACGGAACTAGTTACAACAATTGTACACAGTGTTGGGACTTCGAAAAAGATATAAATTAGCATTCTTCACAAAGTAGTCAGTTGCAATGCTCAGGAGTGTCTTCTTAATCTTCGTCCACCACTAGTTTCTACTCTCAATTCATACCATATGCACCGACCATTAGAAAGAATGAGTCCTCAAAGTAAGACTGAAATGTAACTGCTACTTTTCTCTCCTCTATCACGGGACTCTGGAAGGATTTACTGGTACAAGTACAAGGTACTGGTACACACTTCTAAGTCATCAGTCTCCGATTAACATTTATCATGGGAATCGAAAGTAGTAGCTAATCCATTGTAGACTTAGATTACAAATGAGTAATTTTAATGATGATTTTCACAAAACATATCTACTGGACAATCCTGTCTGTGCTTGTGGCAGTCTAAGCGGAACTGCTGAACACTTTTTGTTTGAGATCCCGTTTCTCAGACGATCCTATGCAGACTATCTGTATTCTCCCCCTGAACACAAAACCCTGACTAAATGACTGTGTGGAGATAAACAGCTCATCTTAGATAAAAATACAAACTTTTTAAAAGTTGTGCTTGAATACTTAGACAGATCTAGACGGTTGTGATGTGCTCAGAATGTTGGAAACAATCCTGCGATGTGGGTGTTACACTGATTTATGTGAGCTTATGCCAACTATTGCAGTTGGCTTAAAAAAAAATGTTTTAGCCAACATCATTCGCAATCTGTAATTCTCTTCCCTTCACACGTTATTCTCTTTAGTAGAACTGCTTTTTGTAACTGTGTGATTTGTGCGTCTGCCTTTTCCATTCTCTTTGGGAAAAAAGGAAGAGAAAACTGTTTGTTTTCCGACTTTCAACTCCTTTTATTCAGATAGTTTACAGTTATTTTCCTAGTTATTTATCTGTTTGACTTGATGACACACTGTGTAAAAGCTTTGGATATATAACTTTATGAGTAGGCCTGGTGCCTCAGTGTTCCAAAGTTTGCCTCAAGGGTGGGACTGAAATAAGCTATGGATTAATGTTTTTTTCCCCCTTGCTGTGCTGTTTTTGACTTCTGCTCTTGTCATGATTTACGAGTACAAGTTGTTTAAACCAAATTACCAATTGAAGCAGATTGCCGTTTTGCCATTCCGAGAGAAAAACAGTTATGCTCTTTTTTCCTTTTATCGTTTCTTGTTTTTATTTGTGTCGTGTCCTCTTGTGAGCTTCGATAAAAAAAAAGAGATAGAAAAATCAAAGGGGCAGTGAAGTGAGAAATCAAGCCTTGGCTACCTCAAGAACTCAACTAAATCTTGAGCAGCTGGGCCGTTGAAGCCAGATCTTCTTAATAAGGATTCCTCAATGCAAAGACACCAGGATTCATGAACAATGACACGCCCATCCCTTTCCATTCATATCTTCCCTTTTCAAACTCTCAGACTCAAAAGCACATTAACATTCTTTCACAATGTTTCAGTGGGGATAACAGTAACAAACGGAGTTCTTGAAAGCTGCGATGCAAAACAAGAGATTGGATAAGACTTTAGATGGCAGTGAGTGTTAATATTGAATCTCTGTGGTCATAGTTCTGGCGTATGATGGAAGTTCTTTTAACAAAGATATATAGATTTTTTCTCCTCCAGATATTCAAGATTAGGAGTCAGAAATACACCCGAGGAGAGCAGCCCTAATTTCAAGCAGAGAAATCTGCCGATAATTAGAGTGGTATGGAAAAACATAAAAAAAAAACCCATTGTAAGAAGGATAGAGTGGGTTTAAAGAAATTCAGTAAGGAAACAGATTATGCATATAGGATTTGTCGTGTCAATAAAAGACAGAGGCGACTGCACATTTTACCACCTGTCCTACAAAAGACATACACCTAGTAGAGATAATATACTAGAGGAGTATTACATTTATTTAGTTATTCCTTTATATCGAGGATAATGGACTAAGCACTAATGTGCTTTTTTTACATCCAACCCCCGTGTGTATGCGGTTTTATAAATTTTGTCATCTGTTCCCACCGGCACACAATGGCCTGCTCTTTCGAAAAGCGGAACAGAATTTAACGTGTGCGCAAGATGGGCCTCGGTTTATAGTCTCATCTGGAGGACTTTAGGGGAGAGCGGAGTCTGCACTGATGTTAGCTTCAGGAAAAAATCCCCTTTGAACGGGAATCGAACCCGGATCGTCAGATTGCGAGCGCAATGTTCTAACCACTAGGATATCCCGTCCATACACATTTCTATAGACTTAAAAGTTAACGCCATCAAAAACGGTTATCTGTCACCTGTTGGTAACATTTTGAGGAATATTACAAAAAGGTTAATCATAATACTAACCAGGGCAAAAGAACCACCACCACCAACAACAAAAAAGCAGCAACAATCTCTGTAAAAGAAGCGTCCAATTCTGTGATTATGGAGCAGTTTAGCGGACGGTAAAGTCTACTCTTGGAGAGCATCTTCAATCACTGAAAGAGGTCAAACTAATCTACATAGGGACGATGGTTTAATCGCCACAAAAGGTGGGGGTCTCACTGTGTCCGGCTCCATTAATCGCTGGTGTCCTGCACTTGTTGGATCAGAATACGTACCGTTGAACATCACTTGAATGACCGAGCAGAAGTGCAGCACCCCTCTGGTATTCGAACACACTCATTGAACGTGTGTCCAAAGTTCAATCGTTTAAAAGACTGTAATATACGTTCTTTAGATAGTGTGTCAAATGCAGCTTTGTATTCAAGAGCAAGTAGAATTGCTGGCTTTTGTTGTGATTCTGATAACCAACAGCGTCATCAAACTAATCGCAATATGTCACTTATCTTTCTTCATTTTATAAAACCTACTCGATTTTCAGAAATAACGTTCAATATAACTGCGGAGAGTCGAAAAGCAAGTACGTTTGCTAAGAGTTTACATTCAGCATTTGTTAATGTTATAGGACGTCAGTTGTTTCCGTTGCTTTTTGGTAGTTGTTTCCCTGTACTGTATGAATCAAAACTATGATTGCTTTTGTTCCCTGTGAAGGATAAACTTTTCTTTTAACAAAAGCAGCTTTTATTTAATTTAAAACCAAGTTCTTCAATTTCAGCCAGAAGAGTTTTACAAATGCTGTAGCTAGTCCGTCAGATCCTGGAGATGACCCATTGTTCATACTCTTTAGTGCCTGCAAAACTTCTCAAGACCGTTCTGACTTTTGGTCCTCACACAACTGAAAAATGTCTATATCATTTAAATAGTCATCGACATCTGCGACCACGCCAATGAGCGTGCGAATTTTTTATGCACTCTATATTAGTTACATACTCATTCATTCATTCCAGCTTTTGAGACAGTTTTGTCTGACTCTGTTTATCTTATTTTTGACAAATTGTTTTATGAAGATAGTTTGTTTCTTAACATGATTTGAGTTTTATTTCAAAATCGTAAGTAACACTCAATCATTAACAATTTTTTTAAAACAAAACTTTTGTTATTCAATCCATCTATTTTTGGGGTCATAACATACAACTGTTTCGTTTTTGATAACGCTTCCAAAGTTCACCGCTGAGCAACTGAACTACAGTCCATGTTCAAAACAAGCTGTTTGTTGCTGGCTGCTCTACCACGGATTTGTTGTAACATGAACGATTATTTGTATTCCCTGACGGTACACGCTTCGCCATAATGCAGGCGATGAACCTTCTGCTGATCTGACATGACAAGGGTATACAGGTAGATTTGTGGTGCCAGAGAGAGAAGAGAGAGAGAGAGAGAGAGAGAGAGAGGCCACAGACATTGTTGCCCGGTCTGCCTTGCCGGTATTGACAGTTGGCCAACACACAGCAGCCGCTATGCCGTGTTGTCAGTCAGTCAGGATGGGGTTATAACACTATCGTGATGTAAAAAAGGTCGCTCCTCGGATCGGGTATCTCGGCACCCCGACTGCTGACTGAGCTGTCCTCTCTCCCCCCCCCCCCCCCCCCCCCACAACACAACACACACACTTTCCCCCCACTTTCACCTTAGCATGCCCTCTTGGCTTACCTGATTCCATCTTCCTCTCCCCCCCCCCCCCCCTCCTCTCTATTTGTTATTGATTGCCAAGAATATTAAGGAAAGAGTGCGGAGGTGGAAACCAAGGGTTAGGGGGTGGGCTGGAGTGGAGGAGGGGTGGGGGGTTGTAGGGGTAGGGTTAGGTCCAACCTCTGACAAGAAGGATTCATAGAATCATCTCTTACCTGTGCACGTGATCAAGGTACACGGCAAAGGAGACAGGAAGGAGGTAGGGGTGGAAAGAGGGTGGAAGGAAAGGGAGGGAGAAGAGGGTGAAGAGGGTGGGGGAGTAGGGGTGCATACCGAACAGGGCAAGCTGCACATGCAGCAGCATAGGCTGGCACAGGCTGGCGCTGGCTGGCTCTCTCTCTTCCATATAGAGCCGGGCAGCTGGGGAGTGTTTCGTCTAGTTCCCCCACCACCACCCCCCACCCCGTCCCTCCTCCTCCTCCTCCTCCAGGTCTGGACCAATGGACGAGCGGTTTGCGCAGAGCGGAGGCAGGTAGCCTGGGCCTGGGGTATATAGAGCAGGACCATCTGACCGGCTGTTCAGAACAGCTCGAGATCGTAAGTATTGGAAACCGTGTTCCCCGAGTGCTGGCGGCCATCCCCCCCGCCTACCTATACCTCTCTACCTGTTGTCTACCTGTGACTGAAGGCAAGCTGACGGCCATACCCCAGGCCCCAGCCTTGCCCCGTGCCTCCCACCCTTCCTCCTCCTCCTCCTCCTCCTCCCTGTACTCCTCCTACCTCTCTATCCAAACCCTTCCCTTGTGTGTCTCGTTCACAATTATTATTATTCCACACGATTTTTTTTTCTCACATTCTTTTTGAGTGAAATATTTTTCTCCGTTTTCCTACCTCCTCCTCCTCTGTTTTTTTCATACCTAATATGCAGACCTATCATACATTACGCCGACCTTGTGTTTGACCTTAACCTTGTGGACCACTTCACCTTGCCATTGTTTAGCGTTCTTTGCAACCGAAATTCAATTGAAAGCTATATCATATAAACGAATAGCGATTGTTTGCAACAACAAAAGAACAAAAAAGTTGTCTTAATTTTGTTTATCTTGAACTTTTTCCTCGGAGTGGAGGATGATGTGATTGTTGTGAACTTTGCAGTCTTGCGATTTAGCCTGTGAACGTTTTGTGGAACAGATATTTATCGAAACGTAAAGCCTAGACAAAAAAATTGATTCCCTAGTTTTGATATTTGCCATGAAAGCAACTGGTTATCGCCACTCTGTAAAGATGAGCTTCCTCCGCCGCCTGTGCCCTCCTTCACAGCTACCCCTACCCTTAACTTCCCCCCTCCCCCCTGGAGTGACATAATGCACACTGTTGTGCCCATGGATGATCTATACCCGATTCAGCCTTTTTTTCTGGGTGTTCTGTGATTCCTGGATCTGTGAATGGATAGTCCTCTGGATGCTGATGTAACATCACCCTTGCCTCCCTGTTTACCTTCTGTGCCGAGTGCTGACGACGTCCAGGCCGTGGACCTAACGTGTTGACCTTTGGTTGGATTACACCCACCTCCTTCCCAGTGGCAGTCCCGGTCGGTACTGTGGTGTTGTCCCTCTGTGTCACCGCCACTCTCTGCTCTGCCAGCATGATCTTTGCAATGGTGCTTGAGTTTGCATGCAAGCCCAAACTGGCTTTCTTCTTTATGCTCTGTGTATACACGTACTGTGTGGTTTGGATAGTGTTCTATTTTCTGCTAGATTGTATATACTATAATTTGCTGCCAGCTGTCGGTATATGTTTCTGCAAGTGTTGTACTCTGTTGTAATGTTACTTTAACATTTTGGCAATATGTCATGGGCTGTATGCATGTAATTTGATATTGGTCCAAGTCACAGGAGTAAGCTTACACAACTTATCGTTTTAAGCTTCAGGGATGAAT
>CM054135.1:69498323-69505823 GCA_028751875.1 Rapana venosa
TAGAATATTGAAGAAGCGGATCTTGAGGCCTTGATAATTTCTTTTTAGGCAGATGGATATATGACTGAAAGAGCAAAAATATTATGGAGCCTCCCCCCCACCCCTCTTATGTTCTGATTAGTATGATATACTTTTCTTTGACGTCGTTGTGGTAAACACTTAACTTTACACTAGACTGAACTAGTAGACTTGTTAATGCCTTAGTATCCCGGAAATATGGAATGCTGCTAACTAGAATACACAATTATACCTTTAAAATAGTCACCTGACTCTTCGCGCGCGTGCGTGCGTGCACGCATGCGCACATAAATACATACTTTCTCTCACATACACATACACATACACTCGCGCACGCACACACACACACACACACACACACACACACACACACAACACACACACACACACACACACACACACACACACACACACACACCACACACACACACAGAGGTGTTATATATGTATATATATATATATATATATATTATATATATATATATATAATATATATGTTCTTTTCTGTTAAAACACAGAGTATTAACAAGAAATACAAAGCCACCATCACCATCACCACCACGACCGCCCCCCCCCCCTCTCTGACCCCCCCCCCCCCCCCAACAAAAACACCTCAAACAATACCCCAAATAACTTGTAAAGTTGTCAGACAACACTCCCACCCCCCTCCCCCACCAACTAAAATTTTGCTAATCTGGTTTGTAGAGTAGGTTAAAAAGAACCCAACTAATTCCAACAAAATGGGCATTGGCATTGACTTAAAACAGAAATCAAATACTAAAACAACGAACAAGAACTAGAGTGTTTAACATGAAACAAATTCACAGATCTAAAAAAAAACCCCACACCCAACTGAAAATGTATACCAGGTATAGTTTGTCGCACAGCACTTTGCCGCCGATCATAGTCATCCTACTAATTTTACGGATCATGGCCTTGGGTCTGATTTTTCTCTGTCCCAGTCTTTCTGTTCCCCCCTATCCATCTCTGTCTCTGTCTGTCTATCTCTAAATTTTTCTTCTGCCCGCATCCTGATTCTTACAAGCCAAACATAATTATAATGGTTCATCTCCAGAAATTCAAAATATAGCTACCTTAGTTTGGGGGTCGGGGTGAGGGGTTTGCATACGCATAAATCTCACCATTGTTAAACCTCAGAGCTCTTGCCAAAGGAACAAGAAAAAAAGTATAATAGTACCAGGCTTATATTTTTTGTCAGTCGATCTGCTCGTACATTTTACTCAAGGACATAAGATATATCAGCCAAGAAAGAGGAGTTCTTCTTGCGGAAAGGGGGAATAAAAACTGCCTTGCCAAGCAGATAAAGGAAAATGACGAGGACTCGTCTAGCTGATAAATACTGCGTGGATAAGCATAAGCAATACAATACAGAGAACTTGGCCAAGGATATAGAACAGAGGATGAAAGAAAGCAGTGCCAAAGAGAGGGGGAAAAAACAGCTGAGGCAGCATGGACAGAGAATGAGTGAGTGAGAGAGAGAGAGAGGAGAGGAGAGAGAGAAGAGAGAGGGAAGAGAGAGAGGGAGGGAGAGAGGGAGGGGGAAGAGAGAGAGAGAGAGAGAGGGGGGGGGGGGGGGGCAGAAGAGCTGAGCGTGACAAATGGGTTTACGTGATCCGATTTTCTTATACCTGCTGCTCTGGCCTGGCTGCTGCTGCTGCACCTTAGCCAGAAAACAAGAAAAAGAAAGAAAGCAAGACAGGGAGGGAGGAGCGGAAAACCCTTACAGTAATCATCCTACGGCCCTCTACCATTGGCTCTCAGCGGCTCTTTGCCAGTGGCAAGGCAAGTACAGGGGCCAGGCCATAAAAGGCGTACGGCATGTCATGACGGCGCATGCGGCAAAGCTGGCGAGCAGCACAGCACAGAGCAGCACAGCACAGCACGTGCGGCTCGGTTCGTTTCGTTCGCTGCTGCCTGACTTGCCTGATGAGTGCCAAGGTCATTGCTGACATTGCTGGCGCATGCGCACCGGCCTGACTGGCAGCGATGCTGTAGGCTAGCTATGCGTGTGTGTGTGTGTGTGTGTGTGTGTGCCACATGTGGTGTCAATGGCAGAGAGAGAGAGAGAGAGAGAGAGAGAGAGAGAGGGGGGGGGGGGTAGGGGGGTGAAGCTGCTGCCACGCGTGGGTGTCAGTTTTGCCAGTCAGCGGTTGTTAGCATTACGGGTAGGTTTTTGGCACACTACTGGCGGAATGTTTGCATGCCCGCACTTATTATCGCCACAACCTCCGATAACAAACAAAGTAGACAAACGGTAAAAAAGAAAAAAAAGGATTAAAGCCAAAGAGAGCCAAATAATAACCACCCCTCTCCACTTATAAAGGCAAACACAAGCAACCCCCCCCCCCCCCCCAACCAAATAAAAAAATCCGAAACAAAACAAAACCAAGAAAAGGGGAAAAAAAGAAAACAAAGAAAAGAAACCCAACTAAACACACAAAAAAGCATCCTTTAGAGTCCAACAATACAGGAAAAACCCTAACAAAAAACTTTGGGAAAAAAAAGTAGACTAGTAAAAAAATTAAGCAAAAGAAAACCAAAACAGACATTAAGATATGCACAAAACTACTACCGTTACCCTCTCAATCCTTACCTATCTCCGTCTGGATATCTATCTATCTATCTATCTATCTATCTATCTATCTATCTATCTATCTATCTATCTATCTATCTATCTATCTATCTCACATACTTATCAGTACAATCATATTCACACATTTCTGTTACCAAATCACTTGATCTACATTACATTTCAGATTAGCGAAGGCAACTTTCTAAGAAGATACGCAGTGGAACGATACAACTTTCACACAAGTTTAGTTATGACATTGTTAAAGAAAAGCGACTTGGAAGTTTCAAATACGATTAGAAATCATAACAACAGACAGACAGACAGACAGAAGGAAAGACAGACAGGCAGATAGGAAGAAAGAGAGAGAGAGAGACACACACATCTCCAAGTAAAACCTATGATTGTATTCTGGATCACTCCTGAAGACAAAAAGCCCTAAAAAACAACAATAAAAAAGAAAAAAAAAAGAAAAAAAAGGAATGCAACGTTGTCTTGCCTTGTCACTGGAGAGAGAGAGAGAGAGAGAGAGAGAGAGAGAGAGAGAGAGAGAGAGAGAGAGAGAGAGAGGAGAGAGAGAGAGAGAGAGAGAGATTGGAGAACACTGAACACTGAAAAGTTTTATTGTACTTCGGCCTTAGACCACTATACAAAACAAGGTTGGGGCAGGGGGTAGGTAGATATCATAGCAGAAAACGTTTCCATTTCGCATTTCCAATTCTGCAAGCAAGCATACATAAGCGCACTCAATGTCTTCTAGTTTTAATCATCTCCATCCTCATCTTCAGCATCTACATCATCAGCGCTTATTAGTACCTTCATGATCTATAGCAGCAGCTGCACAAGTATATCAACATGACCATCATTACTATGAGAGAGAGAGGGAGAGAGGGGAGAGAGGGAGAGAGAGAGAGAGAGAGAGAGAGAGAGAGAGAGAGAGAGAGAGAGAGAGAGAGAGAGAGAGAGAGGAGAGAGAGAGGAGAGAGAGGAGAGAGAGAGAGAGAGAGAGAGAGAGAGAGAGGGGAGAGATGCTGGCCCACACATCATTGTATTCTAGTGACTAAAGATGGTTGTATTTGATATATTACTCATTGTATTCTAGTGACTAAAGATGGTTGTATTTGATATGTTACTCATTGTATTCTAGTGACTAAAGATGGTTGTATTTGATATGTTACTCATTGTATTCTAGTGACTAAAGAAGGTTGTATTTGATATGTTACAGATCGTGAGAACCAGTCTATGTTGATCACGTGAGTAACACTCTGTCAATATCTATGTCTAGAACTCTCTGCTGTCTGTCTGTCATATTCCATTCTCTCTGTCTGTCTGTCTTGTCTGTTTGTCATGTTCCAGTCTGTCATATATATATATATATATATATATATATATATATATATATATATATATATATATATATATATATATATATATATATATATATATAAAAGCAGACTGGACTCTTTTATTGGATTACCGAAGTGTACAAGCTTGATTAAAATCAAAGATTTTAGCCAAGTAGTGTGCACTAAACAGTGTGTGTGTGTGTGTGTGTGTGTGCATGTGCGCGTGCATAGGTGGTGTCTATGAAACATCCAAGGAACACACAAATAACTGTGAATGTTTCCCTTTCAAGACGTGAAAGCAACAATCACGTATAGTCTGTTCCCTTTCAAGACGTGAAAGCAACAATCACGTATAGTCTGTTCCCTTTCGAGACGTGACAGCAACAATCACGTACAGTCTGTTCCCTTTCGAGACGCGAAAACACAACAATCACGTACAGTCTGTTCCCACGTACAGTCTGTTCCCTTTCGAGACGTTGAAAGCAACAATCACGTACAGTCTGTTCCCTTTCGGGACGTGAAAACAACAATGTTAATTATGTACACAGCGGCGAGTCTGGAGCCGGAAAGACCGAGAACACGAAGAAGGTTATCATGTACTTCGCCCTGGTGGCAGCTGCCTCCAAGAAAGAGACCGAAGCTGAGGCCGACCCCTCGGCCAAGAAGAAGGTATGCTCTACCCCGCTGCACCACTCGCTCTGGTCTATTTTCCCTCATGACTTTTGTCCCCTTCATTTCATAGTGTTACATAGTGACAAGAAGAAGAAGAAAAAAAGGAATTAATTTTTGTGTTGAGGGTTTCCGTCGTCATGTGTGTTGGGAAATGCGATGAGATAGGTGTGCTTTGGAATATAATATGGGATTATTGTTAATTATCTTTTTCAGTAGGTTATGTTGATTAGGTTTGTTTGACATGTCTGTGTCTCAGAATCGAGAGTTTTATGGGTTTTTTTTCTCTCCTGTACTTGCACTTAAAAACTCGAGGACTTATGGTTATTGTTGTTGTTGTTGTTGATTGTTATTATTATTATTATTTATTGTTGTCATTATTGTCATTATTGTCATTGCTGTTGTTGTTGTTCTTCTTCTACTACTGAACAGCAACACTCTATTATCACTTTCTTTGTCTCTTATTATGTCCTACAAGTCGATTGTATTCAGTTAGACGATTAATGGGACGCTTCACAATGATGCTAACTATTGCAGTGATCATTACCCTAGCCGGTTTGATGTGTTTCCTGCTGTACCCAGTTAAAGCTTTAAAAAAATATATATTTTAAAAGGTTTTTGTTTCTCTGTACAGTTTTGGTTTCAGTGTTGATTTAGTGTAGGTCTTCCGTATCACATAGCAGACTGTTATCCCTTTTTACAGATAAGAAGTTGAATTTTAAAATGGGTATTCAGTGAACCAAGATATAATTAATGTGGTATCATGTCTTTTTATCACACGTGATACAAGGAGCGGTAGATAATTCAAAGACTTGTTTTTCTAATGTTTTATTTGTCAGTGGATTGTTTTGCATTACCATCACCATGCGCGTATTCGAATCATTTGACATCATATGACAGATTGATGGGTATTCAAAGTGGAATTTTTGAGTTTGACTTCATTTTTCCACTTGCATAACCTTATTTTCCCCTACGAATTCATTTTGATCACTGTTCCATTTTTTGTTTAAGTGTTAATCAATGGCTGTACATGTATATTAATGCACATTTGTTTTTTTTTCTCTCTGTCCATTTCCGACTCTCTATCCATGCCTGTTGTTTTCCAATCATTCCATGTCACCTCTCTCCTGATCCTAATACACACATTCCTTTCCTCTTGGTACAAACATTCCATGATTTCAATTCCTACCATGTGTGTCATTTTGTTTTCACCACACCTTATAATCAAATCTTGAACACCAAATCCCAAACCCTCCACAAAACTTGATACTTGTTAACTGAAAACACCACCAAACCCTTCTGCACTCCCTCACACACATAACAAACCTGATTATCCTCTGACCCATTTTCCCGCCAATACAAAACAAACCGATTATTCAACACACACACACACACACACCGTTCTCATTGTTTTTATTTCATCCCAAATCCGATGATTTCCCAACCCTATCCTCGCCCATCCAATGGCCAATTTTGAATTGACCGTTCTTCCACTGTTTATTACGTGTCCTATATATCACCCTCCAATACCAAATTTTCCTCTTTGACCAATCCGCCCTCCTATTATCCAACCAACTCCTTATGCTCCCTTAACCATTCAATGTTGATTAAACAAAAAAAAAAACAACCCAAACTACCATCCGCTCCCCAATTGTCTACCACCTACCTCGCGGGTTTCACAACACTGGTTGTGTCCTGTTCCACACGTGTGATTTCCACCCGTACCCCCCACCCTAGGGTACTCTCGAGGACCAGATCGTGCAGTGTAACCCCGTGCTGGAGGCCTACGGCAACGCCAAGACCACCCGTAACAACAACTCCTCCAGATTCGTGAGTATGATTATCTCCGTGCACCGGTGTTCCAGACACCAGCCCTGGTGGACCCTGCCATCAAATCCACCTCCATCCCTCCTCTTAGAGTGGAAGTCCACAGTCTCCCCTTGGATACGTGTAGGCGCGCCAGTACCAACACGCCCCTAATTGTAACACCTCACCATCACGTCCGAACTAACACAACAAGGGTAGCCTTGTCCTAATCTAGTAGCTCCTCTTCCACGCTACTCAGCAGCGAAGAGAAGGTTTCCCTTACACGTCTAAAACTCTTCTTCACCACCTGTTAACTCTTGCTTTTTTTGTTTGTTCGTGTCCGTGTTCCGTACTACAATGACGGTCATCTCAGTAGCTGATCTGGATAGATTGTACCTCAGTAACAACAACCCACCTGATTAACCTCACCTTGTTTTGTTGTGTCCCTCCCACCACCACCACCACCACCACCACCTGCCTCAAAGGGCTCCTTGGAAAACCAAATCGTGCAAGCTAACCCTGTACTGGAGGCCTACGGTAATGCCAAGACCGTCAGAAATAACAACTCCTCCAGATTTGTAAGTATCCCTTGGGAGAAAAAAATATACCAGGCATAGCCTAGGTCATTGAGGAAAAGACAAGGTGATAGGGGTTTTGTTTGGTGGTCAATACTGCTTCATCTTCAAGTTTTTGGCGTAAAATCTAGTACAGCATCCGTTGTTTTCTATGATAATTTAGTGTTTAGCTAATTTCTGAGTAATGATGATTTGAGTCATTATTACAGAAATCCTATTCGTGAGATCAGTGTGGTCCAGTGTGTGATGTGCATTGATGTTTTGGTGCACGGAGACCAGCTTTGAAGAGAACGCAGACTCCCCACCTTCTGCAAATGGATGATCAATAATGCCTCTATGACGTAAAGAACGATATAAAAATCTAATCACATCTAGCGTGAGGTTTCAAACAAAACTGTTTATTTCATTAAAGGAAAAAAATCTGTATGGATTACTACCAGAACTTTCCCCCCCCCCCCCCATCGAATTGATCTACTTTCGAACTGAATGTAGAGAG
>CM054135.1:69510823-69548323 GCA_028751875.1 Rapana venosa
CGCGTGCGGGCACAAACACACACACACATACACACACACACGCACACACACACACACATACACACACGCACACACACACACACACACACACAGAGAAATTGCAAACGTAATAGCTATACATGTTTATGATAGAACTAATAGCTTTATTGCTTTGCATATTTGTGAACGAGAAAAATAGCTGTACATGATGTTTGTCAGCAAGCGTAACAGCTGTGCATAATGTTTGCGAGCGAACATACCTGTTACTTTATAGACGTTTGTCAGAGATATACATAACAATCTTTCATGATGTTTGTGAACGAATGTAATAGCTGTACATGATGTTTGTTGATCGAACACAATACCAATATACTGACGTTTTCGAGAGAACCAACGAAGGCAGCAGCTAAACTGCACGAGTGGTTCTGTGGCCTGCGTGCAGTTCAACAGCTTCGAGCAGCTGTGCATCAACTACACCAACGAACGTCTGCAGCAGTTCTTCAACCACCACATGTTTGTGCTGGAGCAGGAAGAATACAAGAAGGAAGGCATCGATTGGGAGTTCATCGACTTCGGTATGGACTTGCAAGCCTGCATCGAGCTCATTGAGAAGGTGAGTAAAGCTGCTGCTACTTTTGAAATCTAAATTGATAGTCCTTTGTGGCTGAATGGACGGAAATCGGAAAGTCTTTTTTTGTGTTGCACGTTTGCTATTTTTCCCCCAGAGACATGTATTCTTGGGAAATGATCAATCGTTTTAATCATTGATGAATGTTAATGATAATGATGTTATCATTTTAAAAAGTCCTTTCCCCCTTATTTTTTCTTTTTGGCTATTACAGGGATCATTAGCTGCCATGTGAATGTTGAAGTTGTACTTAATTAAGCACGCTAGTCATAAGCTGCTAGCTGACTGTTGCTCTGCTGACCATACTCTCCATGTTACACCTGTTGCTGTTCACACAACGTGACATGGTGTCTTCAGCCCATTGGTCTGCTGTCCAGCTATATTGTTGTTGTTGTTATGCTGACCATATTCTCCATGTTACACCTGTTGCTGTTCTAACCAACGTGACACGGTGTCTACAGCCCATGGGTCTGCTGTCCATCCTGGAGGAAGAGTGCATGTTCCCCAAGGCCAGCGACAAGACGTTCCTGGACAAGCTGATGAACAACCACATGGGCAAGTCCCCCAACTTCGGCAAGGCTGGCAAACCCAAGAAGGCCGGACAGGTCCAGGCTCACTTTGAACTGCACCACTACGCCGGCAGTGTAAGTTGGGTGATTTTTTGTTGTTGCTGTTTGGATGATATAACTTTATTGTTGGTCGTCTTTATAGCTTGAATGTTAACATATAAGATTTGATATAGTTTCTTTAGAACAGATGATGAGTTATTCTTATGATGTATGCATTATGTATGTTTCGTTGAAATCAGAACTTGAAGATTAAGAAACTTTGATTTATACATAATTTTTTTATATAAACAATTTGGTATTACAGCATTATGCTATTATTAAAAAAAACCCAACCCAATGTGTGTGTGTGGGGTGTGTGTGTGTGTGTTTGTGTGTGTGTGTGTGTGTGTGTGTGTGTGTGTGTGTGTGTGTGTGTGTGTGTGTTGCGGTCTGCAGGTGCCGTACAACATCTCGGGCTGGCTGGAGAAGAACAAGGATCCCATCAACGAGACTGTGGTGGAGCTCCTGTCTCACTCCAAGGAGGCCCTGGTGCAGCTCCTCTTCTCCACGCCTGACGCTGGAGGTGACCTCCCCCTGCCTGTCTTTCTTTGTCTCCTTTCCTCTTTCCAGTCTTGTACTCCAACAACAACTCTGGGATTGTGAGAAAGAGTGATGGCAATAGTACAGTGGGCTCTGCCGATATAATCTATAACTTCTTTTGGTTTATTTACACTTTGGTTCTTGTTTGCGCAAAGCATTATTATCGTAGTTGTAGGTATTGTGCTATCGCTACTGCTTTTGAGGTTGTATTTGAGGATTGAGGAGATCAACCAGCATGCGTGTGTTCTTTCTGAAATAAGCTGGTTGTGACAAGCAGGAGAAGGCTGTAATCCCGCTGTCTCTGAGACAGGGAGGACGAGGCAGGTAACACTAAGCTGTAACAAGGATGGCATGTGTGAATTTGCTTATAAGCTTTTATAAACTTAGAATCAGTTTCAACTGGCTATATACAACATTTGTTGGTGTGCTTTTTGTGTTATGCAGTTTTTACATTTGTTTGAAATATGTACGCATCTAAACGCTGTAATCATCGTTCTACATCTGGAAACCTGTGTGCTGTATTCAAAGGCCAGGTATACTGAAGTAGTCTGTGACTTCCACTGATCTGTGATGTCTTGGCCGAAGTAGATCAGACAAAAGAGACATTTATTTGTAGTTTATGCAAATTTGTGTTCATTTGCTGCTTCGTGCATGCTTGAAAAAAATGGTCAGTGGCAATTTGTTATCGATTTTGATTATACGGTTGTCTAATTTAGTGCCTTGCTATAATGCTTTTGATCATTGTCTCATGTCTTGTCTCGTCTTTCTTTATTTTAACCAAAATAAGTAGTGTGACTTTTTTCATAATGAATCGGCAACAGTTTTACACTTCTGCTGATCCGTCTGTTATGTGTGCTAGATATGCATGTGTTCTGTTCATTCGCTTATTGACAACAGGGACTGGAGTTGAACGATATCATGGCAGCGAAACTTTCTGCAGATGGACCAGGTTATGCTGTTCACCAACTTAACCTCTTTTTCCCCCTACGCATTCAGCAGCTCATTTAACTGTTGTCATCCAGGACTGTGCAAGCTGACAGCTCTGCGACCAGATTTTTTTTTTGTCCTCAATCTTTAGCGCTGTAGGTAACCTGTGTGTAAGCAAACTGATCATTAACATAGCCTTCATCGTACTTGTTTCCTCTGATTCATGGTATAGAGGGAGGCGGCCCTGCCAAGAAGAAGAAGTCTACTGCTTTCCAGACTATCTCTTCTACACACAAGGTACACTGTCGCATGTCTCCCCTGATCCTTCCCTCTTTTCCAAAACCGTTGAGGACCTGGATGTACCTGGAATTTCCTGATACCTTCCTCCCTTTCCCCAACCCTCTTGCCTTTTTTGTCCCAAATCTTAACACTGGACGTTTTCCATCGTCCGCTTTCCCCTCGTTTCCCCGGACTTTTAACATTATGGACAGTTCTGCAGTTATCATGTTTTTCAAACTGCCCTACCCAGATCTTTAATACTTCAGTCTTTTTCTTCGTTCAACTGTCTTCTCCTTCTCTGCCCGAAGTGAAATACTTTGGACATTTTTTTCTTCTTCTAGTACCCCCACCCCCTACCCTAGCCCATTTTTCCTTGCTGTGGAATTTAATCTTTTGGACATGTTTCTCTCTCCCCAACACTTCCGTTTCCTGTCACATGACTCCCTTCACCCAATCCGCACCTGGCATGTCCACAGAAGGCGTGACTACAGATGGAGTCATCAGCCATCTTGGGGAGTTTTCCTTTCTGCTCAGCTTTCTCTTTACCCTGATCCTGTGAGAAAAACGACAACCCCACGAACAACTTTCCCCTACTCCCTTCCTCCATTCATCAGTGCGTGCTGTCCCCATCTTCCCCGATTTCCTTTTGGCAACGGAAGCTGATGTTTCCCTTTTCCAGGTAAAAAGGTTGCCGGGTTTGCTTGTTTCCACTCATATTTTGCCTTTGTCGTCTTCTGCGCAACTTATGCATCTTGACAACCAACATCCCTACCCTGAGAGTTGTCCGAAAAAAACCCGAGCTAATTCCTTCATCTTTTCAGGATATCCGATGAGTTGGACCGTGGCTGAATTACTTTGTGATATGTGTTGTTTATAATCATTCTGGTATTTACGAAGTGTATGCATTTAAAAAAAGTCAGTCTTTTGATTCTTGAAACTGTTTTACACTGCTATGTGCATATCTTTTTACTGAAATATGTGTTTAGGTAAATAATATTGTGCTGGTCAAACATTTTGTGATTGCAATCGCTGGTCAGAACAGTTGTTTCCCCTGTGTGGGGATGGATTAGTTTGAAAGCAAACTATAAAAGTTTGTTTTTTACTGATGATAAATTGCTTTTACACTTAATTCACAGAATTTTTTTCCCAGTAATACAAGAAAGGCAATCATTTAAAAAGGAAAGCACAGTTTGGTACTTTCTCTGATACGTTGCGTGGAAAAATACAAAAAAAGCAATCACTTACATAAACAATTACTTTAACTGCTGATAAAGTATGCAAAATGTTTGCTCATACCACTTACACGGAGGTAAGCAGAAAGAGAAAATGGGATAAAGAAAAGAAATCTGTTGAATATCGAGAGTACTGACTAGAGACGATCGTGTCTTTCTCACAGGAATCTCTGAACAAACTGATGAAGAACTTGTACAGCACCCACCCTCACTTCGTGCGTTGCATCATCCCCAACGAGTTCAAAGAGCCTGGTGAGTGCACCCTTTTCTGCAGCATCACCCAACACGGGGTAGGGTGTCCGGCTTTCTATACACGCTATATTCATGTTATCCTGTTTCCTTTGTTAGTCTGAGAAATTTAGTGAGTGTGTGTTTTTGATAAAAAATGTATTTCGAGAACCTGTCAACTTTTCTATAATTACCTTTGGAGCACTAGAGTAACAGTGTCCGTCAGTCATGTTGTCTCCCGTTGTGTACATGTTTATGTTAGATTAACGCATCTTTCCTTCAGTATACACTATCCATACTGGACAGTATATTATCAGTGTGTTATGTAAGGGGTGAAGGGAATCTTGCAATGTAGTATTTGATTTCCATGCTTAATCAACTTAAAAATATGGCATTTTCGTAAAGGAGTTTTGTAACCCTAATTTTTGTGCTATGGAGTCATTGTCGTATACTGGGGTTAACTCAGTAAAATGTGGTATAATGGAGCTATTAAGTGCAATTGAGCTTGTTCGTTTGCATGATAAAATCTTTCTCTGTTTTGAAACTAGTTACTTTGTATTCTCGTTATTCCTCGAGTTCTAGGCCTTGGACTATTTTTCTAAGGGAGCGAAACAAACTGCCTGATTTCATGTGACGGAGTTACTTACCTTACAACGGAGTTGTTTCCCTTGTACCGTCAGCGCCATGACTTAACGCTGTGCGGTGTGTGCTGCAGGTCTTATTGACTCCCACTTGGTGCTGCACCAGCTGCAGTGTAACGGTGTGCTTGAAGGCATCCGTATCTGCCGCAAGGGCTTCCCCAACAGGATCATCTACTCTGAGTTCAAGCAGAGGTGGGTGGAGACTTGTATCCAGTTACCTTAGGATGACATCAACGTTGACTATTATTTTTTTGTTCTCTTAGGTTTTGCTTGTTCATAGACTGTTTCATACGAGAAGAAAGGCATTGTTTACTTTAGGAAAAGGAATAAAAAATCTACTAGGAAATAAACAAACGCAGCATCATGTTCCAATCTGATTAAAACACACAGAGACTCACAGACACACAGACACACAACACACACACACACACACACACACACACCACACACACACACACACCACACACACACACACACACACACACACACACACACCCCAAGTAAATCAATATCCACGTTCAGACTCTACGAGTTTCCAACCTTACCTGTAGACATCTTAAGATTCCTTGATTATCGCGACTCTCCATCTTCCCCCTCCAGATACTCCATCCTGGCTCCCAACGCCATCCCCCAGGGCTTCGCTGACGGCAAGCTGGTGACGGACAAGGTGCTGAGCGCCCTGCAGCTGGACACCAACGAGTACAAGCTGGGCACCACCAAGGTCTTCTTCAAGGCCGGTGTCCTGGGTATGCTGGAGGACATGCGTGACGAGCGTCTGTCCAAGATCATCGCCATGTTCCAGGCCTACATCCGCGGATACCTCATGCGCAAGGCCTACAAGAAGCTGCAGGACCAGAGGTGAGTTGGGAACACAGCTGGTCTTTGGCGTGGTGTGAGCTAGCTGGACACAGCTTTTGGCGTGGTGTTAGCTGGACACGGCTTTTGGTGTAAGATGGACACAGCTACACAGCTTTTGGTGTAAGATGGACACAGCTTTTGGTCATGTTTTATCGTTTACCCATACTTTTTGCTGTTGTTGTTGTTGTTACTTTGTTCAACTTTTTCACTCCGCCTTTCGGGGGAAAACAGGTAAAATTGAAACAAGGACATTTAGCTATAATTACTATCATTACCACCACTGTTCTCTTCTTCCACAAACTCTGAACACAACTTAGCTGAAGTCATCTTCTAGTGCTTACAGCGTACCAGGCAACAGCCACAATAACTTCAAGACTTACCTTCTAGTGTTTGGAGTATACCACCCGCTAACTAGCCACAACACTCAAGACTAATCCTCCCACGGCTTCCTCTCTCTCTCTCTTTTGCAGAGTGGGTCTGTCCGTGATCCAGAGGAACATCCGCAAGTGGCTGGCTCTGAGGAACTGGCTGTGGTGGAAGCTGTACTGCAAGGTCAAGCCCCTGCTGAACATCGCCCGCGCCGAGGACGACATGAAGAAGAAGGAAGAGGAGCTGGAGAAGACCAAGGTCGAGCTGGAGAAGACCGAGAAGATGCGCAAGGAATTGGAAGAGCAGAACGTCACCCTGCTGCAAGCCAAGAACGACCTGTACCTGCAGCTGCAGGCTGAACAGGTAAGGTTGAAGACAGGAGCGTTGGAAAGGGGTGGTGTTTTGTTCTTAATGTTCGTTCTGTATTATAATCACAACAGCCTGTGGTTTATTAAACAACTTCAGTCAGGAAATAAGGAATGAAACTCCAGCAGTACAGCTTCACGACATGGGAAGGTTATTAAGCCATAAGAGTTGCTGTTGTTATTGGTTTTCTTCTGCAGCATTTATAGGAGAAATTCCTCACTAGTCCTTTGCTTGACCGTTTCAACGTTTAAAAAAAATCCCTGAAACATGTACAAGTTATGCAGTCTAGCTGTACAGCGTTGTTAGGCAGTTGTTTCCCTTGCAGCTCTGTTTTGTTCTGCTGCTTCCTCGCAGTTGTAGTTCCTTACACACACACACACACACACACACACACACACACACACACACACACACACACACACACACACACACACACACACACACACCACACACACACACTCACACACACACACATACACAACACCACACACACACACACACACACACACACCACACAACACACACAACACACACACACGCACACATACACGCACACACATACACATTCGCACTACATACACAAAACCAGTTAGACTCTTTGATAAAAGGAAGATATTGAACAACAAAAAAGTCATCAAGCATATAGTTGAAAAATATAAATAACCTGAAGATCAATCTTTACCTAGACAACCCCCCCCCCCCCCCCCCCCCCGGATCAAATATACCTTTACTTGTGTGTGAGTGCGCGCGTGTGTAACATAAGTGTGAACTTATACTGGAGGTGATTAAAAAAAATCTCAATCATACCTTTTCTTCTTCGATTTTTAAAAAAACAACAACCTAATCATCCTCATCAATGTATGCGCGCCTGTCAGTGTTGGAACGACCCCCCTTCACGGGATGATTACAGTAATTCGACTTGACTTGACTTGACTGGACTTGACTTCTCTTCTGCACAGGACAACCTGGCTGATGCCGAGGAGAAGATCGAGAAGCTGGTGACCCAGAAGGCAGACTACGAGCAGCAGCTGAAGGAGATGGAGGAGCGCATGCTGGACCAGGAGGACGAGTCTGGAGAACTGTCCGACAAGTGCAAGAAGCAGGGCGAGGAGATCAAGGACCTCAAGGCTGACGTGGAGGACCTGGAGAACTCCCTGGCCAAGGCGAGTGTCCATATATATGTGTTGTGTGTGTGTGTGTGTGAGAGAAAGAGAGAGAGAGAGAGAGAGAGCGAGAGAGAGAGAGAGAGAGATGTATGTGTGTGAGAGAGAGAGATTCGGTACATTCATTGCCTATAACATAAACTATCGGGCTAAAATTGCGACGAATGATAAAGAATCACACATACACGGACACATACACATACACACACCTACCTCATTTTACCTCCCCCCCCCCTATTCCTCCTTCCACATAGACTCACACACAGACACTCGAAGACACAAGCACCCCCACACCCCCCTCTAAAAAAAAAAAAAAAAAGAGAAAAAAAGCAACAACAGCAACCCCTCCACCCAAACCAAACCAAAGCACATCCCCCACTCATCACAACACTATTCCTACTCGCCCCCCCCCCCCCACAATACCAACCACCAACCAAACCAACCAACCAACCAACCAACCAACCAACCAACCAACCAACCAACCAACCAACCAACCAAAAACCCCAACCACACCCCACAACTCTCTCTAACTCCTCCCAATGTTTGACTTGACTCGACTTGACTCCTACAGGCCGAGCAGGAGAAGCAGACCCGCGACAACCAGATCAAGACCCTGCAGGACGAAATGGCCAAGCAGGACGAGTCCATCGCCAAGCTGAACAAGGACAAGAAGGCCATGGAGGAGCAGCAGAAGAAGACCATGGAGGACCTGCAGGCCGAGGAGGACAAGGTCAACCACCTCAACAAGCTCAAGACCAAGCTGGAGCAGACCCTGGATGAGGTCAGGGGTGTGGTTGTTTTTTGGGGGGTTTAGGGGCAGGGGAACTCTGTTTGTTGCTGTGTGTGTTGCTGTGTGTGTGTGTGTTTTTGTGTGTTTTTGTGAAGTACATAGAGATCAGATCAAATTGAATTTAATGAAATCCATTTTTAAAATTTATTTTGAGGACATTGAATAAGCAGTACTATTGTTTGCTTTTTATTTTTTGCTTGTTTACATCTAGTCCTTGGAGAGAGAGAGGCCTACTCTCAACTTTTGTTTGATACTGGCAGACACATTTGATATAAAAAAAATCTCTCTATTGTAAGCATTATACAAACATAGAGTCATAGCCGTGGTTTTCTTAAAAAAATTCTAAATCACCCTGTCCCCCAAAAACTTTTAAGGACTTTTAAACACAAAGCTAAACAAAAATAGTTGGTTTTGATCTCAAAAGAGAGAACTTTTAACATCTAAATATATCAGACAAGAGCTTACAGATCCAAAACAAATATGAAGAAAAAAATCCTAAAGAGCTCCCCCATCAATATCAAAAGAGAGTTTGAGATCCAAACAGGCCACACTCCAAAACACAGACTCTAACGTTAATCTACCCGCTCCTCTCCTCCCTCCCCACCCCCTCATTGACATCACGGTGTGACTCTGTGTCTCACACAGCTGGAAGACAACCTGGAGCGTGAGAAGAAGCAGCGCGGAGATGTGGAGAAGGCCAAGAGGAAGCTGGAGCAGGACCTCAAGGCCACCCAGGAGAACGTCGACGATCTGGAACGTTCCAAGCGCGAGCTGGAAGAGAACGTCAGAAGGTGAGGCAGTCTGGAGAGTTGGCTCTCTTCTTAGTTAAAGTTTTATGGTGTGTGTGTGTGTGTGTGGGGGGGGGGGTGAGGGTGTGTGTGTGTGTGTGTGTGTGTGTGTGTGTGTGTTCAGCAAGGGTAATTTGAATAATGTAGAGGCTTGACTGGTTGCAACAGTTTGTAAACGAAAGAAAAACCTGTAGAAACAGCAGAGTGGAAAGTGAACTGAAATCTGTGGGTTGGTGTCTTCAGGAAAGACGGCGAGATCACCAACCTCAACTCCAGACTGGAAGACGAACAGAACCTGGTGGCTCAGCTCCAGAGGAAGATCAAGGAACTCCAGGTATTCTCCCTTCCATTCCTCACAGACACCAGTTATTTAGAAGAACAACACAACATCGGTCATTACGTTTCATAACACAAATTTGTGTGTTCATTATGCTCACCTGATCATACCTTATAACATTATTTAACTTCATCTGACAGCTTCTCAAAATTCATCATCGTTTTCTTCATCAGTCATCATCTTCATTATTTCTGCCTGAAACTAACATCATCACGAGTCTGGAATAGATACACACCCTTTTCAGACTTCTGTCATCCCATCATTCTAATCCTGATTTTTTGGGGGGATACCTCTGGAAGCAATAAGAACAAAGATGTTGGTTGCTGTACTTCAAAAGTTCTCAGTCCACGAAGAAAACAATTGAAAGCTCCCTTCTGTGCACCGGAAAAAGTCTGGCACGAGCACACTACGCGGAAAGAAGCTGCCCGTGTGAGGGTCATAAGTCGTGGGAGGTAAGTGACGAACCGGCGGAAATAAAGTTTGCTGTGAACCTTCCCTGTGTTCCTTGTTCTTTTGGGCTGTGGTCAATAAATCCTGATAGTCTGTGAACGTGTGAGTGTGTTACAATAATGTTTCCTGAATGTTGGTTGACACATGTACATTCCTCGGTTGATCCATCTGATTTTCTCCTTGATTGTTGTATCACCAGCCATCTTTAAGTTTACTGTAGAGTTACCAGTCCTGTAGTCTTCCTCTACCTCTCTCTGTTTCGCCCTTCCGTTTGAAACGTCTAGAGGAGTATTTCTCGAGTGGTAACACTTTGATTTTCCTCTCTGTACTGTACCCCGCCTCCCGATTGTCCATTTTTTGTACACTTTGTATACCTCTCCCCTTTTTGATGTGTTAATAAAGTTGTGTGAACAAAACCTGCATCCATACATACCTCCACAAGTCTCCCTTTGTACCTGATTCCTGTTGATGTTTTAGTTTAAACACCTGTGAAGATCTACAACCCTTCTAACGACTTTTCTGAAGCCCTTCCTTAGGAATCCCCCCCCCCCCCTGGAATCTTACCATCAGAAACTCGTGTGCTCAAATGGAATTGTTATTGTTATTAGTCATTGTGGGTACGTTTTTGCTTGTCTGTTTTGGGTTTTCTTTTAATTCTATTACATGGCTTTAGTTTATATGCACTGGTGTTTCAGCGAAACAGCGAGGTCGGAAAGAACTTCTCTTTATTGCCTCTTTTCTTTATATCAGTACCATATTATTCAATGATTTTTATCAAAAGAATACGTGTTTGAAAGACTACCAACTTGACAAGATTTTTTTCGAGTGACATAACATTATTTAGAAACAAAACTATAGACAAAGATACAGGCACGAATGAAGCACAAAAAGTAGACTTGTTATTTTCACATCTTTAAAAAAATCCAATCAACAGGTGATCAATAGTAGGCATATTGAGCAAAATGGTTTGATCAGATGGGAAACGAAAAGCTGGGTGAGTATTGCGGTGAATCCCCATGGAAAGTGACGGATTATAAAGAAATAGGAAGATTACTGCGCGAAGCGGAAATGCAAACTCTTGAAAAGAGCAGCAACGTATAGAGCGTGCATGCGCAGGCGGGCGCGCGCGCCGCACAAACACACACACACACACACATACACACACACACACGCAAACAAGCACGCGCAGAAGTGCCACTGCACACAACACACACACACACGCAGAACAAGCAATCGCGCAGAAGGTGCTCACTGCACACACGCGCGTCACACACACACACAACATACACACACACACCCCCCACACACACACCACACACACACACACCACACACACACACATCTCTCTCTCTCCTCCACTCTCCCCTCTCTCTTTCACTCTCTTTCTCCCACCTCCCCCCCCCCCCCCAACCTTTCTCTCTCACTCTCTCATCCCCCCCCCCCCCCCCCCAAACTCTCTATCACCCCACTTTCCTTCTTTTTTTTAATATATTTTTTTAGGCCATCCGCGGGAGTCAATGAGTAAACTTGTGGTTGTCAGCATCCCTAATGAATTGATAGTTTGAGGAGGAAGCAGAGTAGAGGGATTAGGGGCCGGGGCCACAGGCTGCTGACAACGCTAGCTGGTAGGGTCAGAGCCAGGTGAAGGGTAAATGAAGGACTAACAGGCCTCTCTAGCTGCCTCTGCCTCTTCACACCCTACTACGCTTCTGCTTGCTTTTCTCTCTTTAGAAAACTTAAAAAAAAGATTTTGTGGTTTTTTTCTTTCTTTCTTTTCTTGCTTTCTTTTCTTTCTTTTTTTCTTGTCTTTCTTTCTTTCTTTCTTTCTTTTTCTTTTCTTTCTTTCTTGCTTTCTTTCTTTCTTCTTTCTTTTCTTGCTTTTCTTTCTTTCTTTCTTTCTTTTCTTTCTTTTTTCTTTCTTTCTTTCTTCTTTCTTTCTTTCTTTCTTTCTTTTTCTTTTTTTTTCTTTCTTTCTTTTCTTTTCTTTCTTTCTTTCTTACTTTCTTAAAAAAAACGTTTCTCTCCCCCCCCTCTGTTTTCGTCCTTTTTTGTTACTTCTGTTTTTTCTTATTCTTTCTTCCTTTCTTTTTTTTCTTTTTGCTCTTAACTGGCTAATCTCTGCAGACTGGAGGTTGTGGCAAATGCCAAACAAATCACCGATGTTTGCTTCGAATTTCTCTTTCATTTTCCTCCTCCTTCTCCTCTTGTGTGTGTGTGTGTGTGTGTGTGTGTGTTGTGTGTGTGGTTGTGCTAGGTGGCAGTGTCTTGGAAAGGGTTCATTTTTTCTTCTTCTTCTTCTTCTTCTTCTTCTTCTTCTTCTTCTTCTTCTTCTTTTCTTCTTCTCTTTTTCTTCTTCTTCTCTCTTCTTCTTCTTTTCCTCTTCTTCTTCCTCCTCTCCTCTTCTCTTCTCCTCCTTCTCCTCCTCTTCTTCTTCTTCTTCTTCTTCTTCTTCCTTCTTCTTCTTCTCTCTTCTTCTTCTTCTTCTTCTTCTTCTTCTTCTTTTCTTCCTCTTCTTCTTCCTCTCTCTCTTCTCTTTCTCCTCTTCTCTCCTTCTTCCTCTTCCTCTCTCTTCTCTTCTTCTTCTTCTTCTTCGAAGTTCATTTTTCTTCTCTCTCTTCCTTCTTCTCTTCTCTTCTTCTTCTTCTTCTTCTCTTCTTCTCTCTTCTCCTTCTCCTCCTCCTCTCCTCCTCGCTCTTCTTACCTCCTCTCTCATCTTTTCTCTCTACCTCTCTCCTTCCTCTCTCTTCTTATCTGCTTTCTTTATTTACTTTAAGTCTGTAGCTGTCAGTGTGTACGCCAAGTCCTCTTTCACCTCTCAACCAGACAAACGTGTAGTTGCAGTTTTAGTTGTATCGTCATTAGTCCTGACACATACATTGGTAGTTGAGGTCAGACAAGCAACCCATGTCCCCCCCCAATTGACCTGCAACCCGCCCCCCCACCCCCCACCAAAACAAACATCTTAGGCGGACAGGTTTATTGTACTGCCGTGTTAAGGTCACATGAAAGTCACACAATACTTAGTTGGGATAGAGAGGCCACGAGCAGAGGCAAAGCAATGTCTGCCTCCTGTGTTTCTAAGATTGTTACATGAACAGTATACTGAAAGGGCACGAAAAGCCGAGAAGTAAAAAAAAAAGATAGGGATTTAAAGAAAAATAAAAGGATGAAAATGGGAGAATTACCATACACATAGCTAGGTAGGTAGGAAGGTAGGTAAGTAGGAAAGTAGGTACCAGATTTGAGAGAGAGAGAGAGAGAGAGAGAGAGAGAGAGAAGAGAGAGAGAGAGAGAGAGAGAGAGAGAAGGGGGTGGTAGTGGTGAAGGGAAATTGCAGAGGAATATGGCAGGGATAAAAATAAAACAGTGAAGAAAATGAGGGAGCAAGGTACAAGTAGGTAAGTACCAGCACCGAAAGAGAGAGAGAGAGAGAGAGAGAGAGAGAGAGAGAGAGAGAGAGAGAGAGAGAGAGAGAGAGAGAGAGACAGGAGAGAGAGAGGAGAGAACTCAGAGAGAGAGGAGAGAGAGAGAGAGAGAGAGAAGAGAGAGAGAGAGAGAGACAGAGAGAGAGAGAGAGAGAGAGAGAGAGAGAGAGATTCTGGTTTTCGAAATGTCAGACATTTCTGGCATTCAGGAACACACAAGTGGCTCCTCTCTCTCTCTGTCTCTCTGTGTCTCTCTCTCTCCCTCTCTCTCTCCCCTACCTCTTCCTCTTCTCTCTGAGTACTTAGTAGAACTCAGCGTTGTGCTGTAGTTCTTTGCACTTGGGTTTTTGTTTTGTTCACTTTCCTTTGCTTGCTACAGCGAACAAAACCAGGATGGCATAGGCATAGGACATAAAGATCCCAATGGTGGAGAAAAACACAATGTTTACAGTAGGCTAGTCAGTCAGTCAGGTAGACAAATAGACAGCTAGTTAGTCAATTAGTCAAGTAGACAGTCAGTCAGTGGGTCAGGTAGACAGACAGTCGGTCAGTCAGTCAGTCAGCTAATTCAGTTTTCATTACTGTCGGTGCCAACAACACTGAGTCATTTGTACCGCCTCTGCAATCTCTGTGTGTATGTTCCAAGATTTACACACGTTGTATGCTAATTATAGACGACAGGAAACAGTCATATTCCACCACGTTTAATCAAAACGTGTACGTAGGTAGTTCTTGGCTTTCAACGGGGTTTTCAGTTTGTTTTGTTTTTGTTGGTATGGCGAACATATTGAAGCGTTGCCAGGAATCGCATACCATCATATGACGCAGAATCACCCACCTTGCGAACTTCTTGCACAGGAAAAGAGAGAGAGAGGGAGAGAGAGAGAGAGAGAGAGAGAGAGAGGGGAGGGAGGTGTTGATGACAGTGTGATGCAACGATATTGCACAACAGAATGTAACGCTCCTATCCAAGCATCGCATCGTAACTCACACTTGACTGGCGAATTCCAGCTCGCATGTCTGTCTTCTTTCATTCCTCAGTAGCGAGTTTATCCCTCAGATCAAATACCCGCAGTTGGTGGCCTTACTACGCTTCTCCTTGCGTCCGTTAGCCTTTATGTATATAATGTGTGTGTGTGTGTGTGTGTGTGATTGTTCAGAAGATGTAATCTTATATTTCAATATGTTCTCCTCCCAAATAAGTAGTCAGGTGATATAAAATAAGATATAGGGGTTTTCTGCATATATTCTTATTGCGTACAAAGCGAAAAAGCAAGGTGGCTCATATATCGGACTTCCTTTTTATTGTAGCTGTTTCCGGCAAAGCACACTGTGTTAGTCTAACAGTGTTGAGAATAAAGTCCGTTTGTCTACCTCCGCGTCTCGCTACGGTACTCAAGTCGCGAGTATGAAAAGAAAAATGGGTACGCTCAGAGTGCACTGTAAAATTATTCCAAAATGAAGCATAACTTATGGTTCAGAAGTTTGAAATATTTCGCTTTTGCTGATGCAGCAAACGGCTGAAGTAAAAACTAAAAAAAAAGAAAGAAAGAAAAAAGCTGTAAGAACTGTGCAAGAAGTACTGTAGTGAAAGGGCTTCTGTACCAGCTCAGGATTAGCTGCAAAGTTGTTTTCCTTTCCTCCTCATCTCTGTGTCACGCGCTGACGTAGCACACGAGGCTGGTTTGTTGTGAAACAGGAGATGATTGCTGCTCACTAAATAAGGCAAAGCCAGCTCGAAGAGATGTGAGCACGTGCAACAAGCTGACTGCGCGCGCCCGCGAGGCAGGGGAATGCGTACCGGGGTAGAAGGGGGACGAGAGGAGAGGGGGATGGGGGGGGGGGGGGGGGGGGGGGAGTTCTGGTAGTAGTGCCAAACTAGCTAGGCCTAGTAGGCCTACCTGGCCTGCTTGCCAGTTTTGCCTATTTCGCTGTGGCCTCTTTTTGTTCACACTTTTGCTTGTGCTGACGATACAATCTCTCTTTCTCTCCAATACCCCAGCCCCTCCCCCTCCCTCCCACTCCCAATCTTCTCTCCTTCTATCTCCCCCCTTCCTTTCTCTCTGTGGCACTAGTACAAGTCAGTGACACATTATTCTCATATCGCACTGTCATTCCACTTCCTACTTCTTGCTGTTGTAGTTGCAGCCTAGGCCCCCTTCCTGCAGGCTTACAGACAGCCCTCAACTGGGCCGTCCCGTTTGGCATGCTCCTTTTCCTCACTCCTCCATCACACAACAAGCTCAGAATAAGCAAGCCTTGCATGCCTTTCCCGTTTACCTGCCTGCCTGACGCATGGAAGGAGGAACCTCCACAGGTATGCTCTTGCCAGACTGTAACGGCGGGGGCTAATCAGCATAATTCCACAGTCTATCACGGCAGCCGAGTGCACTGGAGGCGAGGGGAGTGGTGGGGAGGGGTGGAGGTAACACTGGCATCAACCATCCTCCTTTCTTCTTGAAAGAGAAAGTGAGGACCCTCCTTCCCTTATCTCCGTCCCTCCACTCCCCTTCCCCTATCCTCTCCCCCCCCCCCCCCCCCCCCCCCCCCAAACTTGTAGACGTTTTCGTCAGTGAGCAGCATGCAGCAGCCAGCCTGCGGGTTCTTGGGGGGGTTCAAGCCTGTTGGGTGAATCACAAACAATGCTGACTGGCTTTCTTCTCTTGGCAAGCTCATATAGCCTAACCTGTGCCAGGCCTCAGCGCTCAGTCTTCTGCCGCCTTCTGGAGTGGACTCCTCTGTCTGGGAGCCTCGGGTCTGAGAGCTGTGTGTGCGCGCGCTGGGGACCAACCCACCCTGGCCACCCTTCTCCTTTTCGTGGGACCGACCTCGTCCTCGCGTCTTTGTTCTCTTCCCTCATCCACCTCTTGCCTGGTGTTGTGCTCAGCTCAGCTCATCTCCGGCAGCACACTGTGGGAGCCCTGTGCTATAAAACAGATAGGCGTCAGTGTCAGCCCGTGAGGAAGATAGCGCAGGCCAGCTATCTCTTCCGATAACCCGAACCTCCCTCCACCTCCAGCAACTTCAAGGACTTTCGCTGTCAAGATGTCGGCCGAGGGTGAGGCCGTTTCGGCACAACCAGCCCCTGCCCCTGCCCCTGCCCCTGCCCCTGCCCCACAGCAGCAGGCCCCACCTCCAGCCACCCAAGAAGAACAGATCACCACGGTCAAGGAACAGGTGGTCGTCAAGAAAACCGCCACCAAACAGCCAGAACCCGAGCCCCCCCAAGAGACCCGGCCTCGGAAACCCAAGTCACAGCCCTCCCCAACCCCACAGGCCGCGCCGGCTAAATCCTCCACCAAAGTCGCGGAGTCTTCCTCCAAGACGACGAAAACGTCCATCAGATCGAGTTCACGAGAGCACGGGGATTATCTAGGTGTGGGTGCCCTGTCCAGAGAGTTTCGCGGGACTAGCCCCAGTGTCCTGGAAAATATCGCTACCCATCCTCTGCTGCTGGGAGCTAATTACGAGCCTCTGAAGAAGAAGAACTTGAGTGCCCGCAGCAGGAGGGTGTTCCGCGATGCCTCGGATCTGGCTGTGCTGGCCCCTGGACTGAGGAACTTGTATGAAGTACAGTATCACTCTTTTGTTCGGTTGCTTTCGTACTCACCGCTGTGCTTTTCTTTCTGGCTTGGCTTGCCCATCACTGCAGTCATTGGTACAGCGGCGGCTACAGGTCGCTAAAAGCACAATCATTGTCTCTGTCTGTCCTTTATGTCGCCATTGTCACTGTCATCCGTCACTAGATATTGTTTATTAACTCATTATTGCAGCCATGAAGTCATTTCATGCATTGTTCCGTTCATCAACAATGCTTCCTTTTCAGTCTTGACATCCAGTGTTGTTTAAAAAGAAAATCATATATTTGGGTCATTGGCGGCTGCTCTTGCCTCTAAACGAATCATGCTGTCACTGCGGTACAGTGCCATGCTTTGCCAAAGCCTGCTTATCATTGATTCGTTAGTATATTATAAGAATTTTACCTTTTCCATCATTATAATGGATAATTCGTACAATATTAAGCATGATTCATGCTTCTGCTTACCTTTAAAGCATATATGAAAAGGGAGATTTGTGTGTTTTGTGTGTGTGTGTGTGAAAGAGAGAAGAGAAGAGAAGAGGAGAGAAGAGGAGAGGAGAGGAGAGGAGAGGAAAGGAAGAGAGAGAGAGAGAGAGAGAGAGAGAGAGAGAGAGAGAGAGAGAGAGAGAGAGAGAGAGAGAGAGAGAGAGAGAGCTGTAAATTCAGCAGAGACTATGACACAATGACAACTAGACTAACGTTGCAAGGATAAAACAACTTTTGATCATCATATCTTTCCTCCCTTCCTTCCCTTCACCCTCTCTCCCACAGTTTTTTTCCCTTCTTCTTCTTCTTCAAAAGTGGAAAAGACCACCCCTCCTTCTCTTTGAACCTTGTCATTCTGCTTGAGCAGAAACATTCTGATTAAGATAACAGCGTGGCATATGCACTGCCGTGAATAGGTCTGCCACAGAACAGGGGAGGGAAGATAAGAGAGAGAGAGAGATGTATATGTAGGCCTATACAGCGATGCTTCCTTCGTGCCCACCTTGATAACGGGACATGCTCCCGCGCTGGGTTGGCCTGCTGCTTGCTTACAGGCCTGTAGAGGCCCTAACGCTCGCTTCAAGTGCACGGACGAACCCAACTTTATAGGAAGGAAGAGGGACAGGGGGGGCAAGGGAAGAAGGAAGCCCTTACTTGTGCCATGTTATGATTACATCATGGCGTCTTTATTGCCTGTTGGGGGGAGCCAGACTAACTTTGTGGTGGCGTGAGAAAGGGGGAGCGGACAGAGAGTTATTGAGAATATTGAGAAAACCAGCTTTCTGTTTTTTTCCTCCTATCTACCTACCTACCTACCTAGCCTCCCCTTACCTGTCCTCCCCTCCCCCACTCCCCTCTCTGCGCTCTCTCTTAGAGCGGTAGTGAGTCATGATTGAACTATGCCGGCAGACCAGACCAGCTTCTGTTCAGCTTGTCTCGGCACTTTTCGGGGCCCAGACTTTGTGGATGTAGAGCCGAGTTCACATCATTCTCCTCCGTCCTTCCTCCCTGTGTAGTGCCACCATCCTCCTCCTCCTCCTCCTTCCTCCACTTCTTCCTCCTCCCTCTCCTTCTCCTCACCTGTCTTTTCCCCGTTTCTTTTGTTTTATCATTACCAGGATTTCCCCCCTCATCTCTCCCCCCCCCCCCCCCCCCCCCACTCCACTTAAAAAAACCCAACCTTCCATCCCTTCTTACCTCGACTGTTGGGAATTGGCTTTTTTGTGATTCAAGCCGTGTGATATACATAGACTGACTGGAAAACCATTTTCGACAACTACAAAAAAGAGAGAGAGAAGAATTCTTGTGGAAGATTTATTTCGACGACAGAGTGTGTTGATTTTTTGTTCTTCTACTTGGTGTAGGAAGAGTTAGCTCTTTGGAGCTTTAGTTTTTTTCTTTTGTGGGGGGAGTTAGGCTTGATTCAAAGTGTGGGAAAGTGCTGGGGAAAGTGTGGTGGTAACCATGACAACTCGTGCCTTGCAGGCCCGTATCGAGGAACTGGAAGAGGAGCTGGAAGCTGAACGTGCCGCTCGTGCTAAGGTAAGATTTTTCTTTGTTTACTTGTTTGTTTGTTTATTCCTCCTTCCTTCCTTCCTTCCTTTCTTTCTTTCTTTCTTCCTTTCTTTCTTTCTTTCTTTCTTTCTTTTGTCGTTTTTATACTAGTGGGATTTGTGACTGTGGTTAGCTAAGAGACCTTGATTGGCTTGAAGGATTAGGTTTGTATAATATATCCAGCCACATAATTAAAAGAGCTAGACCAAAATGGCGCAATTTACGAGAAATACATTATGAACGTGCACACACACACACACACACACACACACACACACACACACACACACACACACACACACACACACACACACACACACACACCACACACACACACACACACACACACACATTCGTCTAATATCACTTAGAGTGAACAGACGTAAAATTGAAGACAACAACAACAACAACACACACACACACGCTCACACACACACATACGCGCGCACACACACACACACACACACACACACACACACACACACACACACACACACACACACACACACACACACACACACACACACACACACACACACACACACACACACACACACACACACACACACACACACACACACACTTTGAGTTTAGTCGACGAACATAAAGATAAATAGAACAATTCCGAGAAAGAATACAAACAACAACAACAAACACTTTGAGGTTTACTAGTGCATACCATTTGAAAAGAAGAAAAGGAAAAAACCTTAGACAAAACAGAACAGAATGTTATACTCAGACACACAGAGACAGAAAACATTCTCCTAAAACCCCCCAAACTTTTATTACAGGACTTTTCATGGGGTTCTAAACTCTTATCATACAACACGTAGAGACTCTACTACACTCATCCCGGGAACAAACAAGTACTAAAAACCAACAGCAGCAGCAGCAGCAGCAGCAGAAGACAGCAGCAGCAGCAGCAGAAGACAGCAGTTATAGTAGAGCACCTGACAATGCTAAAAAGATGCCAGACCCCTTCTATTCACTATGAACGAAAAGTACAGCGCAGTCACTTATATTAGTTCTTACATGCACGTACAACACTCCGCTGTACTGAAGACAGGAATCACTGCTTCTATAATATCACTCCCTGCCAGAATCTCTGCCACACCAACCGTCATTATCTCTTCATCTGTAACAGCAAGTAGGCCTATGTCAGTTCCAGATAGGGAGCTTGGAGGCTGGCTGGGAGGGGGAGGGAGAGAGGGAGGGGAGGGGTAGGTGATAAGGGGAAAGGGTGGGGGTGGGGGGGGGGGGGGGGGGGGGGAGGAGATGCAGGATCTTCGTTCGTGGGGGTGGAATTTTCGAATATTATCAGGAGCTAGAGGGTGTGAGATAATACTGTCAAATGCGTCACTCTTTTTTTCGGTGTAGGGAAAGACTTGCTTGCTACTAGCCTACTGTGAGGGTAGTAGTTCCTACTGGGAGTAGGTGCAGTGTGGAAGTTTGTGGAAAGCTGGGAGTGATATAAATTATATACATATCTGATGCAGTGAGAGATGGTGGGAGGGAGGTTGGGGATGGGGTGGAGGGTTGGGGGTGGGGGGTAGTGGAGTGTGGGGGTGGGGGAGAGGAGGCGATACGAGAAGCTTGAGGATTGTGGAGTTTATTGGGATAATGGTTGTAACTTGTATTTTTTGTGTAAAGTTCACGCACACACTTGTACAACACACACACACACACACACACACACACACACACACACACACACACACACACACACACACACACACACACACACACACACACACACACACACACACACACACACACACACACACACACACACACACACACCCACGCCTCATCTCACATCACACTCACACCACGCCTTCTCAACACACACACATGTACACACATCCCTCTTCTGGGCTTCTATGGCAATAAAATGATGTTCTTGTTCTTCTTCATGTTTTCATACACACACACTTACACACACTTACACACACACACTCACACACACAGAGCTTTCTGGGCTTCTATGGCAATAAAAAAAGATGTTCTTGTTCTTCTTCATGTTTTCACACACACACACACACACACACTTACGCGCGCGCGCACACACACACACACACACACACACACACACACACACACAACACACACACACACACACACACACACACACACACACACACACACACACACACATTACACACACACACACACACACACACACACACACACACACACGTACACACACACACATACGTACACACACACACACACACACACTCTCTCTCTCTCTCTCTCTCACTCTCTCTCTCTTTCTCTCTATCACCCACCTAACCACTCCCCTCCCTGACTCTCCCCTTTCCCTACAGGTGGAGAAACAGAGATCAGAGGTCACCCGCGAGTTGGACGAGCTGGGCGAACGTCTGGAGGAAGCTGGCGGAGCCACTGCCGCTCAGGTGGACCTGAACAAGAAGCGCGAGCAGGAGCTGTTGAAGCTCCGCCGGGACCTTGAGGAGCAGAACCTGCAGCACGAGGCCCAGGTGGCTCAGCTCCGCAAGAAGCAGCAGGATGCCTCCAACGAGATGTCCGACCAGATCGACCAGCTGCAGAAGGTCAAGACCAGGTAAGGAAGGAGTCAGCTTGAGGAGGATCAGCCTGGCTGGCTGGCTGGCTGACTTGGTGGATGGCTGTCTGGATGGGTTGATTGATGGCTGGCTGGCTGGCTAGCTGGCTGGCTGGCTGGCTTGGTGGATGGTTGGATGGCTGGCTGTCTGGATGGGTTGATTGATGGCTGGCTAGCTGGCTGGCTGGCTGGCTGGCTGGAAGGATGGAAGAGGATCAGTGTAGTAGTAAGGGGGAGGATTTGGGTGGGGATTTGGTGGTGTGTGGAGATGTAAGAGTTTGGATAGATGATTGAAAGAGGATTGGTAGTAAGGCGGGGGAATTTGGATTGCAGTTTGGTGGAGATGGAGATTAACAGTTTGGATAGATAGATGATTTGGGATTGAGGTGGGGGGGGGGGGGGGGGGGGGAGAGCGAGAGAGAGAGATTGTTTTGTGTTCCATTATTCATGGTTTTTAATGCTACTGATTATACAAAAACAGAAAATTGGTGGTAGTGGTGATGATGACGGTGACAACAATGATGACAAAACCATAAGCTATAATTGTCACAACAATAATGATGACAACAATGGTGGATTATCAAGAAGAACATGAGAATGATGATGATGTATGGATGATATGCTAATGGAATTGATGATGAATGTAATGGTGGTGGTGGTGGTGGTGGTGGTGGTGGTGGTGGTGGTGGTGGTGGTGGTGGTGGTGATGATGATGATGATGATGATGATGACATTCGCTGTGCAGAGTGGAGAAGGAGAAGGCCGCCCTGAGATCTGAAGTCGACGATCTCCAGGCTCAGATCCAGCACATGGGCAAGAACAAGGTCTGTACCTGATACACCCACACCCACCACACACACATACATACACACACACACCCACACCCACACCACACACACACACACACACACACACACACACACACACACACACACACACACACACACACACACACACACACACATCGGGTGTCATGGATTTTGTTCCTATATATACGACTTGATAAAAAAAACCCACCCCAATACACTACTTATATAATGTTCCATCTGGAAATACCCCCCCAAAATTGACTCGAAATAAAATTTCGACACACACACACACAACAAACCCTAACCCCCTCTCTTGACCTCTCTCTCTTTCTCTCTCTGTGTCCTTGCAGGGCATGTCCGAGAAGATGACCAAGCAGGTGGAGTCCCAGATCTCCGAGCTGAACGCCAAGGTGGACGAGGGCAGCCGCGCCGTCAACGAACTGCAGTCCCAGAAGAGCCGCTTGCAGCAGGAGAGCGCCGACCTCACCCGGCAGCTGGAGGATGCTGAGCACCGCGTCGGCACCCTCAGCAAAGAGAAGTCTTCTCTGGCCAGTCAGCTGGAGGAGGCCAAACGCAGCCTGGAGGACGAAATCCGCGTAAGTGATCAGGAGACTGACCGGGTGCTTGAAAACCCTTGTTTTAATCTGTATAAGGATTACGGTTGCACAGTTTTTACATTTATTTGAGATTGGAAAAAAAGGTTGACGAGGTGACGGTCCTGATATGGTGGTTTTTTCTGACTGTGTGGTCGGTGGGGGGGGGGGGGGGGGGTGGGGTGGGGGTGGGGTGGTTGTAAACAAGAAGATTGGGTAGGGTTGGAAGTGATGGGAAGCAATGTTTTTCTTATGAAATAGACATGGTATAAGCAGAAGCACTTTTGCAAATAAGCTTTTTTTTTTGCATCCAAACTGTACTTATTCATAAAACATAAAGCATAGTTGTTGGTTTCTTATTTATTTACTCTGTGGTTACACAGTTTTTAGACTTTCCACTCTCTTAGAAATATGTTTCTGAAAAAAAACACCTTCTCTTTGTGTCTGCCTGCCTGCCTGTCTGTCTGCTTCTCTGTCTTTCTCTCTCTCTCTTATTTGAAATTATCTTGTTTATTAATTAATTGATTTATTTATGCTTGTTTTCAATCTTTCCCCATGAGGGCCGGGTGTAAAGAAGCCTCTGGCTTATCCATTTACCCTCATTAAAATATTCGAGTTCGAGTTCTCTCTCTCTCTCTCTCTCTCTCTCTCTCTCTCTCTCTCTCTCTCTCTCTCTCTCTCTCTCTCTCTCTCTCTCTCTCTCTCTCTCTCTCTCTCTCTCTCTCTCTCTCTCTCTCTCTCTCTCTCTCCCCCCCTCTCTCTCTCCCACTCTCTCTCCCACCCCACTCCACCAAAAGGAGGGAGAAACCACTAACCTCCCCATTCTTTTTTTTTCATCATTATTATTATTTTAAAAAAAAAATTTTTTTTTTTCTTTTTTCTTTTCCGTCACTCCAGGCTCGTCAGAAGCTGGCCAGCGAGGTGCGCAACCTGACCTCGGACCTGGACGCCCTGCGCGAGCAGCTGGAGGAGGAGCAGGACGGGCGCTCCGACCTGCAGAGGCAGCTGTCCAAGGCCAACAGCGAGGCCCAGCAGTGGCGCTCCAAGTTCGAGGGCGAGGGCGCGGCACGCGCTGAGGAGCTGGAGGAATCCCGCAGGAAGCTGCAGAACAAGCTCTCCGAGGCCGAGCAGGCCGCCGAGGCCGCCCTGGCCAAGGTGGCCGGCCTGGAGAAGGCCAAGGCCAGGCTGCAGGGAGAGCTGGAGGACCTCATGGTGGATGTGGAGCGCGTGAGTTTGGGCTTTTGGAATTTTTGATTTTTTGGGGTTTTTTTTTTGGTTTTGGGTTTTTTTTTGGGTTGGTTTTTGTTTCGTTTTCTTTTTTTTTGGTGTGTGTTGGGGGGGATGTGATGTTTGGGTTGTTTTGTTTTTTTGTGTTGGTTGTGGTTGTGTTGTCGTGGGTTGTTTTTTTTCTTCCTTTTGTGTTGGTTGTGTTGTGTTGTCTGGGGTTGTTTTTTTCTTTCTTTCGTGTTGGTTGGTTGTGTTCCCAACTGTCTGTTTGTTATGTTTTGTTCTCTTTTTTTTGGGTGTAATTATCATGATAACGATGATGGACATTTATCGAGCGTTTTCCTGTCTCTTTTGTTGTTGTTGTTGTTGTTGTTGTTTGCCTCTTTCTGTTTAGGTCTACTTGAGTCATTCCGTTGTGCTGGTTTTTTTCCGTACTTTGTTTTGTCTAGTCAGTACACACGCTTACATGAATCTAAGTACATCACAAGAAGATTAAAGCTAAGATATATAGAGTGCAAAACAAAATACGTGTGTAGTACCTACCTCCCACCCCCACCCCCACACACGCACACACACATTCACACACTCTATTACTACCAATACTTTACATTTCCTCAAACATTCCCTTCCCTCCTCCCTCCTCAACCACCAACTCCACACAACAGCCCACCCGTCCCACCCCGGCCTTAGCCATGACCAAGCCAATCCATCTTTCAACACTTCTTCAACAACACACACACACAAACACACACACACACACACACACACACTCTCTCTCTCTCTCTCTCTCTCTCTCTCTCTCTCTCTCTCTCTCTCTCTCTCTCTCTCTCTCTCTCTCTCTCTCTCTCTACGGATGAGACTATAAACCGAGGCCCTGTGTGCGAACGCACGCAGAACATCTTGCGCACACGTTAAATCCTGTTCCGCTTTTCGAAAGAGTAGGCCATTGTGTGCCGGTGGGTACAGATGACAAAATTTGCAAAACCGCATACACACGGGGACTGGATGTAAAAAAAGCACATGAGTGCTTATTCCATTATCCTCCATATAAAAGAATCAATCAATCAATCAATCAATCAATCAATCAATCTCCCCCTCGCTCCCCCTCGCTCCCTCCTCCCCCTCCCTCCCTCCCCCCCTCCCCCCCCCCCCCCCCCCCCCCTCTCTCTCTCTCTCTCTCTCTCTATATATATATATATATATATCTATATAAAATGACATCTATCTGTCCCGCAGTCCAACGCCAACGCCAACAACCTGGAGAAGAAGCAGCGCGCTTTCGACAAGACAATCGCCGAGTGGCAGGCCAAGGTGAACGACCTGCAGTCCGAGCTGGAGAACGCCCAGAAGGAAGCCCGCGGCTACAGCGCCGAGCTGTTCCGCGTCAAGGCCCAACTGGAGGAGGCTCACGACAGCACCGAGTCCTTGCGCCGCGAAAACAAGAACCTGGCTGGTACGGGCCGAAATGGGATCAAAGTGTGTCTGTGGGAGAGAGAAGGAGAGAGAGAGGGAGAGAGAGAGAGAGGAGAGGGAAGAGGAGAGAGAGGGAGGGATGGAGAGAGAGAGGGAGAGAGGGAGAGAGAGAGGGAGAGAGGGAGAGAGAGAGAGAGAGAGGGAGAGAGGAGAGAGAGAGGGAGGGAGGGAGAAGAGGGAGAGAGAGAGAGGAGAGAGAGAGAGAGGAGAGAGAGAGAGAGAGGGAGAGAGGAGGAGGAGAGAGGAGAGGGGAGGAGAGGGGGAGGAGAGAGAGCGGGAGGGAGGAGAGAGAGAGAGGGGGAGAGGAGAGAGGGAGAGAGAGAGAGAGAGAGAGAAGTTACTTATAATAATTGCGTCAGTATCAACACCAAGGCTATAATTTCTAGACTAACCTTACATTTTAACTTCAACTATATTTACTATAACAGACGCAATTTTGACGTTACTTTCATTTCCATAGCCATTCAGTTTAAATGGCAGTCATGGACACTGCAGCACTGAGGACACATTGACAGGAGCACGCCTTTTCCACTTTCATAGAGGCTATCGTAGAAACACTTACGTTATACTGGCCATCAACTAAGCATGGAGAGAATGACCACGAGACTGCAAGAAAAAACATATTTTCTCTCTCTTTTTATTTTTTTTTACTTGCGCAACTTAATACTATTCTGTTTTTTCTGAACATCGCATGGCATGGCAGCATATTAAAGGAAAAAACCCCAAAACAACCACACACACACACACGTTTAACTCATCCCTTCCAGCAAAATCTGAAAACTCAGGCTAGAAACATTCTACATGGAAAACGCTGCCGACTCTTGCAGACGAGATCCACGACCTCACAGACCAACTCAGCGACGGAGGCCGCAGCGTGCACGAGTCCGAGAAGGCCCGCAAGCGTCTGGAGCTGGAGAAGGAGGAGCTGCAGGCCGCCCTGGAGGAGGCCGAGGCCGCTCTGGAACAGGAAGAGGCCAAGGTCATGCGTGCCCAGCTGGAGATCTCCCAGGTCCGCTCCGAGATCGACCGCCGCATCCAGGACAAAGAGGAGGAGTTCGAGAACACTCGGTGAGTGTGTGTGTGTGTGTGTGTGTGTGTGTGTGTGTGTGTGTGTGTGTGTTGTTGTTGTTTGATTGCTTTGGTTTTGAAGAAGAAGCGACAAGGTTATCATTTTTTCTCTGGTCAGTTATGAAATTGCAGCTGTGTAGTATCAACACATATACATACAGGAATGCGCTGAATGGAGCGCATTATCATTTTTAATTCAGACTGTATTTTCTAAACCCCATCACCAATCGTACAACCCCCCACCCATCTTTACTAACTATAACCATGTCTGTCACTTAGCTAGACCTTTTCCACTGCCACTTAATTAAGCAAACTTTTCTTGAACCCATGAGGGTGAAATGCAAATAAAACTTTAAACTGTCTTTGTTTTTTTAGCCATCCCTGGAGAAATAAAGCTTTTTTTTAAAAAAGAAACCCCCCCAGTGATGATTGAGACATTGACAATGTGCAAAATCCCCAACCCAAACACCTGTAATTGTAAAACCCACGGAGTGTTTCAAACGCCACAAGAAAATAGTAGCCTGCAAGATAGAAAGCAACCAGGATGCTGCTGCTGCTGCTGCTGTAGACACTGACAGGTGTGTCTTTATGGTGTCTTCCTGCAGCCGCAACCACCAGCGCGCCCTGGATTCCATGCAGGCCTCTCTGGAGGCTGAGGCCAAGGGCAAGGCTGAGGCCATGAGGGTGAAGAAGAAGCTGGAGTCTGACATCAACGAGCTGGAGGTCAACCTGGACCAGGCCAACCGTGGCAAGGCTGAGATGGAGAAGACCGTCAAGAAACTGCAGCAGATGATCCGTGTATGTGCTCCTGATCAGGATCTCTGTTTTCGTCTCCGTCTGTCCCCTGTCCCTTTTGCTCTCTGTCTGTCGCTTTCTCTTTCCTTCTTTCTACTCTCTCTCTCTCTCTCTCTCTCTCTCTCTCTCTCTCTCTCTCTCTCTCTCTCTCTCTCTCTCTCTCTCTCTCTCTCTCTCTCTCTCTCTCTCCTCTCTCCTCTCGCTTGTGTGTGTGTGTGTGTGTGTGTGTGTGTGTGTGTGTGTATGTGAGAGAGAATTGTTTGGCTACAGAATCCAGTTAAACTACGACGCTACATGAACAACTACAGCCCACAGATTAGGGTTTGCTGGATGTTACTGGTAATGTGAGTGTAACTGTGAGATGACATTGTGTGATGTAAGTATAGTCACATCCTACTAGTGTAATGTAAGGTGACATTGTACAATGTGAGAGTGACGTTAAAGACGACACATTATGCAACGTGACAGTGACGTTAAAGACGACGACACACTGCGCAACGTGACAGTGACACTGCGCAACGTGAGGGTGACGTTAAAAACGACACACTGCGCAACGTGAGGGTGACGGTGTTGCTGGTGCCGTGTGTTGCGGGCAGGAGGTGCAGTCCCAGGTGGAGGAGGAGCAGCGGGCGCGTGACGAGGCCCGGGAGTCCTACAACATGGCCGAGCGCCGCTGCACCGTGCTTGGTGGAGAGGTGGAGGAGCTCAGGAACGCTCTGGAGGGAGTGAGTGACTCTTTTCCTTCTTTTATTTTGTATCGCTTCGTTTTGCCCTTGGGGTTTTTGTTGTTGTTTTTGTTGTTGGAGAGGGGCTGGGGTGGGGGTGGGGGGTGGGGTGGGTGGGGGGTGGGGGGTGTGATTTTGATGTTTATGAATTTTAATTCCATCATTTTTTGGGGCTGTTGTTTTTTGTTGTTGATTGTGATTAAAAAGTGACACAGCACACTTCATTGGTTTTACGAAAAGTATCAATTCGTGTAGCGAGCAATCAATCAAGCAAACAAGCAAGCTTTAACGTGGAAGTTAGTTTAGTTTCGTTCAATGCGAGAACACCACAGGCGGTAAATAATCAAGCTATTTACACAAATCATGTTCTACTCATTGTTCAACCCAAAATTGCTCATACATTCCAAACCACGCTTTCCAGTCAAAAAAGAAAATCTTCATCAATTTTGGACATATTCCATACCACCTATTCACACACACATTCTTCCCAAGCCAACATCTTTCAACACCTCACATACTATGGTTATAATAGGCATCTTCAAACATCTGATATACTACGGAGATATCAGCATCTTCAAATTTGATAACCTCTTATTATAAACATCTTCAAACATCTGACATACTACACTTAAAAACCGTACAACACTGAACTTTTAAACCTTCACACCAACTTTTCCCCCTCACACCACACACACACACACACACACAAACACACACACACACACACACACACACACACACACACACACACACACACACACACACACACACACACACACACACACACACACACCACACACACACACAACACACACACACACACACACACACACACACACACACACACACAACACACCCACACACACAGACACACACACCACACACACACAACTCTTTCTCCAATAACACCATCTCAACGGGTTCTTCATTCCCTCCTCCTCTACTGTACGACCCGGTCCTCTCCAGGCCGACCGAGCCCGCAAGGCAGCCGAGAACGAACTGACGGACGCCAACGACCGCGTGAACGAGCTGTCGGCCCAGGCCAGCTCCTTCTCTGGACAGAAGCGCAAGCTGGAGGCTGACATCCAGGCCATGCAGACAGACCTGGACGAGATGAACGGCGAGCTGCGTGGCGCTGACGAGCGCTCCAAGAAGGCCATGGCTGATGCCGCTCGCCTGGCTGACGAACTGCGCCAGGAGCAGGAGCACTCCATGCAGGTCCGTGAGGGGCTAGTGTGGTGTGTGGTGTGGGTGTGGTGTGTAGGGGTGGGGGTGGGGTTGGGGGGATGGGGGCAGTTTAGCTTGCTTCTGTTTTCGTGGTGGTTTTTGTTTTGTGTTGTTGGTGTCGTTGTTGTTCTTCTTCTCTGTGTTGTTTTTTCTTGTGTGAGTGTTCTTGTTGTTGTTGTTCTTCTTGTTGTTGTTTTTCTTTTTCTTGTTCTTCTTGTTCTTCTTGTTCTTGTTCTTGTTTTTTCTTGCTTCTTCTTGTCTTCTTTTTTTTGTCTTGTTCTTTGTTGTTGTTGTTTTGTTTTGTTGTTGTTCTTCTTCTTCTTCTCTTATTTTCTTTTCTTCTTCTCCCTCTTCTTATCTCTTTCTTTTATTGGATTCTTTTTTGTTTCCTTTATTCTTGTCCTTTTACTTTGCTTATTTCATGTTTCGTCTTTATTTACGTTGGAGAAAAGATCCAATAAACATCCTGTTCTTAAACATTGCTGTGAGTCCAATGATTTTGTCAAATGTGAAACATTCTATCCCCCAAGCAAGGCCAAAGCTGATCCTTTCTCAAGCCACTGACTTGACCTGAAGAGCAAGGTGTCATCTGCTGTGACCTGACCTGAAGAGCAAGGCGTCATCTTCTGTGACCTGACCTGAAGAGCGAGGTGTCGTCTTCTGTGACCTGACCTGAAGAGCGAGGTGTCATCTTCTGTGACCTGACCTGAAGAGCATTGTGTCATGCTGTCTGTGTGCAGGTGGAGAAGCTGCGCAAGGGTCTGGAGGGCCAGGTGAAGGACATGCAGGTCAGGCTGGATGAGGCCGAGGCTCAGGCCCTCAAGGGAGGCAAGAAGATCATCCAGAAACTGGAACAGAGAGTGAGTACTTTCTTTAGGGACAGAGAGAGAGAGTTATGTTTGGGATGCCTCTGATCGGTTGAATTGTTCATGAAGAAGAAACCAGTTGGGCTTTCTGAGAGAGAGAGAGAGAGAGAGAGAGAGAGAGAGAGAGAGAGAGAGAGAGAGAGAGAGGGAGAGAGTGAGCGAGAGAGAGGTAGAGAGTTGTCAGAAATGTAGGCTACGCTATCTTGTTCATGAAATGAACAGAAATATATACTGCAGTTATTATCATTCCACATGGCAAAACTTTGTGTGTAACAAACACAACAGAAGCTTTTAAAAACTAAACTCATCACTACTTTTGTGTAAAAACACGACACGCTCTCGTAACCTTGCCTTTGCCTGGCATCCTTAGGTGCGTGAGCTGGAGATGGAACTGGACGGAGAGCAGAGGCGTCACGCCGAGACCAGAAGAACATGCGCAAGGCGGACAGGCGTCTGAAGGAGCTGGCCTACCAGACAGACGAGGACCGCAAGAACCAGGAGCGTCTGCAGGACCTGGTGGACAAGCTGCAGGCCAAGATCAAGACCTACAAGAGACAAGTGGAAGAGGCCGTGAGTTTTTTTAGGGGGCTTCTGTAGTCTGTTGTGTTCTGTTGTGTTGTGTTCTGTCCTGGCTTGTGTGTGTGTGGTGTGTGTGTGTGTGTGTGTGTGTGTGTGTGTGTGTGTGTGTGTGTGTGTGTGGATGGTTTGCTGATAAGATCATGGGCTTTGTTTATGCCATTTTTATTCTTGACAGTTGACTGATGGAAGGGTTAACAAATTTGAATGAATATTAAAAGCATAATTTGTTTGTGTTTCCAGATTTTTATTCTGCCAAGGAGAAATGCTTGTTGCTTTACTCTTAAAGAGCACAGAATCATGAAAACATATTTACCAATTACATCTTGATCCACAAAAAACCTTAAGTTATCGAGACCACGGCAAGCTGAGAGATGGTTAGAAAAAACACTTTGATGATGTATAAGCTAGTGTTTCACAGATATTAAAAGTTCTGGTATTTGAACAAGACAACAAGAAGTATACGCTAGTATCTTCAGCTGGTGACTGCTTCTGCACACCCTTTAGCGGCTGGTGCTTGCCTTGCAGGAGGAGATCGCTGCCGTGAACCTGGCCAAGTTCCGCAAGACGCAGAGCGAGCTGGAGGATGCCGAGGAGCGGGCTGAGTCTGCTGAGGGCACCCTGACAAAACTGCGTGCCAAGAACCGCTCCTCCGTCTCTGTCTCCCGCACCTCTGCCAGCCCTGCAGTAAGTGTTGGGGCAGGGTTCTAGTCCCTCAGTGCTAGTATTTTCCTAATGCAGATTACTTTAGCTATCATTATTATTATTTTTATTATCTCTGCTGATCTTTAGTATTGTTATCTATTTTGGTATTGTGCCGGAATCGGGAGTCTGTGCTCGAGTTACAACCCAAAGCAAAGCATCGTTTTTTGCGCAATCTCTGTTTCAGTTCCATTCTTAATGGAGCGAGGATGCCCAGCTTGGGTTAAAGAGTTAAGAGATTGTTGCTATACATGTCACTTAAATCTGGGTTGAAATGAGCACAGAACCATTCTCATCCTTTTTTTATGAATCAGCAAAACTCCTTCAGACAAGATAGACGCAGTGGCACTGCTATCAAAGGGACTAGACTTCAGTATTGCTGTGTTCCGTGGTATTGCCTGTTAGACAGTTTCACATCATTGAAGAAATGTAACTTTTTGAATCTTATGTTTTTTGGCGTTCATTACTGCAAACAGTGAAGTTTTGGCATTTTACCTGTTATTTGTGAATTGGTAGTCCAGGATATCTGAAATGACATAATAATTTTTAAAAAGTCAGCGGAGGTGTGGATTAATATGTGGTAAAAACGAGGTCTGGGGATAACATTGGGAATAACGAATCTTGGGCCGGTTGCAGTCTGGCATTGGTTCTAAGAGAGCCCCAAGCACAGACCGTGCCACCCGTGCCCCCTCTGTCACTTCTTAAGTGAGGTAACCACCCCCACCCCCCATTGCCCACCTACCTGCAGGTAGCTACACTCCAGTTCTGCTGTCACTAGTCCCTCCCCACTTCAGTCTACCAGTTGTTTCTTCCCAATGATAGCAAACATGTAGTTGTGTAGTCACGATGTCTCTTCCCCATCACCCTGTAGAGCAGTTGTCGTGGACATCAGTGCGTAGATCTTTCCTTCTTCCAGCCGTTTGTTGCTATACCTTGTATGTATCTCCTTAACTTTTTATCTGCTGCACACTGTCTTCAATCTAAGAATGTTTCAACTGATAAATCTGGTCGTTGGAGGCAGGGATTGTTTTGCTATCGAGACACACTGTTTGGGTATAATAAGATTTTTTGATGAATCGAGACTAAGCTCTATTATACAGACTTTCGTGCTGGATAGAAACACTATACAGTCATGGAACAACTGTAGGTACGTGGGGAATATGTCTGATTACCATTCTTTGCCATGTGTCAAGAAAATAAAATGTTTGCCAGCCTTCTATACTGGTTGATGAACCGGAAGATGCACAGACGTTGAAATAAAAACATCTTAAAGTTGTTTTAACAGTTAAATAAAGACGATTTCTTATTTTCATGGGTTCTCGTAAAAATCACAGTCTGCCGAATTCATTACTATATTATTTTAACAGCTTGAAATCAGTATTATTGCACACATAGTTATATGCATTAAAATGTATTTGCATATGACACTTGGTGCATTAAACTGCTATCCAACACACACACACACAAAGAGGAACATAATGAGGGTAATGGAAGACTATAGCCCACAATTACTGTATTCATATCTAACCAATATCTTATTTGTTTTATCTCAATAGGCAAGCGCAGTTGTCGAGTAAATACGTAAGTTGGCCTGTATGTGCTCAATCTGGGAACGGGTTTTGGCGTTCTGAAAATGGCAAACGCTATGGACTTTGCGCCTAACTTGTATACTAATGTCTTGCTTTGAACACAGGGCAAATGGACATGGTCGTAAGCTAGTTAACAGTTCTAATCCAGCTGTGTGCAGCTTCGCTGGCCGATACAACACATTGTTTTTTCAAAGTGAACCTGCGGCTATTTTTTGTGGTTTATTTTTTGTGTGCATGGCACTGCTTTTTTAGCGTTTTCAGTCACTTGTCAGTGCATTGCTGGTTCATTTGTGCTTCACCCGCCATACCTGCTCTGCTGTCGACCACGCGCTCCCAATGATGTATAGCAGATAAACTTCAAAATGTTAGCAGTACTGTTTGGGATGAAACTAGCCCCCCCCAAAAGAGTGTTGTGGAGTGCTTGGAAGAGGGAGAGAGAGAGAGAGAGAGAGGAGAGAGGAGAGAGAGGGAGAGAGAGGGAGAGAGAGAGAGAGAGAGAGAGAGAGAGAGAGAGAGGAGAGAGAGAGAGAGAGAGAGAAGAGAGAGGAGAGAGGAGAGAGAGAGAGGAGAGAGCGAGCGAGGAAAAAGATATCATCCCAAGCGAGTAATGTATGTGTATAGGCTATTTACTGTGGTGGTGGTTGTGGCCGCGGTTGATATGTGCCTGTTCTTGTCAACAGCATAAGTAAATCACTGGCCATGGACAGGAAAGCTCAGTCAGTGAGTTGCTTTGCCTCTCTGGGTGGTCCAGACCAAAGTGTTTACCGCCTCTTTCAACATTCCCATATCTATACTCTACCCATGTTACTCCACAATATTTGCCCCATGTGTTCCAGAAAGAAACTTATCCATGTATTCCGGTAAAAGAACGAACATTCCCTTGTGTTCCTGTGAAAAGACTTTTCCTCTTTCAAGATTTTCCTTACAGAAATCCACACGTGTTCCTGTCTCAATTATTGGTTTTCTTTTTTAATAAATGGAAAACCGGCGTGTGTTCCTTTTACCTAAATCTCTCCCCTTGAGTTAAACAGAAAGAACAGAATTTGCCCTTCTCTTTCAGAACCAGAAATATACTTGCACGAATTTCCTTACAAGGAAACGCATTTCAACCCCCCCAACTCCTCCCTTCCCCCTTTGATGTCTTTTTTTCTTCTTCTCTTGTGTTACACCACGAGTGTCACAGCTCTGAACTATCACCTATCCACAACTGTCTTTCTGATCCTTACTGTCGTCTGCAATATTTTGAGGATAATATTTTGACTGACCCGTGTGATTTGAATGCCTCATAATCACCTTTGAAACTTAACTACACCGTTAGGTCTGAGGTAGTGACCGCAGTGTGTGCTGCCTATACATCTTACCTCGTTGTCCCCTTTTGGTTTTTAACGATCGTGAATTTTTGTGATTCCTGTAGAATTTTCTCCCTTTTTTTGTTACATCCGATTTCCTTGTTATGTTTGGGGTTTTTGTTTTATTTGTTCTATTTTGGATTATTATTTTTTGGACTGGATTTCAATGGAAAAAAATGACTGTTGTTGTCACAACCATGAGTGAAACCCATGCATGTGACTCGTGTGTGGTCTTTTCTCTTTTTATTTGATATTTTGTTTTGAAGTGTGCCGTGTGCTGTAGATAGTGTTGGTAATTTTATTTTTTAAAAAAAAGAGATAATTATGTGTAGCAGCAGTGATTTTATTTTTCATCATTGATGATAGTGTGTGTGTGTATGAAAATGTTTTTCATGATAAGTGTAAAGAATAGCAAGAAATCAGCATTGTCATTAGTAGTGAATAAATTTTATCTGCAATGGCTTCAGTCCACATCTCTCTGTCTTCGTTTCTCTCTCTGACTCTTTGTCTTTCACACACACAGACACACACACACACACACACACACACATCACACTACATCACACACACACCTCACACTGACTCATTCACAAACACACACACTCACACTGACTCATCACACACACCACACACACACACACACACACACACACACACACACACACACACACACACACACACACACACACACACACACACCACACACACACACGAGTACAAAGAACACAAAATTATCCTTCAGCTGTCATTTAGCTTTGGCGACGAAAGGCTTACAAATAAATGATGGGAATACTTACTTTTTAACTTGATAGTCTAAGCTTTTCTTTTTTTTAAACTGCAGGAACAGAGATTCTTTTGGCAGTGAGATTCTTCTGTGCCTCTGTCTTTTTGTTTCCACAGAACTCGTCTGTCTTCACACCTGATTCAATGTTGTGTTTCTTCTGATCTGTTACTTTCGTGTGTGCGTGTGTGTGTGTGTGTGTGTGTGTGTGTGTGTGTGTGTGTGTGTGAGTAGAGAGAGAGAGAGAGAGAGAGAGAGAGTAAGAGTGAGAGACAGAGAGAGTGAGAGGGAGGGAAAAGAGCGATCGATCGATCCATCCATCCATCAATTGAATGAGAAAACGAGAGAGAGAGAGAGAGAGAGAGAGAGAGAGAGAGAGAGAGAGAGAGAGAGAGAGAGAGAGAGAGAGAGAGAGAGAGAGAGATTCTGTTCTGTTCTGTTCTGTTCTGTTTGAACCTCTTAGTGCCAAAATAATGAAAGAATTGTATTTTTTCTCTCTCCCCCACGAACAGCCACCCGCCTACATGAATTTCCGTGGTTCCGTGACCGGGCTTACCACTTCCTTCCGATCGGCCTCGCCGTCCAATGAGGGGGACTTAGACGACTAAACTTGGACACCACCCACTTCCCGTCACTGACCAGCCAATAGCAATGCATGTGACAAATCGCCATTAGCTACCAATCTCATTATCAAGGACAGCACTCACGAAAATGTTGACGCCATGACATTGTGGATATGATATCTTATTATTATTATTTTTTTTTGCGTGTGAATGAGTGGACCGAATTTTTGAGGAATGGCGAAGATTTGATGCAAGGATTATTCGAACTATTTTGGAGGGTTTTTTATTTTTTTTAATTTTTTTTTATAGAATGTGGTCAATGAACATGACATTGTTTCTATTTGCTGTTGGTGACTTAATTTTTTTTTTTAAATTTTAGTTTCAAGTCGACCTGGTTCTTCCCTTTCAAGGCTTAGCTTTGATTTGTTCTCTCTTTTTTTCCGTCCGTCTTTTCTGTTTTCGATCTGTCCTTTCAACGCGCATGTGTTCTTTGTGGGGCAGGCCGTTACTGGAAACCGTGTTTGGTTGGTTTTATTGTTTGGAGAGGCAATGTATGTGATACTACTATATACGCTTTTGTCTTTTTACAAGACTTGTAGTGCAATTTGAAGTTTTTAAAAAAAAAAAAGACGGTTTTGCAATAGTGTGAGAGCTCATCTCTTCAACTGTGATGAAGGTTAACGTCTCGTTGGGATCCGGTAATGTGTTTTTTTCTGCTTCTGCAATTCTTGACTGGAATGATCACTCCGTTAGATGTATTGCTTTTTTTGTGTTCATAGTAATGTCCCTTTGGCGTGTCTTTACCAATCATTGGAATTGTTGTATAGAACGTCATAAGCAGTTCCGAAACTAGCAAAGAAGAGCCCCGTTCATTGGACGACGCAGTTTAAAACAGACATGGTTCTCTTTCCGGAAGAGGGCGGATGGCTGTTTTGGCTGTTTCTAGAGAAAAACTGAGAAAAATGTCTTCTTGTAAATTGATTTGAATATTTCAACCTTAATCCAGTACAATAAAGAGTCTGTCCGATTTTATCCCGTTTGTTTGGGGCGTGTGTTTTTATGTGGTATGATTTCTACTGCGTGTATGCAGTTGCTTTCTTTCTTTTCTTTCTGGCGTTCAATGTCTTTGGCTATCCATCTGTGTATATGTCGGTCCATCTACTTGTTCTCTCTTCTGTATCTGCCTACTTCTGTCTGTCTGTCTGTGCGCCTGAATATGTATGGTTTTCTTTCATTCTGTTCCTTCTTCATATCGCTGTCTGTCTCTTTGTCTTTGTCTTTGTCTTTCTTCTCTTCTTTCTCTTTCTCGGATATTCTATTCTTTGTTTTGCTATTCCTTACTCTCCCT
>CM054135.1:69550823-69553323 GCA_028751875.1 Rapana venosa
TGACGTTCACTTGTCCTGTATGACTTAACCTGCCGAGCTCCCCTTCACCCAGAGAGATTTCATTACCTGCCTGCCAAGAGACTGATTTGTTGCCTGTTTTTGTATCAAAAATGGTTGATGGTGGACATGATAGCTCTGTTATCAGTCTCTCCCCAAGCTAAGATTAAGCAGCGTTAAGCATAGTTGCTTCATCAATGGGTGACTGTTCGTGTGCCTGGGCTTCAGCACAGTTTCCCTTGTAGACCTAGCTGTAAATGGGTACCTTCCCTCAACAGAGCATTTTGTGGGTGACCTCCACCAGGGTGTTAAACTGGGGAACCCCTAACGACGACAGAACATCCTGCGCACACGTTAAATCCTGTTCCGCTTTTCGTAAGAGTAGGCCATTGTGTGCCGGTGGGAACAGATGACAGAATTTACAAAACCGCACACACACACGGGGACTGGATGTAAAAAAAGCACATAAGTGCTTATTCTATTATCCTCGATAAAAAAGAATAAAAATAAAAATAAAAATAAAAAGTCTCTGATAGAAGAAAAAAGTATGTTCTTTCGAGCCAGAAGGCCCATAGAGCCGGAGCTTATCCCGGTTTCTGTAGCGTTAAGCGAACTGATGGTTTTTCACCACCCCTGTGACAGGACGCTAGTCTGTCGCCAGATACTTCCCCAGCAGAGCTGGTACCCATTTGTACACCTGGGTGGAGTGAGGAAAATAGGAGTAAAGTGTCTTTCCCAAGGACACAACACCGAGCCGAGCGGGGATCGAACCCGCGACCTCTGGATCACGAGTTGACCGCCTAAACCACTTGACCACGGTGCCTCCCACTGATAGAAGAAGGCAAAGGTGTTTCTATGACCTAGTGTGGTCGTTGGGGAGTGAGGTGTCAGAGACCTTCTATTCTATTCTTTTCTTTTCTTTCGAGGATAATGGAATAACCTATTGCTTTTTTACATCCAGTCCTTGCGTGTATACAGTTTAGAAATGTCATCTATTCCCACCGGCACACAATTGCCTACCCTTCCAAAAAACGGAACGGGTTTTGACGTGTGCGCAAGATGTTCTGCGTGTGTTCGCACACGGGACCTCGGTTTATTGTCTCGTCGAAGGACTTTTGAAGGGAGTGGAGTCGGCACTGATGTTAACTCCAGAGGAAAAATCCAATTGAACGAGATTCGAGCCCGGGTCAGCAGACACGAGCGCATCGCCCTAACCACCAGTTTATCCCTTCCCGCTTCTCTGAGGGTCAGCATCTTGAGGATTTCACTTACACTACTACTACTACTACTACTACTACTACTACTACTACTACTACTACTACTACTACTACTACTACTACTACTGCTGCTACTGCTGCTGCTGCTGCTGCTGCTGCTGCTAAAAACAACAACAACAACAACAATAATAATAATAATAATAATAATAATAATAATAATAATAATAAATAATAAAATAATACAACAACAACAACAATAATACTGATGATAAAAAACAAAATGGTAAAGATAACGAATACTGATTAATTGTGATATGATAATGAGCGAAATAATGGTGACTCATACAGAATAAAATCGATAAAATGACTCCCCTAAAAAAAAAAATGATAATTACCCCCCCCCCCCCCCAACCACACGCCACACCACTTAAAAAAAAAAACAAATTAAAAGTATAAACAAGAAAGAATACTATAGAAAACATGTCGATCATTTGTGTGTATGTGTGATGTGTGTATGTGTGTATGTGTTTGTGTTTGTGTGTGTGTATGTGTATGTGTGTATGTGTTTGTTTTTTGTGTGTGTTGTATGTGTGTATGTGTTTGTGTTTGTGTGTGTTGTATGTGTGTATATGTTTGTGTTTGTGTGTGTTGTATGTGTGTATGTGTTTGTGTCTGTGTGTGTGTTATTACAGGTACATGATAACAATGAAGAATAATAATAATATATGGAATTTATATAGCGCTGAATCTTGTAAAAAACAAACAAATCGAAGCGCTTGCACTCAATCATTTACAGGCATGCAACTCTCCTTAAACATAATGAGCAACAGATTTCAAATCCATGCGCGCGCACTACGCACGCACACGCACGCACACACACACACAAACACACACACACACACACACACACCACACACACACACACACACACACACACACCACAACACACACACACACACACACACACACACACACACACACACACACACACCACACACACACACAACACACACACACACACACACACACACACACACACACACACACACACACACACACACACACACACACACACACACACACACACACACACACACACACACACACACGGAACAACACTTAGAAGGTGAAAGATGCTGTTGAAAATTAGGGACAGATATGTGGGGGGAAAGTCTCAGTAGGAAATAAATGTGTTTGAGGCTGGATTTGAAGGAATCAAGTGAAGGCTTTTGACGAAGTGAAAGAGGGAGGTCATTCCAGGTGGATGGACCAGAAACAGAGAAGGA
>CM054135.1:69558323-69570823 GCA_028751875.1 Rapana venosa
GTGAGCCAGCTTTAATAAATAACGCCAAGGATAACGCACTGCTGTCAAATCTCTTCAGTTGTCCATGAGCGTGCCTTGTCTCATCACCAACATGTAGACATGCTTGAGCGCATGCCTGTCACTTTCAAATTGTCCTTGAAAGTTTGTCTCACACCAACATAGTAGACCTATGTTGAGCATAGTGGCCATTATACACGATCTGGTCCTCAGTATACTCACCACATACACACTTCATGACACTCCACATACACACAAACACACACACACACACACACACACACACACACGCACGCACGCACGCACGCACGCACGCACGCACGCCACCACGCACCACACACACACACACACACACAAAAGCTCTGCTTGTATTCGGGTACGCAATATATGTATACATACACATATCACACAAACATATCGTACATGTCAACACACACACACACACACACCACATAACACACACACACACACACACACACACACAGAGTCATATGCATACACACACAGAGGTAAACAATGCATGATAACATTTTGAAAATCCAAATGTGAGGTCTCAATATGAGGCAGCAGTTTAAAAAGAACAACACCCCTCCCTCTAATGAAACAAAACAAAAGAAACTCCCATCAACAATGTATGCTTCAAAATCGCAGTTCAACCATGCTGGTCACACTTTCGTATTACTGTTGTTAACATTTATTTGTTTTTCCCTCCTTTTTCTTTTATATGATCCTTCTTTTTTTCTCCTTCTTCTTCAGTTACGTAATTTTTTGCTCTGATTTCCTTCTTTTTCTTCTTTTTTTTTTTATCCTTATTGCTCATTTCGTTTCTTCATCCACCTCTTTTATTTTATTTTCCTCCTTTACTTCTCCTTGACCCTTCCGTTTCTCTTCAAAAGTTGTTTTCAAAATTCCTTTTTGCCATCTTTTTCCACAGTCAGTTTTCCAAAAGGTTTGCCAAACTATAGCGATTTTGCCAAAGAGTTTTGCCGAAAGCATTTGCCAAAGCCGTTTGCAAAAGTCTTTGCCGAAAGTCGCTTGCCGAAGTCATTTTAACGTGTCAATCTAGTTTTCGTATGTTGCTTGGACCTTTTTTCTCTAGGAGGTTTTCCACTGATGTATTAGCTATTTTCTTGATAATTGCGTATTGCCTGTGGCTTTGAAAGATTTTTTTCCCACAGTATTAGGCCAACACCTACACAATTCGCATTGCCCACTGGCATACACACAACACACACCACACACACCACACATCACACAACACAAAACCACCACACAACAACAAAGCACCAACAAACACACACTTTAACACACAACACACGACCATTACAGCGAAACATTAGCACACACATAAGCAAATAAAATAAATCAGACAAAACATGTAAGAAACACAACCACAAAACACAAACACACACCATACACACATCACATGCTACACAAAACACTGACACACAATCTAGTGTGTATACACACTATTACTCCTAAACACTTAATAACTAATACACACACCACCGATTTGGATTGCTAATTTCCCATATTTCGATCAATCAACGGCACCGAACAAGCAAAAACAGCTGTAGCCACATGATTAGCAACGAACTACCAACATTTAGCAAAACCATTTGGACCGAAACACTCTCTAATCTGAAAACTTTTCAGGAAACGATAATACAATAATGCTTTCTTATTGGTGCTTCGCTGAGAACACTGGCATATGCTTGTTGTTAATAAACTATTGCACTCTGAATGGTTTCTTAAGTCATTATACTGGGTATTTTCCCATCATTTTTTAATTCTATTTGCCTATTTCATCTTTCGATCAATCAACTGTCACCATCCAACAACCCAACCAACCCATCCCAACCTCTCTCATCTCAAAGATCAACCAGATATTGAACTAAACCAACCAACAACCAACTAACCCCAACAACCAACTACAACTAACGAACAACCAACTAACCAACCAACCCACCAACCAACAACAACCAACCAACAACCAACCAACACCAACAACCAACCAACCAACCAACCAACAACCAACCAACACATCTCTCTCTATGCCTCTCTCTGAAATTATTCTCCAGTCATATACTCGTAATACTAATAATGTTGTGTTATTTGCGCGTGATGTGTTGCCCTACTGCTTTTCTCAAATCCACCTGTGATTGCCATAGATATGGCTTATCTTGAATGGTATCATTTATACTGAATTGATATCTCTCTCTCTCTCTCTCTCTCTCTCTCTCTCTCTCTCTCTCTCTCTCTCTCTCTCTCTCTCTCTCTCTCTCTCTCTCTCTCATAAGGTCTTTCATGTATATTGGTGATACTAAAGGCATTATCATAGCATTGTTACCCCTCGTAAAGTCAAATTCTACACATAAGGAACTAATCGAATGTTTAACTGATTCTTTCTTCCAGAAAAGATAATCGAATCCTGTAGGCTAAGATGTCTTAAAATGTTTATCTCTTTATCTTTTGTTTTATAACAAATTCTTTTTACAAAATCTTTGCAGAGACTCTAGATACTATCTCCTCGGAAACTGTGAACACCTCGCCACAGAAACCAGATTAAGTCTAGAAGAACGATCAGATAAGCACTCTAGTGAATCATGAAAAACCCCCCCATCAGATCATTGAACAGAGAGATGAGGTATCAACTTCCCAACAGGTACGGGGTACCACTCCCATCAACTATTCAAGAAACCGGTGCAATAAAACCTCCAGGTGTGAAGAAAACTCAATACCGCACAAGTCCATGATTTAACAAAAAAAGGGTTGGGTCTCAGCCATTTAGAAAGACTAATGATGAAAAGTAACCCATTCTAGAATTAATAAGTGGTTTTAGTGCGCGTTAACGTGGGTGCATGGACAGACATAAACCAAGTGCACATGTGAACACCACACCAGACATTATCAACCTGTGTGCGTAGCCAGAGACCTGAGTCGTCAGCAGGAAGAAATACTCACAACAGAAAATAAAATAAAAAGTCACAAAAAAGAAACAACATAAACAATATCCCTGACAGTTTTGTTTTAAGGCTGGTATGTTTTATCATTGCTTCACTTTGCTGGCTCGCATTTGATCGTAGCGCTCCACCAGCCGGTAAAAGGGCAACTAACTCGGGCTTCACAGGGGGCGCCAGTTCCTCTTCCGGTTCAAAGGGGTCTTCCTCTACCTCCTTGACCGGGGATTTGAGACCCTCGTCGATAACTTTGAGGATGTCGTAGCGCCGAACTTTGCGCAGCGTCTGCCGAAGGTCCTGCACGTTGGCCCGGGTGTGGTGGCGTCTCCACCGCTGCAGAGCATGCACCGTCAGCTGGGCGGCAGAGGAGCGGGCCCACAGGTCGCGCATGTCCACGATGTCGCGCTCGATGGTCTCCTGGCCGCGGTGGGGGTGGAAGGGGAGGTGGCGGTAGAAAGACACCCAGTCTCTTTCGATGCGGGCACTGATGATCTTGCAGGCTCTGGCCATGGGGTCTGGAACAACACAGAGAAAAAAAATGGGGAAGTAAGTAAGTAGGGATATTTTGGGCATCTCATTTCTCTAATGAAAGCTCTAAGCGCGTAGAATAATAATAATGCATCGGAATATTATATATGCATCTATTTCTAATAACTAAGGTATAAACATATATAAGGATTATACAGGGTATCGAACAAAAAGACAAATGCATATAGGTGCACGGCGCGAGCACACACACACACACAGCACACACAAAATACACACAGAAACACGCACACACACGCACATACACATAACACACACACACACACACACACACACACACACACACACAACACACACACACACACACACACACACACACACTTCATTCTATCCCATTCTCTTCGGTACAGGTTGGTGAGGGAGGTAGGGTGTAGGATTCATATAGCTTTTGCAGTTCCTTTCATACTACTCTGAGGACAGTAACTCAGACAAATATTAAGGAAAAGATGCAGACACACAGCTACATAGTTTTGCGATATCATAGGTTTTTGTTCTCTTAAAAAGATGTAAAGGTTGAGGTTTTTCAAAACTTACAGATAGATCGCTGTGTTGGAAGGAGGATGATGTGAACACAAACGACAACGGATCATTTTTGCTAGCCTTGGACAGAAACATGACGTACCTAGCTGGACGTATGCTTAGTGATATGTTTAGTTTGTCTTCCCTTTTACTTGAAAGCACAACTAAAGAAATGGACAGAAAATATGACAGAAAAATTGTAAAGGCCTCTCTCTCTCTCTGTGTCTCTCTGTGTCTCTCTGTCTCTTCTGTCTGTCTCCTTCCTTCCTTCTTCTGTCTTCTCTCTCTCTTCTCTCTCCTCTCTCCCTCTCTCTCCCTCCCTCCCTCTCTCTGTACCCTCCCCACCCCTCTGGAATTTGACATTTAAATTAAAAAAACAACAACACTGCTTAAAGAGCTTGCTTATCGAAATCATGCTCAAAATGCTATTTGTGATGCTAATAATGACGACGACAACAACAACAACAACAACAACTAACGACAGGACAACAACGATGACGATAGAGAAGACGATGACAGTAACGACGTTAAGGACGACGACGATGATGATAACGATGACGATAGAGAAGATGACGACCGTGATGCAGACAGGCACCTTTGTCTTCGCCCTTGGCGGTCCTGGTTCCGAAAGGCACGCTGTAGTACAGTTTCTCCGTGGCGTCACTGGCTGTCTTGCACAGCAGGATCTTGCGGGCTAACTGGGTAGCTTCCTCCATCTCTGTGTATTCCTGCAGAAACGACATGAATGAATAAAACACACACATGCACGCATGCACGTACGCACACACGCACAAACACGCGCACAGACGCACACGCACACACGTACACAAAGAGATAGAAAGTGAACTCCAGAAGACCCAAGTCAGAGACGTTTTACGCTAAAAAAAGGATTCAGTGATTTGTTTATATGTCTTCTGTTTGAGTAGTTCATATGCAGATTGGCACATGCACACTTGCACGCGAGCGCAAGCACTCACACATACACGCGTGTGCGTGTGCAAGCACGCACGTGCACTCACGTACGCAGGTTCGCACCTATGCACGCACACATTTTTTTGTCATTAGCCTCGAGATAAAAGAATAAAGAAAACACCACACACATCCCGATGTGCACCACCATACATAAAGCACACACAGAGAGAGAGTAGAGAGAGAGAGAGAGAGAGAGAGAGAGATAGAGAGAGAATTGAGTGAGGGAAAAAGAGAGAAAGAAGATTAGAGAGGGAAAGAGAGAGAGAGGAGAGAGAAGAGAAGAAGAGAGAGAGAGAGAGAGAGAGAGAGAGAGAGAGAGATTGAGAGAGAGAAGAGAGAGAGAGAGAGAGAGAGAGAGAGAAAGAACAGACAGACAGACAGACAGACAGACAGGCAGACAGAAATAGAGACAGAGACAAACAGTAGACAAAATCAAAGAGGCAGACAGACAATCAGACAGAGAAAGAAAGACAAGACAAGTCAAAAAATACAGGCCAACAAAAAGTGGCGGCAACAAGACAACTGCAATAAAGCCACACCACCACCCACATTCACCGTTACCTGTTCCTTGACGTTGCGCTCCTCCTCGGCTGCCTTGAGGTCCTTGCGGGTCGTGGACAACTCCTTCTGGGCCTTGTCCAGCAGCTCCAGCTTGGCGTCCACCTGGGCCAGCTTCAGCCGGACCTGGCAGAGGGCCCTGCTGACCCCGGGGTACTTCTCCTTCAGGATCTTCAGTCACTGGTCAGGCTGTCGTAGCTCTCTGTGGAGGAGTCACTGCTCTCGGAGGAGGAGGTGTGCTGCTGCTTCTTCAGCTTGTCCCTTCGCTTCTCTTTGAACTCCATCTCCAGGTCCATGTCGTTCAGCGGTGTGTGTGTGTGTGTGTGTGTGTGTGTGTGTGTGTGTGTGTGTGTGTGTGTGTGTGTGTGTGTGTGTGTATGGACAGATTGAAAATTAGCGGGTTTTATTTTTGGTGGTCTGGGTGCGTGTGTAGGTGAGATGAGCTTAAAGAACTATTCGTATTGTGGCAGTAAAATAAAGGTCAAGGTGTCCCATAACCTATGCGGCTGTTTGGGGAGCGAGGTGTAAAAGACCTCAGCTTCTCTAGGGGCCAGCATATTAAGAGGGTGGTATCTATCTCCTCTCCCTCACTGCCTTAACTTCCCTGTCCTTAATGAGGGCTGGTGCCCAGACTTCTGACAAAATGCTGTTATGCTGAGGTTGTCCTCAGATTTGACAATCCCTTAGCAAAACAGCTTGTATTCTCCAGTAAAGGAGATAAAAAAAATCCTCTGAAGTCGTAGTATAGCTGCCTATATGTCGAGATACTTGAAAAGAGCCGTATACGCAAACTTCATATTCTGTCTGTATTTACAAAATCATAATTATAAATCCCAGGTGGAACGAGTGAGTCAGAGTGCATATTCTAGGTGATACCCAGGGAAACACGCAAGAAGAAGAAGAATGCGAAGAAGAGCAACAACACATCGTGTTAAAAAGGAGAAGAATGAGAAGAATACAAAGAAGACGAAGAATGGAAAGAATGCAAAGGAGAAGAAGAACGAAAAGAATGCGAAGAAGAAGAATGCGAAGAAGAAGAATGCGAAGAAGAAGAAGAAGAATGCAAAGAGAAGAAGAAGAATGCAAAGAAGAAGAAGAAGCAAAGAAGAAAGAACGCAAAGAATGCAAAGAAGAAGAATGCGAAGAAGAAGAATGCAAAGAAGAAGAAGAATGCAAAGAAGAAGAAGAGGGACGCGAAGAAGAAGAGGAAGAAAAAGAGGAAGAAGAAGAGGAAGAAGAAGAATTCGAAGAAGAATGCAAAGAATGCAAAGAAGAAGAATGCAAAGAATACAAAGAAGAATGCAAAGAAGAAGAAAAAGAAGAAGAAGACGGCGACGACGACAACCCCCACCCCCACCATCACCCCCACCCCCACCCACCCCCACCACCACCCACCACCATCACCACCCACCACCACCCATCACCCACTACCACCCCCCCCCCCCCACCCCCCACCCCCCTCACCCCCCCCACCACCACCCACCACCCACCACCCACCACCAACCACCCCACCACCCACTCACCCACCCACCCCACCCACCACCCCCCACCACCACCACCACCCACCACCCCCACCACCACACCCACCACCACCACCACCCACCCACCACCACCACCCACCACCACCCCCCACCACCCCCCCACCACCACCCACCACCCCCACCCACCCCCAAACCACCCTCCCCCCACCACCAACCACCACCACCCTCCCCCCCCCCCCCCACCCCCCCCAAACCACCACCATCAGCATACCGTGTTGACGAGGGAGACCTCCTCAATCCTCAGGCTGCTCTCCTTCTCCTTCATGTGGTCCACAGAATCCTTCAGCTTGGCGTGGTCACTCTCCACTTTGGTCAGCGAGTAGGTCAGCGTGTGACACCGCTGCCTCATCTCCCTCAGCACCTGACCCAGTAGTGGGTCAACGTATAATATTATCATCAACTATACTGGCATTAAATAATAATAATAATAATAATGATGATGATAAACAACAACAACAACAACAACAATAATAATAATAATAATAATGTATGGATTTTTTTCCATTTTTTTATGCGTGTGAGTGCGTTTTAAAATTTTTTTGTCAACTGTTCCCACCGGCACACAATGGCCTACTCTTTCGAACAGCGGAACAGGATTTAACGTGTGCGCAAGATGTTCTTCATGCGTTCGCACACGGGGCCTTGGTTTATAGTCTCATCCGAAGGAGTTTGACATTCAGTTCGATTTTTTTGGTCAAACTGGGAAGAAAGGGCGAGGCTGGGAATCGAACCCAGAACCTCACGGTTTACTTGTTGGCAGGCAAACGTCTTAACCATCCTGCCACCTTCCTTCACATTATAGTGATGATGATGATGATGATGATGATGATGATGATGATAAATCCCTGAAGTCGGAATGCGGCTACCTTCATGGTGAGCCCTAAACAGTCGCATATATAAAATATCACCTTTCGTGAACCTCGGAGCTCTAGCCGAGGAATGAAAAAAAAATGATGATGATGATAATAGTAGTATTAACAATGATGATGATGATCGTGAAGAATGTTTCAATTACCTATATTCGCGAGTACGAAAGTCTTAGGCATTACAATAGCCATTATGTGCAGCAAAATCTAACAAAATTCAAAAGTAAACAAGTTGATGTACACACACACCCACACACACACACACACGACACACAGCACACACACACACACACAACACACACACACACCATTGTAGGCCATTGTGTGCCGGTGGGAACGGATGACAAATTTTAAAAAACTGCATACACACGGGAATGAAAAAACCACATGAGTGCTTATTCCATTATCGTCGAAATAAAGAATACAATTAAAATTAAAAACCCTACCTACACTCCCCCCCCCACACCCACCACCACCACCACCACCACCACCACATACACACAACAACAACACAAAACAACACAACACAAACAACACACACACACACACACACACACACACACACACACACACACCACACAACACACACACACAAACACACACACACACAACACACACACAAAACCCCCACACAGAGCAACCCCCCCCCCTTCCTCCCCCCTCATCACCCCAACCCCCACGACACACACACACACACACACACACACACACACTCTCTCTCTCTCTTACCTTCATCTTCTCTTCTTTGAGTTTCTCCATTTCCGACAGGTCATTTTTGACGAAGACAGCGTAGGTCTCATCGGTCTTGAGCCAGAGGGACAGGACAGACAGGGCGCTGCGTATGTGCGTGCATGCGTCAGCAAACATCACCAGAAACAGCAGCTTGGTGACGTCAGCACGCGAGCAGAAGGTGGCCACAGGGGGGCTGCAAAAACAACAGGTCAGGTTGTCCTAGTGAAGCCACATCCCCTCTGCCATTTCTTCACATTATTTGTGTTTTTGTTATATCATATTATAATTATGTTATGTGGAAGAATACTAAAGAACATTACAGAGAGATTTAGATTTTTTTTTTTAGAATACCGTAGAGTATCGTAGAAGCCTATAGAATCTTTTGAAATTTCGTAGATCATTCCAGAAATATCTATAGCATTTTAGAATACTGTACATAATTCCGAGAAACGTCTAGAACTTCTTAGAATACCGTAGAACATTCCGGGAACCTTTAGAGAAACATTCCAGAAACTTCATGACTCAAAATGAGCCAAAATACATGTGCAAACTAAAGGAAACGATGTATATATAATCTCGACAAAACAAATACGAAATCATTGACATAGGCATCAATAAGCAAAGAATGTCACCTGTGAAAAAAGATCCCCCACAAAAGGGGCTTTTTCTTTTGTAGATCGACATAGCAATCTTCGTACTAGGAAAACTGAATCTGAATATGCCACTTGAGCAAACGCAGAACACCTACCGTTGTATCAAATAAATAGAATGCTTTGTCAGTGACAGATAACTGATATCTCCCATTTCAGGTGATTTTAAATGAAATTTTTAAAAAAGTAAACACTGAACCCATCATTTTTTTTGCGGTCTTTTATTTTCCTTATAACAACAATCATGTGTGGAGTCATCAGCAAAGGAATACAGGCAGTTCTTAGATGATTATCTCTTCCAGCTTTTTCATGACTTGTCTGGCATCAGTTTATTTCCTCAAACCCCTAAACCTATCACACGGTATATTCTTTAAACTTGGTTATAAACAGCTGCATTCTTCTGTATAGCACGATATAGATTATACACTACATAGTCCAGAAACTGACATCGCAGTGCGGCCTGTAAGTAGCATCTTCTGTAATCTGGTTTGCTGGTTGAGACATTCGGAAGAGTAGGCCATTGTGTGCTGGCGGGAACGGATGACAAAATTTACGAAAGCGCATGCACACTTGGACTGGACGTTAAAAAACCACATAAATACTTATTCTATCATCCTCTAAATTTATAAGGAAAAAAGACATAAACGGACCAAAAAAAATATGTGATTTAATTCTAGTCCAAAGATGAACATTTACCCCCAATTCTTTAGATCTTGAGGTCTTCATGATAAATACACCACGATAAATTCATGAGCATCAATGTAGCACACACACCTACCCTCTCCTATCAAGCTTATCCCTTATACTTACCCCCTCCCTCCCCCTACACCTCCATAAAAATGTCCCAGCCTCGCCCCCCCTCCCGTCCCCGGTCTCCCATCCCCACCCTTTCCCCCTTCTCCACCTTCCGTAACAACAATGTCCCCGGGCTGACCTATAACACCAGTGTCCCCGGGCTGACCTATAACACCAGTGTCCCCGGGCTGACCTATAACACCAGTGCCCCCCGGGCTGATCCATAACACCGGTGTCCCGGGCTGACCTATAACACCAGTGTCCCCGGGATGACCTATAACACCAGTGTCCCCCCCGGGCTGGTCTACAACACCAGTGCCCCCGGGCTGACCTATAACACCAGTGTCCCCCGGGCTGACCCACAACACCAGTGCCCCCGGGCTGACCCACAACACCAGTGCCCCCCCCCCCCCCCCCGGGGGGCTGGCCTACAACACCAGTGTCCCCCGGGCTGACCTATAACACCAGTGTCCCCCGGGCTGATCTATAACACCAGTGCCCCCGGGCTGACCTATAACACCAGTGTCCCCCGGGCTGAACCTATAACACCAGTGTCCCCCGGACTGACCTATAACACCAGTGTCCCCCCCCCTCCCCCCGGGCTGACCTATAACACCGGTGGCCCCCCGGGCTGACCTGAGCATGCTAAGGGAGATGCCGGTGGTGCAGAACTTGCGGTAGAGGGATCGGGCGGACTGGATGCTGTGCTCAGCCTTGGCCTTCCACAGGTCTATCTGCTCCGTGTAGTGGGCAGGCGTCTCCAGGTAGCAGTCCTTCTCAGGGTCGTAGAAGCTGACGCAGTACCTGGTGTGGGGCAGTCAGTTTTGTGAGCAAGACAGAACGGATGAAGTGCTGGCTGAGGAGGGGCACAAACGTGGGAAGGAGAAAGAAGAAGAAGAATGAAGAAGAAGAAGAAGAAGAAGAAGAATGAAGAAGAAGATGAAGAAGAAGTAGAAGAAGAAGAAGAAGAAGGAGAAGAGGAGAGAAGAAGAAGAAGAAGAAGAAGAAGAGGAGAGAAGAAGAAGTAGAAGAAGAGGAAGAAGAAGAAGTAGAAGAAGAAGAAGAAGAAGAAGAAGAAGAAGAAGAAGAAGAAGAAGAAGAAGAAGAAGAAGAAGCGGAGAGAAGAAGAAGTAGAAGAAGAAGAAGAAGAAGAAGAAGAAGAAGAAGAAGAAGAAGAAGAAGAAGAAGAAGAAGGAGAAGAAGAAAAAGAAGAAGAGAGAAGAAGAAGAAGAAGAAGAAGAAGAAGAAGAAGAAGAAGAAGAAGAGAGAAAGAAGAAGAAGAAGAAGAAGGAGAGAGAGAGAAGAAGAAGAAGAAGAGAAGAAGAGAAGAAGAAGAAGAAGAAGAAGAAGAAGAAGAAGAAGAAGTGAGAAGAAGAAGAAGAGGTGAGAAGAAGAAGAAGAGGAGAGAAGAAGAAGAGGAGAGAAGAAGAAGAAGAGGAGAGAAGAAGAAGAGGAGAGAAGAAGAAGAAGACAAGAAGAAGAAGAAGAAGAAGAAGAAGAAAGAAGAAGAAGAAGAAGAAAAAAGAAGAAGAAGAAGGAGAGAAGAAGAAGAAGAGGAGAGAAGAAGAAGAAGAAGAGGAGCGAAGAAGAAGAGGAGAGAAGAAGAAGAAGAAGGAAGAAGAAGAAGAAAAAGAAGAAGAAGAAGAAGAAGAGAAAGAGGAAGAGAGGAGATTTATTTATTTATTTATTTTATTCTTTTATTTCGAGGATAATGAAATAAGCACTCATGTGCTTTTTTTCACAGAGAGAGAGAGAGAGAGAGAGAGGAGAGAGAGAGAGAGAGAGAGAGAGAGAGAGAGAGAGAGAGAGAGAGAGAGAGAGAGAGAGAGAGAGAGAAAGAAGGCTCAATGGAGGAAAAGATGGAAGAAAGTGCGCTTGCGAACGCACACACACACACACACACACACACACACCACACACACACACACACACACACACACACACACATACACACACACACACACACACACACACACACACACACACACACACACACACACACACACACACACACACACACACACAAGCAAGCGCGTGGCACAGTGATGGACTCACGCAGTATGAAAATATTTGACAAATGCCAGTTGAAGCCACATCAATAAAATAAAAAGAAAAAAAGTGGAGATAGAAAATAAGAAAACGACAGAAAGAAACAAACATAGAACAAGAAGAATTAGAAAGAAAGAAAACGACGCAAACTGGCAAGTACAGGTAATAATAATAATAATAATGTATGGAATTTATATAGCGCTGAATCTTGTAAAGCAACAAATCAAAGCGCTCAGATTTTATTTCATACCACTTTAAGTCATGGCAGATTTCTCTCCGTGAAATTCGGGCTGCTCTCCCCGGGGAGAGCGGGAG
>CM054135.1:69585823-69590823 GCA_028751875.1 Rapana venosa
TGTGTGGTGTGTGTGTGTGTGTGTGTGTGTGTAAGTGTGATGTGTGTGAGTGCGCGTGCGTGCATGAGTTTTGTGTATGTGCGTGCGTGCGTGTGTGTGAGCGTGCGTGCGCGTGCGTGTGTATGTGTGTGTGCGCGCGCGTGTGTGTGTGTGAGATTGTGTATGTGTGAGCGTGCGTGCGTGGGTGCGTGCGTACATGCGCGCGCGCGTGTGTATGTGTGGTTTTGATTACTTTGAATTGTCTTGGCTCATTACATATCTCATATTAAAAAAACAAAAAAAACCAAACATTTTCTTTTCACAGGCTTTTCAACAAAGACTCTCTTTTTCGGCATTTGTGTAAGATTGAATTGTTTGTTTTTTCTTTCTGTTCCTCGGCTAGAGCTCCAAGGTTCACCAATACTGAGATTTTGCGTATGCGGCCGTTTTTGCCCATCACGAAGGTAGCCGCATTCCGACTTCGGGGATTGATAGTTATTTGTATGAATAGAAGTAACTTTTTGTATTTGTTTAGAACTATTTATATTCGTATGATAATCTTACAAATTTTGATTTGATTAAATCCTAATAAGTCGATTTTGCTGCAGCATTATGTTAAAATTAAAAAAAAATCAGTTACAAACACGGAGATGAGATTATAGTTTGATCCATCTCAGCTCGTTTCTTCGTGGTCCTTTCCTGACCACAGGTGGCCCCGTAAACTCTTGGCTATTATATTATGGTTTCCTGATGAGCTTTTTACTGTTCTTCCCTTCCCCCCTGCGTTCTATATATCTTAGTTAGGTGTGTTTGTAGACTACCTGCTGTGTGTACTAGAGGAGAGTAGGAAAGAGAGAGAGAAAGAGAGAGAAAGAGAGAGGGAGGGAGAGGGAGAGAGACAGAGAGAGAGGGAGAGAGACGGAGGGATAATATATATATAATATATTTATATATAGAAGAAGAGAGAGAGAGAGAGAGAGAGAGAGAGAGAGAGAGAGAGGAGAGAAGAGAGAGAGAGAGAGAGAGAGCGAGAGAGGAGAGAGAGAAGACAGACGAGAGAGAGAGGGAGAGAGAGAGGGAGAGAGAGCGAGAGAGATGAGAGATACAGACAGACAGAGAGACAGACAAAGAGACAGACAGACAGACAGTCAGAGAGACATAGAAATCGAACCCAGTCCTATTGTTTATAGTCTTACGAACCACAGAATCAAAATCAGGGCTGTCACCTTGCAAAAGTTTAAATCTCAGATGAAAACGGTATGTACAGCATGATACAAATTAAAAAACAAGTTTATTAACAGCACGTCTTCTGTCATTCCACGTGTCAACACCTGAGCCAACCATAAGGGTCAACCCAGGACGGTCACCGCATTATGGGAGAGCCACATAAACGACTCATAAAATGGGATAAACCTATACCCGAACCCGCGAAAACAAGCTTGTTTGTAGTTAAGAACTAAGACATGTCAACTCGTATCAAGCAGAAAATGTCTGATTCTCTCAGGAAGTTTAAACATGTTGTCGAGTGGAAGATCGCGAAACGACAGGGTGGGGTGTGAGGGTGGGGGAGGGAGTACACACACACACACAGACACAGACACACAGACAGACACAGACACACACACAAACACACACACACACACACACACACACACACACACACCACACTACCACCCCCTCCTCCCTTTTCAGTTACCTACTCGTCTAATATCACTAAGACGTTAAACTGAAGATTACTGCAGAGAGAGAGAGAGAGAGAGAGAGAGAGAGAGAGAGAGAGGAGAGAGAGAGGAGAGAGAGAGAGGAGAGAGAGAGAGAGAGAGGGGGGGGGGAATGTTCATTACTAAGTTACTGGATCAGTGCTCTGCAGAGAACACACCTGCCTAGAAAGCAAAAAGTTCCGGGTTCGATCCCTTGGTTTGTGCCAGAAACTTCCCCTTCCATGTACTAGACCGTGAGTGGCGGTCTGGGTACTTGTCTTTCATATGAGACTATAAACCGGGGTTTCCGTGTGCGGCATGCATTAAGCACACGTAAAAGGACCCACGGCAACAAGAGAGTTTTCCCTGACAACATTCTGTAGAAAGGAGTCATTTCCGATAGGGAAACAAATACACATTCAGCAGGAAAAGAAAAAAAAAAGGTAGCCGCTGTTCTTGTGGCGACGCACCCCCCCCCCCCCCCCCCCCCCCCCCGGGGGAAGAGCAGCCCGAATTCCACACACAGAAATCTTAAAGTTGTATACCAATACAATACTTGCAAAAGAGTTTAGAATAATGATGTGAAGCCACCACTGCCGGGAATAGACACACGATTATCAGGTAGACCAGCCCAGCAATCTGTTCCAGCAGACTGTTATTACCTGCACGTGTGCGCACCATCATTGTGAAACTACTCACACCTTTTAATCTGTGGGTCTTTTTCTCCAAGTCAGTGACAGCACGCACACCTGCAGACGATAACACCGCTGTCTTCGATCACAAGGTGTCAGTAGGGGGGGCAGGAAGGAGATCGATCAAAGATCAATTGCATGAAGTTTAAAGGCGAGTGGGATTGGCTTTAAGAGGTGAAGTTTAAATGATTTTCGGCAGGGCTGTTAAGTTGTTGATGGTAGGTTTGCCACTGGTATTATTAATTTTTGTTTGTCGTGGAGGTCTTAGTCTTCTCTGTGTCTGTCTTTGTATCTGTCTTTCCCTCTCTGTATGTCTGTCTCACTGCCTCTGTTTGTTTGTCCTATTGAGTCCCTTATTGTGTTTTCTGTGATGGGATTCAGACAAAGTACGTATAAACTTGAAATCGAACTTGGGAGACATAGAGGAATCACAAATAAAAACCAAACATCAATCAGTCAACTAACCATCCAACCAACCAACCAACCAACCAGCCAAAACAACCAGCCAACTAACTAACTAACTAACTAACTAACTAACTAACTAACTAACTAACTAACTAACTAACTAACTAACTAACTAACTAACTAACTAACTAGCTAACCAACTAACCAGCCAACCAACCAACCAACTAACCAACCAACCAACCAACCAACCAACCAACCAACCAACCAACCAACCAACCAACCAACCAACCAGCCAACCAACCAACCAACCAACCAACCAACCAACCAACCAACCAACCAACCAACCAACCAACTAACCAACTAACTAACTAACTAACTAACTAACTAACTAACTAACTAACTAACTAACTAACTAACTAACTAACTAACTAACTAACTAACTAACTAACTAACTAACTAACTAACTAACTAGCTAACTAACTAGCTAACTGACTAGCTAACTGACTAGCTAACTGACTAACTATCTGACTAACTATCTAACTGACTAACTATCTGACTAACTGACTAACTAACTGACTAACTAACTAACCAACTAACTAACTAACTAACTAACTAACTAACTAACTAACTAACTAACTAACTAACTAACTAACTAACTAACTAACTAACTAACTAACTAACTAACTAACTAACTAACTAACTAACTAACTAACTAACTAACTAACTAACTAACTAACTAACTAACTAACTAACTAACTAACTAACCAATTGCCTTCAGTTTTCAAAAGAAAAATACATCATGCAAAATTATATTGTCAAGGTAAATCTATGTTTTCGTTATGTTTTGGATTAAGGCTTTACAGGAGTTAGAAGAGCCCGGTATCAGTTTATTCAAGAACTTTTTTTTTAACATTCAGATCCAGTCACTAAAGTGGTATTTCAGAATATTTCATTTCCTGAATTTATCGTTGTCACAAAGACAAAGATTTACAGGTTTACAGGGAATCCACACATGCTTTTGCCCGGTTTTAAATGCTTTTAAAAAAAATCACGTAGTCGGAATGCGGCTACCTTGAAGGTCAGGAAAAACGGTCGCATACGGTGAAATCTCACCACTGGTAAAACTCGGAGTTCTTGTCGAGAAACGAAAAATAAAATCTTTTAACCTCTGAAGTCGTAATGCGGCTGCCTAAAAACGGTCGCATACGCAAGCAATCTCACCATTGGTGAACCTCTCAGCTCTAACAACAACAACTTTTATCTTGCTATTTTTTTTTTTTACTATGTTAAAGCGATCTGTGGTTATAGGTAAGTCTGAAAAAGGAATTTAGGAGTTTGTAGTTGTTCTAAGAGATGAATCACTGTGGTCTCTGTCTGGAAAATAGCGTGTCTGGAGACCAAAAACGTTGACACGATCACTGTCTTTCTCTGGAAGCATGGCTTTCTGTCTCTATGTGTCATGTCTATCTGTCTCTCTCTATTTTTTTTTACCCTCTCCTATATCTCCCAGTACTATGTGCCTTCTTATTTCTATCTCACTGATAAGAAGTTCGCCTGGCCTCACCTCTATCGCTAACTCTTGTCTCGTTCTCTCTCTCTCTCTCCATCTCTCTCTCTCTTCCCCCCCCCCTCTCCTCTCTCCATTTCTCTCTCTCACTCCCCCCCCCCTCTCTCTCCCTTCCCTCTTTTCTCCATCTCTCTCTGTGCATTTGTTATTGTCCATTCATCTCTGTTTGTTTCTCTGAATGTTTGGATAGCTGTCAATCTGTCTCTGTTTGTTTGTCTGTCTGTATGTCTCTCTCTCTGTGCATTTGTTATTGTCCATTCATCTCTCTTTGTTTCTCTGAATGTTTGGATAGCTGTCAATCTGTCTCTGTTTGTTTGTCTGTCTGTCTGTATGTCTCTCTCTCTCTCTGTGCATTTGTTATTGTCCATCCATCTCTCTTTGTTTCTCTGAATGTTTGGATAGCTGTCAATCTGTCTCTGTTTGTTTGTTTGTCTGTCTGTCTGTCTGTCTCTGTGCATTTTGTTTTTGTCCATCCAGTCTATCTTTGTTTCTCTGAATGTTTGAATAGCTGTCAATCTGTCTGTTTGTTTGTCTGTCTGTCCGTCCGTCCGTCGTCTGTCTGTCTGTCTGTCTGTCTCTGTCTCTGTCTCTGTCTGTCTGTCTCTCTCTCTCTCTCTCTCTCTCTCTCTCTCTCTCTCTCTCTCTTACCGCGTGTTC
>CM054135.1:69598323-69603323 GCA_028751875.1 Rapana venosa
GTTTTTTCATTCCTCAGCTAGTGCTCCAAAGTTCACCAATGATACAATTTTGCGTATGCATTCGTTTTTGCCCACCAGGAGAGTAGCGACATTCTGATTTTGGGGATTGATCTTTCTTTTCTTTCAGAATTGGGTTACAGGCAGGAAACAGACTATACACACTGTTTCACCCCATATTGTCAGCTATGTTCCCCCCCCCCCTCCTTTTTTTCGGGTATTCAATGTGATCTGAAAGTTTATGTTAACACGAAATCGTTTTGTCACACAAAGTGTTTTGAAAGGGAATGGCGTGATCTCTTGGTGTAGAGTGTTGTTAGACGGGAATAACCCCGTCACGTGTGGTTAAACCCAGACATGTGCCATTCACACCGCATAAAGCCACATTGCCCTAAGCACTGGTAGTGCCCCTGTGTGAAAACAGCCGTGAACAAACAGCAGCAGGGCTGCACTGCTCCATAATTACAGTCTAGTGTAGGGAAAGGGTCACAGACATGACGACGCCGTTCACTTCGTCACTCACTCACTTACTCACCAGGCATTACATTTAAAAAAAAAAAAAATTTATTATTGTATTTCGAGGAAAATGGAATTAACACTCTTGCGCTTTTTTTTTTTAACATCCAGTTCCCGTGTGTAATGCAGTTTTGTAAATTTTGTCATCCGTTTCCAGGTATGTGGGCACCAGGTATGTGGGCACCAGGTATGTGGGCATTATTGGTATTATGATGGATCGGTGGTCTAGAGGTAACGCGCCTGTCTAGAAAGCGAAAAGTCCGGGTCTGAAGTGTGCGCGGTTCGTACCCCGTTTGGACCGGAAACTTTTCCCCCATCCATTAGACCATGAGTGGTGGTCTGGGCGCTAGTCTTTCGGATGAGACGATAAACCGAGGTCCCGTGTGTTACACGTAATTATTCAGCGCACGTAAAAGAACCCACGGCAACAAGAGAGTTGCCCCTGGAAAAATTCTTAGAAAAAAGGCACTCTGATAGGAAAACAAATACAGTTGCAGACATGAAAAAAGAAAAAAAAAAGGGTGGCGCTCCTCTTGTGGCGACGCGCTCTCCCGCTCTCCCCGGGGAGAGTAGCCCGAATTTCACGGAGAGAAATCTGCCGTGACTTAAAGTGGTATGAAATGAAATCTGAGCGCTTTGATTTGTTGCTTTACAAGATTCAGCGCTATATAATTCCATACATTATTATTATTATTACCAGGCATGTGGGCACCAGGCACCAGGCATGGGGGCACCAGGCATGTGGGCAACAGGTATGTGGGCACCAGGCACCAGGCATGTGGGCACCAGGCATGTGGGCACCAGACATGTGGGCACCAGGCACCAGACATGTGGGCACCAGGCACCAGACATGTGGGCACCAGGCATGTGGGCACCAGACATGTGGGAATCACCAGACATGTGGGCACCAGGCATGTGGGCACCAGGCACCAGGCATGTGGGCACCATGCACCAGGCATGTGGGCACCAGGCATGTGGGCACCAGGCATGTGGGCACCAGACATGTGGGCATCACCAGAGCGTGAGGTCATGTGCAGTCAGGGATGCAGAGAGACTGTCAGTCTGTCACTGAGATCACAGCCTCTTCAGGTCTGTGGGGGTCTGTGAACTAGTGCACTGGCTGACTTGTGGTTGTCAATGGTTGTGCTGGTGGTGGTGTTTGTATGTGTTTAGCACAGTGTGTGTGTGTGTGTGTGTGTGTGTGTGTGTGTGTACGTGTTTAGGAGTATGTGTGTGTACGCGCATGCCCACACATGCATTTGAGCATTGTGAGAAATATGAACAAAACAAAAAAGAAAGAAATATTTGATAGATACCTCACAAAAAGCTAATTGCTTAAAATAGTCATCGACGAAGAAAAGCCTGGTAGTGAATACATTGAATTCACAATGTCAGCTTTACAGAATGATCGCCACCCTTCAATATAAAACTAGTCCTTATAGTTATCTCAGTCTAGACAAATTACAAGTAATTTGTCACAGTCGTCCGAGACTGCTTTATGATTTACTGTTCAGTTAACACAAAGCAGCCGAAATGTTAAGTTCGTAATTTGCTCTGAACAGACACAAAGGAAATAATGGTTATAGCCTAAATTTAAAGTTCATACTGAACTTTGAACAGTCACAAATGAAAAGTACCTTTCATTTTAAGTCAATTTTAGTGGTTCCGATTTCCTTCCATTTTTTTCGTTGAATAGAGTTATACACGCTTTAAAAACACTGGAAACTTTAAGTATACTTCACAATGTAAACACGAATTTCCCTGCTTCATGACAGCCTCGATGCCAGCTTTCACCAAGACGTTGGCATTGTAAGTGAGACGTCAAGCAGGGAGGCGATGGCACAGAGAAGTCTGTGAACCATCTTTCGGCAAAGGCGTGCGAAGCGGAACTGAAGCGAAGCATTGCGAATAGCGAGACCTCGTAAATTACTGTGCTACTTGACCCCCTGATGTGACCTAAGCGTTGTTTTCCTATCCTAGCATGCAGAGGGAGAGAGAGAGAGAGAGAGAGAGAGAGAGAGAACTCTGAACATTTTAATTGTACTTCGGCCTAATACAAGTAAAGGGGACAAAAGGGAACAAACTGAAATATGTAAATCAACAGTTTTCTGTATACTGGAGAGAGAGAGAAACAATGACAATGACAATGACAATAATTTATTCAAAAAAGGCCTTGGCCCCATTTGAAGGGGTATACATCATTGGTAATGGTTTGTACATCCACACCTAAGTCCTGTACCTCCAACACATACATAACAGTTTTTGCAATCTAAAGGTAATTATGACATCATCGTTTCTCTTCTTTTGAAAGACTTATGCAAGTACATAGCAACATTTCGTATAGTGTTTACATTGGTGGAGGACAAAAGTAAGACTAACCTAAATATTGCAGGTCTCTTATAAAACTTAGAAGGAATGTATTTTGTTCTTAAATCTTCCAGTGCTGGGCAACAGAAAACAAAGTGTACCTCATCTTCTCTATACAGTTTACACATGGGGCACGTCATATTTCTGTCATATATTTTATATCTTAAATGATGTACCATTATATCAGTGACCCCAAAACGAAACTTGGTCAATACACACCTTACAAACTTATTCATATTCATGGTTAGGTATGTTTCAACAAGGTGATTTGCTTTGAATAATTTATATAAAGAAAATCTGTTGCTGCTTTGAATGTGGCTCTCCCAATGCTGCCATCTACAATCTATGATACGTTGTTTAAAGGAGGCCAGAAAACTCTTGACACACCCAACACCCTGATTAAGCCACACAAATGCAAAACCATTTTCACACAAACACTTACGCACGCTAGTCACCCATGTTATCTTCCCTCTCTCATCGAGGTCATACAAAAGCTTATATGCTTGGGAAGGGAGTCTGTTTCCACACATCTGCGATACTTTTAACCAATACCCAATGCATTTCACATAAGAATTTAAATACAATGGATGTCTTCCAAGCTCACCAAAAACTAGATCGTTTGGTGTTAGCCTGTTAACAAGTAGGAATCGTTTCATTGCGAATAAATGTAATTTTTCAATTTCATGCCCTGCAAAGAAAGCCCATATTTCTGCACCATACTGAACAATTGGCTGCACCTGTGCATCAAACAACTTAAAAAAATAATTATGCTGAGGTGCTGTCAAATGTGTTCAAAAACATTAATATATTCATGACTGCTCGTTTACCTCTGCTCACAAGATCTTGACAGGCAAAAGTAAAACTAAGCTTAGTAGAAAAATATATACCTAGATACTTATAAGCATTTACAACATTAATTTGAGATTTTCCATAAAACCATCTTTCACGAGAAGCCAGATACCCACCCTTACGAAATACTATGATATTACTTTTTTCCATGTTTACTTTAAGCTGAAGTCTTTGAGCTGCAGCGTCCAAACTGTTCAATTGCGTTTGCAAACCAATAACAGTATCAGATAACAAAACAATATCGTCTGCAAACAACATAACAAATAATTCTACTAAATCGAAAGTAACACCATGTCTCCCATTTTTTATTATGTCAAGAGCTACTTCATTAATAAACAACGAAAACAGAACTGGGCTACATACGTCTCCTTGTTTAACCCCTTGCGTACATTTAATATAGTCACTAAACTTAGCCCCATTTTTTATTTTAGCCTTTACATCATTGTACATACTTTTTATACAGTTGTAAAACTTTCCCTTAATGCCATTTTTGTTTTGCTTAGAGAGAGAGAGAGAGAGAGAGAGCTCTAAAATTTTATCGAGGGTAATTAGACAAGTCAGCAGCTTCTTTATTCGAGGCTCTCATACAAAAAACAAACAAACAACAAAACAAGCAACCAACCAAAATTGAAACCCAAACATAATAAAATCTTAAGTTAATAGATAAGTCAATGAAACAAACAGAAAAATTAATCCCATAATCGTTTCAACAATTAACTGCTCGAATTATCCAATCAATTCATTAACACTTCACACTTGAGAGAGAGAGAGAGAGAGAGAGAGAGAGAGAGAGAGAGAGAGAGAGAGAGAGAGAGAGAGAGTACTAAATATTTTTCATCGAACCCTCAACATAAAATAAACATAAAAAATCAAAACAAAATCATATCATGTAAACGGTAACATGAGAGAGAGAGAGAGAGAGAGAGAGAGAGAGAGAGAGAGAGAGAGAGAGAGAGAGAGAGAGAGAGAAAAGAAGAGAGAGAGAGAGAGATTTTTTTGTAAACTTTGCACAGTACAGGTGTGAGTACCGGTAAAGCCCGAATAGCCAGCAGATCCCATGCCCAAGCCAATCCATAGGCTGGCTGAAGCTGGTTAACAATGTGATGAGCATCAGCTGCCGGGAATGACTGACAGCACAGGGATATCTGAACCCCCAGCCACCATTTCCAATGACACCCCATTACACTTGTATTGGCTTGTTGTGGTTGTCGCCGTTTATTTATTTATTTAAAAATTAAAAAAATTTTGTTTGTGTTTAAGTGGTTGGTTTG
>CM054135.1:69608323-69615823 GCA_028751875.1 Rapana venosa
CTCAAGGGAACGAAAGAACACTGCTTATATGGGAACAAAGCCGCGATTTGAACCTTCACTCCTGTCGAGATTGACATGGAGTCTCCTGAACACTGTGGCTCTGCAAATGCCGTACTTCCCCCAAGCCTTTTTATTCGTGTTTTTCCCCCCGTGTCGTACAATTATGAAAATACAAAACATATCAACAGGTACTTTGTGTGTGTGTGTGGGGGGGGGGGGGGGCAGGAGTTAATCACATCGCCTGAAATGGCAGAAGACGGCAGATCTCTTGAAGTGGCAAACTAGGTAAGATCTCTTGAAATTGCAAAAGAGGACAGATCTCTTGAAATGGCAAAGTAGGTAAGATCTCTTGAAATGGCAAACTAGGTAAGATCTCTTGAAATGGCAAATAACGAAGATCTTGAAATGACAAAAGAGGACAGATCTTTTGAAATGGCAAATAAGAAAGATCTTGAAATGGCAAAAGAGGACAGATCTCTTGAAATGGCAAATAAGGAAGATCTTGAAATTGCAAAAGAGGGAAGATCTTGAAATGTTAAAAGAGGACAGATCTCTTGAAATTGCAAATAAGGAAGATCTTGAAATGACAAAAGAGAGAAGATCTTGAAATGGCAAATAAGGAAGATCTTGAAGTGGTAAATAGAGCAGATCTCTTGAAATGGCAAATGATCTCCTGAAAAGACAAACGAGTGCAGATCTCTCAAATGAATGCATCTACAACGCTGTTACTCTCTCTCTCTCTCTCTCTCTCTCTCTCTCTTCTTCTCTCTCTCTCTCTCTCTCTCTTTTCTTCTCTCTCTCTCTCTCTTCTCTCTCCCCTTTCCCCCCCTTTTCCCATGTTAACTCCACGAAGAATCCATAGACCTTTGTACTGAAATTTCAGGCAATTTTTTTTAGGCCAAGTTGAACCTGGTAGATGAAGAAGTGCATGAAAACCTCAACGCCCAAAGGCGTCATGGTAGCACACAGTAACTTCAAAATGCTAAGAGAAAATCCTGGCTACCTCCGTTGTGGCCAATACTTTGATTTTTTTTCTGTGATGGCTACACCACATAATTAAGATATCAACGATACAGTACACAGGATATTTGTTTTGAAAAGGAAAGTAGATGTTGATACTACTGACCTACCATACTCATTCTGTTCACGGTTCATCAGTCAGATGATAAATTATACCAGCCCTTTTTGTGTTCGCCTTACTCGGAGTTGTCATAGATTGTAGGATCCCGTGTTTGCTGATGTTTCACCTTGTAAATGAAAACATTTTTTGTTCTGCCTGTCTCTTTCTTTCTCTTCTTTACGTGCGTCTGTCTGTCTGTCCGTCTGTCTTTGTCCCCAGCCCCTTTTCTCTTTTCTTCCTCTCTCTCTCTCTCTCCTCTCTCTTCTCTCTCTCTCTCTTCTCTTCCTCTCTCTCTCTTTTCTCCTTTCTCTCTCTCTCCCACACCCCGCCGCGCGCGCGGCCCCCACACATACACCAACACACACACACACACACACCACACCACACACACACCAACCACCACAACACACACACACACACACACACACCACACCACACACACACAAACACACACAACACACATTACGTATTAGCAAGCATAAGCGTATACCTTTCGCACAAAACGCTATACATGCTCACTTATTCATTGTGGTTTTGTTTGTGTTTATTTACTGCAATGCAGTACTCTTACTATGCTATCTGGTATATTGATCCTGTTTCCATCTTTGAACAATGTTTTCATAAACGGATAACTTCCACATTTGATGAAACGAACTACTGCGTGTGGTAAATGTAGGCTATTATGTACCGGCGGGAACGAACGACAAAATTCACAAAAAGCGTATATACGGGGACTGGGAGTAAAAACAGCTTACGAGTGTTTATCAATTTTCCTCGGAAAAAAATCTTAATCTGAAGTTGAAAACAACTGTTTACTTTGGGAAAATATTTATTATATTTTTTCTTCCCCTCCACCCCCCCCCATCCCCGCTTTTCTAAACTGCCTGGGTAGAAAAAAACCCCTCTAGACTTTACTAAGGACACATGGAGCACTGGACTGGAGAGTTGTTCAGCTGATTCCTCCACTTGCAAAAATTGTATGCAAAACATTGGGTCTCTGCAGATGATATCCCAGTTTGTTGTCGGGTTTTCCGTTATTATAATTTCTGCAAAGTTGTCATGCTCGGTGACCATTTTGTTTTAGTGTATGTGTGTACGTACGTACGTACTTACGTACGTATGTATATATGTATGTATGTATGTATGTATGTTTGTATGTCTGTCTGTCTGTCTGTAGGTCTGTATGTCTGTCTATATGTGTGTGTATGTGTATATATATGTCTGTCTGTCTGTCTGTCTGTATGTATGTATGTATGTATGTATGTATGTATGTATGTGGGGACAGGATAGCTCAGTGGTCGGAGCACTCGCTTTCTCCCAGCCAAGGTTAAGCAGCATCGGGCGTGGTTACCACTTGGATGGGTGACCGTTTGAGCGTCTTGGCTTCAGTATAGTCCCCCAGTTCACCCAGCTGTAAATGGGTACCTGCTCTTTGGGGACAGGGAAGGTAAAGCAGCCAGAGAGAGAGAGAGAGAGAGAGAGAGGGGAGGAGGAGAGAGGTGAGAGAGAGAGAGAGAGAGTGAGAGAGAGAGAGAGAGAGAGAGAGAGAGGAGTGTGTGGTGTGTACGTATGTGTGTGTATGTGTGTACGTGTGTATGTGTGTATGTATGTATGTATGTACATTACGTACGTACATACATAATACGTACGTACATACGTACGTATGTATGTATGTACGTACGTATGTATGTATGTTTTTTGTATGTCTGTCTGTCTGTCTGTCTGCCTGCCTGCCTTCCTGCCTGCCTGCCTGCATTCCTAGTATGTATGTATGTGTGTATGTATGTATGTATGTATGTAGTATGTATGTATGTATGTATGTGCGTGCGTGCGTGCGTGTGATTACGCATGCGTGCGTGTGTGTCTGTGAATGAGTGCTATGCACAGACGAACAGTAAACTGTATTAAAAGTCAGGACTGATCGGCTATTACATGTTGAATGCCTTTTTTCCCCCTCCTATTCCCCCCCCCCCCCTCTCTACTCTCCCACTGCACACAGTTGTCGTAGCCATAAAATTGTCTGACGTCTAGTAGCAGAATGAAAATTTGGGTCTTTGATTCCAGAATTCTTACAGCCGAAAAGCAAATCGAACCATATGTATTGAATAGAAAAGTGTTATATTGCATTGTATTGTACTGTACTGTATTGTATTGCACTGTATTGTATTGTATTGTACTGTATTGTATTGTACTGTACTGTATTGTATTGCACTGTATTGTATTGTATTGCGTATAACTTTCTGTCACGGAAAATTGCCTTGGATTAAATTTGTGTCACTCTTCTTGGAGAGAGTGCGTCGCCACAAGAGCAGCGCCTCTAACTAGAAACACCCGTCTGCTTGTGACTCCCTATTTATTTCTTTTATATTTTTTTTATATCGTGTTCCTACCGGCCCACAATGGCCTACTCTTACGAAAAGCGGAACAGGATTTTAACGTGTGCGCAAGATGTTCTGCGTGCGTTCGCACACGGGGCCTCGGTTTATAGTCTCATCCGAAGGACTTTTGGGGAGAGTAGAGTCTGCAATGATGTTAACTCCAGGGGGAAATATCCCCTTGAACGGGAATCGAACCCGGGTTGTCAGATTGCGAGCGCAATGTTCTGACCACTAGGCTATCCCGTCCCCCGATTCACTACGAGAGATGTTTAAAACCCCCCACAAGTAAACCAGTATTCATTATCTGCAAGTCTACTCGCTCAAAGCCGGCCTTATATCCAGGCAAAGGGATATTTCAGTATTTTAGATTCAAAGTTAATGTTGTTGTCGAAAAGGTTTCGCTTTGATTGTCCGTTCTTTCTGTATTCTTCTTTTCTTTTGTAAATGTTTTTCATTATTATTTATTTTTTCTGGAAGGTATCTGTTTTTGTTGTTGTTGTATTGTATTGCTGTTTTAATTGTGGATCTTGATAATGATACAGTCATCGACGTTATTGCTATCGTATCTATTAACTGTATTTTTTGGTGATATTTCTTCCCCTTCTGTCCATGTTACTAAGAAATGGACAGGAAATGATATGTGTTTTATTCCATTTATTCACAGAATGAAGAGCGATTTATTTTATATCTAAAACACAGACCGTGAGTGTGTGAGTGTGTGTAGCACTTGCAAATGTGTGTGCACCTGCATGTTTGGCGTGTATGTACGCGCGCGTGTGTACTTGTGTGGATGGGTGTGCGCACGCACACGTGCACGCCTACAAACTCAGTTAAAGACACAAACAGTTTCCAATCTTCTTCACCCTTAAAAGGTTCCATTAGAGGCATTGAACATCAGTTTTACGTAAAAAAATCCACCACCCCAGAAAAAAAGAAAGAAAAACAATTAAAAAAAGTAGAGAGTTATCTGCCGGTTTAGTACCCGACAGGCCACCAGAGGTCGTTTTATGGAGGCATCACTATGTAAGTGACTGACAGCCATGAAACCAGCCATTTTGTTCCTATTCATTTTCCAGCTCTTGCAAAGTTCTCTCTCTCTAAGTAGAAAGGAGTAGGATCTATCTATCTATCTATCTATCTATCTATCTATCTATCTATCTATCTATCTATCTATCTATCTATCTATCTATCTATCTATCTATCTATCTATCTATCTATCTATCTATCTAATCCTTATTCTTTTATTTCGAGGATAATGGAGTTAGCAGTCACATGATTTTATTTTGCATCCAATCCCCGTTGTCCCGTGTGCATGTGGTTTTGTACACTTTTGTCATCCGTTCTCACCAGCACACAATAGCTTACTCTTCCAAAAGGTGGAGCGGGTTTCAACGTGTGAGCAAGATGTAAGGAAGATCATGTATTAGAAAGGGTTTGCGGGTGGGAGATGGGAGATGTGGAAGATAGTATGTTTCTTTCTTTATTACATAAGGGCAAATTGTAAAAAAAAAGGAAAAGCCTGCTTGTGCATATTTTCTTCCCTCAATGAAAAAGAAAGTTTTTTTGTTTATTCATAGTGCACTAATAGCAGCGCCTATTGATGCATTCATATTCAAACTACCCTTAAATGCTATGGTTATTCTTATTAGAGGGATTTTTTTTCATATCGTAAATTTCACGACTGTAACTTATGTTTTAACAGCGCAATTAATCCTTATGGGGTCATGAGAGCGGGGATTGGCCAGATCAATAGAATGAAGTCAAGTTATTTGGACGCGCAAAACACGAAAGAGAAGCTATTTGAAAAAAACACAAAACATAGTGACATGCAGTTATATTTCGTACAAAACCGTCATTAACAACAACAACAACAAACAAAATTAAGTAAGGCAGAAATGAGTTAGAAAGAGACAGCGATGAAGGATTGAAACCCCAGGGACTCGGAAAGCGACAGAAAAGAAATGAAAATATTCCCACAATTTTTTCTCTCCAAACGGTGAAGTTTCTGTTGACAGTGAGAGAGACTGACATTACTCACAGTCTGTCAGTCTGAGAGTCAGTGAGTCAGTCAGTCTGTCAGTCAGTCAGTCAGTCAGTGAGTCAGTCACCCAGTCAGTCAGGACAATTCACACAATTGTCTTATAGTATTAAAGCGTACTGAACACCCCTCAAGGACTCGTTTTATGGCGGACATCAGGCAATCGCTGCCTGACAATTCTGGAGCTAAAAGTCTTCCAGACTGCCGAAGACAAGAGAAGAAATTCCATTCCGTGATCAGTAACGAAAAAAGAAAGAAAGAAGGAAAAAGAAAAAAGAAAAAAAGAAAGAAAGAAGGAAAAAGAAAAAAAAGTTAAAAAAAAGAAAGAAAGAGGCAATACGATACCAGACATACAGAATGCAACATACTGCAACACAATAAGCTGCAATGCAATATAATGAAATAAAATGCAACACAATACAAAAAAAGAGCTTCGCAGTACAACACAATACAATTCTACGATGCAAGATATTGCGATGTAATGCAAAATATATCTAACATAATGTAAAAAACAGCACAGAAGCCTACCCTTAAAGAGTGTACCCCGCTTTTATCTGAATTAGACAAAATGATCCGCTTCGTTTTCTTTCTTTTTTCTATCACTCTTCTAATGTGATAAATAAGAGTGTAAAGAATTCAAACAGAAAAGAATGAATAGTAAGGTTTGTCATAGTTACTATCTTGTTACAGATATTAGTCAGTTGAAAAAGCAGGAAGGGGTTCTGTGGGCAAATGAGTAAGGGGGGTACAGCGTGGATTTGACAAAGTTAATTCTTTTGTCAGACTTTTGGAAAGTCCTGTTGTACGGAAATGTCTCTTTTACAGTTTGAATATCAGTATGCAATCTCCTATCTCACTTATCTTGTTTTGAATTGCTTTGTTTCGCATTTATGGTGCCCACTGATTTATCTGCCTGATATTTGGGGTGGTCTCTTGGGGGCAGGGAGAGAGAGAGAGAGAGAGAGAGAGAGAGAGAGAGAGAGAGAGAGAGAGAGAGAGAGAGAGAGAGAGAGAAGACAGACAGACAGACAGACAGACAGACAGACAGACAGACAGAGTCGGAAATGCCAGCAACGAACTGAAGTCAAAATATAACCACACTGCCATCTGTGGTGCCAAGCGCAGCTGAAAGGTCAAGCAGTGAAAGCAGGGCAGATTTCCTTTTGTTAGGAGCACTGAAAAGAGCACTGTCAGTCTCTAAGAGAGGCGTTTTCAGTGCTGTAACCCGCGCAGTAGGGCCATTACAGGGGATAAAAGAGGCTGCCGACTTTGCAGGAGTTCATGGAGTAGCTGGGACAGTCTTTTCATTGATCTGTCCTGAAAAAAAACCCCATACTCGGTGTGAAGCCGTTCTGTCGCTTATAATTCAATGTTCAGAATTCAGAAGATCTGAAAGAAGGTCGAGATATGTGCTGCATACTTAGTGGGAGATTTCCCAAGCGCTGGACTCTGGAGTGAAGGAGAATATTGATGATAGAGAATATTGATCAAAGGATTAAGCTCTGACAGCAGGAATGTCAAAGACAGGGAGTGCAATCATCCAAGAGAAAACGGAATTGTCAAACTCCGGATAGCATTGTCTCTGCTGCTCCTCCTGTTTCTGTCAGAAGAGGATTAAAGACGTGCGTGTGGTGGGTGATACGGAGAGTTGCAGAACTGGATTTTGTAGATTCGGGACACTATATTTTGGACTCAAACCCCAAACATACACGAGTTTAGTTTTAACCTAGCATTATTGTCAGCGTTTATCTTGGCTGTTGCAAATACTGGATCAGGCAGAAGTCCACACATGCCAATACCAGGCGCCCCTGTCTTCCAATCTGGCCTGCTTTAATCCGGTTCGTGCTGACAAAAAGTTGATAACAGTGATTAGAACGTGGAGAAGAAAACTGACGCTTTCTTTGTTATGTGTCCCCATGATCTGTCCTTTATCACTCTATCCAAACAAAAAATGAGTACGAGGA
>CM054135.1:69620823-69623323 GCA_028751875.1 Rapana venosa
GGGATGACCTGTGAAATAACCTTTGCAGCTGTCCGTTCCAAGGGCATTAATCGGCTTTACTTTTTTCTTGTGTTTTTATGGGGCCCCTCTTGCAACCCGTTCCTCCTGTCAGCCATTTTGTGTCGTCAGTTCGGTCTGCTCCCCTTCTCTCCCCTTAACATTATAAAACATGCTGGCTGTGTCCTCTTAATCAGATTACTGTACGCAGTCTGTGTATTGAGCCTTTTATTTTGCTGTTGACAGAACCTTTTATTTTAAGCCGTTTTCCATCGTCAGGTGGTTCAATGTTTTGTTCTGAATCAGATACGGTTGACCTGATTGCCCCTTGTCAATATCGATCACTTTTGAGAGACTGCAGTGTGCTAGAACTTAAGAGATAGGAAAAATTAATGACTTTTATCGTTTATCTATTATTTTAACACATGGGAGGCTGGCGTAACAAAGTTTATGACAACTTTTTTTTGGTGATGAGGCTTTTATCATGACAATGACGGTGACACTTGGTTATGATGACCTCCCTTTTGAACCCAAACGTTCTTCTATTCTCTAGACCTTGAGTAGTGGTCTGGGTGTTAGTCTTTTGAATTTGACGATAAACTGAGGTTCCGGTACAACACACATTTAGTGCATGAAAAGAAGAACCCGAGGTAAAAAGAGAACAGTCCCTGAAAAAAAAAATTTGTAGGAATAAAAGTCATTCTCATAGGAAAGCGAATGATACAGAAACAGGAAAAAAAAAAAAAAGATGGCGCTGATCTTGTGTTTACATACTCTCCCGTGGCAAGAGCAGCCCAAATTTCAGGTAGAGAAATCTGCGGTGACTAAAAATGGTATCAAGGGGTACAATGCTGACGATATTGATAATGAAGGTGACTGTAGTGGTGATGATGATGGGGGAAAGAAAAACTTCAAAATTGCTGTTGTGTATTTCTCCCGAGATGGTCTTTATGTTTGATCTTTCATGAGTTATCAAATGTAACCTGTCTTTGTTTCCTTCTAGACAGCTCTCTTTGTCTGACTGACTTGGTCATCCCCCCACCCCAACCCGGGCCTGAGCTTTCCAGTGGTCAAAGAAAGCGTTGACTGGTCAGTACCTTTGGCGTCAGATATACACTGTAATGAGGTGCGAGAACGGATATGGACCTTGCCCTACTCCAGTAATAGTAATAATCTATGGAATTTATATAGCGCTGAATCTTGTAAAGCAACAAATCAAAGCGCTTTTTATTTTTTAATTTTTTAAAATTTATGCGTGTGCATGCGATTTCTTAAATTTTGTCATCTGTTCCCACCGGCACACAATGGCCTACTCTTTCGAACAGCGGAACAGGATTTAATGTGTGCACAAGATGTTCTGCATGCGTTCGCACACGGGGTCTCGGTTTATAGTCTCATCCGAAGGACTGACGTACTGAGCCAATCATCATCATGCAGTTTTTAGTATTGGCCGTTCTTTCCCAATGCCATTAGAGTAGTCCAGAGATGACACGCCTCTGTTTAAACAGCAATGGAGTTCCTTGTTTGAATCCTATTTGGCAACGAAATTTCTTTGAAGCTTCCAGTCATGAGTGACAAGGTGGGTCCTGATCTTGAGATGAGGCAATAAATCGACACCACGCGTCCTGTACGCATATTCGTCTCTTAAAAGAACCCTCGACAGTTGTAACAATGATTATTCAAACCGTATGTTTGGCAGGTACATCTATCATATCAGACAGAATTATTTTACAACCCAGCCTATTTCACTACGGTCAAAGGATACCAGCAGCTTTCAGTGCAATATTGCAACAAAGGACTCAGAAATAATTTCATTTTGCATGAATTTGTGCTTCAGATAAACTCAACTGCCTCCATCGCCGCTGACGTTATGTTGGTAGGATCTCCATACAATGCCATCAGGGCTCGTCATCTGTCTCTGTCTCTGCTGAGTTCTACGATCTCGTGCAGCCTCATTATGATGACAATATCTTTGGTTACGACCCCTCCCTCTTCTTCTTAATCATTTTAAACAAATGTAAGAACAAACGTCAATTGGATACGGATTGTGGAGCTAAGTCATACTCTCTAGAAAACTCTGCGACTTAAAATCGCTAGTTGCAAGACCTAGAATACCTTTCCAAGGCAGTAGAGTCATAATCTCTTTAAGAGAGGGAAAGTGGGCACAAATGAAACGAAACAAAGCAACAGCGATGTTTGTTCCTATTGATTGAAACTTATTAGCTCCTCCCACCATCAGCCAGTCTTTATCAACCCTTTTTGCAGTGCCCAGCTCTTCAAGGCTTTTTGCCAGGATCTAATGAAGCATCATTATTTGCCACTTTTGGCCATTCTGCATCACTTTTGGAAATCAGCGTGTTATTAGATAACCACCCAGTCGGCAGGTTTCTTTCTCAGTTCTGCTGCGAGTGTTTCTGAAGAAGCTGGTCGGCTATACAATTAATTAACCAGCTGTTCTGTTCGTGTCGTTTCCTGATGACTCAAATGCATCAGCGTCAGTGAA
>CM054135.1:69635823-69648323 GCA_028751875.1 Rapana venosa
ACACACACACACACACACACACACACACACACACACACGCACGCACGCACGCACGCACGCACACACACAGATACACACGCACGCACGCACGCACACACACACAGAACACACACACACACAAGACAAAACCCCACACACACAGACACACACAACACACACACGCACACACGCACATACACACACACACACACACATACGCACACATACACAGACACCCCACACACACACAGACACACAGACACCCCACACATAACCACACACACACACACACAGACACAAACACACACACAGACACACAGACACACATACACCACAGACACACACACAGAACACACACACAGACACACAGACGCCACACATAACACACACACACACAGCCACACACACACACCACACACACACAGACACACACACACACAACCCAAACACACACACAAACCCACACACACACAGACACACACACATACACACACACAACACCATACACACACAGGGCACAGAGACAAAAACACACACACACACAACACAACACACACACAGACAACGCACACACACACAGACACAAACACCCACACACATATTAAGAAATTTGTTCTTAGATAGATGGCTTGATGAAAAAAAGAAAATGCATTGCTTATTCAAAGTACCATCTGGAAATAAAATTTTGACTTGACTTGACACACAGCAACATCATCGATAAGATTGATGCCACACACTACACACATACATCAACAGTAGGACCAACTCAGTGTACACAGACATCGTGATTTAAGAGGAACACAATGCATACGGACATCAACAGACAGTTTCACACAAAGCGCACATCAATAAACAGTAAGGCTAACACAAAAGCACAGATCAGTAAACAATAAGATCAACACAAAGCACACATCAGTAAGCAATAAGGTTAACACAAAGTGCACATCAATAAACTGTGAGGCTAACACACAAAGCGCACATCAATAAACAGTAAGGTCAACACAAAACCATATCAATGAACAGTAAGGTCAACACAAAACCATATCAATAAACAATAAGGTCATCACAAAACCATATCAATGAACAGTAAGGTCAACACAAAACCATATCAATGAACAGTAAGGTCAACACAAAACCATATCAATAAACAGTAAGGTTAACACAAAGCACACATCAATAAACAGTAAGGTTAACACAAAGCACACATCAATAAACAGTAAGTTTAACACAAAGCACACATCAATAAACAGTAAGGTTAACACACAAAGCACATATCAATAAACAGAACGGTTAACACAAAATGCACACATCAATTAAACAGTAAGTTTAACACAAAAAAACACACACAATAAACAGTAAGTTTAACACAAAAAGCACACACACCAATAAACAGTAAGTTTAACACAAAAACCAAAATCAATAAAAAAGTAAGGTTGACACAAAAAGCACACATCAATAAACAGTAAGCTTAACACAAAAAGCACACATCAATAAACAGTAAGTTTAACACAAAAAGCACACATCAATAAACAGAACGGTTAACACAAAAAGCACACGGCAATAAAGAGTAAAGTTAACACAAAAAGCACACAGCAATATACAGTAAGTTTAACACAAAAAGCACACATCAATAAACAGTAAGTTTAAAACACAAAAAGCACACATCAATAAACAGTAAGCTTAACACAAAAAGCACACATCAATAAACAGTAAGTTTAACACAAAAAGCACACATCAATAAACAGAACGGTTAACACAAAGCACACATCAATAAATAGTAAGGTTAATACAAAAAGCACACAGCAATATATAGTAAGTTTAACACAAAAAGCACACATCAATAAACAGTAAGTTTAAACACAAAAAGCACACATCAATAAACAGCAAGTTAACACAAAACACCCGCACACGGACATCAACCGTTAGGTCAGGTCAGGTCAGGTCAACATACATGTGGTGGATCGGTGGTCTAGAGGTAACGCGCCTGTCTAGACAGCGAAAAGTCCGGGTCTGAAGTGTGCGGCGGTTCGTACCCCGTTTGGACCGGAAATTTTTCCCCCATCCATTAGACCATGAGTGGTGGTCTGGGCGCTAGTCTTTCGGATGAGACGATAAACCGAGGTCCCGTGTGTTACACGTAATTATTTTAGCGCACGTAAAAAAACCCCACGGCAACAAGAGAGTTGTCCCTGGCAAAATTCTTAGAAAAAAGCCACTCTGATAGGGAAACAAATACAGCTGCAGAAAAAAAAAGGTGAAAGGGTGGCGCAGCGCTAAGTGGCGACGCGTTCTCCCGCTCTCCCTGGGGAGAGCAGCCCGAATTTCACGGAGAGAAATTTGCCGTGACTTAAAGTGGTATGAAATAAAATCTGAGCGCTTTGATTTGTTGCTTTACAAGATTCAGCGCTATATAAATTCCATACATTATTATTATTATTATTATTATTATTATTATTATTATTATTATTATTATTATTATTATTATTATTATTATTATACAAAGCCCACATACATACAGACAGACAGAGACACAGACAGTCAGACAGACAGACAGACAGACAGACAGACAGCGGTTGTTGAACAGACATAGAATAATAGATACTGACTAATAGAAGAAGTAAGGCACATCCATTTATCCACAAAGAGAGAACCTCCACAATAGTTAATGGAAAACATACATGCCCCAGAACTAATGAGATGGACTTGACATCCGTGTAACGTGAGCATTATTAATCATAGGCTTGTTATTACGATCAACGGTATAATTAAACAGCGTGGTGAGATGCTATGATTGTAATATGAACAGACATATATATACAGGCACAGACACGGACAGACACACACAGACACAGAGAAACTCAGACAGACACACGCAGGCACGGGTGCGCACACGGAAGCAGGCAGGCACACACACATACGCACACACGAATGCACACACAAACACACACACATCCACACGCATGAATGTGCATACACATGCATGAATGCACATACACATAGACACACACACGCAGAACTGAAAAAGAAAACTACACACAGCACTGAACACTTCGGCAGTTAACACAAAACCATAATGATATTAAAACCATGCCTAGCTCTTGTTCTTGTACTTTAAAATATCTGTTTCCCCACAAAAAAACGATCTCCACCCCCCCCACTTCCCCCAAAAAACCCACACCAAACAACAACAAACCCCACTTGACAACAGCTACCATGAAGAGTAGAAGCAAACAGACAAAATCCAATAACTAAAGAAAAAAGACTAGAAGGAAAAACAAGACAAAACATATAAACAAAAGGGAATGGATCAGTGTGAAAACGTAATAATAGGATGCTGAATCAATATTCACCTTTATGTAATTATGTGTATGTGTTTAACGTGAATGGTTTCTGTAAGGAACGATGGTTGGAAGTGTGTTGTGGCTTAGTTTTATGTGGAAGGGACTCATTGTTCTGGGTCTATGGTGTTTAATATTTCGGTAGTGATTAAACTGATTTTTGTTTTTTCTGCGAGCAGAGAGAGAGAGAGAGAGAGAGAGAGAGAGAGAGAGAGAGAGAGAGAGAGAGAGAGAGAGAGAGAGAGAGAGAGAGAGAGAGAGAGAGAGAGAGAGAGAGAGAGCAGGCAGGCAGGGTGCAGGCATGCAGGCATGCAAACACACAGACACACAAAGACATACAGACAGGCAGACATATATACATACAGACATACAGACACAGACACAGACACAACAACACACACACCGAGGTTGCAACGACAGCAACAACAAAATAACAACAAACTAGTAAAAGCCAAAAAAAAAAGGAGAAGAAGCAAAGCAAAACGCAAAACAACAACCCAACCAACCAACCCAACAACCAACCAGCAAGCCAACCAACAATCCAACAACAGCAAGCCAACCAACCAACACAGCCAGCCAGCAGCAGCCTTCAACGAACGAACGAATCAACAAACGAACAACGAAAGAACGAACGAACGAACGATCGAACGAACGAACGAACCAACCAACCAACCAACCAACAACCCTTCCCACCCAAACCAACCCCCCCAAAGAAAACAAAGCAACCAACGAAACAACAACAACCACAACAGAAAACCAGAAATCAAAAAGGCCCCCCCCCCCCCCCAACCCCCCCCAAAAACCACCCCAACAACAACAACAAACCAACAACAAGCACACCACAACAACAAAACCAAATCAACAAACAACAAAACAACCACCCCAAACAAAGATACTGACGACAAAGAAGAGAAGGTTCCAGCGCCACTGGATGTCGATAAGCGTGGTGTAGAAATCGCTGAGATACCTCCGGCCCCTGTCCGACACTCCGATGACCACCACGTTCTTGCGACTGGCCCATACCAAGCGGTCCTGGTCGTGATGGGGATGCTGCTGCTGCTGCTGCTGCTGTCGGCGTCGGCGGAACTGTTTACACAGCATGACTGTTGGCCGGTCACGTGTAGGCAGTGGCTAGCATCCTCTGACCTTTGAGGTGATGGTGCGGGCTTTTTTGTTGCTGTCGTCTTTCCTGCAATTACGTTGGATGTGTATGTGTGGGTTAGTGTGGTGTTGGTTAGGAGTCGCGGGTTCGAGAATTTTGTTGTGTTTGTTTGTTTGCTTTGGGTTTGTTTGTTTTTGTAGTTGTTATTCAGACCCCCTATTCATAGAGGGTAGAATAAATCTGACACATAATTGTATATAGATTTGTTCGAAGACGGTAACATATGAAGCGTTTGATTGTGTGTGTGTGTGTTGTTAGCGCGTTAGTGTTTTTGTCTGCGGATCTCTCTTTTCTCTGTGTTTGTGTGTGTGTGCGCGTGTGTGTGCGTGCGTGTGTGTGTGTGTGTGTGTGTGTGTGTGTGTGTGTGTGTGTGTGTGTGTGTGTGTGTGCGTGTGATTATCTTCTTGTTATCTGAGATTGTTGTCTTGTTTGTGTATCTTGGTGGCTATCTGTTATTGCAGTTCTGTCAACACCCATGTACTAAACGGGGTGCTCACTTGTATCCAAAAAGATCACGCGTGGGTAGACTGTGTAAGAAAAAAAAGAGGATACCTTCTCCCTAAAACACAGTGATTAATTGATTATTTTTGAATTACATTGATTGAAAAACTGTATTTCCAAGATAAGTATTGAGACATTTTTTCCCCATCCGCCCTTACTCTAAAGAGAAACACACACACATGCATGTTTACAAACACATGCACTCGTGTGTTGGTTGACACATCAAATCAGAACTGCAACAAAAATTAATCAACAACAACGCAACCCCTTCCCATAAAACAAAACAAAACAAAGCATACGAATATTTGAATGCAAAAGCTAACTCTCTATTATTTGGAAAACACGAAGAAATAATGCCAGCTACAAGCATTGCTAAAATACCCTAACCCAACCAACAGGTAAATATTCATGATATGAAACAGCATGGATAAAAAAAATGTCAGGATGACGTAACTTATAACCTTTCTTACTCCCCTCAGACAAAAACCGCTTGTTTGGCTTTAGATTCTGTTCTGTATCACTGTTTTATATATACTCTGACAGCAAACCTTGAGCATTCACACTGACAATGACTGAGAAATCAAGGGCAATTCACACCTGCCCCATACCATGTCAAACCATGCTGAGGTCGCTCTACAGTCCAGGCTTTTTTTTCTTCTTCACAAAATGCAATCCAGACAGCCCGTAACCGTGTCTCCCTTGTATGTTTCAAAGTCAAAGTTATTATTTAAGTTTTTTTCTATCAGATGACACACTGAGTAAGCCATACATTTCGCGCGCGCACGCACGAACGAACGAATAGAAAGCCGATATTTTCAAGCTGAATTATGACGCAACTCTACACTTTGTGAATTATTTTTTAAAATACTACTCTGCACTGCTCCACACTGCGCTACACCGTAATATATATACTGCACAACATCTCAGCACTCAGCTCTCACTGTACCGTGCTGCTCTTCACTCCACACCACTCCACTCCACTCCACTCCATACCACTCCAAACTTCTACACCACCTCGAACACGCAGCTCTCAACATCCAACAAAACACATCATCACCACCAGCTAACAAAGCAAGAGCCAGTAATCCTCTCCTCACCCACAGCTGTAATCTCCCGCAGTGTGCAACCCTCCGTTCCCCCTTCCCACCAAACTGCACTAATTCATAGTCGCAGTATGCGGAACACAAAGAGATGTATGTATGGTTGACAATAAACAAGCACAACACCGCTCTAGTGGATTGGGAGGCAGAACAATAACGCTAAAACAGAGAGAGAGAGAGAGAGAGAGAGAGAGAGAGAGAGCAGACGAAAAGCGATAAAACGAACACAGGCTACATAAAAGCCTGGCAAGAAGGCCGGCCCAAAATCGTGTCCCGCACTTTCGCTAGTGCGTAGGTACAGTCATATTTCAGCGACATGACAGGTCGGGGCCACAGGATAGAAAGCGCGTCAGCTTTCCATGTTGGATAAAACACAAGGGTCACACACACACACACACACAGGATACACCCATACAAGCAGGTAGACACATCACTATACTACACACAAGCACCTGCGGGAGCAGAGAAACGAACAACTTGCCCTCCCGCTTTCCTGATCTGTGCATGTATAAACATTGGAATAATATAGACTATAATTATATAAACTAGTGGACTGTGATTGTTTATACTCTCACATTCATGTAACGTGCGTACCAGCAAAACTTGCTTTTCACTCGAATTTAAGCAAGCTGAAGTAGTTTTTCCTATACAATTCCGGTGATTCTGCAACCGTCATTCAGACCAGCCAATATCTATTTTTATTCATCCCATAAAATTCGATGGAAATGCACGTACAGAAAGCTTTATGTTATTTTTAGTTTTGTCTGTAGTGATTTGATTTGTGAAACATAGTCTGCGTCCCGAACAAAAAAAGGTTTATATGGCATGGAGCTTATTTAGCTCAGCGACAATTTCAGACACTGTAAAAAGAACATATCATAAATTGTTTGCTTTCCTTTTTGTGGCTTTGTATAGACTTTGTAAAAGCCTTAGATGTGATGAATCTCTCTGCTGTTGCATTAATTAGAATGATGTATGCACACTTTATATATATATATATATATATATATATATATATATATATATAAATATATATATATATATCTATATATATATCTATATCTATATGCATTAACAAAAATTCAGCCTATGTTAACGATTTACATAGTTCCATTCAATGCAAATATTTCGCATATTTGCAGATGATACATCTCTATCTTCTGATGACTGTAGAGGGATGTGAAGCAAATGACAAACTTCAGAATGATATTCAAAGGCTTATTCAGTCTTCACTTAAACCCACCCTGTAGTATGATAGACCGTTGGGGCCCCATTGAAAATTTTTAGACTAGCTTCCTCTACTCCTACAACGGAAAGCTGAGAACGACGAAGAGTGGAGGAAGCTGGTTTATTGAGTAGATGTAAGAAAACTGAACGTGCTTATGATATATAAACACAAAATGGAAGTGCATGTGTATATTCGCAAGACGAAAAAAGGCACCAGATGCCATGCAGTTTCAAAGTGTTGTTTATTGACCAAAAAGAAATGGTTGAAATCGTGCTGTCGCATAAACTGGATTTTGTTATTGACAAAGATTTATCATGAGCTGAGTGTGAGTGATATCCCATACGTTCATATGTTTACTATTTTAAGGTTGCTGCTGCTGCTGTTGTTGTTGTTGTTGGTGGTGTTATCATTGTTCTTTTGTTTTGTTTTAATTCATTGGAAGTGCATGCGATCACGTCATTCCTTTATATAGATGTATGACTGTCTTGATATGCTTTCTTTGGATAGCTTGAAAACCACAAAGTTCATGTTCTAACTCAATAACGCTCTAAAAACAACAACAAAAAAAGACTTTAATTTTGACTTGCTTACGATGTCAGAATAAGCCACACACACTGATTCATAGAGCACACACACACACACACACACACACACACACACACACACACACACACACACACACACACACACACACACACACACACACACACTACTTTTCAACTGCACCAGTTTACACACTATACGCCAACGAACCCATCAACAATCGACGCCCATGCCCCCGAAACACAATGCAGCCTGAACTTACCAACTTCCTGCCCATGTGAAGCCTTTTCCGATAGTCTCAAGATTTCAAGCAAGGACCTCCTGCTTGTAATTCGCCAGTTCACTGACTAGTACACAAAGCCCTGCTTTGTGTTGAGACAATTTCTTGTGTTGTGTTAAGGGAAACGCACAGATTCTCTCACAGAGATCCTTTTTCTTGCTTTAAAAAAACCCAAAACTTCACATACACATTTAAAAAGCAGTCCCAGTCATATTATCTCACAAAGATAGTGATGTGTTAATTTTCTTTATACCTTTATGAAGGTTTACATATTCATTTAAAAATCAGGCCTATCACATCATCTCACAATTTTTTTCTTTCTTATATTATGAAAGTTTGGATAAACATTTAAAAAGGAGGCCCAATCACATGATCTCACGATTTTGTATTACTTTTTATGAAACTTGACAAAACATTTCAAAAACTAGCCCCGATCACGTCATCTCACAACAGTTTTGTTCTTACTTTTATGAAAGTTTACATACACATTTAAAAAGCAGGCAGACACTGTGGCTATTTAGACTGTTAAGAAAAACCCCTCCACCTTATTTTGCATGAATTGGAGTTTGGCCAGCAAAAGGTCTTCCTAAAGAAATAATATTAAGATGTGTTAACCAGCTTTCCAAGAATAAATCAAAGTAGATTAATATGTTTACCTGTTAAATTAGTAGTAGTTATAGTTGTGGTAGAAGTAATAGTAAAAGCAGCAGAAGTAGCAGTAGTAGTAGTAGCAGCAGCTGCAGCAGTAGTAGTAGTAGCAGTAGCAGCAGTAGTAGTAGTAGCAGCAGTAGTAGTCGTAGTAGTAGTAGTAGTAGTAGTAGTAGAAGTAGTAGCAGCAGCAGCAATTGTAGTAGTAGTAGTAGCAGCAGCAGCAGCAGCAGCAGCAGCAGCAGCAGCAGTAGCAGCAGTAGTAGTCGTAGTAGTAGTAGAAGGAGTAGCAGCAGCAGCAGCAGCAGCAGCAGCAGCAGCAGCAGCAGCAGCAGCAGCAGCAGCAGCATTAGCAGCAGCAGCAGCAGCAGTCGGTGTCGTCGTCGTCGTCGAAATGGAATTTATATAGCGCTATATCTTGCAAAAAACAAATCAAAGCGCTTTCATTCATCTTACTCATTCACATGCAGCCTTACAAATTCAAATATATACACACAAGCTCGCACACACACACACACACACACACACACACACACACACCACACACACACACACACACACACACACACACACACACACACACACACACACACACACACACACACACACACACCACGCACGCACACACACACTCACGCACACACATAAAGGTTGTCCACTCGGCAGGGTGAAATTTGTAATGTATCACCACTGAAGGAAGGTTACCCTGATAGGTCTCTGACCACCCTTTACTGGTCAGTTTCCTACTAAAAGGAAACGACCCATATTTTCTTTTTAAAGGCTACTTTACCTTTTCACACTTAAAAAAAAACTTTCAGAAATTCAGCAACATCAAACTTTGCTCTCTCTCTCTCTCTCTCTCTCTCTCTCTCTCTCTCTCTCTCTCTCTCTCTCTCTCTCTCTCTCTCTCTGTCTCTCTCTCTGTCTCTCTCTCTCTTCCTCTCTCTCTCTCTGTTTCTCTCTCTCACGAATTTGTTCTCTCTTTCCCCCCCCAAGTGTCCACGCATCACATTACCTCAGCTGTATCCACCACCACCACCACCACCACCACCACCACCACCACCACACAAGTATATAATATTATACACGCACTTCAGATCTCTGTCACAGATAAATAGCGCACTGATTCACTTGCAGCCGCAACAAAGCAGCAGCACCACCATCACCATCCTCATCCTCATCTTCTTCTGTCTCATTCGCACCGAGATACCATCCTGCATCTTTCACTGCCCGAGTGTTAAGAGTTGCTTCGTCAAGCGTGTCAGGGCCCTTTGGTTTGGTTCAGTTGTATTGCAGTCCCAGCGAAACAATTCGATTTAGGGACATACTGCACTTTTAACCAAGCATCACCCAATGTAGTTGTTGCATTAGGGGACTTATGTGCTGTGTCTGTACTATCTGGTTATCTGTCTATCAACACTGTCACAGCACATGAGGTTAACTATGGCCTATTGTGTGAGTTGGTAAAGAGAGGGGAGAGTGGAGGGAAAGCGAGGGAAGGTGTGGGGGTGAGGGTGGGGGTCAATGAAAGGTGGTGGTGGTGGTATGTGTGTGTGTGTGTGTGTGTGTGTGTGTGTGTGTGTGTGTGTGTGTGTTCGCATATGCACACAGTTTGGTATACAAAGGGGAATGAGACAGTATTTTCTCTGTCTCTGTCCCTTTCTCTCTCTCTACAGCGCGTGCCTGCGTGCATGGTTGCGTGCGTGCCTGCGTGCAAGTATGTGTGTGTGTGTGCGCGCGCGTGCGTGCGAGCGTGTGTGTGTGTGTGTGTGTGTGTGTGTGTGTGTGTGTGTGTGTGTGTGTGTTGTTCTTCAATTTAACGTCTATTCACATTAAGTGTGTGTGTGTGTGTGTGTATCAGAAATCACAGACTACAGATGGGTGATAGGAGACATACTATATCGACTACACAACTACATTTGTTGACTGATTAAAGAGTGCCTGAATATATTGACAACATTGAGCCACACATAGAAGTTTTAATACATGCAACTGCCTTGATATCAATGATCAAAGTAAGCTTAAGGGTGTCAGTCATACACAGTGTGCCATGGAAACATATTGCGGTGGATCAGTCGACAACATGAGAGAGAGCGAGCGAGCGAGCGAGCGAGAGAGAGAGAGAGAGAGAGAGGAGAGAGAGAGAGAGAGAGAGAGAGGGAGAGAGAGAGAGACAGAGAGACAGAGAGACAGAGTCAAGTCAAATTCTTTTATCTCGAGGATAATGAAAAAGGGCTCATGTGGGTTTTTTTTTGCATCCAGTCCCCACCCTAATCGGGGTATCATCAATATAGAAAAAAAGACTAAGTACAAAACAACAACAATAACAATAATGATTAACAAAATAAAAATTAACAAAAATCCCCCCAAAAGAAACAGGAGACAAAAACAACAATAACAAACAAACAAACAAACAAAAAAAGAAACAAGAACAGAAAGGCAATGATAACATAACAAAAAAGTACACACACACACACACACACACACACACACACACACACACACACACACACACACACACACACACACACACACACACACACACACACACACACACACATGTAACATACGAAATAAACAATCAAACTATGGTAGTTATTTAAAAAAAAGGCGCAAATAAGCAAATAGCAAACAAGAAAAACATAACGAGTCAAGCAACTGAACATATCATCCCACCACCATCCATCAAGAAAAGAAAGCATATAAATCATGATAGTTTAGTAAAAGGGGAGGAAGAAACAACCATATCACCAGTGTGGGGAAGAAGCAGTTCTACCAATAGCAAGCTACATACAATATATGTCCCAGATTTAAAAAAAGAACCCAACATCATGCAAAACATTTAAAGCAAAATAATGGCATAAGAGAGAGAGAGAGAGAGAGAGAGGGAGGGAGGGAGGGAGAGAGAGAGAGAGAGAGAGAGAGAGAGAGAGAGAGAGAACACACACACACGCACGCACGCAAGCACGCACACACACACACACACACACACACACTGGAGAACTATGAACTGTACGTGACCTGCCCGACGTGCAGAAACAACATCCTAGACTTGTGCTATGGGACTGTAGCATGCGCACACACATCATTGCCTTTGCCTCCACTGGGGAACATCTATCTGACCACAGCTGTGTTCTACTAGCACCTGTGTACCAACCAGTCAGTCTTTCAGCGCTTTCAGCCCATGGTCAGGACCACACACCAAAAAAATGGATTGCCGATTAGTATAGCTAGTTTGGAAGGCTGCTTTGATTGCACTGATTGGGGTATGTTTTACAACGTGTGTTCTGATTGAAATCAGCTCGCTGGTAATTTATTATTTCTTCCTATATTTTATTTTTTGTTATTGTGTCATTCCAACGAAAGAGATAACTTATTTACCCCAATAACAAACCTTGGGTTACAAAAGATATTAAACGTGTATTAAACAAAGAGAAAGCAGTATTTTACACAGGCACAGAACAACAAAGGAACAAATAAATAAGTTAAAGCTGCTGTTGCACAGGCTAGATGTAATTGTAAAGATAAGATAGAGGGCAAGTTTGCAGGGGACAATTTTCGTGCTGCCTGACAGGGAAAAAGAAATATGTCCGCAGTAAACATGGTAGCTGCCCCACGTAGGTCAAAGATTAGATTAGTCGGGGGAAGGGGGGAGGGAGAGGGGTGGTTCGGCAGTAACAACTTATCAGACTTTTTAACGCATTTTAAAAAATCGTGTTGA
>CM054135.1:69653323-69658323 GCA_028751875.1 Rapana venosa
GCGTATGTGCATTTCAAAGAGAATTCATTTTTGTTGGAATGGCTTCTGTACGACAAAACAAAAACGCAAAATCACCAAGCACAAAAGCAAGAAACTGATAAAAAGAAAGAGGGTAGGAGGGTTTTTAAAACGTTCACCTCCTGACAAAAAAAACCGTGATGTTCGGGTTCCATTCCCAGCCTTGCCATTTCTTTCCCGTTTGAAGAAAAAATCGAACAGAATGTCAAACTCTTCAATGAGACTATAAGGGCTAGGCCCCGTGTGTGAATGCACGCAGAACATCTTGCACACACGCTACAAATCCGTTAAACCCTTTCGGGAGAGTAAGCCACTTCGTGCGGTTGGAACGGATGACAAAATTTTAAAACGCATGCAGATTCGGAATGTGGCTATCTAAATGGTTTTTTGTGTGTGCTTTTTTGTGTTTTTTGGGGATAGGGGGTGGGGTGGGGTGGGAGGGGTGGTGGTTGGTTTCATACTCAAAGAACTCACCTTTGGTAAACTTCGAAGCTCTACCCGGGAAAATGAAAAAAAAGAGAAGAAACTGATAGGTAATGTAGAGTAAAGGGGTAATGTATAATGTAAACCATCTGAATCAGCCATTAAGAGAGATAATAGTGGGTTCATTTTACTAAGCTGTTCAGAGTGTCAGTGTAATACAGTGAGGTTGTTGACTTGCCAGCTGCAGCTGCTGCTGCTGTTGTTGTTTTATTTTGTTACTAGTGCCTGGATTGTCTCCTGCTCACAGTTGAATATGGCATCGAATCAAATTGATAAAATCCTCGTAGTCAGAATACGGCTACCCGAATGGTGTGGGGAAAACCCCCCGTTACATACGCAAAAAATCCTATCATTGGTGAACATCACGGCTCTAGCCGAGGATGGGAGGAAGAATTTTTTTTTTTAAATCGCAAAACTTTGACCTGATCACATCCAGATGCTTCCAATTCTTGATCAGGTTTCCTTAGCGATTCTGAAAGTTTTTTTTGTTTTTTTTAAATTCTGAAAGTATATATATTGTTCAGACTTCGCTAAAGCAACAATTTGCTACAGACAGAACCGCCGATAGGTGTTTCAACCCTTGTTGCTGTTTAAAAATTATTCTTCTTTGTTGAAAGCTCATTCAGCAACTAGTGTCTGTCATATAACAATAATAAAAAAAAATGTACCTTGTCAGGTCAGAGACTCCCTCTGCTACTGGTAACCATGTAACCCAGTACCACCTGCCACATGTGGGGAGTAAACCCAACCAAAAAATCCGACCTGGAGAGGGATGGGCTCCGCCAGGTTTGATTTGCCCAAGATACACCAATGACAAAGACAGCCAGAATCTCCATACCGGATCGGTCGTCGCCCGGGTTACCAAGGACCGCGCCTTCTGTTGCTCATCAGGACAGATGTCGAAAGTATGCTACTGATGTAAAACGCAGCAAAATTCGTGCCAGACACAACAGCATCATTGGCACATGGAATGTACGAACACTAAGAGCTGCAGGCAAAAGTGGAAGAACTGACACATGAGATGTCCAGATATCATTGGCACATCCTTGGGCTCTGCGAAGTCAGGTGGAAAAAACATGGAGAAACAACGACCCAGGAAAAACCACAAATTATACTACAGTGAAAAAGGATAAACATGAACAGGGCGTGGGTTTTCTCGTTAAACAAAGACACCGTGAACACCGCCCATGAGCTGTCAGCCTGTGTCCAGCAGACTTATTACCATCCGCCTGAGAGCAACCCCCTTTAACATAACTATAGTACAGGCATACGCCCCTACATCAACTGCACAATGAAGCCTAGAGAATTTTATGACCAGCTACAGGTTCTGAATCAAACTCCCAAGAAAGACATCCTCGTTGTGCAAGGTGACTGGAACGCCAAGGTGGGGAGAAGATGCAGGGAAAGACTGGGGGGGCTTTTGTGGGCCACATTGTAATAACCAATCAAATAAAGAGGCTTGAGACTCCTGATTTCCCAGTAACAACCACCTCCAGCTAGTGAATACATTTGGCCCACACAAGAAATCCAAAAATGGACATGGCATAGCCCAAATGGAGAACACCACAACCAAATAGTTTACATCATGGTGAAAAGACGGTTTCAGTCTAGCGTTTAACATCGCACAGACACGAAGTTTTCCGGGAGCAGACATAGGGAGCGATCATGATCTTGTGATGATAAATTTCCGACTACGTCTAAAAAAAACCCCATCAAGGAACAACATCAGGATCAAATTTGACCTCGAGAAGCTGAAGGACGCAGAGGTATTAGAAATTTTTCAAGCAAGGATAGGGGGAAAGTTTGCAGCACTCACTTTTGATAGACTCAGAATAATACACTGACGATATTTCAATACAGCAGTGACTGAAACAGGCAAACGAAACTTCTTTGGGAAAAAACCGACCATCAAAAAACCAGGTCCACACTAAATCCTAAAAACATGCGACAAGCAGTAGAAGTTGAAAAAAAGAAAAAATGAAAAAAGAAAGGGGCAGAAAAAATATAGGGCAGTCAACAAAAGAATCAGAATCCAGACGAGGCAAAAGAAGAAATGGATCGGTGAACAGTGCCAAGACCCTTGAAGAGAACATCAAGAAAAACAATAGCAAGAAAGATATCACTGGTGAAAGCCTGAAATAGCACGAAACAGAGAAAAGGTTTTTAACAATCCAAGACAAAAAGGAATGTCTCACTGACGACCAGGATATCTAAAAAAGATGGACAGAAACTGCTCCGACCATAAACTATAGACCGCAGGAAATCCCCAAATCCTTAATGTACCCGAAAGCAAAGACACCCGACAGTCCCCCCCATCCCCAAAAAGTGAAACAGCGCAATCGCTGAAAAGGAATCAGCAGGGGTACAACTTCCATGAGTTGGTCCAAGCTGGAGGGAACCATGATCACGCCCTACTAAGAATCTGCAACAAATCTGCACAGAAAATGGCCAACACCATGACACAGTCACATCATCACCCTCCCCAGAAAGAATCACAACAATGCCATATACCGCACAATCACCTCATATGTCACCCAAGCAAGTCATCCTCAGATAATATTGAATAACTGAAGCCACCACAGGCACATTGCGAGGAACAAGCGGGTTCAGAGCAGGGCGCAGCACGACAGAACAAATTCAACCTCAGATACATGAGCGTACCTTTAACATCAACAAGACCTTACCACTATTTTCGTTTAGAAGCATTGACAGGTTGCATGCAGCTTTGTGGGCACCAGAATTTAAAACATCAATGCAAACCTGACAGTCTCAACGCTGTACAGCGAGCCCCCAGTGCAGTGTACTACAACACAACCATTGGAAATGGTTTCACAACATTGAGTAAGGCAGGCTGTCTACTCTCCCCCACTCTTTTCAACTCTCCTTGAAGAATCAGGCCGATGCACTGGAACATCATGAGTCATCAGCATTGGTGCAAACGATCACAACCCCGCTTCGCAGATGACATTGATGGAATAGCAGGGTCAAAAAAGAGCTTGCCAGCCTAACAGAACACTTTATAAGGCCCTCCAAAACATACGGCATGGAAACATGCAAAAGACCAAACTGATCTAATAACACCACACATAGCACTGATATCAGGTAAGACCCAAAGCGGAAACTTCAAGCTTCAAGTACCTGGGGGCCATGTATCAGCCAGGACCAACCGAAGTAATGCAGACTGCACGACCAAAAAACTTTGTCAAAATAAACCCATCTGAGATAGAACATCTCACTTATCCCAAGTCAGACTACTGCGCTCCCTGTCAATCCAATTCTGTACCGGAATCATGACCCGACTGCAGATTTGGGGGAAGTCAGGGTGGAATGAGATCTTCGAGACTCCGCATCCCTACAAACACATAACAACGAAAGCGTGCTAACAAATTCCAGCAAACATTGGACCCATAGAAACCTTCTAACGATCGGAAAAAGCGTAAACTTAAAGTATGGGATGTCACAAGATCCCAAGGAAATTTCAAAGACAAATTTTGCAAGGCACTGCCAAGGGGGAAGGGGAAAAAAAGCAGAACAAAGGAAGAGCTGGAAAAACATCACGAATGGACAGGCTAGAACCCCAAAAAACCTGAAGGCAGAACAGAAGAGCAATGGAGGAACTGGTTTTTGAGTCTTTGAGGGTTTCCCCCACGGTCGTCAGAAATACGGACAGATAGATGATAGATAGACTTAAAACAAAGTTTCTAAGTCTAAAGTCTTTTTAAAAAAAAAATCTGGAAAAATCAGAAAAGCAGATGTGATGATTGCTGGTTAAAAACGGCGTTTTAACTGGAGGGAAAAGGTAAGATAACACAGCTGAATTCTGTCTTGAAAGCGCCCATAAAGACAAACATTGGGAAGCAACAACAACAGTAATTCCTAAAAAAAAAACCTAGCGTTTTCTTGAAAACAGCCACAGGTAAATTTCCGGCGGACAAAGACACAACGAGGGTTCACATCATTGGGCTGGAAAGTCAAAAGGGAACACAAAGGGCGACAGGAGCCGTAATAAATTTTTAAAATTAAAAACAAGGGAAAGGGGCTCGGTCCTTGATTTGCTTTCTAAGAACTAAAACAACCTAACAACAGACAGCAAGAAGGAAGGAAGAGTTGCAAGTTAGATCAAAAAACAACAAACAAAGAAAAAAGAAGTTAAAAGACACCAGGGATATGACAGAATTTTAAGTCGCCATTTGTTTGTACTTGCAATATTTCCCGTACAATAACCCCTGAATTAATTTCTTTCTGAAAAATATTCTTGGGGGCAGATGCAGAGCCTTTCCCGTCTTTAAAAGCAGCCAAGAGACATAATAGATTAGGGCAGTTTGGCTGCAGACTGTCTTGAGAGAATGAGAGAACTGCAGGTCTGTGAGTGACTATAGCCGTTCAGAAAGCGTCTGGCACAATTGTATTAATTAACTAAACATTCACCGTTCCTTTAACCGAAAGTATTAAATGTGGTAACCCCCCTTTCCCCCCCCCCGTCAAAATGAAAGAAAAGA
>CM054135.1:69663323-69668323 GCA_028751875.1 Rapana venosa
TGTTTTCATTTCTCTCTCTGGTGCGCGGGGAGGGGGTGGGGGGTGGAAAAGGATGGGGGGTGGGGTGGGAGTTGCATATGCTTTTATTTCTCTCTCTGGGGAATGGGATAGCCCTGTGGTTAGAGCGTTGAGCTCGCAATCTGATGGATGGCCCGGGTTCGAGCCACCACCGAGGCACCCATTCGAAGGGACTTTTTCTTTGTATATTATAACTTGAAGACTGAATCCAGTTGCCTCCAAAGCCCTTCGAATAAGACTATAACTATAACCGAGGTCCTGTGTGCCACCGCACGCAGCACACGTTAAAATCTCTTTCGGAAGTGTAGGCCATTGTGTGCTGGTAAAAACTGATGACCAAACAAACAAACAAACAAACGAACAAACAAACAAACAATCAAATAAACAAACAAATACCCCCCCTCCAAAAAAGACAAAAAGCTGCATGAATATAGGTGTCATGTTCATATATTATAGTCCGCGAAGTCGGAAGGCGGCTACCTTAATGGTGGGCAAAGACCCCAGTTGCATACTAAAAAAAAATTCTCACCATTATTGTACCTAGGAATTCCAGCCAAGGAATAAAATCTTTCTCTCTCTCTCTCCCTCACTCTTCCCCTCTCTTTTCTCTCTCTCCTCTCTCTCCTCTCATCTCTCTCCTCTCTCTCTCACTCACTCACTCTCTCTCTTTTCCTCTCTCTCCTACTCTCTCTCTCTTTCTCTCTCCTCTCTCTCTCTCTCTCTCCTCTCCCCCCTCTCTCTCTCTCTTTCTCTCTCTCCTCTCTCTCTCTCCCCTCTCTCTCTCTCTCTCCTCACCCCCTCCCCTCCTCCTCACCAAACACCTCACCATCACCCTATCACTTGTGATTTTGGGAAACTGCACATACAAATTTTCTTATCATCCAACAAGAAGTGGTACACACTATAACTCCGATTAAATCGACATTGTAGAACACACACACAAAACACACCACACACACACACACACACACACACACACCACACACACACACACACACACAACACACACACACACACACACACACACACACACACACACCACACACACGCTAATATCACTAAAGTGAATAGACGTTAAAATTGAAGTCAACAACAACAACAACAAAACCCCCACACACACACACACACAAACCCCAAACCACACCACACCCACACACACACACACACACCCCACACACACACACACACACACACACACACACACACACACACACAACACACACACAACACACACACAACACAAAACACACACACATACACACACAACAACATACACAAAACACCAACCACACACACACCCCACCACACACACACACACACACCACCACAAACACACACACACACACACACACCACACACACTAACCATCTAGCCACGTAATAGCGGTCAAGTCCAGCTAATTGAGCCGGACAGTGGGATCAGAGAGTCAAAGAATGGATACCGCCTGCTTTAGCACGTATCGCACGTGCACGACTGTGTCTGTACTTGCACCCTGTTGCTGCTGCTGCTGCTGCTGTGGTGGTGGTAGTGGCGATGGTGGTGATGGTGGTGGTGGTGGTGGAGGTGACAGTGATAGCCATAGTGATAGAGAAGGAGGGGTGTGATGGATTGATACTCTTCATTCCCAAGGGTTACAGATAAGCATTGACATACTTTGTTTTTCTTTCTCATCCGGCCCTTGGATCGGTGGCCGAGCAGGTAAAGCATTCAACCTTGAAAGCGAAAGGTTGCGGGTTCGATTCCCGTGTGATGCTGGACTTTACCTCCTCCCTCCTTCCATCTGCAGGAGAACGAGTGGTAGTCTTGTTGTTGTTGTTGTTGTTGTTGTTTCTTCTTCTTCTTCTCTTCTTCTTCGTCCCTTTTTCTTCCTTCTTCTCCTTCCTTCCCTTCTTCTCCTTCTTTCTTTCCTCCTCCTTCTTTCCTCCTCCTCCCCTCCTCCTCCTCCTTCCTTGTTCTCTTCTTCTTCTTCTTCTTCTTCTTCTTCTTCTTCTTCTTCTTCTTCTCCTCCCCTTCTCCTCCTCCTCCTCCTCCTTCTTCTCCCTCCCTTCTTCTCCCTCTTCTTCTTCTCCTCCCCTCCTCCTCCTCCTCCTTCTTCTCCCTCTTCTCCCTCTTCTTCTTCTTCTTCTCCTCCTTCTTCGTCGTCGAACTCTCACACAGCAACTCTTGTTTCCTGTCATGTTAGTGAAAGCGAGTTGCGCTGCCGTGGCGTACAGTCTGATGCTAAGTCTTTCGAGCGAGACCAAATTAATGAGGGAGCAAATCGCAGCGCATCAAATGGCAGTGCTTTTTAACTGATAGCATGGGGTAGCAGATGGGGTGCTATAGATGCCGCACAGATTTTTTTTAAAGACTTAAAATGGAAACTTCGATGAGAGCTTTAAGCTTGGGGGGATCTTTCAGACAAAAAAAAAAAATCAGAAAAACAAAAGGAAACAGCTCTACAGTCACATTACACATATACTCGATGTCGCAATGCGGCTACCTAAATGTGGGCCTAAAACGGTTTCATACGCAAAATTTTAACTATTGGTGAAATTGGAGGTCCAGCCGAGGATAAAATAAAATTTAAAAATGCGACCCCCCCCCCCCCCCCCCCCCCCCCACACCCACCCAACCCCAAACTATTAATTACATACGAATCACAATTAAAACGAATTATCACAAAAATCAGTGCTTTAAGTGCAACATTAATGTGGAATATGAGATACGTTATGAATGACCTTTCATCAACCTTTTTTTTTCTTTTTTCTTAAGAGGGCAATAAAGCAAATGAGCCTGGAGTTTAGATAAAGGGAGTTAATAAAGAGAAACCCAATGTTTTGAGGCGCTGTGTTATTACTTTGTTATGGTAGATAACTCCCAGAAAATGTTGCTGAAAGATAAAGCGGTCACAGAACGAAAGATGAAGCCAAATATACCAAAATTCGCATAATATACTTTAGGCTACTTTTTTAAGTTGTTAAATGACAAGAAGGAGTGAATTATGACACACACACACACACAGGTGTGACGGTACGTTAAGGGAGATAACCTTTTTCAAAAGGTGTTAATTTGGAGTGAGGAAAACCTTTTTCTCTCCCTTAGACCAAACCAGCCCAGGCTACGTGTATTCCAGATTATTGACATTGAGTATCGGTGTTTTCTTTTCTTTCTTTTCCTTTCCTTTTTAATCCAAATCTAGGCCTGAGCTAGGATTTACGAATAAAAGGAAACGATTGATCAAATTACAAAGAGAGCAAGAATAAAAACAATTGCCACGATGTGACTGGAGAAAAAAGAAAGAAAGAAAGAAAGAATGTCTAGCACTCAAGGACGAGAAATTCAGACCGAGCCTAACCTTATAATCTGCTCCTGTAAAGAGACATATTGTTATCAAGCAATAATGAGATATGGAAATAGGTAGGAATAGCCAGTGTGGGGTGGGGTGTGGGGGGGGGGGACGCTCACAATATTATATAAAACTAAAAAGTACAATTGATAATCAAAACTACACACGATATCAGAGAGAGAGAGAGAGAAGAGAGAGAGAGAGATTATCATCTGGAAATAAACATTTTTATTTCCACACACACACATGTTCTCTCTCTCTCTCTCTCTCTCTCTCTCTCTCACACACACACACACACACACACACAGAACGTTCCAGGAGGGAGGAGGCAAAAGGTGCAGCAAGTATAATTATCTCCAAGACGTAGGGAAAAGAGAGCCTAGCTAAAACAAAACTTCCACATTCCCCGAAGTCGAATGCAGCTACCTTAATGGTGGGCAAAAATGGTCGCATACACAAAATCTCACCATAAGTGAGTGGCAGAGCTTAAGCAGGTAACGACCCCCCCCAAAAAAAAACAACCCCCAACAACAACAAAAAAACCAACAACAAAAAACACAACAAAACAACAAAAACCCAAACAAATTACACACACACCAAAAACTCCACCATTTACTTTTGAGCAGAAAAAATTATTTGAAATAATAGCAAAACAGTGAATGTACATTACTCAAATAAAGTTACTTTAGAAGAAAAACAAAATTGACAATTACTGCTCATATACGTCGATATTATGCATATGATAAATCTCAAACATGCATTTCTCCACAAGCAAGACATGGTAAAGAAGATATGAACAGACAGGCTTATGTTGTATATTTGTTGAGATAACAGTGCAATATATCAGCATGTGCAAACAAGATTTGAACAGATAGGCTTATGTTGTATGTTTGTTGAGATGAAAGTAAGCATATTTGTTACGATAAAAGTGCAATACATCAGCATGTGCAAACAGAATATGAAAAGGCAGGCTCATATCCTTATTGCTATTGTCCAGATAATGCTGCACTTTTACTGAAATAAAAGCGCAATACACCAGCATGTGAACTGTTCCCCCCCCCCCCCCCCCCCCCCCCCCCCCCCCCCCCCCCCCCCCCCCCCCCCCCCCCTTCCACTTCACTGGGAAAAAAAAACTATAGAAAATCTCTTAGAGTGTAAACCACTCAAAATAAGTAAGCGGCAAACAAAATAAAGCCATCTTTGTTTTAACACGATGAGGCAGAACGAAACTGAAAGAAAACAAACTAAAACAAAGCAACAGAATCACTAAACAAACAACCAATCACACACTCACTAAAAGGACATCGGAGGAGGTACTATGACAGTGACAAGGTGGAGCACTCACTTGCTTTGAGCAAGGAACCAAAGGTTGTTATCGCCCCTACTTCAGTTTACCGAGCTTTGCATGAAAAGTTGTAGGCCTATACCACCTTTGTCAAGGGCCTGTTCTCAGGTGCATGAGTGTTTGTTGGTGTGTTGTTGTGTGAAGGAAAAAAAGAAAGAAATTATGTACACGTCTCACCCGCACCTACTTAAAAACTAAGTAAATTTTGTTACCGTCTGATGACTACTCCATGTAACTCCTTTTTTATTCACTGGCCCCAATTCTTTTGGAATTCTATTTCTTCGGAAATAAGATACTCTGACGCAATCG
>CM054135.1:69677075-69697075 GCA_028751875.1 Rapana venosa
TCTGTCAGTCAGTCAGTCTGTCTTGTCTGTCTCTGTCCGTCTGTCTGTCAGTCAGTCTGTCTGTCTCTGTCTGTCTGTCGTCGTCAGTCTGTCTGTCTGTCTGTTTTGTCTGTCTGCAGTCTGTCAGTCGTCTGCTGTCTGCTGTCTGTCGTCGTCAGTCAGTCAGTCTGTCTGTCTGTCGTCTTGCCAGTCTGTCGTCAGTGCTGTCTGTCTGTCTCTGTCTTGTCGTCTGTCAGTCAGTCAGTCTGTCTGTCTGTCTGTCTGTTCTGTCAGTCAGTCAGTCTGTCTGTTTTGTCTGTCTGCGAGTGGATCAGTCAGTGCAGCGTCTGTCTGTCGGGTCTCCTGTCCTCTCCTGTCGTCTGTCAGTCAGTCTGTCTGTCCTCTGTCTGTCCGTCTGTGCTGTCAGTCAGCTTCATGTCTCTCCTGTCGCGGTCTGCTCCTGTCATTTTGTTGTCTGTCTCTGTCCTCTGTCTCCCGTCATCATAGTCTTGTCTGATTGTCTGTCAGTCAGTCTGTCTGTCTGAATAGACTGGAGGGGAGGAAATAGGGGGAGTGGCCTGCATTCTGTGAACCCTTCCCCTCCGTTCCTTCCCTTCTTCCTAAAGCGACTTTTCCTACAGTGGGTCGTCTTAATTGTACAGACTTCATTCTCTTGACGTCCGGTTTAGCTTACCTTCTTATTGGGTTTCGTACTCTGCACCCCCCATCCCCTTCCCTCTTCATCCCCTCCCCACACCCCCAAGTGCATCCCCCAAATAGCTTTTGCACCCTATCACGGAGCTGAGGACAGGTCACTCCTGGACTAGAATCTGGAAGTGCCTCTTAGCCACACCCCCGTCCCCCATCTTCCCCCCAGGCTATTTTTTTTTTTGTAAGCACGTCTTTATTTCTCTATCTATCTGAAGGTACTGGTGGTGGAGATTAACTTCTTTAGTGTGGACTTGTGAAGTATCTATGCAGCTGCTGACCCGATATATTCACACACACACCACACACACACACACACACACACACACACTACTACACCACACACACCACACTACTACACACACATCATCTCACGCACGCAACGCACGCACGCACGCACGCACGCACGCACGCACGCACGCACGCACACACACACATCTATCTATCTATCTATCTATCTATCTATCTATCTATCTATCTATCTATCTATCTATCTATCTATCTATTGTGGACGGTTGCATGCTGTGAATGATTTGAATGCAGGCAGCTTCGAGTTGTTTACTTTACAAGATTCAGTGCTATATAAATTTCAATACATTATTATGATGATGATGATGATGATGATGATGATGATGATGATGATAATTTTTTTTCTAGTTTGTTCTTTCTTCTAGTTTGGATTTCATCATGCTTTTCCTTGTTTTGAATCCTGTATGTAAGTAAAGTCGTAGAACTACAAAGACAGCTCGCTTGTCTCGCCGCGGGGCGCGCGCGTGTGTGTGTGTGTAGTGTGTGTGTGTGTGTGTACGTGTGTGTGTACGTGTGTGTGTGTGTGGTGTGTGGTGGGTGTGTGCGTGTGCGTTTGTGTGTGTGTGAATCATCATGGCTAAACAAGATAAAACATATTTTAGTACAAAGCGGATTTGACTGTTTGTGGGAGAGACAGATTTGTTCAAGTATTCATTCTACAAGTTCACATATCAAAGTCCTTTTAATAGAAAATTTTGTTAATGAATGGAGAACTTAGCTGTGGAGTAATAGTAGATGTCCTTATTATAAAAACTATAAGATCGATTTTGATTATTGAAAAATAGATAACTTGTCTACCAGATGTATATGTTTACACTCTTATGAAGTTTCGTTGTAGCTGTCACAAGCTTCCTATTGAGGTTGGACGTTTCCATAATATACCAAGGGAAGAAATAATATGTTCAAATTGCAATATGTCTGTTTTAGGGGATGAATTTCATTTTATCATGGAATGTCCCCACTTCAAACATTTATGACAACATTTTATTCCCCGACATTTTCTTCAACCCATGTCCAGTTATAATTTTTGTAGGCTAATGAAATGCAAATCTCGAAAAGTTCTCCTGTCGCTCTCAAAATTCATAAGATTTGCAGGCATTTCTTGACATTTCAATTGTCTTTCATATGTGTAGATTATGTCTTTTAAAGAAACGTGTATACTTAAAAATAGTATTGAGTCATTAATACTGTTTGCTTATCATTATGCGTTGAACTCTTGCTTTTCAGTTACTGTTAATGTTCATGTTATTTTTGGGTATATTGCTGTTAGGTTTATTCTCCTGTTCAATTTGTTTGTAATCCTCCATACCCCAAAAGGGGTGAAAAGAATTAAATCTTAAATCTGAAATCTTTTATCTTGTACGTGTCTGTGTATGTTTTAATTTTTTTTTTGCTGAAGAAAAGTGATAGTTTTTTTAAAATCTGTTTTCCTTGAAATTAAAAAAAAAATGTAGTCTTGTATTTTTTTTTTTTTTGGGGGGGGGGACGTTTACGTTTGATCTCTCATCTCGTTTGTCATGTTTATCATGGTGTAATCGTGTTTAAACATCATCCCTGAAGTCGATATACAGCTACCTCAATACCGGTAAAACCGGTGGTCTAGTGGATCGGTGGTCTAGTGGATCGGTGGTCTAGTGGATCGGTGGTCTAGTGGATCGGTGGTCTAGTGGATCGGTGGTCTAGTGGATCGGTGGTCTAGATGGTAACGCGCTGTCTAGAAAGCGAAAAGTCCGGGGTTGAATTGTGCGCGGTTCGTACCGTTTGGACCCGGAAACTTTTACCCCTTCCATTAGTCATGAGTGGTGGTTGGCGGCTAGTCTTTCGGATGAGACGATAATAGTGTTGGGGAGATGGTGCGGTTGTGAAAGATGTGGCGTTGGGGGTGGTTAGAGGGGGGCCTGGGGGGGGGATTGATGGAGTGTGGGCGGGGGTGAGGGGGCGGGGGCCCCGTGGTGTGGAGTGCGTGTGAGAAGGTGTGCTGGGCAGGCAGTATGTTTCGGGGCATGGTGGCTAAGTTGTCCATCCTTTTGTTTCTGTGTACCTGTATGTGGGGCGATCGGGGTGCTGTGCGCAGCATGTTGGCCATTAAGCCTTTTTTTTTCGTATTCTTTGATTTGGTTTTTCTTTCATTCCCGTTTTTTTTGGTTTAGTACGTTTTCTCGTTGTTTTTATTTTGTACTTTTTTTCTTTTTTAGTCCTTTTTGTTGGTTTGTTTTGTTCCTTTCCTCTCTCCTCCCCGTGTGTTACACGTAATTATTTGCGCAGTAAACAGACCCACTGGCATACAGTGTGTTGTCCCTGGCAAAATTCTAAGAAAAAAGCCACTCTGATAGGGAAACAAAATACAGTTGCAGACAGGAAAAGAAAAAAAATGGGTGGCGCTGCGCTTGTTGCGCGCGCTCTCGCTCTCCCCGGGAGAGAGAAGCACGAATTTACGGAGAGAAATCTGCCGTGAACTTAAGTGGTATGAAAATGAAATCTTGCGCGCTTTATTGTTGTTTACAAGATTCAGCGCTATATAAATTCCATAATTATTATTATTATTTTATTATTATTATTTTATTATTATTAAAAACTGTTGAATACAAAACAATCCTCACTTTGGCGAGCTGAAAACTACCACTCCCACAAAAACAGAACAAACACAAAGAAAAGTCAAGCCCATTATTGGAAACACTGGCATGAATATCTATGCATTCGGATGAGTGACAATCCACATTTCAATGTGTTTATTTTTTTGTTGTTTTTTCCTGGGTCTGTGAATATGATTTTTAATTTTATGTTAGAAAAGGAGTTCCAAAGTACAGATGTATGTATTCAATTTAACGGTCTGTTCACTCTCAGTGATATTAGATACAGATGTTGTTTATCTATCTTTGATTACTGATTCAAGTACATTGATTATATCAGCGGATCTCTCTCTCTCTCTCTCTCTCTCTCTCTCTCTCTCTCTCTCTATTCTCTCTCTTCTCTCTCTAGTTAAAACAACACACAAACCACAACACAACCATACACACGCACACCACGCCACGCACACACATGCACATACAACACGCACGCACACAATGCACAAAACTCCACGCAGACCACACATACACAAAAGTACGATACCACACTTACACCCACACTCAGCACACATACAGGCACACACACATACACACGAACGCACACGCAACACAACATGCAATAAAAACACCGCACACACACAAACAGTACGAAGCACGCACGCACGCGGGCCACACGCACCACAACACGACATCACACGCACACACCACACACACACACACACTTCATCACTCACACACACACAGCACATACACACTCTCAATCACACGCACACAACACACAAGCAAACGACACACATACAACACACGCACACACATACACATAAAAACGACTCAATACATAACACCACACACACACACACACCACATAACAACACTCAAGCGCGCGCGCGCGCAACACAACACACAACAAAAGCACACACACAACACACGGACACACAATACACCACACACACAACACACACACACACACACACACACCACACCACGCACAACAACATACACACACACACAACATACACGCCCACACAACACACACACAACACACACACACAACACAAAACACACACACTCTCTCTCTCTCTCTCTTTCTCTCTCTTTGCTCTGTGTCTCTGTTTCACTTGTCTTCGGTGTCTCGCTTTCTTTCTTCTCTCTGACCGCCATTCACGCAGACAAAAGGAAAGGGGGCCAAAAAACACTAAAAACCTCACGTGAATTTGAAAAAGAAAATAAAAAAAAAAAAAAAATAAAAAGTGATAAGAAAAATAAAAAAATTAGAATAAAAAATTAAATGAATAAATTAGAAAAAAGAAAAAATAAAAAAAGTATAAAAGAAAAGAGTATAAAAAAAAAAAAAAATAAAAAATAAAGGGGGGGGAAAATAAATATTTATATGAAAATAAAATAAAGAAGGTGTAAAAAAAAAATAATATGAATAAAAATATAATAAAATGAATGAAATTAAAGCTAAAATAAAAAGAAATTAACAAAAATAAAGAATAACAAAAAAAAAAGATAATTTAAAGTGAAATATTAATAAAAAAAAAACTTAATGAAAAAAAAAAAAAAAAGAAAAATTAAAAAAAGAATAAACGGAGAAATTAAAAAAAAAAGAGAGAAAAAAAAAAAACAAAATAATAAAAAAAACATAAGAAAAAAGATATAAAATAAGAAAAAAACTTAGATTAAAAAAAAACAAAAAAAGAAAAAAAAGAAAAAAAGGTAAATCAATCATGAAAATAAAAAGGAAGAGAAAAAATTAGGATAAAAGAAAAATAAAAAATAATAAATAAAATAAAAAAAAAGAAGAAAAAATAAAAAAAAATGAAAAAAAGTAAAAAGAAGTGAAAAAAGAAAGGTGAGGTTGACGTAATTGGCTAATTCAGTCTTTGTGAAAAAAGGAAAGCACAGCTGATTCTTTTGGTTTTTGTTGTTGATATATTTTTTTATCTGTTTGATTGTTGATTGAAGGTAGCAGATGTCCACAACGCGGGGGAGAAGAGAGAGAGAGAGAAGCGAGAGAGAGAAGGAGGTGAGACGAGAGAGGAGAGAGAGTTGAGAGAGGAGAGAGAGATGAGACGATAGAGATGATGAGATGAGAGAGAGAGAGAGCGATGATAGATAACAGATAGACAGTGAAGAGACAGAGATAGGACACACAAAATAAGTTTGTGTGTGTGTTGTGAAAATAGCAGATGTCCACAACGCGGGAGGTTGGCGACGAGAGAGATGGAGAAAAGAGAGAGATGAGAGAGAGAGAGAGAGAGAGGAACATACTTACATACAGACCGACAGAGACAGACAGACAGAGACACCCAACAGTTTTTATTGGTGTTTATGTGTGTGTGTTTTTATGAAATGTGATGAGAGCGGAGGAGAGAGGAGAGAGAGAGAGAGAGCGATATAAGATATATATATATATATATATATATATATATCTAAAGGTGAGAGGAGAGGCAGAGACGAGACAGACGACTGAAGAGACAGAAACAGGGACGAAAAAGAGAGAGACAAAAGAGAAGGGAGACACAGAACACGGACAGACCAGAGAAACAGAGATAAATGAAAGTGCATACCAGATGAGTGGGACGGACGACAACGGCACGACATTTAATAAATAATAATTATATATTGTATATTATGTATGTTATTCATATAGCGCGGGTAGGGTGGGGGCGGAGGGGAGGGGGGGAGGGCGGGAGGGGGGGGGAGGGAGGGGGGGAGGGGAGGGGGGAGGGGGTCATAGTGATGGGGAGGGACGAGGAGAAGTTAGCGGTATGATCCAGTGCAGGAAGGCAGGCACAGTGTGTACACGCCAGGCTTCTCGCTCCCGCACCCCTTCCCCAGTGCCACTCCTTCAACACAACACATCGAGATACACAGATACCACATATGTCACACATAGCACACATATATATATATATTTAACACATGCACACATAGACGCACACACGCACAGATAAACAGACAGCACAGAGAGAGATATATAGATAGGCATACCATACCACACAGGAGAGATATATACACGCACACACACACACAAAACGCACTCATATACCACACAGAGGATAGACACGCACACACGCACGCTCGCACGCCGCACATACTCACGTTCGGCTGGCAAGTGCACTCCAACACGCAGACACAAACAGAACAAACATGGCACACACATACACATACACACACACCTACACCATATACACACACCATACTACAACGCACCACACCACCTCACACCAACCACACACACCCACATACGCCACACCACACCACACTACGTCACAACACACACACACAAACACCCCACCACACCACACTATACCTCAACACACCACAACCACACCACAACCACACCACAAACCACCACAATACATCACAACAACACCACAACCACACAACCACAATAGGATTTTGGTCAGGAACCAAAATGCAGGCAGCAGAACAAAGACCCGTAAACAGTGGTAGATAGATTATTGAAGAAGACAAGCTGAGATACGCCGGATTCCAAGAGAAAATGACGAATGTGTCTCTCGTCATTCACTAAGTGCTTGACCTTAACGGTCTGAATGTATTGCCACAGGCTCAAATAAGATTGGAAACAACGTGATGAGATTTATAGGGGCAGCCCCCCTCCCCACTCCCTACCCCCTAAAAAACCCCTACAGCAACAACAAAAAATAACCGAAAATATACCCTGGGCTGTTTACGTGACACTAGCTGCAAACTTATGCAAGAAGTCGGCCATGTGGGTGACAAGGAAATCATCAGCGAATTTATTCATTTATTAAACAAAATTAATGTCATATTTTATCTGTATCATCTTAGGTTGTAAGATCATTTTTTGTGTAGGAAACTTGCAAAATAGGCTATCATGGATTGCGTGTGTGTCTTGTGTGTGTGGGTGGTTTTTTTTTTTTTTGGGGGGGGGGGGGGGTTGGTGGTGGGGTAGGGTGAGGGGAGATCATATGTTTTTACTTTTATTGTGTTACTCATAAGATGTCCAAAGTTTGGTGTATGGTATATGTACGGTCTTTTTATGTCATCATCATCATCATACCCATCCAGCCAGCCAGGCCAACAACCAGCCAGACAGCAGCCAGCCAACCAACAACAACCACCCAACCAACCACAAACAACCAACCATCAGATGCTTTCGCCCCAAACGATAGAAGAATAGATTTTAGCATCATTACAAGAACTTTGGAGAAAAAAAGAACACTCTCAAACCATTGTAATTGCATGGGAAAATAATTTTTTTTTGTAAAAAGATACGATACGAACGTAGTTTTTATATCAGTACACGAAAGACAAATTTTTATTTTACTCATTCTTTTTATTGCCCACATTGTCATGATTATCGCCATTAATGATTTCTTTACAGTAATAACTTTATCATTTTTCAGGGTCACCACTTCCTTCGCAACAGCTCAATTGTTGCGGTGTTTGGGCAATTTAGAGATTTGGAATGTTTAGGAGAGAATTTGGTTTTTTTTTGTTAGAGTGGGTTAGCGTGTGGAGATCAGAGCGGTGGAATGGAGGGGGTTATGTGTGAGTGGTTGTTTGATCGGATGGTGTTCTCGTAGGGGGGTCCGGAGTGGGGGGATCGAGCGAGGGGGGCGGGTCTCGCGGGTGGGGGGTGGGGCGGGGTGTGGTGGTCGCTTTGGTCTGTCTCTGTTTCCGCCCCCGTCGCATTTGATGTTTTTTTAATTCATTCGGTTATTCTAAATCATTTTGTATTTATTTATGTAGGCATCTTTTAATTGGCCATTGGTTTGGCTTGGTTGTTGTCTTGGTTTATTCCAGTTACCATCTAATATATTTAATTTTTGAGTTTGAGTTCTCTGTCTCTCTGTCTCTGTCATCTGCTTGTCTCTGTATTGTCTATCTATTTGTGTGTGGGTGTGTGTGTGTGGATGTGTGGATTGTGTGTGTGTGTGTTTTGTATCCTTGTGTCTATGTATCCGTGTCTGTCAATTTTTCGGTGTGACCATATCATATATCACATTGGATACAGTCATTGATTAGTCGCTGTGTCTGTCTGCCTTTGTCTCTTTGTGTGTGTTTTGGTGGTGTGTGTGTGTGGTGTGTGTTTATTGGTGTGTGTGTGGTGTTTGAGTGTTTGTGTTTTTAGCTTAGTGTGTGTGTGTGTGATCTGTGTGTGTGTGTGTGAGTTTAGATTATGTGTTTGCGTGCTTGTGTTGCGGCATGGTGTGTTTGTATATGTGTGTTGTGTGCGTTGCGTGCTTGTGTGCGTGCATGGTGTGTTTGTATATGGTCCTGTGTGTGAGTGCGTGCGTGCGGGGCATGTGTGTGTAATGTATGTGTTTTTTTTGTGTGTCTATGTGTCTGCTTGTCTGTCTGTCTGTCTGTCTGTCATCTCTCTCTGTGATGCGGTGCGTGCATGCGCGCGTGTGTGCTGATCTATGTGTATGTGTTTGTCTCTTGAGTGTGGGTATCTCTCTCTGTCTGCTCGGGTGCTTGTGTCTGCATCTGTCTTGTCTGTCTGTCTGTCTGTTCTGTCTATTGACTATGTCATAATTAAAATGACTTGATACAGACCATAGAAGTAGTAGCTGTGGGTGAGGCGGTGATTGAGGGCAGACGAGAGCCCGTCCGCTGTCGCCTGCAAACAAAAGTGCAGTACAGATGTCAGATAACCTTTTGCTGGGGGTGGTGGGGGGGGGATGGTAAGGGTGGGGGTGGGTGGGTGGGGGGAGTGATGGTTGGTGGTGGTGGGGGGGGGGGGGGGGCCTATCTGTGCCAAGGTTGTACCAGCTACAGACACGACATTATAACTGGCAAGTTTGATAGCGAGAGCTAACGAGAGAGAGAGATGAGTGAGAGAGAGAGGGATAGAGAGAGAGAGATAGTGAGAGAGAGATGAGAGAGGAAGAGGAGAGATTGACGAGAGAGAGAGAGGAGAGGAGAAAGAGAGAGAGAGAGAGATAGAGATGATGAGAAGAGGAGAAGAGAGCGACGCAGAGAGAGAGAGAGTGACGGCACGCACGCACGATGCGTGCGCGCGCACACACACATGTGCGCACGACGCATTACCACGCAACACATATAGAGAAAACCACGAATCAAACAAATGCAGACATCTGTGTGTGTGTGTGTGTGTGTGTGTGTTGTTTGTGTGTGGTGTGTATGTGTATGTGTTTGAGGATCAAAGCTTCAAAATTGACTTGAAGGTACACTAGTTAGCCCTCTAAGCGCATTCCGTGAGTGCGTGCTTGCGTGTGGACACACACAACCACACACAAACACACACACACACACACACCACCTAACACACACACACACCACCACACATCACACAACACACACACACACACACACCATACCACACACACACACAACACACACACACTGGAGCACGTGAAGGCGGGTATGTACATGTGCATGTGCATCTGAACTGTGTGAATTCGTTGTCTCTGTTTCTGTTGTTTTACTGTAAATTGAATTTTTTTTCCATTCTGTCTCCCTATCCGTTATGCATCGAAGGTTTTGTTCTTCAAAGACATGGTAGCTATTTTCGTGCCTTTAAAGAAATAATTCGGCCTTTATTTGATAACTCTTGATAGCCTGATTGCTTTGCAATACTTTGCTGCTTTTTTGTTTTATCGGCTTTCCAAGTCGTGATTTGATAAAGCATTCTGGCTTCTTTCATTCGTTTTCATGAAACCGTATGGTGAATTGGGATTCAGACTTCTTCTCTGCTTGTGGTTGAACATAGTCTTTAAAATAAAGTTGAAATAAGACAAAATGGTGTTTCTTTTTGTGGGTGTGGAGGGGGGGGGGGGGGGGGGGGGGGCTTGATCAGCGTGAACTCTGGTAACTATCTCTTCCCAAGGTTCTTTTAAAAAATTATACAAGCAGCGTTTTGATTTTGCTTTTGGGTTTTGGTTTTTGCCTTGAGGTACGCGTGCACTGCCATCAGTTTGTACTGCATGACATGGTGTGGCACTCTGAGCAGTTTGTAATGTGTGATATCGTGTGCCACATGGATCAGTTTATATTATGTGATATCGTGTGCCACATGGATCAGTTTATATTATGTGATATCGTGTGCCACATGAATCAGTTTGTAATGTGTGATATCGTGTGCCACATGGATCAGTTTGTTTTGTGTGATATAGTGTGCCTCATGGACAGTTTGTAGTGTGTGATATCGTTGTTCCTTGGTTTCAGTTTGTATTGTGTGATTCGTGTGCACAGGATCAGTTTTATTATGTGATTTCGTGTGCCACATGGGATCAGTTTATATTATGTGATATCGGTGCCACAGGATCAGTTTATATTATGGTGATATCGTGTGACACATGGATCAGCTTTGTAATGGTGTGATTCGAGTGTCAATGGATCAGTTTGTATAGTGGGGTGTATCTTGTTGCCACATGGTTGTTTGTATTGTGAGTCGATATGTGTGCCACATGGATCAGTTAATATTATGTGATATCGTGTGGCACATGGATCAGTTTGTATTATGTGATATCGTGTGCCACATGGATCAGTTTGTAATGTGTGATATCGTGTAACACTCGGATCAGTTTGTATTGTGAGTGATATCGTGTGTCACATGGATCAGTTTGTATTGTGAGTGATATCGTGTGCCACATGGATCAGTTTGTAATGTGTGATATCGTGTGCGCCTGGATCAGTTTGTATGGTGTGATATCGTGTGTCACATGGATCAGTTTGTATTATGTGATGTCGTGTGCCACATGGATCACTTTGTATTGTGTGATATCGTGTGCCACATGGATCAGTTTGTATTGTGTGATATCGTGTGTCACATGCATGGATCAGTTTGTATTGTGTGATATCGTGTGTCACATGCATGGATCAGTTTGTATTGTGTGATATCGTGCAACACTGGGATCAGTTTGTATTGTGAGTGATAGCGTGTGCCACATGGATCAGTTTGTATTGTGAGTGATATCGTGCAACACTGGGATTATCCTATGTCGGTTCTCTTCAAGCTCTTTTTTTGGCAAACGGCACTTGGGGGCTGAGGGAAAACTTCAGCGCTATTGTTCACAAGACTCTCGCAGTCACGGCAAATTTCTGTGGTGGATTCCGACTACTTTGCCTCGGGGAGAGTGCACTACATTGTTGCAGCGCCTAACTTGTGTGTTTTTTGCTTTTTGCATGGTTCTTTTTTCTTTGGTCTGGTGGGTGTATTCATACATACCTGATACATAATACATACATAATTTATTTATTTATATATATTATATTATATTATATTCTATTATATGATCTGATCTGATTGTACTGATTGATCTACCTTCCTACTTCCTACCTACCTACTGTCTACTAACTACCTACCTACCTACCATATCTACGTATCCTACCTACGTACCTACCTACCTACCTACTACTACTACAGACATACATACATAAATAATACATAATACATACATACAACACATGTTTTTTTCTCTGCAGAATTTTTCAGAATGGGGATTATGTGGGAAGGGCTGCAGTGTCTCCTTACTGACGGTTGTCTTTGTTAGGTGCACTAAACACATGTTCTATTGGGACTTGCTCTATCTTCTAGAACCACCCTCAAGGCCAGTGGCAGGAGAGAATGGAGGCGGTAACAAGGGACTGGGAGGTCAGGGGTGATAGATGGGTGTGTGTTTTTTTTTGTTTTTGGTGATATGTTTTTCAAGTATTGCTTGTGTAGTTTTTTTTTGTATTACACTAGAGGTGTGGCAGTTGAGATTATTACCAGCTGTCTCTTCCCTGCCACTCTACCATCTAGCATTGGGTGTGAAAAGTAAAGGCATGCTACCTCTGTTGGTCCCCTGATCGGCACAGCCTCTCCATCTCCAGACTGTTGTGTACGCCATTTGGCCGCTTTCTTCTCAAGGTGACCGCTGCGACCGGGTAGCATGCGCCCCCCGGACAGAACACAACAGATCTAGAGGAGTCTGACCTCGATTAAAAATAAGTCCGAGTCAAGGAAAAGTCTAGTATAAAACCTTTGAGGGAGGAGAGTTGGCCCCTTAACGTGTGGCACTCAGGCGCTTGTGTGTAAATACGCCCTGGTATCCATGAACCAGTCCGTAGGTATGGGTTAAATACCAAGAGGACATCCCAATAGCAGAACAGGTGGAAGAGGAGAACCTGTCTCCCAACGGCTGTGAAGACAGAGGAGGATGGCCTCCAGGGCAGACTGGACTCTTGCAGCTCAGTGAAAGTAACCAGTTTAGGAGAACGACCACACTGATATAACAACACGCCGAAGTCGGATACGCTGGGCCTGACTTGTCGGTGCTTAACGGCAGCGCAACACATTCTCACTCATAAGAAGCCAACCGATGGATGGAGACTATCGACGTGGTGCTTGTGCAATGGGGGCCCGCCTGGGTGGGGGTTGAGACGGGCCTGTGCCTCACTGGGCCATATGCCATGGGGTTCTCGTTTCGTTTCTGTGATGGAGCATGGAGGGGTGCCGCGGGTAACTGCAGTGGATGCGACAGGAAGGACAGGACACCACCACTGAGAGTGCTGTAGTGGAATGCGGAGGGAATCTCCAAGAAGAAAATCCACCTTGCTGAAAGACTTCACAGGGAGGATATTGACATTGCCTGCATCCAGGAGACACGTCTCACTGAGAACCTCCGTTTCACTGTCAGAGGTTACCAGGCCTACAGTGTTGACAGGGAGGAGAGACATAGAGGAGGGGTGCTCCTCCTGGTCAGGACTCATATACTCGCAAAACATATAACAGTGGACACTGGCAGGCAGGCAGAAATCACTGGAGTGGATGTCACTGTTGGGGGAAACAGATCAGGATCTACGATATTTATTGTCCCCAAGATCGATTGGTTTCATTACACTACTATTGGACGGCCTTCAGTGACTGTCTGATGCGGGTGTCATTCAGCTGTCCTGCACTGCTGGGGTCCAAGAGATGGACACATGGAGGGGAGAGGAGGAGAAATGGCAAATTCCACATTTTGGCAAAATCACATGGGTTTGAGTCGAGTAGTCTTTTCACGAAAGTTTTTTTTCTTTAATTTTTGTGGATTGCCTTAGTAAGTATGGTATAATTGCAAGAGTATACAGAAAACAGAAATAAAAAACGCAAAAAGTAATGCGGGTGTGTAGCCAAAAACTGCAGTTTGCGTGGACAATTAAAGTTTTGCAGATTACGATCGAGTGAAGGTAACGGTCTTCATATAATATAAAAGTTTAAGTAACGGATATTTTGGCAGGCTATAGCTTTGACCAGCTAGTCCACCGACTATATCGCAACCACGCTTTCATAAAACCGGCCCCAGCAGTGATGATGCAGGGGTCAGGCCTCCAGACTCGTCATGATCCTTTTCAACGAAAGCATGTTGTGGGCGTCTGTCCTCTGGAAGGCTTGATCGACAAGTGCTCCAGAAAAAAGTTGGAAATACATTCAGAAATGAAAAATGTTTTTGATGGAAAGGGACAAAATAAAGACGGATTTCATAGACTTCGTTTCTTTTCATAATTTTTTAAAATTGTTGTTTCTTTTACTTTTATCTGCTTCTTTGTGATGCTGTCTGTTCTCTCCTTTTTTCTTTCTGTTTTTTTCTTCTTTCGATTTTGATTTTTTTTTTTTTTCTTCTATTCGTTAAGTTACTTCTTTCTAGATTCCTTCATCTTTTTTTGTTAGTCTGTCTTTTTTTCTTTCTTGTTTTCTTTCTTTCTTTCTTCCTTCTTTCTTTCTTTCTTTTTTCTTTCTTTCTTTCTTCTTTCTTTCTTCTTCTTTCTTATCCCGTTCTTTCTTCTTTTCTTTTTTCCAGTTGTGAAAAACAAGGAGTAATTTTGAAATCACGGCACTGTAGGCAATAGAGGAAGGCAGGTATATGTTGACTGCCTTCACCGTACCATGCCTTACATCTTTCTGTGTTTTTATATCTCCTTTCTCTCTCCTCTTTCTCAATCTGTCCCCCATCACTTCTCTCTCTTCTACCTTATTACCTCCGATTCTTTCTTTTCTATTGTCTTCTCTCTCTTCTCACACACACAGGACAACTAATCCTGACTATAATAATCACACATAATAAATCAAGAAACCAAAACAAAAACCTATGGGAGACAATCCAGCACAGAGAGAGGAGATGAGAGTGACGAGAGTGACGACGGAGAGATGACTGAGAGGAGACGAGAGAGGAGAGAGATGACTAGGAATGGAAAGGGGGAGGGGGAGGGGGGGAAGGTCTACATCATTACTAACAGACCATACAAACGATATACAACAGACAGCAAGCAGTCACCGCCCTCCCTCCCTCCAACATCCTCCACCCTTCCATCATCCATCCTTCATCCGTCCGTTCCGTTCCGTCCGTCCATCCATCCTCCATCCATCCATCCATCAATCCATCCATGCACATCATGCATCATTCCATCATCCACCTCATCCATCCATCATCATCCATACACACCTACAATACATACAGTCTACATACTCAACATACATACAAATCATACATACTACATTAATACATACATACATATCTTATATCATACAAACATATTCATAATACAGACATACAACATACACATATACATACACATACACATCCACACACACACACCCCCTCACACACACACCCACACACACACACACACACAACACCCAAACTCACACACACACACCCCCACACACAACAACCACACACACACACACCACAACACCATAAACAAACAAACAAACAAACAAACAGACAGTTAGACGCCAGCGAAGACAAGACGGAGCGTTCACTGACCGGAGCATGCGTCAGGGCCCGCGTCCGGGTGTCCGACAGAAGCTGATCGGCCTTGAAGATTCTGGAAAGTCCGTGCCAGCCAGTCCACTGGGCACACAGGCTTGCTGCTGACCATGGGCACTGCACGTAGTTCAGCCTGCGCTCCTCCCGTGCCTTCAGTGAGCGAGTTCGGTGCAGAGTGGAGCAGAGTGGAGTAGAGTGGAGGCAGGGAGTAAAGTTGTAGTTCGGGTGGAAGAAGAGTAGGTGTGAGCAGAGTGGAGTGGTGTGGAGTAGGTGAGTTGAGTGGAGTAGAGTTGGAAAAGTTGGAGTGGAGTGGAGTAGAGTGGTGATAGGAGTGGATTTTTAGTGGAAGGAGGGAGTGGGGAGTGGAGTGGGAGTAGAGTGGAGTGAGTGGAGACGAGTGGGAAAGGGAGGGGAGTGGAGTGAGTAGAGTGGAGTTGAGTGGAGTAGAGTGGAGTAGAGTTGGAGTGGAGTGGTAGAGTGGTGTGGGGTGGAGTGGAGTGTAGGAGTAGAGTGGTAGTGGAGTGGAGGGAGTAGTTGTGGTGTGGAGTGTGGGAGTTGAGTGGTTGGAGAGAGCTAGGAGTGGAGTGGAGTGGAGTGGAAGTGGTGTGGGTGGGTTGAGTAAAGTAGAGTGGAGTTCGTGTGGATGGGTAGGTTGAGTGGAGTGGAGTTAGAGTGGAGTGGAGTGGAGTAGAGGGGAGTAATTAAATAATAATAATAATAATAATAATAATAATATAATAATGTATGGAAATTTATATAGCGCTGAGTCTTGTTAAAGCAACAAATCAAAGCGCTCAGATTTCATTTTATTACCACTTTAAGTCAGGCAGATTTCTCTCCGTGGAATTCGGGCTGCTCTCTCGGGAGAGCGGGAGAGCGCGTCGCCACAAGCGCAGCGCCACCCTTTTTTTTTTTCATGTCTCCAACTGTATTTGTTTTCTATCAGAGTGGCTTTTTTCTTAAGATTTTGCAGGGACAACTCTTTGTTGCCGTGGGTTCTTTTACGTGCGCTAAATATATACGTGTAACAACGGGACTCTGTTTATCGTCTCATCCGATTCACTAGCGCCTGACCACACTCTAGGCTTAATGGATGGGGGAAAGTTTTCCAGGTCAAACGGGGTACGAGCCGCCGCACACTTCAGAACGAGACCTTTTCGCTTTTAGAAAGGGCCGCGTTATTCGCGTTACCTCTAGACACCGATCCACGTGCTTCCACGAGTAGAGTGGAGTGGAGTGGGAGTGGTGGAGTAGAGTGGAGGTAGAGTAGAGTGGAGTAGGTGGAGTAGGAGTGTAGTGTACAGTAGAGTGGAAGGAAGGGGGTAGAGTGGAGTTAGAGTAGAGTTGAAAGTAGAGTGGAGTAGAGTAGCGTGGAGTGGCTAGTGGATGGGAGGAGAGCTGAGTAGAGATTGAGTGGGTTATGAGTGGAGTGGAGTGAGTAGAGTGGAGTAGAGGGGATGAGTGGTGTAGAAGAGTGGTGTGGGAGTGGAGTAGAGTAGAGTAGAGTAGCGTGGTGTAGAGTGTAGAGTAGAGTGGAGTGGAGTAGAGTGAGAGGAGTGGAGTAGAGTGAGTGGGAGTTAGAGTGATGTGGAGTGGAGTGGAGTAGTGTGGAGTAGAGTGTGGAGGGTGGAGTTAGAGTGGAGTAGTGGACGTTAGGTGGAGTAGAGTGGTTAGTAGAGTGGATGGTGGGTAGATGAAGTGGTACGTTGGAGTGGGTACAGTGGAGTGGAGGGAGGGGGTAGAGTTAGAGTGGCGCAGAGTGGAGTGAGTACGTGGAGTGAAAGTATAGAGTGGAGTGGAGTGGTGTAAAGGGGCGTGGAGTGGAGGGAGTAGTAGAAGGGAAGTACGGCGCAGTAGCAGTGGAGTGGGTGGAGTGATAGAGTGCAGTAGAGGGGAGTTAGAGTGGAGTGGGTGGAGTGGAAGTAGACGTTGGAGTAGAGTAGAGTAAAGTGGATGGGCGGGGAGTTAGAGTGGAGTAGAGGGAGTGAGGGCGTTAGAGTGGTGTGTGGAGGGAGTGGAGTAGGTAGTGTTGAGTGGAGTAGAGTGACTGGAAGTGTAAGGTGAGGGAGTAGAGATGGAGTGGAGTGGAGTGGAGGGAGGGGAGTTGAGTGGGTAGTTTAGAGTGGAAGAAGTGGTGTAGGGAGTGAAGTATAGTGGTAGTAGTAGAGGTGGAGTAGAGTGGAGTAGACTTAGGGTGAGTAAAGTTAGTGGGAGTAGAGTGAGTAGAGTAGAGTAGAGTGAGTGGAGTGGAGTAGTGTTGAGTAGAATGGAGAAGAGTGGAGTAGAGTAGAGTGAAGTAGAGTAGAGGAGAGTGACCGTAGAGTGGAGTAGAATGGTTAGTGTAGAGTAGTGTGGAGTGGAGTAGAGCTGGAGTGGAGTGGAGTGGAGCAGAGTGGGATGTAGAGTGGAGAAGAGTTTGAGTTGTGTGGAGTGATTAGAGTGGAGTTATGAAGAGAATGGGTAGGTAGAGTAGAGTGGAGAAGCGTGGAGTAGAGTAGAGTGAAGTAGAGTGGAGTTGAGTGGAGTAGCAGTTAGAGTTGAGTGATGTAGAGTGGAGTTAGAATGAGTAGGGAGTGTAGAGTGGAGTGGAGTGGAGTAGAGTAGAGTGGAGAGAGTGGAGTAAGTAGAGTGAAGTAGAGGGAGTAGGTGGAGTAGGGTAGAGTAGAGTGGTGTAAGAGTAGGGAAGTAGTGTGGAAGGTAGAATGGAGTAGGTAGAGTAGAGTGAGTGGCAGTTGAGTGAGTGGAGAATAAGTGGAGGTGAGAGTAGGGGGAGTAGTGTGGAGTAAAAATTTGTTAATGAATGGGAACTTAGGGTGGAGTAATAGTAGATGTCCTATTATAAAACTATAAGATCGATTTGATTATTGAAAAATAGTTTAATTGCTTACCAGATGTATAGTTTCACACTCTTATGTAAGTTTCGTGTAGCTGAGCACAAGTTCATATTGAGGTTGACGTTTCCATTAATATACAAGGGTAATAATAATATGTCAAATTGCAATATGTCTGTTTTAGGATGAATTAATTTTATCCATGAAAGTCCACATTCAAAGCATTTTGACAACATTTTAGTCCCCGACATTTTTTCAACCCATGTCCAGTGTAATTTTTGTAGGCTGATGAATGCAAATCTCGAAAAGTTCTCCTGTCGCTCTCAAAAATTCATTTAAGATTTGCTGGTCATTTCTTGACATTTCAATTGTCTTTCATAAGTGTAGTTTATGTCTTTTAAAGAAAGTTTTTACTTAAAAATAGTATTGAGTTATTAATAATGTTTGCGTATCATTATGCTTGACTTTGTGTTCTGTTCTGTTAATGTTCTGTTTATTTTTTGGGTTTATTGTGTTAGGTTTTATTTATGTTCAATTGTTTGGAAAAAAATTTTTCCCTCCATACCCAAAGGGTGAAAAGAATTAAATCTTTAAATTGAAATCTTTTATATTGTACGTGTCTGTGTATGTTTTATTTTTTTTTGCTGAAGATAAGTGATTGTTTTTAATAATCTGTTTTCCTTGAAATTATAAAAAAATGTAGTCTTAGTATTGTTTTTTATTTTTTGGTGGGGGGGGACGTTCGTTTGACTTCTCTCATCTGTTTGTATGTTTATATGTTGTAATCGGTTTAAACAATCATCCCTGAGTCGATATACAGCTACCTCAATACCGGTTAAAAACCGGTGTGGTTAGTGGATCGGTGGTCTAGTGGATCGGTGGTCTAGTGGATCGGTTGTCTAGTGGATCGTGTGGTCTAGTGGATCGGTGGTCTAGTGGATCGGTGGTCTAGATGGTAACGCGCTGTCTAGAAAGCGAAAAGTCCGGGGTTGAATTGTGCGCGGTTCGTACCGTTTGGACCCGGAAACTTTTACCCCTTCCATTAGTCATGAGTGGTGGTTGGCGGCTAGTCTTTCGGATGAGACGATAATAGTGTTGGGGAGATGGTGCGGTTGTGAAAGATGTGGCGTTGGGGGTGGTTAGAGGGGGGCCTGGGGGGGGGATTGATGGAGTGTGGGCGGGGGTGAGGGGGCGGGGGCCCCGTGGTGTGGAGTGCGTGTGAGAAGGTGTGCTGGGCAGGCAGTATGTTTCGGGGCATGGTGGCTAAGTTGTCCATCCTTTTGTTTCTGTGTACCTGTATGTGGGGCGATCGGGGTGCTGTGCGCAGCATGTTGGCCATTAAGCCTTTTTTTTTCGTATTCTTTGATTTGGTTTTTCTTTCATTCCCGTTTTTTTTGGTTTAGTACGTTTTCTCGTTGTTTTTATTTTGTACTTTTTTTCTTTTTTAGTCCTTTTTGTTGGTTTGTTTTGTTCCTTTCCTCTCTCCTCCCCGTGTGTTACACGTAATTATTTGCGCAGTAAACAGACCCACTGGCATACAGTGTGTTGTCCCTGGCAAAATTCTAAGAAAAAAGCCACTCTGATAGGGAAACAAAATACAGTTGCAGACAGGAAAAGAAAAAAAATGGGTGGCGCTGCGCTTGTTGCGCGCGCTCTCGCTCTCCCCGGGAGAGAGAAGCACGAATTTACGGAGAGAAATCTGCCGTGAACTTAAGTGGTATGAAAATGAAATCTTGCGCGCTTTATTGTTGTTTACAAGATTCAGCGCTATATAAATTCCATAATTATTATTATTATTTTATTATTATTATTTTATTATTATTAAAAACTGTTGAATACAAAACAATCCT
>CM054135.1:69704575-69709575 GCA_028751875.1 Rapana venosa
TCCTCTCTCTCTCCGTGGCTACCTTCTTTTGATTGGCAAGAAACAGAACGCCCCTATCTACAGCGATGATTCACACTATTGAAGCCCCAGACGAGCTAGGGTAGTACAGCCCCTTGTTGAAGCACTCCCGTCTACTTAAAGACACCATGCTGAGCGCAACACTGCGTGAGAGGACGTTGGCTTAAAATTCAGTACAAAATGTTTTAATGGCAAATGCACTCAAGCAACTGTGATACTTAGGCTGAAGACATCAGCTACCACCCAGCCCTCTGTTATAGAGTTCTGGCACAGCTCTGTTTAGAAGAAAGTCTTTCTACCAAGTGAACAGAGATAGGAGAAGAGCAGAGGTGGATTGATGGAGGAGTCGGAAGGGAGGAAGTCAACATGATTAGAGTTGTTTTCTCCAAACTCTTACAGTTATGTGCCATTGTCAACTGCAATAGAGAATCTGGAAGACACATATTTATACATGACAACGATTCTCTTCTCTCTGTAACCTAATCTACCGCCATACAAGACATGATGACTTACTTATCAAGATGGCATGACACGACACACCAGCTGTGACACGCTGAAGCAATGGATAAAACCTGATAGACTTTAGGGAATTGTTGTATACGGGTAAAAGTGATGAGGCGATCATGGGCAAAAGTGACCCATATCATGCTGAAGGTAAGAGAGGCACATATTTGTAAAACTGTGTAGACAGCATCATACACATGACTCTGAACTTCCTCATCCACAACAAACCACACAGCTGTAAGATATCAGCAAAGAAGTTTTGGCAGCTCTCAAGATACCAAGAAAAATATGGATGTGTTAGTATTATTGTGAGTGTTAAAGGAAAGAGTACGCAGTCTCGTGTCAAACAGCTGCACATTTTTTTGTTCAGATGTATCATGACTTTTAGAAAAAGCTAGTCTACTGCTTACACTGTTACATATTACGTCTGTGGTTTTTAGAGCGAATGGATAAATGGATTCCGCAAAAGATGCAGGACAGACCTAAAGTTACAATGAATAATCTGCAGCTGTGTGTCCTTAGAAGGAAAGAAATCGCCATTTGTTTGCCTATATTAGCCTTAAAGGCGGAATATCCTTTCCCAATATCTAGAAAACCAGTGCTTGTTGTGGGGTATCCCTTCCGTATGTTATGTCAGAAAGACGACTTTCTTTTTATCCTAAATTTTTAGATCGTGCATTTACACAAATCAGTCTTTGCCATCTTGTGCTCATGACTCCACCAAAGAGAGATCCAACAGTCTCTGTGTGTTTTGTAGCATCCAAAAAGTATGGGTACTGACGATACTTCTCCTTCTTGAAATGCTCACGACATTCTTTCCACCATGGATTAACCTGGAACTGTCTTATCCAGACATGCTGTCTTCGGCTACAAGAAGCCTTACTAGTCAGCAGTTTTCACTGTTGATCTTCCAAACAACATACATTCTAATAAAAATCAGGACAATCATTCTGGATAGAGAATGCTGGCAAAAGCAACGCAATAAAACCTTGTTATTGAAACATGTTCTCTGGCGAATGTCAGTCCTGGCTGTAGCAGGAAAATCACGACCCCCAAAGAAAACAACATGGTTTCCTTGGGAAAGCCATCAACATTTCCCCCATTCCGCCTTTCTGACCAGCACAGCTTTCCAAGAGTGCAATGCTGCTTGATATCCTGCAGACTTTGTGACCATTTTTTCCCCCTGCTGTCAACTTCATTTCGGAGTCTTGTCAGCAACATTCATTAGGGAGCAAAAGTGCACGTTTTGTTTGTTTCAGAAGAAGTTTCTTAATTCGAAGGCTCGCTGAAACTTCTTGTCTCTTCAGTGATCAGATCATTGAGGGGCAAGTTTTGCGGTCAAATCGCAAGCGCACCTCTCTGACCTCTATACTGTCCCAGCCCTCCTCTCCCCCCCCATCCCCTGTTGAAGATATACTCTCTTAGCTTCATGTTCGTTCTACCGTAACAGTTCAACACAGAAGTTTTTCCAAAACCTGGCATTGCCACTGCGGATCATGCTATTTTTGTGTGCAGTCTTTGGCATTTTAGCTGTGTTCCATAATTATGGCGAACCTAGGTCACTGATAATCTGTATTCATTTATGTTCTTTTCTATTCCATTTTGTTATGTCTGTTTATGCTCCTTCTACGTGGGTTACGACATTATACAATGCTGGGAAACAGTATGCACATTTAAATTATGAGCTTGTAAGAAATGTCGATCGGTTTTCTTTTTAGCTGTATTTTTAACACTTGCATTCTAGTGTGTGTTTTATAAATTGTAACTAATGAATTGAGATTTTTGTTTAAAAGACGCAGTTTTTTTTACACATTCAAACTTGTTGCTAATATTTTCTAATCGTACCGTTCAATAGCAATATAAAGGACTGATCTCGTATTTAACAGACATGCTGAGTGAACTATGAACTTTTTTCTTTTATGATCCTCAGCTGCAAGTATATCATCATCATCATCATCATCATCATCATCATCATCATCATCATCATCATCATCATCATCATCATCATCATCATCATCATCATCATCATTATCATCATCATCTCCTCTCTCTATCCCCCCTCACCCTCCTCTCTCTCCCCCCTCCCTCTCCCTCTCTCCTCTCCCTCCCCCCTCTCTCTCTCCCCTCCCTCCCCCTCTCTCTCCCTCCCTCCCCACTCTCTCCCTCCCTCATCTTTCCTTTCCTTTTCTTTTCCTTTAAACTATGAACTTTGGGAGTATCAACATGCACACTAATCGGTCAAGTTTGTGACTGAGGCAGAGACAGAGGCAGACTGACCGTCCAGGGAAAGGCCCTGGTTGTGGTGGGCACTCCCCCTACCACCCGTTTGCTGACCGTAGCTGCTGACCGGCTGGCTTGCACTCGCTCTATGGGCTGACCACAGCCGGACAGAACCTGGCTTGTTGCGTCTGACCACGCTGAAGTCAACACAGCACGACACAGCAGCCGTAGGAATACATTGTAACAACAGTCATGTGGATACATTGTAACACCAGTCATGTGGATACATTGTAACACCAGTCATGTGGATACATAGTAACAACAGTCATGTGGATACATAGTAACAACAGTCATGTGAATACATTGTAACAACAGTCATGTGGATACATTGTAACAACAGTTATGTGGATACATAGTAAGAGGAGTCATGTGGATTCATAGCAGCAGCAGCAGTTATATGGATACGTAATACCAGTCATATGGGTACACAGCAAACAAAAGTCATATAGATATATAGATATATAGTAACAACAGTCATATGGGCACATAGTAACAACAGTATTATGGATACGTAGCAAGAACAGTATTATGGATAATAATATAGTAGCACCAATCATATGGATACATAGCAACAACAGTATTATGTTGTTTGTTTTACAAGTCTTAGATAGAGAGTGTTCTAAGTTTTGCTTTCATTTGTTGGTACAATAACCTTAGTGTTAAAAACAAGAATGGCCTGCAGAGAATTGTAAGAATCTGCTCAAAAATAATTGGAAAAGAACAAAGAGATCTCATGTCGTTCTGCAATCAGCAGCTTGTACGCAAAGCCACAGCCATTTTGGCTGATCCTTCCCATGCTTTGTTTCCAGAATTTCAAATGTTGCCTTCGGAACGCCGTTTTCAGTGTCCCATCAGCAAAACTAACAGAAAAAGAAATTCTTTTGTGCCAGTAAGCATTCGAATTCTGAATTCACAATGATGTTGACTACCTAGTTTTTACATTTCTCTGAATTATCTGCCTGATTGTCATTGTTACGAGTGTAGTCAATACATAATTATGTGTGTGTGTGTGGGTGGGTGCGTGGGTGTGTGAAATAAGTCTGTCTTCTAGTCAACGGTCTTAAAACATTGAATTCATATATTGGTGTATGGTGTGGGTGTGCGTGGGCGTGTTCGCACACACACGTACGTGCGTGTGTACGTGCTGCGTATATGCGTGCGTAAAAATAAGTTTTTATGTCTTCTAGTCAATGGGTTTAAAATTGTGTTCACAATTGATGTGTGTGCGTGCGTGCGGGTGTTTGCGTGTGTGTGCGCATGCGCGCGTGTGTGTTGGTGTGTGTGTGTGTTCGTGACATTTTATTTGAAAACCAATATGAAATATAGCTTTTGTGTCTTTGATATATTTGATGTGTATCAATCTGCCTGTCAGTATTGTAATTGCCCTTCATGGGATGATTAAAGTGTTTTTGACTTGACTTGACGACTTGACTTATGGATATATAGTAATAACAACAATACTATGGATACATAGTAACAACAGTACTGTGGATATATTGTAACAACAGTATTATGGATACATAGTAATAAGAGTCATGTAGCTACCTAGTAACAAGTCATATGGATACATGGTAACAACAGTCATATTATAAATAGTAACACCAATCATATGGATATAGAGTAACAACAGTCATATGGATTCATTGTAACAACAGTCATATGGATGCATAGTAACAACAGTGATATGGATACATAGTAACAACAGTGAGATGGATACATAGTAACAACAGTGATATGGATACATAGTAACAACAGTGATATGGATACAAAGTAACGACAAAAATATATAGATACAAAGTCAAATAGATACAGTAACAGCAGTCATACATATGGAGTCATAGCAACAGAAGTCACATGTATACATAGTAAAAAACAGTCATAAGGATACATAGCAACAACATTTTATAAATACATGGTAGTAACAGTCATACGGATACATAGCAACAACAGTCACATGGACACATAACAACAAACGTCATACAACGCAAAACCAAAGTAGCTGATCCTGTACAATAGCTATGCTATCGGTTGATAACCTGCAAGACTTACACAAGCGTAGGTAAGTTACTTTCAGGGTGAGTAACTCAGTCATGTGAACTGCAGAGCCAGAAACAGCTTACTGTTGCGAGTCTTTGTTGTTGTAGTAACCTCTAAGACTGAAGTCTAGGTGTGTTAGTTGTTGTCTGGGTGGGCGGGTA
>CM054135.1:69712075-69722075 GCA_028751875.1 Rapana venosa
CAAGTCTGCTCTACCACAGGTTTGTTAGTCAGCAGGGATGCTAAGCCACAGAAACACCATGCAACTGGTCTGCTATGCTACAAAAACTGCATTGCCCTAAGCTAACACTGCAACAAGCTGGATGTACTTCAAGTCTGCTTTGCCACAGGTCCATTATGCCACTTACCTTCTATGCAACAGAGCTGTTATGCCACAGACCTGCTATGCCACAGACCTGCTATGCCACAGACCTGCTATGACACAGACTGCTATGCCACTGACCTGCTATGACACAGACCTGCTATGCCAAAAGCCTAAAATGGCAGTGGCCCACAGGTCTGTCAGGTCACAGGCCAGCAATGGCACATACCTGCTATTCCATAGTCCCACAATAGCGAAGCTGTTTATGCCACGGGTTTACTATACATTGGTCCGCAGTGTCACAAGCTACAATGCCACAGGTGGGTGTAGCCACTGGCCTACAATGCTACACGCTTGCTAAACAAAAGGATCGTGATGCTGCGGGCATGCTATACCAGAACTTTGCAATGCAGAAGGCTCGCTAGACCACAGGCATGCTAAACTACAAGCTTGGTTATAAAACGAGCCGACCCTGTCACAGATCTTTTATGCTACAATTCCAATAAGCCATACGCACGTTTTATTTATTTATTATTTTATTTTATATCGAGGATAATGGAATAAACACTCATGTGCTTTTTTACATCCAGTCCCCGTGTGTATGCAGTTTTGTAAATTTTGTCATCTGTTCCCACCGGCACACAATGGCCTACTCTTTCGAAAAGCGGAACAGGATTTAACGTGTGCGCAAGATGTTCTGCATGCGTTCGGAAACGGAGCCTCGGTTTATAGTCTCATCCGAAGGACTTTGACATTCAGTTCGATTTTTTGGGGTCAAACTGGGAAGAAAGGGAGAGGCTGGGAATCGAACCCAGAACCTCACGGTTTACTTGTTGGCAGGCAAACGTCTTAACCATCCTGCCACCTTCCTTCCTTAATTTGACTGTAAGATAGGCCTATGCTATTATCACAGGCCCGCTTTACTGGAGGTCTACGATATCAGCTGCTGGCTGTGGCCCTCGTCAGCATGGCACTATACCTCAGATGCCAGATACTTTGCAAGCTAAAGGCTGGGTAGTGTCTGGTTCTCGTACAAAAGAAACCCAGCAACAGGAATGCGCCTGTCAGAGCTGAGAGAGAGGTCAGATGGAAACTAAAATAGCAAAGAACCGAGGAACTGCTATAGTTAAACATGATGACATCACTCTGCAAAAAAAATTCCATAATTTACATAAACTAAATTTCTGAAGCTACAGAGCACACAACTGAGGATTTATGCAATAAAGAAACCTTCATGTATCTTGCAAAATATGGCTCACACACGCACTCTATCTCTCTCTCGACCACCTGCACCCCCATCACCCCTCCCCCCCCCCCACGCACACACATACACAAGCGCATGCTTCATCACACACAAGCAGGAAATGAATCAACGAGAGCAGAAATTACAGCAGCAAACAGCAGGTGATAAAAATTGTTGACACGATTGTACATAAAATCGATCAATATCGGGGACCGCAGAAATCCTTTTCACTAGCAAGAAACCACACAGACAACTGGTTGTTTTTTCCCTGCAGGAATATAGAATTAACAAAGGACATAAAAGACAAGTTTTTTATGCAGGAATATAGAATGAACAAATGACATAAAAGACAATGTTTTTTTCTTCAGGAATATAGAATTAACAAAGGACATAAAAGACAATGTTTTTTTCTGCAGGAATATAGAATTAACAAAGGACACAAAAGACGATGTTTTCTTTCTGCAGGAATATAGAATTAAAAAGGACATAACAGACAACTGGTTGTTTTTCCTGCAGGAATATATAATTAACAAAGGACATGAAAGACAACTGGTTGTTTTTCCTGCAGGAATATATAATTAACAAAGGACATGAAAGACAACTGGTTGTTTGTTTTTCTGCAGGAATATAGAATTAACAAAGGACATAAAAGACAAGTGTTTGTTTTTCCTGCAGGAATATACAATTAACAAAGGACATAAAAGACAATGTTAATATTTTTACAGGAATATAGAATTAACAAAGGACGTAAAGACAATGGTTGTTCTTGCAGGAATATAGAATTAACAAAGGACATAAAAGAACATGTTAATTTTTTAAACAGGAATATAGAATTAACAAAGGACTTAAAAGACAATGATTTTTCTTGCAGGAATATAGAATTAATACAGGACATAAAAGACAGTCTTTTTTGTTTGTTTGCATTGCTTTTGTTTTTTTAAATTTGTTTCTTTGTCTTTTGTATTCTTTCTTTCTTCTTTCTTTCTTTCTGTCTACTGATTTGTTTCTGTTCTTTTTTGTGTTCTACTGTGTTCCCTTTTTCCTTTGCGTCCTTTTTTCATCTTTCTTTCTTTCTTTCTTTGTCCTTATTTATCTGTTTCTTTTTACTTGTTCGTTTCTGTTATTTTCTGTTCCTTCATGTTTCTTTCTTTGTTTCTTTTATTTAAAACAAATCTTTTTCTGTTACTGTCTAGTCAGTTGAGAAGGCACATAGAAAAAAACCCCCGAAAAGAAAAGAAAAGGCTTAAAAAGAAAGAAAAAGAACGGAAATGATTTTTCGGAGGCTGCACGGAACTGGGACATTCTCTCCCTTTCCTAAAAAAAATACACACACACACACATCACACACACACACACACACACACACACACACACACACACACACAACACACACACACACACACACACACACACACACACACACACACACACACACACACAACACACACACACACCACACACACACACACACACACACACACACCTCTCTCTCTCTCTCTCTCTCTCTCCTCTCTCTCTCTCTCTATATATATATATATATATATATATATATATATTTGTGTGTGTGTGTGTGTGTGTGTGTGTATGTGTGTGTACAGAAGAGAGAGAAGGATAAAAAGTCCTGATAAAGAAAACCAGAGGATACGACAATTTTGATTCATGCTAAGCTGGGGTTTAAACCACGGACCCAAGGCCGCTAAATCGCTAAAAAGGGAAAGCCAAAGCATCCCTGTTCTGTAATCTGTTACGTTTAGGGTTGTACAAACCCTATGAACCACCAACAAGCCAGAGACCAGAGATAACGAGCCACACACTGACCGAAAGCCGATTAAAAATATGTACAGAGCTTCTTCCACAGGCAAAGGATGTAAGCTTGCGTGCCGTGTTAAGATGATGTGGCTCCAAGGTCTCTGAAGTTTGTGTATATTTAGGTAGTTATCACAGACTTTACTTTCAATTTCCCTCCTGTGGATAAGGCCTGGGCGAATAAAGGTCTTTATCCGATACAGACATTTATCATGATGTAGACCAAATTTATGTCTTACTCTGGCTCTAAAGTCTGTCATAAATTGTTAGCTTTGAGATAATGTACGATGGAAAACCTTAGAATCTGTGTGTGTGTGTGTGTGTGTGTGTGTGTGTGTGTGTTGTGTGTGTGTGTGTATGTGTGTGTGTGTGTACAAGTGTGTGTGTGTGTGTGTGTGTGTGTGTGTGTAAATGCCAAAACTTATCAAAACGTGATTATAGTTGGTTCATATCATCGTACTTGTTGATATATATGCCGCATTAAGAACACTTTTGCAACTTTTCAAGTCCTGCACTTAAAACTCCTAGTGCTCTGCGACTAATTCATTTAGCGCAGTCACTTGAAAGTTTAACTGAGATTCTTACCTAACACGAATTTAGCAAAGAAAGGAAGTCTATGAGCTACACAAAGTTCCAACACAAAAGTTGTGTGTGTATATATGTGTGTGTGTGTGTGTGTGTGTGTGTGTGTGTGTGTGTGTGTGTGTGAGTGTGTGAGTGAGTGTGAGAGAGAGCGAGAGAGAGAGAGAAGAGAGAGAGAGAGAGAGAGAGAGAGAGAGAGAGAGAGCACCGTAAATCGCTATAGTAGCCATGGGAGAGCGAAACAGGTTAAAGGATAAAAGTTGTCACCAAAGGAGGACACTTTTAGTCGTTTATGGTTTAAAGACATATAGCTTAGCAAAAGTTTTACCTCGTAACTTTTTGAAGAGCTTGAAGTGTTTAAACGTTTTGTTACGAGTAATAAGACCACCCTGGCTAAGGTGGAGAGAGGTGCTATGCAGTGCAGTGCATGAGCAGTAGGAAAAGTTCTATGCTGGAGAAGGAAGGCCTTTATTTTTTCAACAAACTGCAGCATCAACATCTAAATTCGCTGTCATCAGCACACATTTAATCATGTACAGCAGAGAGACTGCAAAAGAATATTCTTTTTTTTATTCCTCAGCTTCATCTCTAAGGTTCATCAATGGTGAGATTTTGCCTATCCAACCGGTTTTTCCCCACTATTAAGATAGCTGCATTCTGACTTCAGGGATGAACAAAGTTTAAATGGTAGGAAAACATCAGTGTCACCAAAACCAGTGATAAACTCGAAAAATGGTGCTCCAACATGTGTTCTCCATTTATGATCTTGGATAGTGAAGAAGAACAGAGTAGGAGGAACACAAAACGATTAAAAGAAATAGGTCGCAGAAAATTAACGGTCGTGCTTGCATGCCTGTCTTTCAACGTCATTGGTCAGGAAACTGTTGCAATGAATGTCAATTTGAAGACAAGAAAAATGTCAGTACAGTGAAAAAACACAAACCCCAATGGTATGAATGGGCATGTCGTACAACTATCTGGACTGGCCGAGGTTGTTTCACACGGAGTTGTACAAAGAGAGACAGACAGAGAAAATGATGGGAAGACATCAGGGAGTAGACTGGTCTGGAGAGGAGTGACTTGCTACAGAAAGCTGAAAACCCACAAGGAATGAAAGAATCTGGTAGGAAAATTTACTTGACCATAGACCACAGACATAAAAACACCAGTCAAAACAGTGATTAACAGATAATGTTCAGACAACTCAGCCCATTGAAAATAATCCTCTGACACTCTGCACAGGCAATGACAACAGTTTGAGGACTGAAAAAGCAGGCTGATGCACGAAGTAGGCCCACCCAAGGGCAGCGTTCCTTGATTGATCCTATCCTTCGTACAACTGACATTTTAGCTTCCAGTAGATGACCCATCACTATAGTGAAATGTCTGAAAAACAAAGTTTCCTCCTGGTATAAAATTGGTCTGGTCTGTGATTGAATAAACACATGAACAAATGAAGGAATAGATAAATAAAACAAGTCAAACAATCAAAAGATCGATCAATCAATCAACCAACCAACCAACCAACCAACCAACCAACCAATCAATCAGTCAATCAATCGATTATGAAAATGAATGAATGAATAAAGCTTGGATACAGTGCATATATATATATGGGTGGTTGACTGTCTAAGTGGGCACTGGGCATTTTCTTTAATTAAAGACAGGTAGGAGAGGATTTTGGCTGTTGAAGGTCACTGAGCAAACAGCTGATTGTCTTTTCGTTTTTGTTTGTTGATTTAAAGAAAAAAGAAAGCCAGAAAGAGAGATAATAACCCGGAAAAGTCACATGAACCTTATGTATGGTCACACTTTTCATCAACAGTTGAAAAAGTATCATTACAAGCCAATCAGACTTCAGACAGGCTAGGCTATCAACCATAAAAACCTTGCAGGTGTTTCAAAGTCTGTGTAAACCATATTAAATAAGTAAACAAAATCACACAAGTAGAAAAAAACCAGACCAATAATATTCTAGATTGTTATATATTATGTTCCTTTCTTTCTCTTTGTTTCCTTCTTTTGTCCTTTTTTGGCTTGCTTCTTTGTTTGTTTATTTATTTCATCAAATTTTCATTTGTTTGTTTATTCATTTTAAAGATTTTTAAAAATTTGATAATATTGTGTATTCAGCCTAAGAAAAGGAAACTGTAAAATATCGCCTGTAATCCCAGAGAATTTGGAGATGGTTTATCATAGAATACACAACAAATAAAAATGACATATGTAAAAGGAACTGTTGTCTGCATCTTATTGTTGGAACAGTTTGAGTGGAGTCTTCCCTGACGGCTGGGTTTCATATGATGGCGTCCACTTATCTCTTTGCCGGACACATCGCTGGGTCCTTTTCTTTCAGTTGTCATTCGTCTGTGTTCTCTTTGCCGGACAAATCGCTGGGTCCTTTTGTGTCAGTTGTCATTCGTCTGTGTTTTGTATCAAAATCTGGTTATATCTTCTTGTAGTTTCTTTTATTATCATTTTTGTTGTTGCTTATTTGCCATGCTTTCCTTAGTGCTTCTGTACACACATGGATATGGAATTAAAAGCCCATAGATGCAGTTTGAGAAATGGGACTATTTACAACAGAACACGCTGAAAATGATTGACTGATTTCAGCTAAATGAGGCTTGATTTGGATAAAAAGTTGGTCATAATTATGGCCAATGCAGCAGTTCCAACTTTTGTTAGTGTAAAAAGTACTATAAGAAATAAGACGTATAAATATGCTGCCGCTTTATTTTTGTTGCTCATGGTGTTTGTTTTATACTTGGCGTAAGTGTGCAACGCTTCTTCTTTATTCTTGAGTTTACGAATATGTTTTTGTTGCGTGTCAACTCTCTCTCTCTCTCTCTCTCTCTCTCGCTCTCTCTCTCTCCCCTCTCTCTCTCTCTCTCTCTCCTCTCTCTCTCTCTCTCTCTCTCTCATCTCTCTTCCTCCTCTCTCTCTCTCTCTCTCTCTCATAACTGTCCCGTAGTCTGACGACCGTGGGGGCACCCTCAAAGACTCAACAACCAGTTCCCTCCATTCCTCTCTCTGTTCTGCCTTTCTCAGGGTTTGTTGAGTTCTAGGCCTGTCCATTCGCTGATGTTATCCTCCCAGCTCTTCCTTGGTCTGCCCTTCTTCTTCCTCCTTGGACAGTGCCTTGTAAAACTGTCTTTGCAAGTCCTTTGGATCTTGTGACATGCCCATACCATTTAAGTTTACGTTTTTTCACGATCGTTAGAAGGTTCTCATAGGGTCCAATGGTTTGCTGGATTCTGTTATGCACGCTTTCGTTGCTTATGTGGTCTTTTTAGGAGATGCCAAGGAGTCTCCGAAAGCATCTCATCTCCACCGCCTGTACTCTTCTCTCCAAATCTGCAGTCAGGGTCCATGATTCACAGGCATACAGAAATATGGATATGACAAGGGAGCGCATTAGTCTGATCTTGGAGATAAGTGAGATATTTTTATCTCTCCAGATGGTGTTTAGTTTTGACAACTACATTTTGTAAAACAGGCATGCTCATACCTTGGAGATCTATACAAATGTTTTGGTGGTGGACTTCCAACGTCTACAGCGGTTTTCGTTCTGTTCCATGTGTACGCGCGCGCACACGTGTATGCGCGAACGTGTGCGCGTGTGTGTCGGCGGTGTGTGTGTGTGTGTGTGTGTGTGTGTGTGTGTGCATGCACGAACTTTTTGTGTGTATGTATGTCGTTGTGTGTTTGTGTGTGTGTGTGTGTGTGTGTGTGTGTGTGTGTGTGTGTGCGTGTGAGTGTGTGTGTGTGTGTATGTATGTCGTTGTGTATTTGTGTGAGTGTGTGTGAGTGTGTGTGTGTGTGTGTGTGTGTGTGTGTGTGTGTGTGTGTGTGTGTGTGTGTGTGTGTGTGTGTGTGTGTGAGTGTGTGTGCACGCAGCAAAGGACGAAAGTTCTTGCACAATACTCATACTCAGAATTCCAAGTATCGGCGTATCGAACCACACAGATCCATTTTCTGGTGTTGGAGCGCACCCTTTGTGAACAAAATCGATGGTCACACAGTTCCAGCCAAGATGCTTGTTAAGAGCCAGGGCTGTTTTACCTCTGCTGTATGGCCAGTTTATGACGCCGCTTGCGCGTTACCTTGATATGAACGCTATGCTTTTGGTCGGTATGCCAGGCTGGGCAGTATAGTGTAGTGTAGTATAGTGTAGTGTAGTGTAGTGGAGTGTAGTGTAGTGTAGTGTAGTGTAGTGTAGTGTAGTGCAGTGTAGTGTAGTGTAGTGTAGTGTAGTCTAGTCTAGTCTAGTATAGTATAGTATAGTATAGTATAGCGTAGGTAGTATAGTACAATACGGTACAGTATATAGTATAGTATAGTATTGCATAGTATATTATAGTGTAGTGTAGTGTAGTATAGTGTAGTGTAGCGTAGTGTAGTGTAGTGTAGTCTAGTCTAGTATAGTATAGTATAGTATAGTATAGTATAGTGTAGGTAGTATAGTACAGTACGGTACAGTATATAGTATAGTATAGTATTGCATAGTATAGTATAGTGTAGTGTAGGTAGTATAGTACAGTAAAGTACAGTACAGTATAGTATAGGATAGTATAGTATAGTATAGAATAGTATAGTATAGTATAGGATTGTAGAGTATAGTATAGTAGAGTATAATATTGTGTAGTATAGTAGAGTATAGTATAGTAGAGTACAGTATAGTTTAGTGTAGGTAGTATAGTACAGCACAGTATAGTACAGTATAGTATAGTATAGTGTAGTGTAGGTAGTATATCTCCAGTCCTGTTTAATCTGTTCTTGGAAAACATTATGAGAGAGACCATCCATGACTTCCACTCTACCATCTCCATTGGCGGCAGACCCCTCAACAACTTGCGGTTTGCCGATGACATTGACCTCATGGCGGAAGTAACACAGAGCTGCAAGATCTTACGACCAGACTTGAGAACAGAGCTGGAGCATATGGATGGGGTGAGATGGGAGAAAAGTAAAGTACTTGTGAACAGCACGAGCAACGCCACTGCTAAAATTTACATGAACGGCCAACAAATGGAGGAGGTAGACGCTTTTAAATACCTTGGCGCTACACTCACAAAGGACGGGCGATCGACGACATAAATCAAAGTCAGAATAGCCATGGCAACATCCTCCATGACAAAACTCACCACCATATGGAAAAGTAAAGAGATCGGTTTCCCAATCAAACTAAAGCTCTACAAAGCCCTAATTCATACTATCCTGCTGTACGGAAGTGAAACCTGGACATTGACTGCTGAAACAGCAAAGAGAATCCAGTCATTTGAAACAAAATGCCATAGAAAACTACTGGGCATATCCTGGAGAGAACGAAAGACCAATGAATTTGTCAAGATTCAAATAACACGGCTGGTAGGTCCACAGGAACCCCTTCTCACCATCGTCAAGAAGAAAAAGCTGACATGGTTCGGCCACGTCACCCACCACAACACTCTGCCAAAAACAGTACTGCAGGGAACACTCGAAGGTGGCAGAGAGAGGGGAAGACAGAACAAGTCATGGATGAACAACATCAGAGAATGGACCAGGATGAATGACTCGGCACTACTGCGCAGAGCCGAGGACCGAGATGGATGGAGGAGGCTTACCACGGCATCGTCTTTCGTGTCTCCCCCACGACCGCCAAGGTCACGGGTCTGATGATGATGATGATGATGATGAGGTAGTATCGTATAGTATAATATAGAATAGTATAGTATAGTGTAGTGTAGTGTAGGTAGTATAGTACAGTACAGTACAGCACAGTACAGTATAGTATAGTATAGTATAGTATAGTATAGTATAGTATAGTATAGTATAGGATAGTTTCGGATAGTAAAGTATAGTATAGGATGGTAGAGTATAGTATAGGATGGTAGAGTAAAGTATAGTATAGTATAGTATAGTATAGGATGGTATAGTATAGTATAGTATAGTATAGTATAGTATAGTATAGTATAGTATAGTATAGTGTAGTGTAGTATAGTGTAGTAGAGTAGAATCCAGTCTTGTTTCAGTTCGGTCCTGTCTGGTTCCGTATAGTATAATATGATATGGTATGGTAAAAGTGTATTAAAGTACAGTACAGCACAGCATAGCATAGCACAGCACAGCATGGACGGGATAGCCTGGTGGTTACAGTGATGTATTCGTGATCTGCTCACCGGGGTTCAGTTCTCGTTCAAGTGGATTATTCCTCTGGAGTTAACATCAGTGCCGACTCCACTCTCCCCCAAAGTCCGTTGGATGAGA
>CM054135.1:69724575-69794575 GCA_028751875.1 Rapana venosa
ACAGACAGTCTGGTAGAACAAATATTATTTTTTATCCGGAAAACCTATCGTGTAGCAATGATAACCAGGCCTCCACTTTGCCGACCCGCAGAGGGCAGCCAAGGGCCCAGAGAAGCAGCAACACAACTGGTTGCTCCGCCATTGAGAGTATTCATGTTGCGCGTGACGGTGTCATTGATGAACGCCCCGATGACCACTTGGTCGGGGGAAGGTGCGGTCAGGTGTGGTCAGGTGACCAAGTTAAAGGGATGCTTTGTTACTTTGCCGCAATTCACTGCCTAGGGATGTCAGAGAAATGAAAACTAAACACAAACCTGAAAATTTTATTATATATTCAGTCGTCCCCGGAATCGGAATGCGGCTAACTAAATGGTGGGCAAAAACAGTATTACTATTGGTAAACATTGGAGCTTTAGCCGAGAAGCCCCCTCCCCCCCCCCTTTCCCTGAAATGTCTATTCAATTGCGGGGGACGTGTTTATGCATGTCTAGCTTTGTATTTATGGTTGTGTGTGTGTATGTGTGTATGTGTGTATGTGTGTATGTGTGTGTGTGAGTGTGTGTGTGTGTGTGATATTGATACTAGTGGCATCTTCCCGCTCCTCACCGCTTTCCCTTTACTTTCCCATCCCTGCCACTGTTGCCAATACGTCACATAAATTATACGGGTAAGGAGATTTGTTAGACGCCTCTATAAATCGTATTACCCATTCACCCACTAATAGTCAACACTAACCAAGCATTTTGTAACTAAACACACACACACCTGCTGCGACACAAAATATCTCCTGGCTTTTTATTAGAGAACGATTTTTCTTTCCTATTGTACAGTCATCTAAGTATTAAAGTTTTCAAAACCGATAAATTTAGAGAAAAATGAAGCCTCACAAATAAGAGATCATTTTCTTCCCTTTACAACGTATTATTATTAGATCCCTCCCCTCCTCCCCCCCCAGTCCATGAAAGGAATCTGGCGCGACATCGTCTTCCATTCGTGGTAAAGTAGACTACATTATCAGGAGGTGACTGACTAAAGCCACAAATGAGCTGTGGTATCATCGGCTCTTTAAAAGCTTCGTGAAGCTGAAAGGTATCAGATGTATTCGTTGTTATATTATACATTCAGTATGTAAATATAAGACTGAATTTGTTTAGACAAAGACACAGACACACAAATAAAAACCCACAGACACATGCATACACACGCATTCCTGTACACACACTCACACATGCAAACACACGCACATACATATGCACATCCTTGCGTGTGCACGCATGTGCACACGAGCGCACACGTACACACTCATACACGCGCTAAACACACTCACTCACACACACACACGCGCGTGCGTGCGCATATGCGCACGCACAAATATACATACACATACACTATCTAATCCAAAGCTGGACATTTCTGAGGAGTGATACAGAAGTTCGTCTTCTTTGCTTAGAATAGGAAACTGAGAGGTTGTACCCAACATACTGCATCTGAAGCATCTCAGACAAGAAAATGCTACCCCCATCCTCTACAGAAGATGGCCCGCAACTGGTAGACAACGATCTACCTAAAACAACAAAGAATCAGAAAAAAGCAATCCAAGCTGTACGTCTCAACTTTGGTCTAAACTGACTCTCAAAAAAAACGTATCCCCATTTCCACACACAAAGCTCTGTTGTGCTATATCATAGCGGTTTAGCAGTTTAAAGATGGCACACTTGCCTAGCCAGTAAGAGATTCACAGTTCAAATCTTCCTCCAAACATCTATTTAAAAGGCCATGGATTGGAAGTGGGACGATGGTCGTTCTGATAGTCAATAAATGGCTACTACTGCTAATACAAAGAACGGCTGAGGATGGGACGTCTGGGTGATGGTCGTTCTGATAGACAATAAGTCAATGTCACACAAGAAAGACACATTAACCATAGATGCAAAGAAACCTACAGCAATACAGCAGTTTGTCCTTGCCCAAACTCAACAAACACTTTCGGAAAATAGAATGGAGATGACGTATTACACAGATGACAAGTCAAACAAGCAATAAATTCTGCTTGTTAAGTTGGTATCATGTACAATAGCTCAGCAGAGGATGTCGGGATAGTCTGGGGACGGGTTAGCTTGATGGTTAGCGTGATGCGCTCGTGATGTGCTGACCCGGGTTCGATTCCCGTTCAAGAGGATTTTTCCTCTGGAGTTAACATCAGTGCCGACTCCACTCTCCCCAAAAGTCCTTCGGATGAGACTGTAAACCGATATCCTGTGTGCGAACGCACGCAGAACATCTTGCGCACACGTTAAAACCCGTTCCGCTTTTCGGAAGAGTAGGCTATTGTGTGCCGGTGGGAACAGATGACAACATTTACAAAACTGCATACACACGGGGACTGGATAAAAAAAGCACATGGGTGCTTAGTCCATTACCTTTGAAATAACAGATTAAAGTAAACAAATGGTGTAGTGAAATAATGTGTCCTAAGATTTGAGCAAGGCGCATTATATCGAGAATCGTTTGTGATCTGAGGTAGTTTGCTTTTTCCTGCATTAGCTGGATGCAGGGTAACACTCTGGTGGTGTTGAATGGTCGGTGTTACAGTGGATACAAGGGGTGACTGAAGAGTTAGTTGTAGATGTATTGTAATGTTGTTCTTCAATTTTACGTCTGTTCACATTAAGTGATATTAGACACTAAAAGGCAAACATGTATTTTAATGTGTATAATAAGTTCTTTGGATGAGACTATAAACCGAGGCCCCGTGTGCGAACACATGCAGAACATCTTGCGCACACGTTAAATCCTGTTCCGCTTTTCGGAAGAATAGGCCATTGTGTGCCGGTGGAAACAGATGAGAAAATTTACAAAATCGCATACACACCGAGACTGGATGTAAAAAGGCACATGAGTGCTTATTCCATTATCCTCGATATAAAAGAACAAATAAATAAATAAATAAATAATGTTGCATAGTTTTAGTCTGAGATTTATGCTTTAACGAACTGACAGCCCTGATATAGCCTCTGTGGCTGGCAGGGGCCGAGTATAAACAGTGTGTGTGACTGGATTAAACTGGTACCTTTTACGTTACAGCAGTCTGGGACGTTTGACTGCTAAGTACGTCAACCAGCATGTGCATTGAAATGGTTAGAATGGATAACTTTGCCCCTGACAATGGCCTAAGGAATTCTCCTTTTTGTCTGGATAATGTAGTTGGAGGAATGCGACAGCTGATGAGAGTGGTCAAGTGTCTCTTAGGCCAGTAAGGAGCTTGGGGCATGCCAGATTTTTGAAAATGTAAAAAGCATTCTTGGCCGGGATTAAAACTCATGCCCTTAGGAATTCAGGTCCCACTTCAAACACACACATACACACACACACACACACACGGATGCTCACACACACAATCTCCTACAGTATAAAGGACAATACCAGAGCGTGCCCTCTGTACTACAGTAAGCTTGGACAGCTGTAGTGGTGGCCGAGGCTATTTCAGATAGATAGATAGATAGATAGATAGATAGAGAGAGAGAGAGAGAGAGAGAGAGAGAGAGAGAGAGAGAGAGAGAGAGAGAGAGAGAGAGACTGATTACTGACCGTCTGGACAAACAGTAGAGGGACAGTGTGGTCTGGGGCAACTGTACTTCAGACTGCCGTCAGCCAGTAAGTGGCAGAAATCAATTACAGAAGAAAATGAAACATTCTATTTTTGACTCTTATGCAGGAAAATGAAAAGCAGCGTTTTTGCTCGACTAGACACGGTGTTGTGTGTGAGTTGAGAAATCTAAGATTGTGGGGATGACATTTGATTTTAGTGATTTGAATGTTTTATGCACAAAGTGTTTTAAGAGAGAGAGAGAGAGAGAAGAGAGAGAGAGAGAGAAGAGAGAGAGAGAGAGAGAGAGAGAGAGAGAGAGAGGAGGAGAGAGAAGGGGAGGGGAGTTGAACCCCTTTGGCAGTTTAATTTCCCTTGAGTGAGCTCAGTCCTTTTTGTTTTTCATGGTAGCCACCCAAAAAAGACTGAAAATATCAGATGCCTTAGGGACTAGGACAAGATGTGAAAATAATACATATCAGGATTCAGAGAAGGCTAGGTGTTCTCTCTGACAGATTTGGGACACTGGAAGTGTATAGTAAATGAAACATTGTGTTCCATCTGTTAAAAATCCTTCCTTTGTAGTCTAACTTCGGTTTAAAAAATGAATTTATCGATATGTTTGTTTCTTCGTTTGATAATTTTGGTTTTGTCTATTCTTGTTTGTGTGTTGGTTTAGACATAGTGCTACTTTTTAATCTCAATTGTCAATATTCTATTATTTGCTTTTAGTTGTTTCTTTATTTCTTGGTTTTTATTTCTTTATTCATTTTGCTTTTTTGTATGTTTTGTCTGAGAGTTAAAGGATATTATACGTTTTGTTGCTTATTTATTTATTATGATTACTGCATGATTTTTAAAAATTGATTTTCACATTTATTTATACTTTTTAATTGAATTTTCATTCCTTAATTTTTTAAAATCATTTTTTACTTTATATCAATGTTATTTTCGGCTTTTCTAGCATTCTGTTTTCTCTGTCTTGACATGTAAGAATGTCATTATTTTCCTTGATCCAGTTAAGCATTTTTCCAAATAGCTTTTTTTGCTTTCTTTTTTCTTCGTTGTTCCACGAGCCTCTCAATCTGTCATTTATTATTAATATGTTTTTGTTTTTGTTTTTTGCAAGGAATGGTCTTTCAAGAAAAAAGAAACCCCTCCAAACCGAGCAGCTCCACAAGGGAGTTCATGTCACAGCTTCCATATTTCGTACTCACATTGCCTCACACATAAGCTCATATCGCTGATCTCCAAGCCACAACAAAAATCCCTAGGGAGCTGTCTGTCTTAGGCTTATCATGCCACCAGACCTTTTTTTCTTTCTTTCTTTTTCCAGAGTTGTTTTTTCCTCTGCTTTGTCATTTAGCTGCCGTTCAATAATGGACAGCCTTCTACAGCCTCTTTTGCTTCTTAGGCCACTGTCAGATATAGTCAATTCCTTGAAGTCGGAATGCAGCTACCTTTATGGTGGGCAAAACGGTCGCTTACGCAAAATCTCACTATTGGTGAACCTCGGATCTCTATTTTAAATATTCAAACCAGAACACAAATATCTTTTATTTTTTTAAATTTTATTTCGTACCAATTTAAGTCACGGCAGATTTCTCTGCGTAAAATTTAGGCTGCTCTCCCTAGGGAGAGCGCGTCGCCAGAAGAGTAGCGCCACCCATTATTATTATTATTCGATTAACTGTAAAAGATGTTCAAGCATACGTCTTGCACGTATAGACAGCGTGCATATATAACAGCGGACAAACACTCATGCATGGCAATACATATTTCACCAGTTTGTGACAGTTGTGGGCAGTTTGGGTGGAGTGGAAATATCTGGGCATGGCTGTTTTGAGCAGCTGTCAGTGACACGTTGCCGGCACAAGCACACAGACAGCCAGCCAGACAAGACAGCCAGACAAGACAGCCAGACAAAACAGCCAGACAAGACAGCCAGACAAGACAGCCAGACAAAACAGCCAGACAAGACACAATCACACAGAGCACTTGTTGTCTGCTGACGAGTTATGAGGTTCCCATCAGACAGAACGGTTCAAATCCAGTAAATCAAGTGACAGACGCTATAGCCGAGTGGTTAAGCCCATTCGACTTCAATCCCATGGGTCCTGAAATCGTGAGTTCGAATCTCAGTGGCGTCTGTACGATCTCCAATGTCAACTCCAAGTGCAGGCCTACCAGTGCAATAACTCTCTTCGTGTATGTACACATGCAGAAGATCAAATATGCACGTTAAAGATTCTGTAATTCAAGGCAGCGTTCGTTGGGTTATTGAAACACGAACATACCCAGCATGCATCCCCGAAGTCGGAATGTGGCTACTTTCATAAGCGGCAAAAACGGTCTCATACATAAAATCTCGCCATTGGTGAACCCGAGAAACGCAAAAAATGAACAACCTTCTCTTTCAGCTCTCCTAATACTCCTGTGATCTCTTCTTTGCTTCAAGCGCTTCGATGTGTTTGTTTTACAAGATTCAGCGCTATATAAGTTCCATATATTATTATTATTATTATTATTATTATGCTTATCATTTACATGACTGCTTATATGCACAAATAATACACAAGCAGAAAAAAAGGACAGAAAAAAAGGAACTAAACAGGCAACAACACCCACCCTCCCCTCAACTCCAACAAAAGCAAGAAAATATACAAAGAAGAAGAAACAAGCAAAGAGCGAAAGAAAGATAGAAAGAACCAAATAAATCAGCCAAGTAATCAATCTATTGCACGGAAAGTACAGATGATGTTTTGACCCCAAAGAAATGAATTCGAAAACAGCTGCCTGGTTGACGTGGAGAGAGAGAGAAAGAGAGAGAGAAAAGAGAGAGAAGATGAGACTAGAGAGAGATAGAGAGAGAGAGAGTGAAGGAGAGAGACAGAGAAGAGGAGAGAGAAGAGAGAGAAAGAGGAGAGAGACACAGAGAGATGAGAGGGAGAGAGAGAGAGGAAGAGGGAGAGAGACAGAGAGGGAGAGAAGGAGAGAGAGAGGGAGAGAGAGGGAGGGAAGAGAGAGAGAGAAGAGAGAGAAGAGAGAGAGAGAGGAGGGAAGAGAGAGGAAGAGATATAGGTAGATAGAGAGAGAGAGGGAGAGAGAGAGGGAGAGAGAGAGGAGGGGGAGGAGAGAGAGAGGGAGAGAGAGAGAGAGAGAGAGAGATGAGAGAGATGAGAAAGAGAGAGAGAGAGAGAGATAGAAGAGAGAGATGAGAGAGATGATAGAGAGATGAGAAGAGAGATGAGAGAAAGAGAGAGAGAGAGAGATGAGAGAGAGATGAGAGAGAGAGATGAGAAGAGAGAGAGAAGAGAGAGAGAGAGAGAGATGAGAGAGAAGAGAGAGAGGAGAGAGAGAGAGAGAGGAGAGAGAGAGAGAAGAGAGTGAGAGAGAGAGAGAGAGAGAGAGAGAGAGTGAGAGAGAGAGAGAGAGAGAGAGAGAGAGAGAGAGAGAGAGAGAGAGAGAGAGAGAGAGAGAGAGAGAGAGAGAGAGGTGCACTTTACCCGATGTAAACATTATAAGCTGCGGGCTGTTTTCTCTTTCCGTTGCTTCTTTTGCTGCTGGAGTTCTTTGACATTTGATGATCCCATTAGAGGAAAAGGCCATAATGATTGAGAGCTTGACCAAGATTGTCTTTACATGAAGGTAGTCTATCTATCTATCTATCTATCTATCTATCTATCTATCTATCTATCTATCTATCTATCTATCTATCTATCTATCTATCTATCTATCTATCTATCTATCTATCTATCTATCTATCTATCTATCTATCTATCTATCTATCTATCTGATGTCTGTCTGTCTGTCTGTCTGTCTGTCTGTCTATCTATCTATCTATCTATCTACTATCTATCTTCTATCTTCTGTCTGTCTGTCTGTCTGTCTGTCTGTCTGTTTGTCTATCTATCTATCTATCTATCTATCTATATATCGCTTCAAGTTCACTGGATCTCTGTCTAGTAGAGCATGACGCTGAACGTAAGTTGTTGAACCTTTTTAGCTTGGCTATTCAGTCAAACTTCGATCCTTTCACACCGTATGCCTCCGAAGAATTCTCCGGATCATTTGGCCAGAGAAGATCTCCAATGAAGACCTACTACGGAGATGTAGGCAAGAGGACATGGGAACCATGGGAACCATCATCACCAGACGACGGTGGAAGTGGATTGGGCACATCCTCCGAAGAGACGCACAGTCAATCACAAGAACAGCATTGCACTGGACCCCAGAAGGAAGGATAAAGAAAGGAAGACCAAAAGCAACGTGGAGGAGGACTGCAGAAAGTGAGATGCAGGCCATGCAGCACTCTTGGGGATCAGTGACTAGGTTAGCCAGGATAGGCAGGAGTGGAAGCGCTTTGTTGCTGCCCTACACACCGCTGGGTGTAATGGTTGATGATGATGATGATTCAGTCTACAGTGTTGGCGCACAGTCTCCCGGAAAAGCCTGTGACGAGTTTTGACTGTTGTACTGTTCTTTAGTTTGATCCACTGTGTCCTGTCCTGTCATATCCTGACGTTAGCCAGTTTTCTCCTGTATACACAGTACTAATGCACCTTAGAGTCGGTATGACGACTCACGTGCGCGCGGCGCGCACACACACATACACACATACACACGCTCACGCACACACACACACACTCATGCACAGACTTACGCACAGACACACGCACGCACGCACACAAGCACAAACACACACGCGCGCGCGCACGCACACACACGCACGCACGTACGCACGTACGATCGCACACACACACACACACACGCACACACACTGATACACACATACACAAAGATACGTGTGCACATGTTTGCACAAAGACGCATGTCCGTGTGAACGTACTCGAGCACAGACGTATGCTATACTCACATGCACACATACTATCCAAAGACAAGTTACAAAACTATGAGGGGGGTGTGTGTGTGCATGCATATGTGTGTGTGTGTGCATGTTGTGTGTGTCTGCGCGCGTGTGTGCGTGTGTAGGTGTGTGTACGTGCGTGTGTGTATATATGTCTATGTATGTATGTATGTATGTATGTATGTATGTATGTATGTATGTATGTATGTATGTATGTATGTGTGTCTATGTGTGAGTGCGTACAAACACGCCTTTGGAACACAAACCTAAGACATAAAAACAGAGGGATGTCAGTCAGGCTTAGCAAAACTTTGCAGTAGGTACCATTAACTAAGAGACCCCCAAATCATGACTACCGAACCCTGGCTATGTAGCATCGCAGTCTGCTCTATTCCACTGCCTTGTATGGCGAGTTTCACTCACAGCACAATCATGTCTCTGTGATTCAGGGTCGGTCTTTTTGTTGGGGAGAGCGCGCGAGCTACCACAAAAAGTCAGTACCACCAGCCAACTTAAAAAAAGGTCTCTGCTTCCATACAAGTCAAGTCAAGTCAAGTCAAATTTTTATTTCCAGAAGGTACATTGAATAAGCAATGCGTTTGCTTTTTTTTCATCAAGCCACCTATCTAAGAACAAATTTCTTAATGATTATACTGAAATACTACATTATTGCAACCTTTACCAATAAACTGAACCAGCAAAAAGAGGAAAGTTGATAAGATAATACATTGGAAAATACAAATTACACACATATACAACACTAAAGATACCAGCAAGAAATCTGACTTCTCCTTTGCCAGTGTCCCTGCTTTAAAGCCAGATAGTTCTCCTAAAACTGCAATAAACAGCAGCGTTACAGTTATCCCTTGGGCCACTCAAACCACGGTCAAAAGAAAATAGTAGCAAACCACCCCCACCCCCCCACTCTGCTAGGAAATTAGAATGAAAAGAAAGTCGAAGAGTGAATGAATAGATGAACGTAAATAACTAGTTTGTGCTGATGGTCGATGATCTCAAAAAGTACCAAAAGATTAGCTTTGATGTGTGTGTGTGTGTGTGTGTGTGTGTGTGTGTGTGTGTGTTTGTGTTTGTGTGTGTGTGTGTGTGTTGTGTGTGTGTGTGTGTGTGTGTGTGTGTTTGTGTTGCGTGTGTGTTTGTGTGTACGTGTGTTGTGTTGTGTTTTGTGTGTGTGTGTTGTGTTGTGTTTGTGTGTATGTTGTGTTGTGTTTGTGTGTGTGTTTGTGTTGTGTTTGTGTGTGTGTGTGTGTGCGTGTTGTGTTGTGTGTGTGTTTGCTGTGTGTGTGTGTGTGTGTGTGTGTGAGAGAGAGAGAGAGAGAGAGAGGAGAGAGAGAGAGAGAGAGAGAGAGAGAGAGAGAGAGAGAGAGAGAGAGAGAGAGAGAGAGAGAGAGAGAGAGAGAGAGAGAGAGAGAGAGAGAGAGAGAGAGAGAGAGAGAGAGAGAGAGAAATCAGCTTGTTGATTTATTTTTATTTTATTTTATTCTTTTATATCAAGGATAATGAAATAAGCATTTGTGTGCTTTTTTACATCCAGTCCTCGTGTGTACGCAGTTTTGTGAATTTTGTCATCTGTTCCAACCGGCACACAAGGGCCTACTCTTACGAAAAGCGGAACAGGATTTAACGTGTGCGCAAGATGTTCTGCGTGCGTTCGCACTCGGGGCCTCGGTTTATAGTCTCATCCGAAATACTTGATTTTGGTCGCTCCCCTGGGAGAGCAAGAAGAAGTGTGTGTGTAAACAGCTAAGTGGAAGGATAAGCCTAATAGAACATCGCTAGGTGAATTAATATTGACAGAGGCAAAGTAAGTGCAAAGAGAGTTAATGTCATTTGCTTGAATCCTCTGAAAAACATAATTCCTAACTTCAAGTTTGATACTTAGTCAACAACAAATGCAAGTAACGCACTACGATAACTTTACCATTATGAATCAATTTGAAGTATATTAAAAATTACCCCCAAAACGTGTATATGGAAGAAACTTCTTTTTTTCCAAAGTTTGTGTCTTTCTGTCTGTCTGTCTTCATATAATACACACACACATTACACACACACACATACACACACACACACACACACACACACACCATATTATATATATATATATATATATTATATATATATATATATTATATATTATATATATAAGAAGAGAGATGCATACCATGTTCCAAACCCACCTTTCTGACGTACCTGAGTGTCAACAAGTACTAGGGTTCTGTCTAAAAGCTCACCTGCCTGTGTTAAAAGTACATTCCTTCAGCCATTTCCCCCTCTGCCCGCTAATGCTTCTCCCATGAGCCCCTTGTTTATGGAGTAAGCTCTGATAAAAACAAGAATGACAGTGAGAGACACAACGAAAGGAAAACATCAGTGTGAAAGAATGTCATGGACTTGACACTCTTTGTTTTAGCACTCCTGGTCCTGTTCTCTTTTGTTAGAGTCTGGTTTTTTTGGGTGTTATTTTGTTTGGTGGTTTTTTCCCCTTTGGTTATCCGCTACTCGATTTTTGTTATTTATTTATTTCATTTCTTTTCTTTCCCCTTTTCCCTTTTACTGTATTTCTATTACCAGTTTTCCTCCCAGATGATAACATAATCTCTGAATGCTGTCTGGTGCGGCTTTGTGTTTTGCAGAATTCCTGTCTTTTTTCCCCTCTTTTCTTGTCTCCAGATATTCTATTCTTTTATTTCGAGGATAATGGAATAGGAGCTCGAGTTCTTTTTTTTCTGTAAAGATCCAGTCCCTGGATACATGCGGTTTTGTGGCTTTTGTCATCCCTTCCCACAGGCACAAATGCCATACCCTTCTGAAAGGCAAAATAGAGGTTTTAATACATACATACAGTGCAAGATATTCTGCGTGGGTTCGCACATGAGACCTCGGCTTATAGTCTCAGCTGAAGGATACGAGTGTGTGTGTGTGTGTGTGTGTGTGTGCTCGCGCGGACACGTGCGTGTGCATGTGCGTGTGATCTTTATTAATTATATACAAACACGCATGCTTGCTGTCCTTTCTTAAAATCAATAATCTACTTGAATGACGGGTCAACAACTTTCTACAGAAGGGAAAACAGATCATCGAGTTTATGTTGTACAGCCGTTTTTTCAGGATGCAAATATCCTTTAGAATGGTTGCAGAATAATTTGGTCTGAAATGAAGTGCTTTTGATTGAGAAAGGAGAGAGAAAAGAGAAGAGGAGGAGAAAGAGAAGAAAAAGGAGAATTTGAAAGAAAAAAAAAATCTGAAGAAGAAGAGAAACTTGAAGAAGCAGAATATAAAGGAAATTTGATAAAGAAGAAGGAGAAGAGAGGAGACGAGAGAGAGGAGAGAGAGAGAGAGAGAGAGAGAGAGAGAGAGAGAGAGAGAGAGAGAGAGAGAGAGAGAGAGAGAGAGAGAGAGAGAGAAGTAAACACTGGACCATTTACCATCATTGTTTTACTATTGTTCTGATGTGTTGTTGTGATAATGGCGAGCTTTTAATACTATCTACTCGGGATGATCTTTCAACCATGATCACTACATCTCCCCCCCTCCTCAGCAAGCGTGCGTTTGCTTTTGCAGCTAAGTTCAATGACGACACTATTATTTGGTTGCTGGCCTCCAACGACGAAGTGGCAATAAAGGGCAAAACAAATAACCAGGTTCCCTGGCCATCAGTCACGAAATGCCAGCCACGTCTTTTCCTTACTCAATCATTGTCCAGTTGTGAGAAGACAATGATACACATTTCCTCATCTCTTGCTGGAAAGATGTTCTCGTTTCCAACTTTTCTGCGGCAAAGATGATGAAGCACAAATATACGCTCTCCCTCTCCTTATCTCTGACTCTGTGCCTCTCTGTCTCCATCCTTGTCGTTCCCTGTCATGCATGCGCACATGTGCTTGCATTTTGGGCGTGCATTATTTTTGTTTGCATGTGTGTAAAACTAATTACGTAATCATCCGAAACACAACCTACAGACTCCCTCCAGTGTTTAGCAATTTTTTAAAATATGAAATCGTAGGACATATGGGTATGTACACTTACAGGAAAGAGACAGTAAATAATCTTACATGCAAAGTACAAAGTAAAACTTTAAAAAAGTCATTTTTGCAGTGTTTCATGAAACACACACTATTCATTTTTAAGGGTAAGGTAAATGGTATAGAATGCAAAAATATAGAGCAAATGACTAAACCACCCCTCTTTGTGGGAAGTGCAAAAATACAGAATACAAAAACGTGGAGTGAAGGACACAACCAGCCCTCTTTCAAGGTTTCTCACATTTAACAAAACCTGTCTATCCTCATCTGCCCTCTTTTCCATGCCAATTTTCCCTGAAGTGGAGTGAAGTGTGGTTTGGAGACGAACGCCCCAGTGGCATAGCACCCCTTACCCCACAGGACCTGCTGGCCAAGCACAAAGTACAGCCACCAAGCTGGCGTGGTGTGGAGGACCATGCTCCATAACTAGCACAGCTGTACAGGGGATCGATACACTCCTCACACAGCTGACACCCTTCAGTCTGTCTCTGTGCTTGGAAAGTATGTACCTTGGATTTGTGTTGAGAATCTTCAAAACCCTCATTCCAACTTTTGGCTCTTTCGTTTGTAGTTTCAGTGACGTAAACACCAATTTTTGTTTTCAAACCAAATCGTGATCACACACATGCATGCACACACATGCACATGTGTGCTCACACACACACACACACACACACACACACACACACACACACACACACACACACACACACACACACACACACACACACACACACACACACACACCACACACATACACGTGGGTCACACAAACACATGTCATACAATCTAACAACACTATATATATCGATTTTATCAGTTAGTCATTATTTACTTAGTTAATTAAGGTCATTCACTCACTCATGAGATAGTCAGTCAGTCAGTTATCAGGAGGCTGGCATATCAGTTGCAATGTTAGATGATCATGGTGCAGTAACATATTTCCTGTCAGATTATGTAATGTCTGCAGACCCCCTGCGCTGTTTCTCAGTGCCAAAGAAAACAACCACCACCTGCTTGCTCTTCAATCCTGCCCCTCCCCACCCCCCTCCTGTCCACTGTTTCATTTCTCAGGAATATTTTCACTCCCACTCCACCCCATCTTCAACCCGCCACCACTGTCCCCGTAATTTCCATTCCCCAGTTTCTTCAAACTGTGGGCGTGGATGGATTGGTCATAACGGCCTCATCAATGCCTTGTCACACAGCGGGGAAACTGCTGCAACTGCATCACTCCTCCACTGGACGCCACCAAGGCAAGACACAGAGCTTCGGCCTTTCTATAGGAAGAAATAGAAGAGAAGAAGAGTGAACGATTTAAACAAGGAAAAGAGAGAAGAATGAAAAAGTGATGAGAAAAATGGAACAACAGAATTAACAGAATAAAAAAAAGAATGACGAATGAATGAAACAGAGAGAGAGAGAGAGAGAGAGAGAGGAGAGAGAGAGAGAGAGAGAGAGAGAGAGAGGAAGAGAGAGAGAGAGAGAGAGAGAGAGAGAGAGAGAGAGAGAGAGAGAGAGAGAGAGAGAGAGAGAGAGAGAGAGAGAGAAAAGGAGAAAGAAAGAAAGAAATGATAGGCAGGACATACACTTTTTGTCTCCCCCCACCCCCCCCACCAGGTATTCTTGTTTGCTTAAAAGAATCTGCTACAGTGGAACAGTGTGTTTTTATTGCTTTTGATGCTGCTGCTGTGGGGATGCTATGATAGTTATAGTGATGATGTTTATTCTGTGCTATAGGTATTACAAACATTGTATTCTTGTGTTACACATGCAACAAGTCTGTATGACAGATGGTAATGAAATGAATGCTAAGGTTTATGTACAAAATGAAATGTTTAGAATTTGCCTGAATAATTGCCAGCATAAGCAGTGCCTACATCATATGTAATCAGTAGTAGGCCACACGAAAGAAAACAAGTTCTTTGCGAACTATTTCACAAACTGACCCTACAACTTGTTCTTTGACATGTATTCGTCAAGATGAGCAGATAGTGGCTGTCATGTCGGAATGTTTAATCTGTTGTTTTCTTTTCTTCTTTTTCTACAACAGCGGGTTTTATTTTGACTTCATTCCAAGTTGTAAATTTTTTGTCTCCTTTTTGCTTTGATTTGTATCATTCAGTTAATTTTTTTCTTGCTTGCTATAATCATCTAATCATCTGGTGTGTTTACAAAAGACAAACAATTGAATAAAGCTTTCCCTGACGTCATTGGTTACATGTTGACATATTCAAATTGCTAGTTCTGAATGTTTTTGGCTGTTTTTCTCTACAGGAAATGGAAGACAGAAAAAGCAGAAAACTACAGAGAGTATTCCTCATGCACGATGTAAAAGCTTTTACATGTACATTTTATCTCCCAATCTAGGTATCAATATGTCGAAACACCAATCAAAATGCTGCCACGGCTTGCCACATTGATGATTGCACAGCTGTCATACCATGTGTCCCTACTGGGATTTTTGTTTGCTCTTCTATTGCAGCTAAACGCCACAATGAGGACATCTATGGTGTTCAGTTTTTATTGCTGAAACTATCATTGCGATTTTGTTCTGTTGCGTTTCTGCATCAAACAAAAAGCTAGTCCAGTTTATGTGGATTTAATCCGAAAAGTGTATGTTTATGTTCTGTGAATCAAAACCAACATAAATTATTTATGTTGTAAGGTGCCTTGATTCTATGTCATGTCGTTGTAAGAAGAAAACCTATTTCGGGAAGAATATGACATTCTAAGCAGTTTGTCAACAAAATATGGATGTTCTGCAATAGTTTTACTGTTAATTTTTTTTATTTAGTAAGCCCTTTATTGATCACATGCACGTGTGAACCAAAGGATGCAGCGATGAGCTCTTTTTCTGGTTCAAGCAGCACAAAGGATGCCTGTCATGTCAACTGGGTCAAGCAGGATTACCAAAAAACCCAAAAACGAACAGGAGGAAAGAATGTGTTGAATGAGCTACCAACCAAAGGGGAAGGGAATTCACCAGCGGAAAATAGCCGCTGATGCCGCATGCAATGCAATTTACAAGCTCTGCACTACTCCTCTTCTTGACCCCAGCTAGCAACATGGCCTGGTTGATGGACGAAAAGGGTTGTGCTGCTTTCATCCTTGGTTTCAAGCAATTTTGAAAAACACGGTGCATGACAAAAGGAGATATAACGTTTATTGTCCACTTGCATAAGGAAAAAATGCCTCTCGACTACACTACACGACGTAAAACACACATTATCATTCAAAATTTCAATATAGCCACCTAAACAATATTTTCAAATAATGTCCTTTTTTCAAACCAGATTTCTTCAATCACAATTCCTTCAAATCCATGCAGACACCCCAATCTAACTGTATACACTCAAGCTCGTGTACATTCATCCACCTACACGCATGTATATAAATAAGGCACTGTCTTGATGACCATTGTCAGTGGTATTGTTCAGCAGCATATATATACAAACACACACATATAGAATCACACACGCATACACCCACCCAATCACAATCACACACACACAAACACACACACACACAAACACACACACACATGTTCTCCATCTCTTCCTATGGTTCATGTCCCAGACGGCCATAAGGTGCAGCAGCAGGAACAGCCTGGTGATGACCAATGGTCAAGTCTGTGTCCAGACCCGCCAGCCATCACCACCTCGTCAGTATGCCAAGGGGGACAATTCACCTGTAGAACTGAAATCACCGTCCTTCACATTTTAATCAACTCGCTGATGATGTTTACAAGGCAAGGGTAGTTTGCAAAGGCAGACTTCCCAACTTAAAAATGATTAGTTCTTTGTTGTTGTTGAAGTTGTCACTATACACACAAAATCATTTGACAGACAACTGTGTAGATTGTGAAGAGTTAATATTGTAGACCCCGCAGAAACATAACAGCTACCTTCTCTACTGCACAAGGCCTGCTCAATCAGTCAGCGTCATTCAGTCACACACAACAATCGTGCCCGTCCCCACCCTCTTCACACAAATCCTCAACATCAAAGCAAACAACCACAGCATGACCTGTGTGGTTACTGTGATCAAGAATTCTGACATGTGTTTCGTGTTTGCACATGCATACATGACATGGATATGACAAGAAACTGCTGTAATTAACCTGCCCTCTGCACACAGAGGACCACGTACAGTTTGTTTGACAATGCTGAACCCTTTTTGCTAGATGAGACACAGATAGCCTATAGTCAACGTCAATATCGATTGATCGATCCACGCAGCAATAAACGCACAGTGAAATAACAAGCTCTCAACAACCAGTCACATTCTCTCTTCACAAAGCAATACATCAACCCTTACATAAAAAAACAACATTCAGGCAATATAGAATCGCCTACCAACTCCAACATCAGCAACAACAATTGAAGGGAAAAAAGCAGCACAAAAACAAACATTATTTCATATAACTAAATAACACACACAAAATCCCAGATTATTAAACAATAAAATAGAAACCCTCCAAACCAACCAAACAACAACAACACATTAGCAGAGGACATGATTGTGTAGGGTGGTCTAGTATTGGGGAGAACAGAAGGGCCACTTCTACACCTGGAGATAGAACTAGACCAGGAAGGACTGAAATAAGAAGACACGGGAGGGAAGGAAGGTCAAGATGGTAAAAAACAGAAACATACGGAAGTCACTGCAATCACACTTCATTTTTTTCTACTTCTGGTAAGCAATGAAAATGCCATTGAAAATGAGTCCTGGAATCTTAGATATGCCAACAAAAAAATAAATAATTAGATTAATAATAGATAAATAACTAACCAAATAGGTAAAGGATAAAGAAAGTAAAACAAAAATAAATAATGAACAAAGTTTGACGTAAACACATCAAGCTGAACCCACAATATGAAAAGCTACAACCAAGACATAAAGAAACATGAATAAACAATAATTTTGACAACACAGATGTATGTTCATTCTCTTTTTCCTGGGAGGGCCTACATGAAAAGGATGAAGACGAAATTGCATGCCCCACTTCAGAGTATTTACCAAATTATCGGTGGATCGGTGGTCTAGAGGTAATGCGCCTGTCTAGAATGCGAAAAATCCGGGTCGGGTGTGTGCGTGGTTCGTACCCCGTTTGGGCCCGAAAATTTTCCCCATCCATTAGACCATGAGTGGTGGTCTGGGCGCTAGTCTTTCGGATGAGACGATAAACCGAGGTCCCGTGTGTTACACAAAATTTTCAGCGCACGTAAAAGAACCCACGGCAACAAGGGAGTTGTCCCTGGCAAAATTCTTAGAAAAAAGCCACTCTGATAGGAAAACAAATACAGTTGCAGACCAAAAAAAAAAAAAAGGGTGGCGCTGCTCTTGTGGCGACGCGCTCTCCCCGGGGAGAGCAGCCCGAATTTCACGCAGAGAAATCTCGTGACTTAAAGTGGTATAAAAAAAAAAAATTATTTTTCTGTCGGTAATAGCGTTTGCGTCGTCTTCCTCATACAATCTTGTTGCTATAATTTGATTTTTCCTTTTTATAATTACATTTGTGATGCTGTTGGCACATGTATCAGACGATGCATCATATCATTTTCGTCATCAGCATAATTTGTAAGGCTAGACGACAAGCCTATTTTCCGGAGGGAGAACTGTAATTAAGCTCTCCCTGAATATTTAGGATTTGACTTGATGTTTATTTAGTAGAAGCGTAAGTGATCATGTCCAGTCCTTTGGCTGTACACGTTAACTTGCTGTCCCTGTTTAAGCAGATGCTTACAGGAAAACTTAAGGAAAGAATGTTGCCCATTGACTAATGCTATTTTAGAAGACTGCCTACTCTCAGGCATTGCCACGTTTTACTCTTGTTTGTCACAACACCGATCAAAGTAGTGAGTCAGTCTTAAGCGCATGGGTGCGTGTGTGCGTATGTAGGGGAGGGGAGGGGAGGGGAGGGGACGGGGTTAGATGGGGGCGAATGGAAATATGAAGGGAAGGGGTGGAAGCCAATGAGCACGCCACAAATGAAAAGTGTGTTTGCTTTAGAAAACACTTGGTTGTATCTGAAGCATGTAACGTTATTTTGAGAGAGAGAGAGAGAGAGAGAGAGAGAGAGAGAGAGAGAGATGAGAGAGAGAGAGAGAGAGAGAGAGAGAGAGAGTACCAAAAGGCAAATTTACATCAATCACACACCGTGTCTACACGCTAGCTCCTCATTCTCCATATTTGGCGAAGCTGATCAATACACCCAGACATCTGCTCCGACAGTTCTGCCCTCTGCCTGAGGGGAAGGATGTACCAACACACCAGAAAATCAGTGTCAAATGTTTGTCAGCTATAATTTGTTCTCGCGGTGTGATATACAAGGTTACTCCAACAACTTGATGATATCAAGGAAAGCCAGTAGTTTGATATCTCATCTTCTGTTGAAAGAATATGACAATGTTTTCCTCTTTGGTCTCCTTCTAAAGTTAGGTGACTAGTGTCGTGGTAGTATTCTCCCCTTAGGCATTTTTTGTCAAGGAAAAAAAAGTAATGGCGAGAGCTTAATAGCTTTTATGTATGAGCCCATAAGATATGTCTATTCCGTGTACAAGGTGGATGTTGACAGTTTATTTATTTATTTATTTTTTATTATCTATTCTTTTATAATGAGGATGATGGAATAAGCACTCGTGTGCTTTTTAAAAATCCAGTCCCCGTATGTATGTGGTTTTGTAAATTTTGTCATCTGTTTCCACTGGCACACAATGGCCTACTCTTCCGAAAAGCGGAACAGGATTTAACGTGCGCGCAAGATGTTCTGCATGCGTTCGAACTCGGGGCCTCGGTTTACAGTCTCATCCGAAGGACTTTGACATTCAGTTCGATTTTTTTGTCAAACTGGGAAGAAAGGGCGAGGCTGGGAATCGAACCCACAACCTCACGGTTTACTTGTTGGCAGGCGAACATCTTAACCATCCTGCCACCTTCCTTCATTATTCAAGTTAGTCACCCCCAAAGTAGGAATGCAGCTACTGTACAAAACGGGAGCACACATACAGGTCTCATCATTGATACACCTCTGAGCTCTAGCTGAGGAACAAAGACAAAGTCAAGTTAATCAGAAAACAGGAGCTAACAAATACTGGCAAAGACATGCTCTCACACTGGTGGCCTCAGTCAGCTGTCTTCTCTGAAGCTTAAACAGCCCATTGTCTCTAAGGCACACTGTGTCAGCAGACATTCCACAAAAAGTCTATTGAAAGATTTTGTTGAAGAAAATGTACCATTTCACATGTCAAAGCTGGTGCTGTCTTTTCCACTTAACAAATGGACACTCAAAAGCAAGTGCAAATAAGCTTTTCACTTACATAGATTATGGTAACAGTAGTGGATAAAGACGCTATTTTGCAACTGAGTTAAGACTTCAAGTGAGGGATGAGTAGGATGATTGTGTCATAATTTTTCTTTTATTAAATAGATTTATCAATGAAATATTGATAAAGACTGAATATTTCCGAAAAGACGGTGGTTATCATGAGAGTGAGAGAAGGCGGATAAAGCAGAATGGACAATGGCCGTTGATTTAAAGTCTTCATAGAGCATGAATTAGAGAAGGTGAGCAAATTGTCTGACTTGGCGTTTGTTAAAAGAGTGAGATTGAGTGTATGTGCCTGGGAATGACAAACAAAACTAAAGTAACATAAATGAACAAGTGTGTGTGTGTGTGTGTGTGTGTGTGTGTGTGTGTGTGTGTGTGTGTGTGTGTACAGGTATGTGTGATATCATTGATGTGTTCCTCCCTTTATTTTATTTTTTACCACACTCTCTTAAATGTCTATAGACGTCATGACTGCTGTTATATTTCTTTATAATTCTACAAATTACAAACTTTTTTTTATCTATTCTGAACTAGAAATGACTTAGTTCTTCAATGTGCTTTGAAATGAAGGACAAACCTGCTGCTACACTAAAAAAATGCCCCCTCATCCATTTCTTTTCCAAAAGCGCCACCTCACCTAAAGACTGAAGCCTCTGAAACATGTGACAAATTGCCAAATATAGATCAAAGTGAACCCTCTCAAAAGACGGATCATTTTTGCCTTTTAGACAAGCTATCTTAGATCCAATTTGAAAGGTATCTGCCATGGCTACGTCTTCTGTTCTTATGGAAATGCATCGTCAAGTGATGACTGAACAATGCTACAAAAGAACAGTTCTATATCACAAGTTTAAAATGTTCATTAAATTGTGGTTTGGACTGAAGTACAAATATATTCATTCTTCATGTAAATACAAAATGCCTTTTGGGCACGCACACACACACGTGCGCGCGTGCAAGCGCGCACATACTTCTGATCCTATCCTAAACAAAACCTACCTCACCCTTTCTATGACTTTGACCCCTGACAGCTGTAGAGGTGGCCGAGGCCTTTTCAGATAGAGAGAGACTGATTACTGACCGTCAGGGACAAACAGTAGAGGGACAGTGTGGTCTGGGGCAACTGTACTCCAGACTGCCGTCAGCCAGTTAGTGGCGGAAATCAATTACGGAAGAAAATGGAACATTTCCTCTATAAAGTAAGGAAATACCGATGATGTACTGGTCTTGATAAGGTGTCACTATTGTGGTTAAGACTGGCATTATGAAGATAATATTTAATGCCAGTACTTTCGTTTCAGAAATTTGGTGTACTCAGCAAGTTTGTCAGTGTTCCATTGGCAGATTTGGTGACTACCTTGACATGTACGAACCATGACTTTGTTTGTTGTTTTCATGTCCTTCTGTACTGGTCTGCATCATTGGAACTTTTGTATAAATCTGTCCCCTACAATAAATCATTTATAACTTTTGTCACAGAGAGATAGAGAGAGAGAGAGAGAGAGAGAGAGAGAGAGAGAGAGATAGATAGATAGATAGATAGAGAGAGAGAGAGATGAGAGAGAGAGAGAGAGAGAGAGAGAGGAGAGAGAGAGAAGAGAAGAGAGAGAGAAGATGAGAGGAGAGAGAGAGAAGAGAGAAAGAGAATGAGAAAGAGAGAGAACAGTATCTATCTATCTATCTATCTATCTATCTATCTATCTATCTATCTATCTATCTATCTATATCTATCTATCTATCTTATCTATCTATCTATCTATCTATCTATCTATCTATCTATCTATCTATCTATCTATCTATCTATCTATCTATCTGTCTGTCTGTCTATCTCTCTCTCTATCTATCTATCTATCTATCTATCTATCTATCTATCTATGCCCGTGCATGCACGCATCTTTGTGTGTTCATACACGCAAGAATACACATGCTATCTTCAATATAAGTGAAATAAAAGATAAAATAAAACAATTAGAACTGTTCACACTAATGACCAGTAGAATAAAAAAATCTGGCAACTTTGGAAAGAAAAAGGATGCAAAGTATAAAAAAAATTCCATGTCTAGCTGATTTTGCTTTCCTGTCAACTGTGTGCTGTTTGGTTTAAACATTATATTTATTCAGAAAAAAATGCCTTGTACACAAATGCATTAGAAAGCAAACACAAACGCGCCAACTGCATGTTATTCATTAGTATAGATTATTTCAACTTTGCGTTTCTGTGTTCAAGTTAGAGAATCGTAATGAATTCTTTTGAACAAATATTGGCCAGTAATGTGTTTATGTTAGAGATAGTTAAACATTTTGTTCAAAGCCTTGTTGGTCCTATGATCTAATATTTTGGTTAAGGTTTTTTTCCCCGGTCCTTGGCTGGAGCTCCAAGGTTCACAAGTGGTGAGTGTTTTGAGTATGCTGCCATTCCCAGCCCCCCTCCCCAGCCCCCATCATTAATGTAGCCGCATTCCGACTTCGGGGATAGTTTAGTTTAAGTTGGTCATTGTTTTCTCCCTTGGGGCGTGCACATTTAGGGTCTGAATGTAGGATGAAAAGAAAAAAATATGACGGTAGAGATCAACGAAAGAGGAAGGGAGAAGTACATACTTAAAACATTCAAGGGTGTGCAACTTTAGACGCATTGATATTCAGGTACACAAAGACGTACAGATACGGACACACACATGGACACAAAACGCACGCATAGACACATAGAGATATTCAGACATAGACACATCGACACCCAGCATTCAAACACGCAACCCCCTTTCCCCCCATCACACATCCACAAACACCCGCGCGCGCGTTCCATAATTCAATTAAACTTAAACACCCCGCTCCCTTTAACCGCCCCCTCCCACCCCGCCAGAAAACCCCCAACTAATATCATTCTAAAGAGAAGAGATGCTAACTCACTCCCCAAAAAACCCAACAAAAAACAAACAAAACAAAGCTAAAACAAAGCTAAAAACCCTAACTAAGCACACAAAAAAGAGTCAAAATTCCAGCTACATTTTTCAACAGAATGAGGTCTTCCTTTTTGGTTTACTTATTTTGCTTTCATTGTATTGTTAATTGACAGCTTTAAATGGTAGTGGTGGGGACAATGGGATGACACAGAGGTGACGAAGAATGATTAAAAGAGCGTACTAATTATGGAGCAAGCACCATAACAGGAGAAGACCACTTGTCCAAACCAGATGTTGCCAAAGAAGGTGAAAGATCATTGACACATTGTCTTCAATTTGGTAAAAAAAATCTGTCTTGAACTCATTTATTTTTTGGTTTTTGGTTAAAGTGTGAATTCACGTTACATTAAAAAAAATTGTTTAAAACTTATGATTTTGTAATTTTTTTCTGAGGGTTGTTTCAGCTGCGCTTATCTGTTATTTCCTGTCGTTTTATTTATTCGCCCACCCCCACACCTTTTTCTTTCTTTCTCTCTTTCTAAAGTAAAAGACATGGTTTGTGCTTCTTTTCATTTGATGTTTTGTTGGTGTTTTGTCCTATGAGCTCGTCTTTGTTAAGGTAGCTGCATTCCGACTTCAGGGATATAGTTGGGAATGGATCCTACCAATGTTACCAAGACAGTCGGGAGGTAACATCCTGCTCTTTTACGATTTTCAACTGTTGTGGGTTCTTATGAAGTGCACAAGTCATAAAGCACGCGGGTCTGACTGATTTAGAGCCTCCGCTGAAAGACTTGATGATATTCTCCCCGAGTTTTTTAAATGTCAAACTGGGAAGAAAAGGCAAGGCTGGGAATTAATCTCAAAGCCTCATTGTTTACTTGTTAGGCAGGTGAACGTCTAAACCTAACTGTTCTTCTTTATTCCTTCTTACTCTGTTTGATTTCAAAGGGTTTTCTAAGGTGTCTTTCTGCTAAGTTGCTCTATGCGCTTCTCAAGCTGTCGTTATCATTTGTGCATTTTTCTAGGGAATTGAAAAAACCCACAAAACAAACGTTTCCATGACAGTCAATCCACAAGGGATTTGCTGTCACAGTTGCCATATTTTTTAAACATACATAAAAACACATATAGGCTCATGATGCCAATCTCCTGGTGACATAAATCCATTGCAATGTGTCTGCTGCAGATTAATCATTGTTGTTGTTGTTGTTGTTGATGTTTTCTTTTCTTCTTCTTCTTCTTCTTCTTCTTCTTCTTCTACCCCTCCTCCTCCCCCCCTCCTCCTCCTCCTTCTCTTTCTTTTTCTCATCATCATCATCATCATCATTGTCATTTCTACTATTGCTACTGTTCCTCTTGCAGCTGATTGTCTGACATCGATTCATCCAATTTTTCAATGAAAATCAGAAGACAGGGAGTGAGCCGTGAGCGGATAGGACAGGATTAAGGCAGGTGCTGACTGCCTGCCTGTTGTGTGTGTGTGTCTGTGTGTGTGTGTGTGTGTGACTGGCAGGGATTTGGTTGGTTGAAGGACAGCCTGGATGGAAGCTAACAGAAACTGTCTATGTCTGATCAGCCAGCACTGAAGCTAACAGAAACTGTCTATGGTTGATCAACAAGCACTGAAGCTAACAGAAACTGTCTATGGCTGGTCAGCCAGCACTGAAGCTAACAGAAACTGTCTATGGCTGATCAACCAGCACTGAAGCTAACAGAAACTGTCTATGGCTGATCAACCAGCACTGAAGCTAACAGAAACTGTCTATGGCTGATCAACCAGCACTGAAGCTAACAGGAACTGTCTATGGCTGATCAACCAGCACTGAAGCTAACAGAAACTGTCTATGGCTGATCAACCAGCACTGAAGCTAACAGAAACTGTCTTTGGCTGATCAGCTAGGAAAGAAGCTAAGAGAAACTGTCTATGTCTGATCAGCCAGGACAGAAGCTAACAGAAACTGTCTTTAGCTCTGAAGCTAACAGAAACTATGTCTGATCAGCCAGGACAGAAGCTAGCAGAAACTATAGATCTGATCGCCATCTTGAGCAGGGAGAACACTAGGTAAGTGTCCCATCAGGAGACCCAGTAGTGCAGCGCTCTGGAGGTAACGTACGTGCCCATCAAGAAAGCAAGAACTTTGTAGCCTGAATCTCTCCTGATACTGAACAGAAGTTCAGTTTAACCTGTTTTCCCAACAAAAAATCCATTCGGTTGCGCTCAGCGTTCTGAGTTTTGGTTGACGTGGAAAAGTGATATTCCGAGTGGATCATATACACTGAGCTTACAAAACCCCCCAAATCGTACCAAAAGTTGTGCTTTACCAAAAAAATCTATAAAGAACCGCCACACTCATATGCTAACAAGCACACAAAAGGGACTTAACGATGTCTCTTAAGCTATGTGTGTTGGTGTGGACGTGAGTGAGAGGTGGAGATTGGGTATAAAAGGACTGTTGAAAGTAAATCTTGGAATATAAATTACTATCGTGTCAGTGTTAGAGAAACTTTGCAGTTAGTACTGAAAATGTCATCTCTAGCTATCTCATAACTATAGGCCCCTGGGCGAGCCATAGTTACGAAGGAATACCAGCAGTGATTGTGCTCATCCACTTTTCCCCTGACAGCTAGCCAGACACTCTTCATAAAACAGGAACAGACAGCAATATTACTGCCATTCTGTGGCCCACTTGAGCCACGATCAAAACGCCAAAAAATCCCCAAGAAAAAGGAAACGATGTTCATCGAAAGCTAAGTCACATGGAATGTGAAAAGATCAACACAACTGGTAACACTTTGTACTGTATGTGCAAAGATTCCGAAAGTTGCTGGGAAGATATAAATAATGTCTAAGCACCTCAGATGAATGACAGGTCTAAGACAAACAGTGCCAGACAAATTGCTATTGACGCAAGCGAGGTGAGTGGGGGAAATAGTAATGAATTCTATATCATGAAATATAATTCTGTCTGTCATTTACCAGTACTCGTGATAACTTCCAGAACAGTAGCACATTACACTCATTCATCACCATGAATACTATTTCTGAAATATGACAAACAATTGAAGTGGGCATTCCTAAGGAGGATATCAATCGCAAAGTTTGTTGAAACATGAGTTTTTTTTTTTGTAAGTTAAAAAGAAAATTAGCCACAAAACACCCACAAATATATACACACAGACAGACACAGGCACACACACATACTCTCACACACACACACTCACACAACAACATACACACACACACACAGGCACAGATACAAAGATGCACACAATTAATCATCTATAACTTTGCCATGGAAGGACATTAAACTGAAGAACTAACACACATGCAGGAGAGCGAGAGAGAGAGAGAGAGAGAGAGAGAGAGAGAGAGAGAGAATTCTAACAGAGAGAAAGTTGCACCAGACAGCACTCAGAGTTCATTTCATTATCTGTGCAAAGGAAAAGAACAGAAATCGGAAACAGAAACGCAGTAAAAGCCAACTGTAAAACAAAGACAAAACAAATGAGAATGACACGATACAACAAAAGAGCACACAACAGGACATAAATGGCATGCCCTAAGGACATAGGTCGTCAAGTCCATTTTGCTCTTTCAAATTGACCCCACCACATTTTTTCTGCCTCTTGCCACCTTTTTGTTGCCTTACCCAGGCCTTACTCCATAAACAAGGGGCTCATGGGAGAAACATTAGCAGGCAGAGGGGGCAATGGCTGAAGGACTGTGCTTTTAATACAGGCAGGTCAGGTTTGGGACAGAACTCCATCAGTTTTGTGTGGGAGTTGTCTACCCTCAGGGTGTATCCACACAAATGTGTGAAATAGGGCGTCATCTTTCTTTGTTCGTATGTCTGTATTTGTCTCTGTCTCTCTCTCTATCACACACATGACACAATTTACAAAACTGCATACACACTGGGACTGGCTGTGAAAAAGCGCGAGTGCTTATTCCATTTTACTCGAAAGAAAAGAAAAACTACAAATAAAAATAATGAGAGGTTCAAAGCACACACAAACACACACAACACACAAAGACACACAGACCCACAAACACACACATACAAACACAAACTATATGCAGGTGCACACATGACTCAGAGTGACTAGTCACTATCTGAGATGACCAGCAAAGCCAGTAATACACGCAACACATAACAACCAATTCTATCGTTTGTGTGTATTAACACTTTTGGCTTAGATCAACAACGCAAAATGACTAGCCATTATGCGCAAAGCTCAGACTTATCTCTGACGCCAGTACAATCATAAAGCAAAATCAGCCATGACATAAAGTGGGTGTAGTCTGCAGCACAGTCAAGACATAATGACCATTACGTTTGACTGCCACGTTTCTGTATATTATATGCTTGGCACTTATTCATAAAGCAAAGCAAAAAGTTGATGATAAATGATGTCTCTTTTTTCTTTACATTGAGAAGAGAGAAAAATATAGCAATAAACACACCAGAAAGGTTCCATTACCAAAGTATAGTTGTTTAATCGGGCTCTAATGTTTCTGTTTGTTAGATTGTTTGTTGAAGAAGATGGATATGCCAATCTTTTGCCACCATTTGCCACAATTCTCTTCTGGCTGGTCTTCCAGCATCATTTATCCACTCCTATCAACGCAAACAAAACTCTGAAGCTCGCCTAGTCCTCAGAAAGAAAAAAATTCTGAGCACATTACTCCTCTCTTGCGATCTCTCCACTGGTTGCCTGTGCCACAGAGAGTTAACTATAAGATCAGTACCCTCTGTTACAAATGCCTCAATAAAACAGCACCTTCCTACCTCTGTGAATGTCTTCACCTGTACACTCCTTCTCATTCCCTCCGCTCTGCTGCAGATACCTTGTGCTTAAGAATGCCTAGATTCAACCAGTCCACCGTTGGCCATCACTCTTTCTCTGTTTCTGGTCCATTGATCTGGAATGACCTCCCTCTCTCCCTTCGCCAAAAGCCTTCTTATGACGCTTTTAAATCTGGCCTCAAGACACATTTCTTTCAAACAAAAGATTCTCCCCTCTTGTTCCATTTCATTTTTGTCCATGCCCTCAACAGCCAAAACCCCATCACCCCGCTGGAGAGTAATCTTTATGTGTGTGTGTGTTGTGTGTGTGTGTGTGTGTGTGCGTGCGCGCGCACGCACGCGCGTGTGTGTGTGCATGCGTGGGTGCGAGCGTGTGTGTATACATTTGAACTTGTAAAAAACCCACCTATTAATTGTAACTGGCTGCATGTGAATGAGTAGGCTGAATAAAAGCGCTTTGATTTGTTTTGTTGCAAGATGAAGCCTATATAAATTCCATGTATTATTATTAGTATTATTTTGGTTTTGCGTGTGAAATAGTAGATGGCATTATCATCAATAGCCAACACTTTTCCACCAGTGTATGTGTTCTGATTTAAGATAAAGCTTACATGCTGCTTACCTGTCAGTGTTCAATGGCTTCACGTGATCTATAAAACTGTTAAACAGTATATGAAAAAACCCCAACAGAGGTGGTGGCACATAAGGAATGATTGTTGTTTTGTGTGTACATGTGTGTGTGTGTGAGAAGAGAGAGAGAGAGAGAGAGAGAGAGAGAGAGAGAGAGAGATAGAGATATAGAGAGAGATAGAGAGGGAGACAGACAGACAGACAGAAAGACAAAGAGTTGTCTGTCCATTATAATATTATATTATATATATATATATATATTATATATATATATTATATAATATAATAATGAAAGAGAGAGAGAGAGAGGAGAGAGAGGAGAGAGAGGAGAGAGAGAGAGAGAGAGAGAGATACAGAGAGACAGACAGACAGACAGATAGAGTTGCTTGCCCATCACTCTGCCCTACTACAGTTCTCTATGGTAAATCATCGTTCTGATTACTGATGATTTTCTGCAAACCACAGGGTGCAATCTTTTACACCACCATCACCAACCCCTTCCCTTTCCCCCAAAACAACCATGTGGTGACTTGGCAGCTCTGCTGACTGAACTCCCCTGTTGTCGCTGCTGTAGGCCTCAAATGTAGGAGAGGTAATGACAGACAAAGCAGACGACACTGTGCCTCTGTACTGTCATCAGTCACACAACGCCATCCGTGGCTTTTCCCTGTCCCGTCATTGTCCAGCTGGGAAAAGACAATAACACACATTGTCCTAGCTTTTTGCTTTTAAAAAACGTGTTCCTGTTTCCTACTGAGCTCAAACAGTAGATATGGTGCTGATTTGATGCATGTGTGTGTACGTGTGTGTGCGTGCATGGATATGTGCGTGTGTGTGTGTGTGCTGTGCTTGTGCATGTGGGTGCGTTGGCATGCACGCATGTGCATGTGTGTGCATATACATTCTAAGTTTTCACGTCTCAATTCGTTTATTCCAAGGATAATGATCAAACATTCATGTTTTTATATACATCCAGATCCCGTGTGTGTGTGCAGGCATATGCGTACGTATGTGTGTTTGTGTGTGTTATTGTGTGTGTATGTGTGTGTGCATGAGAGAGAGAGAGAGAGAGAGAGAGAGAGAGAGAGAGAGAGAGAGAGAGAGAGAGAGAGAGAGAGGCTTTGTTTCAGACACACATTTTAAACATACCCTAAGGGTAAACCACCACCAGGAAACGCTGATGGACTCCTGTCCAAAACCTGACCTGCCTGTATTAAAAGCACAGTCCTTCATTCAGCCATTTCCCCCTCTGCCTGCTAATGTTTCTCCCATGAGCTGCTTGTTTATGGAGTTAGCTCTGATTACAGTGAAAAAAACAACACACACACAACAAAAAAGGCGGAAAAAGGCAGAGAAAAATGGGTGAACATCAATTTGAGAGAGCAAAATGGACTTGACACCTTTCTCTTAGAAATGTGCTCTTTCTTCTTGTTTTCTTCTTCTAATTTTGTCCCATTCATTTTATTTTCTTTGTTTTATTGTTTGCTTTTTACTGTAGTTCTGTGTCCATTTTTCTCTCAGATAATGAAATGAACTCTGAGGGCTGTGAGGAACAGCCTGCTGTTTGTCATTTTGTTTTCTCTCTCTCTCTCACTCTCTTGCATGTCCCTGTACCTCTGTGTGTGAGTGTGTGTGTATGCGTGCATGCGTGTGTGTGTGTGTGTGTTCTTTTACTTCAATGAAAATGTATAAGCAATCATGTACATTTTTTTACAGCCAGTCCCTGTGTGCAATTAGTTTTGTAAATTTTGTTATTTGTTACCACAAGCACGCAATGGCCTACGTTTCCGAAAGGCAGAATAGTTTTTAACATGTGCGCAAGATGTTTTGCATGCATTTGCACTTCGGACCTTGGTTTATGGTCTCACTGGAAGAGCTTACAAGCATGCCCTCATTCTGACTACTTCTTCTCTTCTTTCGAAGATAATGGAATGAGCAGTCATGTGCTTTTTAACATCCAGTCCCCATGTGCATGGAGCTTATACTTCTTTTATTGCAAGAATAATGAAGAACTTCTGTGCTTATTTATATTCAGTCCCAGCGTACACATGGTTTTGTAGATTTTGTTATCTATTCCCACTGGCACAAAACGCACGAGCGTGTTTGTGTGTGTGTTGTATGTGTTTGTGTGCGTGCGCGCCGGTCTGTGTGTGGTGTATGTGTGTGCTTGTGTCTGCGGTCATGTGTAAGTACATACGATCATAGGCACCTACATAAATCAATAAACTAAAAGAATTTTAAGTACTGCCCACAGGCGGTAAAATAGGTTATTTGGTAATGTTGTGTACCCAGTTCCTCAGTGTACATATCCTTCAGAATGCGTTCGGCATGATTTTGTCTGATCTCTCTCTCTCTCTCTCTCTCTCTCTCTCTCTCTCTCTCTCTCTCTCTCTCTCTCTCTCTCATTCTTACGACTTTTTCGTGATAGACTAATTGAATGCCCGTGGCAGGATTGGCATTATATCGAACAATGAAAATGGATAGGCATTTGAACAGAATATTAACAAAATTTAGATTTGGTGTCTCAGAATTAAAAACGCATCATTTCTACTACAGACATGTAAATGAGAGAGATTTAATTTGTTCTCTTTGTGATAGTTCTACTGAAGACGAAATATATTTTCTATTTACTTGTTCACAACTTATGAAATTAAGGGAGCAGTTCATACCTCAAAAGTTCTTACGTCACCATGCCTCCAGAGGTTAGCCATGCTCATTATGTGTGGAAATGAAGCTACCAGGAAACAGTTAGCCCTCTATCTATATAAAGCATTTAAACTGCGGGACACTCTTATTAATTCTTGACACATTGTCTTGTTTGCAGATCTGTGAATTGATTTATTTTCTTTGGTGCTATATGAGTATTACCTGTATGATAGTGTGTGCTTTGTGTTTTTCCCCTTCAAATTTGCCTTTTGAGTAAAACAGTAGCATTCGCATTCTGTGTGTGTGTGTGTGTGTGTGTGTGTGTGTGTGTGTGGTGTGTGGTGTGTTGTGCGCGTGTGTGCGCGCGCACGGATATTTTTTTAAACATGTGTGCATGTCTGCATGCATGCATGCAAACATTCATATATGTATATACTTTTATATCTATGTGTGTACGCATGTTTAAATATGATTTTAGAGGTTAAAGAGTCCAGCAACAGGCTTTGGTCGACTCTAGTATTTTTTTGATGTACTGCTAACTGATTCCCATGGAACAAGGTCCTGCATAGAAGAAAGGAAGAAAGCTGACATTCAATTTTGGAGAAAGAGTCTCACTCTTTGTCTTTCTTTCAGCCAATGAGGAAGGGTTCATGAGTCCAGCCTTGCATGATTTGGCTACAGGGACTGAAGTCACACTCCGTCACCTGGGTCTGCTGCAGGGTGGCTAGTTTGTCTTCAGTTCTGTCACTGACATGGTCATCCATCTCAGACTTTTTGTCTTGACAGTGTTGACCTTTGTGTTTGTATTCTTCTGTATGAAAAGAGATATTCCCACACTAGGATGAGCTTTTGATAGCCAACAAATTAGAAAGCAGATGGAAGTCTATTTCCAGCTTTTATAATACACTCGCTTACTACTTTGTTCTTTTCATATTCCACATATGTATTGTCAGTGAGTCTTCAGTGGCACATGGCATTCTCTGCCTGAATTAAAACACTGTTATGTGTGCCACCTCTCACGTCATATCCATACAGTTTGAGGGACTATTATGAGTGACTAAAACATGGAGATCATTGGGAAGCTGATGAGGGTACTTCTGCAGATGATGATGACATCCTTGCTCATGTAAGATCTGTCTGATGTTTTGTGAAGCAACCATCTGTACAATGAATCTTCAATATTTGAAAAGGCCAACTTTTTCCAATGTTGGTACATTCATTCAAAATTGTCTTGTTTGTGTGTCACGTAAAGTCGAAGGATATCATAGGCTTGATACGCAGAAAGGCATGAGACAACTATTAATTTTACATTCAAAGTACCCAACTAAACTTTTAAGTCATTTTGTAGCTATCCTCTTACTTATAGGACAGCAGACATTTGTGTGTGAAGTAAAGAGTGCAATGCACAAAAGGGACTCTCAGAGCAGAGTTGATGGCGCCGTACCTGCTCTTCTTTGCTTCCCCACATCCAAACATTGTAAGCGGCATTTCTCCCTCTCTCCCTCCGCCAATTTTCCCTGAAGTGGAGTGAAGTGTGGTTAGGAGACGAACGCCCCAGTGGCATAGCACCCCTTACCCCACAGGACCTGCTGGCCAAGCACAAAGTACAGCCACCAAGCTGGCGTGGTGTGGAGGACCATGCTCCATAACTAGCACAGCTGTACAGGGGAGCAATACACTCCTCACACAGCTAGCTGACACCCTTCAGTCTGTCTGTGCTCGGAAACAAAACTGAGCTGTAGATTAGTGATCATATTCTAAAAATCCTTCTTATACAAAATATTCTTGTATCTAGTTCATATGAGGTGCAAGTGCATAGCGCGTGGCACACACAACACACACACACACACACACACACACACACACACACACACACACACACACACACACACACACACACACACACACACACACACACACACACACAGAGGATGACGCAGACGGGAAATGATAGAGAATTTACAAAAAACGCATAACAAAGGGGCTGGATGTAAAAAAGCTCACAAGTGTTTTCCTTAAAAATAAAGAATAAATAAAAAAAAAAAATAAAAAAAAAACACACAACTTACACACAACACACACACACACACACACACACACACACACACACACACACACACACACACACACACACACACACTACAAAACACACAACACACACACACACACACACACACACACAAACACACACACACACACACACCACACACATACACAACTCAGCCTTACTTTGTGGTCGTACACATTCAAGTTTTTTGCTGGATTTAAAAGGCAACATAGCAGGAGGCTGGTGACTGTTCTGCATCCTCACACCAGCAGGCACACTCCCCATTGGACTACACCAGTCCCTTAGCTGAGAGTGGCTGTAGCCGTGCTGCCTGCACTGATGGAAACAGCAGCTGCGCTCATTAAGTGCTCAATTTGTCAGGCCCTGGCTTTTGGTCAAGCTTTTGGGGTCTGTTCAGTAATGTTGTTTTCTCATCCCTTTTTTGTCTGTCTGTTCTGTCTGTCTGTCTGTCTGTCTCTGTTGTCCAGCCATCTTACTCTCTCTGTTTCGTTTTCTAACACAAACACACACACAGACAGACAGATAAACACATGCACACACACAGATTCACATTCACACACGCACACACACATACACACACACACACACACATACAATGGCACACATACGTGTAACACACATACACATATATGTAAACACACGTGTGTGTGTGACTGTGTATGTGTGTGTGTGTGTGTGTGTGTGTGTAGTAAAGAACATGATATAGTTGATAGATTAGTGAATCCTTAGTTATGGAAGTCTAGAGTTCTCAAAAGGAGTACAGACAATACTATGTTTTTGTTTATTTTCTCGTCAGTTAGCTGGTCAGGCAATAGTTATCACAGGTCAGTAGCTTAGTTGCAGTGTTAGTTTGTGGTGATGCCTTTGTTTTTATTTTATTTTCTATTAACATTTGTTTATCTGAATTCTTTTATTTGGAGGATAATGGATAAGCACCCCTGTGCTTTTCTTTGCTTTTACATCCAGGGGCCTGTATGTTTTTGGTTTTGTAAATTTTGTCATTTATTCCCACCTGCACACAATGACCTACTCCTCTGAAAGGTGTTACTGGTTTTAACGTGTGCGTAAGATTTTCTGTAGTGCTTATTCATTATCCTCGAAATAAAAGATTTTGTCATTGTCAAAAAAAGAATTTGTGTCTGTATGCGTTTGTACTCGGGACATCTGTTTATAATCTCATCCAGAGTAGTCTTCTTCTTCAAGCAGAATAACGTGATGTCCATCCTGTGTGTCTTTTCTGAGTGCCCAGTATGATAATCCTCTCCTTCCGTCCCCCCCCCATCCCCCCAGTCCTCACCCTCCTCCTCCTGCCGATTTATCTCTCTTCTCTCGAACTCATCCCCCCCACCACTTGAACCACCCTATCTATGAACCCCTCCTCCACCACTGTCCCCTTACCCTCCATTCCCAAGTGTCTTTAAAATGTGGGCGTGGATGGATTGGTCATAACGGCCTCATCAATGCCTTGTCACACAGCGGGGAAACTGCTGCAACTGCATTACTTCACAACTGGACGCCACCTAGGCAAGACACGGAGCTTCGGCCTTGTACATGAAAGAATGGAAAAGAAAATGAATGAGAATAAAACCAACTCTCTTCCTTTACAGTACTAGGGGTGTTGAATGTTCTCCCTAGCAAATAAAATCAGACATTTTGGGACACGGTTTCAATGCAGCCTGTACTTGACCCTCCAGGTCGCGCAGAGTTAATAGGATGTTATAATTATGCTTAACAGGCGCTGGAAGTACTCTGGTACGACATTTTGAGTGTGACTGTTTTAAAAAACATTCTTTTCCTCAACTATAGACACAAGTCATTGTGAATTTTATATTTTTTCTGCAACATGCAGTTTTGTACATTATCATTTCAGTTTAGTCTAATCCATGCATTAATCATCATTCCTTTGTGGATTAAAACAATGTTTTACGTTATGACATGCCCTGCTCTATCCCCATTTTTTTCTCTCTCTCTCTCTCAAAAGAGCCTATCTTCTTCAGGAAGGTGACAACACTGTTTGCCTTTCCTCACCAAAAACTTCCACGCTGTTGATTGTTCCCTACAGCTCTGTTTGTTCCGAACACACTTTTCACCCCTTTAACCTCCAGCCAGTAATTAACTTTATGACCGCAGGGCTAAGGCAGGCAACAGCGACAGACATCACACTGCAGACAAGCAGCTGGGGTGAATACAGAATGAGCGTATGTGTCACACAACCGACAGCAGTGCACCGGAGCTGGACGAGCGATGCATCGCATTTGTACACCTCTAAGACAGTGACACTGCTAGCCAGCAGCAGCCAGGCTTACTGCATCGTTATTCAGGGCACTTTCCAGCGGTAATGTAGGTTTCACTTCTACGTACATCTAGATCTTTATAACACACTGCCATCGACAAAGTGTAATTACAGAAAAGTCATGTTTGACGCAGTGGTGGTTCAAAAGAGGTGTATGAACAAGACGAGTTTGTTTGCATATCAATCAATCAATCAATCAATCAATCAATCAATCAATCAATCAATCAATCAATCAATAAATCAATCAATCAATCAATCAATCTATCTATCTATCTATCTATCTATCTATCTATCTCTTTAAAAAAATTTTTTTTTTATGGTTTTCTTTTATTTTTCTTGCTTTGGGGGGGGGGGGTTGTTGGGGGGGGGGGGGGAGCTGTTTTGAAAAGGGTTATTTCCCCTTGTTTTTATTGTGAGACTGTATAAGTATTGGGTTATTATTATTAAGATGTATCCCTAACGGGCGGGGACTGGATGTAAAAAAGCACATGTGTGCTTATTCATTATCCTCGAAATAAAAGAATTTGTCATTGTCATTGTCATTGTCATTGTCTCTCTCTCTCTATATCTCTCTCTATCTCTCTCTCTCTCTATCTATCTATCTATCTATCTATCTATCTATCTATCTATCTATCTATCTATCTATCTATCTATCTATCTATCTATCTATCTATCTATCTATCTATCTATCTATCTATCTATTTATCTATCTATTTATCTATCTATCTATCTATGTATATGGAAAAGGCTATGCAGAAGAAACTGGGCAGAGAGGACAGACAATAAAGGCAGCTTCTCTATATTGAACTTTCTTTCTCAATAAGGTATAGGCTGTAAGGGTTTGGAAACAATTCAACTAATCAATCGTTCAACAATTAGTAAGTAAGCAAACTTTGACAAACAGTGCCTCTTTCTCTTCGAACCAACGACTCATATAATTATAGTCGTTCAGTCCTGTGCAGAAGTCAAAGTCTGATAAGTATGAGCCCTGCAGTCCTGTGCAGAAGTCAAAGTCTGATAAGTATCAGTCCTGCAGTCCTGTGAAGAAGTCAAAGTCTGACATCAGCCCTGCAGTCATGTGCAGAAGTCAAAGTCTGATAAGTATCAGCCCTGCAGTCCTGTGGAGAAGTCAAAGTCTGACATCAGCCCTGCAGTCATGTGCAGAAGTCAAAGTCTGATAAGTATCAGCCCTGCAGTCCTGTGCAGAAGTCAAATTCTGATAAGTATCAGCCCTGCAGTCCTGTGCAGAAGTCAAAGTCTGATAAGTATGAGCCCTGCAGTCCTGAGCAAAAGTCAAAGTCTGATAAGTATGAGTCCTGCAGTCCTGTGAAGAAGTCAAAGTCTGATAAGTATCAGTCCTGCAGTCCTGTGGAGAAGTCAAAGTCTGATATCATCCCTGCAGTCCTGTGAAGAAGTCAAAGTCTGATAAGTATCAGCCCTGCAGTCCTGTGCAGAAGTCAAAGTATGATAAGTATCAGTCCTGCAGTCATGTGCAGAAGTCAAAGTCTGATAAGTATCAGCCCTGCAGTCCTGTGCAGAAGTCAAAGTCTGATAAGTATCAGCCCTGCAGTCCTGTGCTGAAGTCAAAGTCTTATAAGTATCAGTCCCGCAGTGAGAAATGAATGCACGTAGACAGAAAGAGAAATAAACAGCAAAGAGGAAGTGGTGGACAGACAGAATAAAAGAAACACAAAAAGACAGTCAGCGCTATCGAACCTCATATTTTATCTTTGTCTGTGGTCAATAGAAATGCAATTTAAAGCCATTCTAACAGACATAATAAATAAAATGAAAGAAAAAAAGAAAGGAGAGATGGAAACAAAAGAAAGAAGGAAAGAGTGAAAGGACGAAAGAAAGAAAGAAAGAAATTCTCTCCCTTTCGCGTGATGTGTTAGCCTCTCCCACACCAGAATCTTATTACTGTGTGTTTTCTTCGTTTCCGTTTTCCATTCTCTTTGGAATAAAAAGGAAAAAATCAATGTGTACTTTGACTTTTAATTCCTTTTATTCAGATTGTTAGACGGACGCTATAGCAGAGTGGTTAAAGCCGTTCGATTTCAATCCCATGGGCCATAAAGTTGTAGCTTCGAATCTCGGAGGCGTCTGGTAAATTAAGGGTAGGTATTTTTTTATTTTTATAATCTCCCAGGTCAACTTCAAGTGCATACCTGCTTCGTGTATACACACATGCAGAAGATAAACTATGCACGTTAAAGATCCCGTAATTCATATCAGCGTTGGTGGGTCACGGAAACATCAACATACTCAGCATTCATCCCCGAAGTCGAAATGCAGCCACCTTCATGTTAGCCGAAAGGTCGCCTACCAAAATCTAGCCACTGACAACCTCGGGGCTCTGGCCGAGGAACAACAATAAATTCAAACCGTCATGTAGTTATTCTTATGGTAATTTATCTCCTTAACATGCTGACAATAATTATGTGTAAAGCTTTGTATATGACTTTGTGAGTAGAATTAGAGCCATATTCTTTGAAAGCATAAAGCGTTTCTGGCTTGCCCCAAGGGCAGAACAAAAACAGGCTATGGCTTAAGGTTCTCCCCTTCCTCTACTATTATACCGTGTGTTCGTGTTATCACTTATTCAATCAAATTTGTTTAAATCAAACAAATAGAAAAAAAGACAAAAATTCGACCTGAAACGAGAATACTAAAACTTAAAACATGAAATACAACAGAGTCAAGTCAAGTCAAGTCAAGTCAAAAACACTTTAATCATCCCATGAAGGGCAATTACAATACTGACAGGCACATTGATACCTATAATTATCTCACAAGACACAAGAAAAACACATTTCAGATTGTTATAAGCATTCCAAGATAGCTTTAAAAAATTATCATACACAGAAGAAACATAGCTGAAATTTGAGTCAACAATCTTATCTCATCTCCTCCCATAACCCCTTCCGGGTCGTAGGGGCACTGCAGTGACGAACTTTGCTCATTTGCAGCGGTTGTGGGCAAGTGCCTGGGTTGTGGGGAAGCTCTTCCTGGTCCATTCAGTGATGTTTTCTTTGCCCATTTCTCTTTCGGGTTTCCTAGCCTTCTCTCCCACGGCACTGTTCCCTGCAGTATGGTCTTCGAGAGCCTATCTGATCTAGTAACATGCCCATACTTTAGTTAAACAGGCATATTATGCTGATCCCTTTTCCCCTGCAACAAGACAGGTCCACCAAATTTAAAAAAGAAAGCAATGTAGACAAATTTATGTACCATATTCCAGAATGTCATGAATGTTGTTATTGTCATCGACATTGTATTCCCCATAAACCATCTGGCTGATATGATCTATGTTTATTTTTTCGTGACTATGGATGCAATGCAGCTGATGTATGTATCAGAGAATACTTCATATGGTTTTCTTCATCATTTTCATCGTTGTCACTTCTGCTGCAAGACGACAAGCCCATTTGAAGGAACTGCTATCAATCTCCCCCCTCCCCGTCCAACAGTACAAGACTGTCTGCAGCAAAATACATTGTTTTACAATAGTGTGGTGTGCAACCATATCCAGTCCTTGAACTGCAGCAAAATACATTGTTTTACAATGGTGTGGTGCGCAATCATATCCAGTCCTTGAACTGCCTTTGACTGCCCTCTTTGTTTCAGCAGATGGTACACAATGCCATGAGCTACCACGCCTTTTAGTAATAGTTGATGCTTTAAACTCTACTGCAGACAAACCACTCATAGGTCTGCCTCTTTTGGAACACCTCCTCTGCCAACTTTTCAGCTCTCTCTCTCTCCTTGCTCTCGCAACAAGAGCAGCAGATCCCCTGTGAAACACCACCTTCCATACTGCGGGTCCAAGATCTGTGGAATGAGGTGAGGCGAAGCATACTATGCCTGGATAAAAGCACTGCTCTTTGGCTTGTTGCTGTATAATTGTACGACGACTGGATACCTGTCGCTTCTAGGCTACATCTATCTGGTTGAAGGGTGTGAATGTCGAATGTTTGCCCATTCCCCTGCCTACCCTCACTGTGTCTATTGCCGTGTCTGTGCTGTGCAATGCTGACCATTGTGCTCATTAAGAATCAATGACCACGGGCCAATTTGGTTGTGTTCTTGTCAGTGGACTTACCATTGAGTTGAGTAGAAGTACTTACCTGCCAACAACTGTACATTGCATTTGACATGCGAGAACAATCGTTTGTAGTTGGCAGACTTAATCGTCTTCGCAACTTTAAGTTTTAGATAAATCTTAGGCCACACGTCACTTCCGATAAACATGCTTTCACTCCATAAGAGAACAAGGGAGGTAATCTTAACCTGCAGAAATTGATCTGTCTCTTTGAATCGTTATTCGTCGACGAATCGAGAGGCAGGTCTCGCTGAAATTCTTCCTTTTTCTAAACTTTTTTTGTAAGTGAATCGGTGGGTATAGGGGCGCCCATATTAACGGCACAGCGGCTCGTTCATTCGAATCATTCACTACCTTTCGGTACTTTGGGTATTGTTGTTGTTGTCAGTGGAGAACACACTACTTGGGAGAGGGCATCCCTGTGATCTGTTGGGCGAATGAAAAGCGGTCGCTTCATTTCTTTGACGTGATTTCACTGGACAGAGGTAGTCAGCTCGGACCGTCGCAGTTATAGAACTGTGGCTGCCTTTATATCAATGCACAGTCATGCGTGTCGACTTTTTCTCATTGGCTCATGTGGTTGGCGGGGCTATAAAGTTATGGAGTACCTAGAGCACAACCCTGTAGTCATCCGGGTCTGAAGGCTGCCACTGGTTGCGGGGCTGTAAACAAGAAGACTGGATTGGATTGGATTGGGCGACGTTTTCTGTGCATTACTGCCTTTTACAGAACACGCCACCTGTTCGTTTGGTAGGTAATAACTGTAATGATATAACTAGAATACATGCACACATGCAGTCAGTTCTTTTGGTTTTTTTATTCAAGGTCCTCCTTCGCCTTCCTAAACCTATCCCGTAGTCCCATGGACCATGGGGGCAACACTAAAGTATTTTTTATTCAAAGTAAAAAAGTAAAGGTAAAAGTGTCCCGTAACCTATGTGGTTGTAGGGAGTGAGGCATCAGATACCTCAGCTTCTCAAGAGGCCAGCAGATTTGAGGGCAGCGCCCATCTCCTCTCCATCGCTGCTTTACCTTCAATAACCTTGAAGAGGTCAGGTATCCATTTACAGCTGGGTGAACTGGGGGACTGTACTGAAGCCAAGGCGCGCAAAAGGTCACCCATCCAAATGGTAACCATGCTCGATGCTGCTTAACCTTCGCCAAAGCCTACCTACGACACTTTAAATCCAGCCTCAAGATAAATGTATTCCAAACCTAAGATCTTTTCCTCCTGTTTCATCTCATATCTGTCCTTGCCTTCAACAGCCGAAATCCCCACCACACTGCCAAAGTGTAATACCTTTATGCGCACGCAGGCGTGTGCGTGTATGTATGTGCATTTGAATTTGTTAACATTGTTAATTGTGCTAGGTTGTATGTGTAAGAATGTGTTGAATGCAAGCGCTTTGATTTGTTTATTACAAGATATAGCACTATATAAATTCCATTCATTATTATTATTATTGTTATTGTTATTATTATTATTATTATTATTATTAATATTATTATTATTATTATTATAATTATTAATCTTAGCTGGGGAAAGCGAGTGCTCTGACCACTGAGCTATCCCGTTCCCTTATTCAAGGTAGCAGCCAGCAATTGCTGTAAAAGAAGCTCTCTCTCTCAGTCTCTGTACACAGTGAAGTAGTGCAGAAAGCGTATGCCTAGACATGTATGGATTTTCTGGGTAACTGAAGCCACAGCACAGCAGATGTCTTACAGAGCACAGGGAGAAAGGGAGAGACATACTCGCTGCGCCCTTGATTAACTACAACTAGAGCAGAGATGATAACGAGACTTAAGATATCCTGATACATACGTCTATTCTTTCGTCATAATAACCATATTGTTGTTATATAATTTCAATATTCTCTTTATTACACTAGTTCTGTTCATGTCCATGCCTTGAAAATAAAATTCAGTTTTTCTTTTTGAGATTATATTATGGATAATTAAATAATGGGTAGATCTGAAGAGCGAAGGAGAGGAGTGATGTTGTGTGTGTGTGTGTGTGTGTGTGTGTGTGTGGATGGGATATGGGAGAGAGAGAGCGAGCGAGCGAGAGAGAAGGGGGTGAGGTAGGGGTAGTAATGGTTAAAGACAAAAAAGGCGCTGATTATGCAAGCCATTAGAAATACGATGTTAGAGGTCGTTGTGTAGGCCACTGTGCTGGGAGCAATGCTCAGGCTGATGATGGCATGTTGGGAGTCATCTGCATCATAAAGGCAGCTTAGAATGCAAACGACGCCTGTAACATAAAAGCCAATTCATATATTGCTCATATTTAATAACACAGTGGTATAATGTTGTTAGACTAAGAGGAAAAAGATGACAAGATTGAAAATAAATCCGCGATTTGTCAGACAATGCGGATAAAAAGCCGATCTGTTATCAAAATGCCGAAGAGAAGGCAAAGACCTTTTTTTTGCTGTTGGAGAGAAAACAAAAAGCACACGTCTCATTTTGTGTTTATTAACAAAAACAAATGGTAAGCCTTTACGAGCCAGCGCTGACCATTAGCGCCAGCTGTGCCCTAATCTTCTGTGTCCTGATTTACTGAAGAGGCTACAACACTGGTGTGCATGGAATCAGTGCACTGGCTATCTGTTCTCTCCTACACGAATCTCCTTTACTTTGGCCATTCCATCACAACAACTGCACTGAACTAGCTTTATCATGTGGGCTATTTTACATGCAAACGCATATATAACCACCAATTGTGTGGAAGTGAATGTCTAGCTTTTTGTAGTCGTTACAAATAACAACATGCTGAAATGAAGAATTGCTTTTGTCCTATTTCTTTAATAGTTCTAGGAATCTTATAGAAATTCTCCAAAACATAACAATTTATCGTCACGAACTTATTGGCCTCTTCTCTTATGGATAGTCTGTCCTTTTTATAGAAACATTTTGTCACAGTCCTTCATTCACGACAAACGCTACATTTCTTTTTCTTCTATATTCCCTGGCCTGCCACACTGGGTCGGATGTGTAGTAGTGTCTGGTCTTCCTCTGTGCTTGTGGTTCTGCAAGACGTCTGTCTGCTGGCCTCAGCTGATACATTCCGACTTCAGAGCAGCTCACGATCAGTCAGTCCTGCAAGCGCTCTTGGTGGAGGATGCCAAGAACTAGTTTCGTTATCACGCTGATTGTCCGCGCCCTGCTTCGTTCCCCACAGCTTGAGGCTGTGTTCACCCTGCCCCATGTCATACCCACGTCCACATCACCAGAACGCCTACATTAACGTGGCGTGTTTGCGTTATAACAGAGTTCACTCGCACTTAGGAGAGTCAGACATTTTTGCAGAGCAAACTTTATTGTTTGAAGAATGTGACATTTTTTTCCCGGCCATCTTCGCTCTAGGTACTAATGCAGAAGAGTTGTTTAACAATAGAAGTGCTGTCGACGTGGATTAAAAAAATCTGTGTTAAGTCTGACAACTTCGTTTTACACTTAAGATAGACATGTACTTTCAGATATGAAGAAAATCTGCAGTGATGAAGAACAATCTAAAACAGTGAATATTTAAATATACTGTTTAGTTTTTGCCTGATTGCCACACAGAGCTCCAGTCTAGAAATATCAGGCTTTCATAATACAGAGTATGTTCTGTGCAGAAATTATTTCTAGCCTTATATACCAAGAAGTATTCTATTTATGTGTGTCAACCCCTTCCCTTCGCATCACCTGTGGTGATGGTCATCCTCATCCTGTTCATTAAGGTACATGAAGGCTTGTACAGCCTGAAAAAAAAACAACAACAAAGAAAGTGCCTGCACCTGACAATGGAAACAGCGGTAGGTTGACACCCAGAATGATAGAACATATTTGTGGCAAAGGGCACAGGGTGATATTTCCTACCAATTTTATTGCATTAATTTTTTCAGTGTTTTGTGTCAGTTTTAAAGGCTAGTACTCTAGCTTTCGAAAGGTTACATAAGATCATTGCTTTGTTTTTGTTTCTTACTTTGCAGATAAAATATACTGCACAGGTCTTGTTGACGATATCTTTAAAGAAAGTTTGTGAAATTAATGTATTTTTTCACAGGCAGAGATAATATTTGTCTGTGTATGACTTCAGACAGAGCACCAGTCAGTACAAAAGCGGTGGCTGATTGGTGGAAATTGCAATGTGCAGAATATACTACCCAAGCTGTGATTCAATGTCAGACATGCAAATCAAGCAGAAGGACTTCGCACTAGTTGTGGTGCTGCACAGACTGAAGTATCAGGGAGGATTACCTACAAGTGACTAACTCTGCAGCCAGCCCCGTCTGTCACAGAGAAAGAAAGAAAGAACGGAGGGTCCAGTCATTGATTTTGTGGGAGAATGTGGCCCCTTCACTGGCCCCACTTTCTTTTAGACGTCTGCCTAATCCCCTGCTTTACCATATTTTTACTTCTGTTTGTCACACCAGCTTGGAAATACTGACTTAAGTGCGTCAGTGTGTGTGTGTGTGTGTGGTGTGTGTGTGTGTTCATGCGTGTGTGTGTAGAGGTTGGGGAGGAGAGAAGACTGTCATTGTCATTGGGTAAAGGTGAGGGGGCAGAAGAGGAATGGCAAGGAAATCAAACGTGTGTGCTGCATTAGAGAACAATATAATACATCCTTAGAAATAGGAAATTGTTTCAGAGGGGTATGGTTAGAATGATGAACTCGCGATCTGACGACCCGGGTTCAAGCCACCTCCGAGGCACCTATTCAAGGTTTTCCCTTGAAGTTAACATCAGTACTGACTTTGCTACCCCAGAAAGTTCTTTGGATGAAATTATAAAATGAGGCCCCTTTGTGCAAACGCACGCAGAACATCTTGCACGTATGTTAAAAATCTGTTCTGCCTTTCGGAAAAATAGGTCATTGGGTGTGTGTGTTAAAACAGAGGACAAAATAAACAACCCGCATGTATACTGGTGTCAGGGACGGGATAGCTCAGTGGTCAGAGCACTCGCTTTCCCCCAGCCTTAACTTGGCAGCGTCGAGCGTGGTTGCCAGTTGGATGGGTGACCGTTTGCACGCCTTGGCTTCAGTACAGTCCCCTGTTCACACAGCTGTAAATGGGTACCTGTCCTCTTTAGGTTCAGGGAAGGTAAGGCAGCAAGGGAGAGGAATGGGTGCCGCCCTCAATATGCTGGCCCCTAGAGAAGTGAGGTCTCTGACGCCTCGCTCCCCTACGACCTTATAGGTTATGGGCACCTTTACTTTTTTTTATACTGGTGTCATGTTTACACATACCTGGAGTCAGAATGTGGGTATCTTAAAGGTGGGCAAAAACCCCTGCATACGCAAAAAGATATTACTAATGGTAACATTTGGAGCTCTAGCCGAGGAAGTTAAACAAACACGAAACACACTGCCAACAAAAACGAACAATGCAAAACTACTGCAAAGAAAGACAGAGCAAGTTTACACATGACAGGAAGCTAAAACCAAGAACAGACAGACATACAGACAGACAGACAGACAGAAAGTCAGACAAAGGCAGAGCGAGACAAAGAGAGAGAGAGAGAGAGAGAGAGAGAGAGAGAGAGAGAGAGAGAGAGAGAGAGAGGAGAGCCAGCCAGCAATTTAAGAATCGCCCTGGTGGCCATTCAAGAACGAAAAAGGTTAAAAGAAGTAACAGTTTCTCAAAAGGGAGACACTTTCAACCTTCTCCGCTTAAAGACAAACAGTTCCGAGGCAAGTTTTATTTCCTAATGCTCTGAAGTGTCTGCATTGTTTTAATGGTTTCTCAGGGACAGTGAGAGACGGCCTTGCTTAAAAGACTAAAAGAATGGAGCGAAGCGGAGTAGAGTGGAATGGAAGTGGAGACGAGTAGAATGGAGAGAAGAGTGGGGCACAGTCGAGTGCAGTGCAGTGCAGTGCAGCGAAGTGCAGAAGGAAAAGTGGAATACTGAAGAGAATGAATGGCATTTCTTTTCGAAACAAACAAGGGCAGAAATGTTAGAAAACCGATGGGAATTCAAAATGGAAGTGACAAATTGTCAATAAGATATATGCCTATGTGCATTTCTGCCTGTAGGATTTTCTGAGGGGAGGAATAACAAGCCACGTGTGTGTGTGTGTGTGTGTGTGTGTGTGTGTGTGTGTGTGTGTGTGTGTGTGTGTGTGTGTGTGTTCAAATTAAGTTAACGTCTTTCACAAGTTGTGATGTGTGTGTGTGTGCGCGCGCGCGCGCACACACACACACACACACACACACACACACACACACACACACACACACACACACACACACACACACACACACACACACACACACACACATTTAGGACAACATTTTTCTATTTTTACTTCTGAATTATTTGCAATTCTTATGGCTTTGAATTTTTTGTCTGATACTGCTATTGATGTTTGCCAAATTCTGTTTTGCGTTGACTCAAAGGCAGTGTTAATGGCATTAAAGTCATGGCATGGTAAAATAAGGAATGATATTGTATTTGAGATAAAATTCCTGATACATTCTATTGCAAGCAGAGGCATCAGCATAACTTTTTGCTGGATCCCCTCTCATTGTGGAATTTTTTCGAATGAGCTGGTTGATTCTTTGGCAAAACAAGGTGCCTCTGAATACAGTACTGAAGTGTTTGATTCTAATCTTGCATTGTCGTCTTATGAAATTCATTCTAAGTTAATGAAATGCATACATTCAAAGATTATAGAAAAACATTATCAGCAGTTTCCTTGCCCACGGAAATTAGAAATTCTAATACATAAACTGAGATTAAATGCATGGAATACTAAATATTCAAAAAATGTAACATGTTGTTGTTCTATTCCACTTTCAGTCCACCATTTGTTGTTTGATTGCCCAATTCTTATTGACATGTATAAAAGGAGAGGTTTAGATATTCATAAGAAATATGCCACTAGTCAAGAAGTTTTATATGACTCTCAGCAATTCATAGTGTCAGTTGCTGAAGTCATATACTCTTCACCTGTAAAACCTTTAATGTAATTACATATATTATATATATATATATATATATATATATATATATATATATATATATATATATATATAATATATATATATATATATATATATAATATATATATATATTTAATATATATATATATACATCTATATATATGTATATATATATATATTTATATATATGTATATATTTATATACTTATGTGTGTGTGGATAAGGGTGCGTGTAGGGGAGAGAAAGAGAGAGAGAGAGAGAGAGAGAGAGAGAGAGAGAGAGAGAGAGAGAGAGAGAGAGAGAGAGAGAGAGAGAGAGAGAGATGCGGTGTGTAATAATAGGTACTTTGGTATGAATGCGGATGTGTCTAAATCACCATGTAGTGAATAGACATTAAACAAAACAAAACAAAACACACACACACACACACACACACACACACACACACACACACACACACACACACACACACACACACACACACACACACACACACACACACACACACACACATTTTACTAGTGACACTGATTTATCAGTGTTTGAAAATCTGTGTAAACTATATCAAATGACGAAAAAATGTTCGAATGAAAGAACAGCCGTGTCCTATCATAATTATCAGAAGTAACCTTCTTTCTTTCTCTGTTGATGTAATTCTGTATTTATCCATTTTTGTTGTTGCTCACTCGGTATAATAAAAGAAAAAAACAAATACAATCTTTAAATGACAAATTATGGACCACGTTTTATCGCAGAGGCCTATAAACAAAAGTGACATTGTAATACAAAAAAGCGGTGGGCTACATTCCATTACTGGAATAATTTCAACTTGGATCTTCCCTGAGAGATTTGAGCTCTCTTCTTTTATGACAAATTGGTGGTCGTTGTCGTGTCAGTTGTCGCTTGTCTGCATTTTTGGGGGTGTCAAAATTCTGTTTTAGTTCCCTGATATCTCTTCTTGTTTTGTATTGTTTGCTAATCCTGCACGCTTAAGGCTCAGTGCAGGCCTAATGTATTTCTACAAATATTGGATACGAGCTATAAACACAGCAGCCGCTGCCAACTTTTTGTGTCATTATTTTCTGCATTCTCTTGAGTTTTTAGTTTTTGATATCTTCCTATCTTCAATATTTTGCAGCCAGCTTCCTCCACTTCCCCCGCGGTCCTCAGCTTTCCGTAGCAAATTGTTCCACCTAAGACCAGTCCACTCTCTGATGTTGTTTTCCCATAGTTTCCTCTATTTGCCTCTTCGCCTCACTCCTTGTACTGTTCCTTATAGTTCCCTGTCCTAACCAAGAATGTATCTATCATAAAATAACTCTTTTTACCATCTTTTCTCAACGCTTATGATAGGCCCTATGTATTTTTGGGACTATTTATCAACATTTGTGTCTTTTTTTAATCAGATCAAATCAAAAGAAATCCGATGAAATTTTACATCCAGTTCCCAGGGTATACAGGGTCTACAACGATTGCATTGCAAGGATGTGTTGAGTTCTTGCAGACAGATAATTTATGCACATGGCTGCCACTTCAGGGGATGCTGCTGCAGTGGAAGGCCTTGTAGTCTGTGCTAGGCAGCGTTGGATTTTATTCCATGCAAGACTCAGTTACTTTTGTATTGTAGTGTATTGAAGTGTATTGTATTGTATGCCGCTTTAAGTCACGACAGATTTATCTGCGTGAAAGTCCGGCTGCTGTCCTCGGGAAGAGCGCGTTTCCACAAGAGCAGAGTCATCCATCTTTTTTCCCCCTGTGTGCAAATGCATTTGGTTACTTATCAGAGTGAATTTTTCTACAGAATTCTGCCAGGGACAACTCTCTTGTTGCATTGGGTTCTTTAACTAGCACTAAAAACATCGGTACTGCATACTGGACCTCGGTTTATCATCTCATCTGAAAGACTAGCACCCAGACCACCACCAACTTTGTAGTGGATGGGGGATAAGTTTCGTACATAAACGGGGATCGGACCACCACACACTTAAAAAACCCAGACTTTTCGCTTTCTAGGCAGAGGCGTTGCCTCTAGATCACTGATCCACCACTGTCCCGCCTCCATCATCTGTAATCGTGTTATCCCATCTTTCAAAATGAGTTTCTCTCCCTTACGCTATTAAATCTAGACAGTAACAAGAAATTCTAGCCTCTGTGTCAAGATTATTTATAGGCACGCCATGAACTATATTGTCTTCGCTGCCTTTTCTTCCTTAAACAAAAGAGGACCTCATTCTTATCATGGCAATAACATTCTTAGTGCAGAGACACCGTTCTCTATACGTTTACTAATTGTTCTCTGCTCGTGTCATGTTATATCGTGAAATGCTACACGTGCTCTCTAAAGATAAGACACAAGCGTTTAAACACAAATTTGATTGAAAAAGAAGGACTCTTAAAAAGACTGTGTAACATAAACAGTTGAATATGATTCCTGTTAATATTATTCTGGGTATGATTTCTACACAAATAATTAGACAGGAAAGAAGTTTTTTGATCTTCTAAACTTATTGCTTAGGTAAAACTCTATGGCTTTAGTTTTGCACACACACACACACACACACACACACACACACACACACACACACACACACACACACACACACACACACACACACACACACACACACACACACACACACACACACACACACGCACGAACGCACATACACACACGCACGCACACACACCACACACACACACACACACACACACACACACACACACACACACCGCTTACGTTGCTTGGGACAAAAACAGGACATGCCCTATATATGACTTTGACCCCTGACAGCAAAAATGTCGGCCGGGGCCATATCAGATAGAGAGAGAAAGAAAGACTGATTACTGACAGTCTGGACAAACAGTAGAAGGACAGTGTGGTCTGGAGCAATTGTACTTCAGACTGCCATCAGCCAGTTAAGTGGCAGAAATCAATTACAGACGAAAATAACACACTCTGTATTTAAGACTTGTGCAGGAGAATTCAAAAGCAGTTTCTACTGGACTATAGTGGTTGTGCTTGTGCTGTTAATTCCAATTTCTTTGCGGTGATGCTTGACCTTAATATTTCATGTGGATATATCCTCATTTGTTTTAAGATCAGCATTTGTAGCAGCAGCAGCAGCAACAGCAGCAGCAGCAGTCGGCAGCAGCAGCAACAGCAGTAGTAGCAATAGTAGTAGTAGAAGTAGTATTTGTATTAGTAGTAGTAGTAGCAGTAGTAGCAGATATAGAAGTAATAATAATTTAAAAAAAATAGTGGTAGCGGTAGTAGTAGTAGTAGTAGTAGTAGTAGTAGTAGTAGTCATCGTTTTACTATCATTATCATCATTACTGTTATCATTATCATCATTTCCACTGTTCCTTATCACAGTCGATGCCTTACATCGATTCCACAAGTTTTTTTTCCAGTAAAAAGAACAGACAAAGACAGACGGCACTAGCCAGCCCAGAGTGGAGATGACAAGGTCAGCGTTGGTGCCGTTGACTGGCTGTCATCTGCGACTGGCGGGGTTGGGGGAGGGGGTAGCCAGCACTGAAGCTAACCCTAACACTAACAGAAACTGTCTAAGCCTGATCCCCTCTTGGGGAATGGAGGAGGCTGAGTAAGTGTTCCCCCAAGAGACCCAGTGGTTTAGTGGTCTGGAGGTAAGGAATGCGCCTGTCCAGAAAGCGACACGCCCGTATCTCACCACCAGATGAATTGATCTTGATAGGAACCATATGCAAAACGTATGTTTGGACTGATCTGATTGGCTACCACTGATAATCTTTTACCACGGAGACAAGTTTGAATAGAATGCTGAAGCACGTGTTGTTTTTTGAGAGGCTTATACAGTCTGAAGCTATCTCGCTGCTGCTTTCAACAGTCTTGCACCAGTAAAACCACAACGACAACATCTCTACTGTGTAAAGATCGTTCTTTAAAGGCACGAAACGGATGATGTAAGTGATGTAGACCTAACCTTATGAGACTTGTTTGGCCACGGTACCTTTTGTTACTAAGATAACACCGAATCTCCTGCCCCAGTATATGCCCTCCTGTGTCGAACGTATGAAGTAGCCATCATCGTCTGTCCACCCGGGGTTTATCTGCCCTGAGTGTTTTGCCTTTGCTCCTAGAATCGTAATGTGTACGACAGTTTGCTTAATGTAAAGTATGCTACTGATCAGTTTTGACCGTCTCTTTTGTCTTACTTCCTGAAAGTACTGAGGAAACATTTGATTTTTCCAGATATGAGGTGGAAAGGCAAATGACACACAACCCAGTCACTGTAGATATTCTATCGCCCATTTCTGCAGTAACATCAATGTCATCCTCAAAATATCCAATGGCCCATGATATCAGTATTTGTGTATAAAAAACCCAAGCACATAAACCTAACCTACAAAACAGTACGCTAACAACAAGGACAGCAGAAGTGGTGGTACACTACTAACAGCGCCAATGCTTTCCTTCCGAAAACACACAAAGAAATGTGCATGCATATAAAACATGCTCTATTTGCACAGTTTTGCATACTGTATCTACAAGAATACAAGCAGACAAGTCCTTGTGCATGGCAATGAATCTTTCATCAGTGTGGGGGGTGGGGAGTGGAAATGTCTGTGCAGCTGTTTTAAGCAGCTGTCAGTGACATGTTGCCGGCACAAGCACACAGCCAGGCAAGACAGCCAGACAAAACACAAACACACAGCACTTGTTGCCCAGTGACAACCAGTGACAATCTTGTCAGATGTCCGATTACAAACAGCTCAAATCCAGTTAAACAACTGTCTTCTTTTACAACTCTTTCAACAGCCAGGTGACTATGTTTGCCTACAAACAAAAACAAAGAATAACTCTCTCTCTCTGTCTCTGTCTCTCTGTCCCTGGCTCTGTCTCTGTCTCTGTCTCTCTCTCTCTCTCTCTCTCTCTCTCTCTCTCTCTCTCTCTCTCTCCTCTCTCTCTCTCTCTCTGGTGCGTAGTGTTTGGTCTTCTCCTATGCTTGTGACTCAGAAGGTCTGTCCACTGGCTTCAGCCGACAAGCTCCGACTTCAGAGCAGCTCATTTCATTGTACAGGTTGCGTGCTGAGTATTTCCGTGTTTTCGAAACCAACCAGACACTGACATGAGTTAGGAGATCTTTTACGTTCATAGTTGATCTCCTGCATGTATATATACATGAAGGGAATCAAGGCACTGCCAGGTATGCACTTGAAGTTGACTTTTAAGTGTTTTTGACTTGACTTGACTTGACGACCTGGGAGATCTTAAAATTTCCAACCCTTAATTCATCAGACGCCGCCGAGTTTTAAACCGAGGACTTCATGGGCTCACGGGATTGAAGCTTAAACAGTCTTCACCACTCGGCTATAGCATTCGTTGAGGCTTTTAATCAATATCTTGCAGGAAAAGCTATGAACTGGTATTTCACCCCCCCCCCCCCACCCCCTCACTAAAAAACATAAAAAAGAAAGTTGTAAAGTTGCCTTGGTGCAGCAGAGAAAGATGAGTGGCTGTGCTGATGTCATTGCTTGACATGGAAGGCTACTCTACTGTCTTTTGCTGTTTGGGAAGAAGAAGAACAAAAGATCACACTATAGAAACGGTTCTATATTGTGTGGTTTGTGGTCTGAAGGTAACACACCCATTTTAAAAGCAAGTGGTTGTGGAGCCGAGTCCTGTTTAAAGCCAGGTATTTCCCCTGTCTGCTAGCCCGCAGGTAATGGTCTAGGAGCCAGTCGCCTAAATGACAATGAAAACCAACGTCTTCGCGCATGGAACATTTTGTGTATGATACAAATCCCGTACAGCATCAAGAGGTCTTTGCCCCCACAGACGCACAGCCAGACAGACAGGAAGGCAAAGGACAGCACTGAACTGTTGACGAAGTCTGTGCGCGTGCGTTATGGACACTTTTTTTTTAACCCCTGCTAATGTTAAAATGTAAAAAAGAAAAAGTTGGACGAGAGTTTGAAAGATACTTTGCAGTAAGCACATTCAGCTGCACCTGAGCTGACTCCTGACTATCGACCCCGGGGTTAGCAATACCGTACAAGGAAATACCAGAGGTGATTCTGCCTCTCTACTCCCCCAGGCCCTCGACTTGAAAGCCAGACATATCTCATAAAACAGCAACAAACAGCATTATCACGGCCATTCCTTGGCTCAGTAAAGCCGTCACTAAAACGGCAGTGAATGGAAAGTGAGGGAAAATATGGCCGAAGAACAAATCTCCTAAAAATGAATAGGTGACCATCAACCACGATGAGTAAATCGTCGTATTTGATGTTCAGGGTACATGGAAAAATCACCGACACTAAGTGTAAACAACAGAGATTGGACCGGCCTTGACCCGGCACTGTCGCTGCAAAAAGCTGAAGACGGATTAGCCAGGACTCAAGTGTAGACAACTAACGCGTGTCCTACGTGTACTACCCCCCCCCCCTCCCTCGTCCCTGCCCCTCACCGTCGTCTCCGACGATCATCTTGGTCAAAGGACTGGTCTGGTGATGATGAAACAGCCCAGGTGAGTAATGCGCCTTATGCAAACATCGCCACAGTACTGGCACAGGTGAAAAAGTGACAAGAAATGGTGTTTAATTAGATCCCTTTAGAAATAGCATTCTTCACCATTGAGTTAATCCAAGTGGACAACAGGCTGAGGCTATGTATGGGTGAGCCATGATTCCGTCACCGTAATGAACAGTTTCGTTCCTGCTAAATATGGTCTAGTATTGAAGGATGTAGAAAAAGGGATTCTGTTTGTGGAAAAAAAAGCTTAAACAAGAAATCGGTTGATGAAGCCATAGGACAGCATGGGAGCAGAAACAGCTAGCTACACACGCGCGTGCACACACACTCAGGCACTCGAGCATCACCCGCACCGAGGCTGCCATAGGTTTTACCCTTGAAAGGTGTACTTTTATATACAGTGTGTCGAAAAGTGGATAAGTCGGATGCTGATAAAACTAGTGTCCATCTTATTCTGTAATGTTGTCAGACCTATTCCATTTCATGTACATATCTTTTACACCTCAAAATCTATTTGTTTTATTTTACCCTAGTGGACGAAATACTATTGTTCTTGTAATTGATAATCTTATTATATTATTTGTCTATATTTTCCCTTGTTTTCATTTGTCGTGCATACTTCTTGATTTTTTTCTTTATTTATCCCATTGCTTTTTTTCTTTCTTTGTTCGCTTGTTTATTTCAGTCATTTATCATTTATGTATCTATTGATTTATTACTTGTTTATGTATCACTTTATGATAAACCCCGTTTTCCACTATGAATTGTTCATATTCTTCCTTCTATTTATCTTTTCTTTTCACTCTTTCTCTTTTTTTGCGTTTTGATATCAAAAGTGATAAAATGACTTACACACATACATACATACTCACACACACATACACACGCCATCTGTATCTATCAATGAATCAATAATTGAATCAATGAATGAATCAATCAGCGAATCTATCTATATCTAACATCCTATAACCGGGCATCTATCTATCTATCTATCTATCTATCTATCTATCTATCTATCTATCTATCTATCTATCTATCTATCTATCTATCTATCTATCTATCTATCTATCTATCTATCTATCTATCTATCTATCTATCTATCTATCTAAAGAGAGAGAGAGAGAGAGATAGAGAGAGAGAGAGAGAGAGAGAGAGAGAGAGAGAGAGAGAGAGGAGAGAGAGAGAGAGAGAGAGAGAGAGAGAGAGAGCGTGTTCCAGATGTAACCCTCTATAAAGCTGATGGAGTCCTGTCCAAACCCTCACCTGCCTGTATTAAAAGCAGTCCTTCAGCCATTTCCCCCTCTGCCTGCTAATGTTTCTCCCATGAGCTGCTTGTTTATGGAGTAAGTGCTGATGAAAACAAGGGGGCAAAATAAGGTGAGGAACATTTATTAAAAAGATTACACAATGGATTTGAGTATCTCTTGACCTCAGAGCTGGCCTCTCTGTCTATCTCTTTGCCTGTTTTCTTTTGTATCCCGTTGTTCCCTTAGGTTCCTCTATACTTTCAGGTGGATGGGTTTTGTTTGTTTGTTTTTCTATGTATATTTGTTTTGATTTTTCTCTCAGAAAAAGAAATGAGGTCTGCGTGCCATGTGGCCCAACATTAAATTTGTCCCCCAGAAATTCAATCAATCTCTGTCTGTTTGTTTGTCTGTTCATCCGGATTTTTAATCTGTCTTTGTCTACCTGTCTCTCTGTATGTTTGTCTCTTCGTCTGTCTGTTTTGCTCTCTCTTAGATGGGTGGGTGATTGGGTTAGTGTGTGTGTGTGTGTGTGTGTGTGTGTGTGTGTGTGTGTGTGTGTGTGTATGTGTATGTGTGTGTGTGTGTGATCATGTATGAGTTTATGTAGGCACAAAAGCAACTTAGACATTTGTAGTATTGGTCGTTCAGAAAATATGATGGTTGTGACATTTGTTGAAATCTTTTGCTTACAGTCCCCCCATATGCATATAAAACAGGAATGATTGACTGTTTCATGGTTTACTAAAAAAGGAGCTGTTCTGATGATAAACTTGCTGTTGTTGTTGTTGACCCCATGTATATGAACTGTCTCACTCACCTCACCTGCGTAGTCACTGTGAGACTATAAGTACACACTGGTTGAGGAGTTTGCATGTATGGCTCTTTTGAAGAAAATAAATTGCTGTATAGGCAGCCATTCTCAAATTTCAGATAATCTTTTCCTCCTCCAATGGAGAATACAGGTTAATATGATAGAACTTTTTCATGGCTGAAGACTATCTCCATATAACATTTCAAAACATAATAGCATTCTCATACAGGCTTTGGCACTTTGCTAACATCAATAACAAACAATGCTTTACGTCTGTGCCAGACCTGAATAGTGACTGCAGCGCTTTCCTCTCTCTGAGCGTATTGATAACTTGCACCAGGCTGTGAATCAGGTCTTAGCTTCTGGAGATCCTCACACAGTCCTTCATGCCAGACGTGACTTCAGGCTTTGGTAAAGCCTGACGGCATTTACGACTGTCAGGCAAAGTTTTCTGCAACTTTTCCCCATGAGACTGTTTAACTTCTCAGACTAAAACTGTGGGTGGGTGAACGATGTGATTAGGAGGCAAGTTCTGCGGTTATGTTGACATCTCAGATCTCCCGTATTGGTTTTTAAGGAAGTAGGAACTTTTTAGACTATGTGCAACATTTTCGAAACAGATTCTGTGTTGTCTAGCACGTATTACGCTTTCTCATGCAGTTTCAATAAGGAGAAAAACTACTTTCACAGAGATGTTTTTACTCACGGAACCAAGATGTAAATCTAAACTTATCTGGGGTTTTGTTTTACAGGAGCACAAAACAATTTTCATGGTAATTGACCTTTAATGCGCTTAACAACAAACTTTTATTTATCTAGTTTTCACTCTAACTTTATTTATTTCAGAAAGCGCAGCATCAGTAATTGACCTCCTTCCTCCCTCCCCGGTGTGTGCAAATGGCCTTGTCTGTGTCCTCCCAGTGTGCCGGGCTGTGTCCAGTGTCCCTGCTGGCAGTCATTAACTTCCCTGCACTGCAGTGTCCATCTCTGCCTGCCTGACTGCCTGCCTGCTTGCCTGCCTGCCTGCCTGCCTGTCTGCCTGACTGCCTGCCTGCCTGCCTGCCTGCCTGCCTGCCTGCCTGACTGCCTGACTGACTGCCTGCCTGCCTGCCTGACTGCCTGCCTGACTGACTGTCTGACTGACTGACTGCCTGCCTGCCTGCCTGCCTGCCTGCCTGCCTGCCTGACTGATTGACTGCCTGCCTGCCTGCCTGCCTGACTGACTGACTGACTTACTGACTGACTGACTGACTGCCTGCCTGACTGACTGACTGACTGCCTGCCTGACTGCCTGCCTGCCTGCCTGACTGCCTGCCTGCCTGACTGACTTACTGACTGACATACTGACTGCTGCTTCCTCCCTGAGAGGAGGTGGGGGTGAGTGTAGGATTGTTTGCTTTGTTTTACCCTCCGTGGCCTCAGTTTTTAGTTGAAGAAACTAATTCAAGTTTAATGACTTCAATTTTGCGGGTATTTATCCTAGTATTTGTTGTTGTCCGTCTTGTCTGTGAGGTAATTTCAGTCCTGATTTAGCTGCTGTCTCAAGCTAGGTTTCTTTTAGTTTTTTTTTCTCTCTCTAACGCCCATATTTTCCGTAATGGTCCAGAGCCTGAATAGATTTTAAAGACTATTGCTGAGACCAGGGCGTTGGTGTGCGATCGTCACAAATGAAGAAAAATAAGTAGCCAATGAACGCTGACACAGGCAAAACCCTATGCTCTGCCCGTGTTTGAGAGGTTTGTGTGTATGTTCTTTTTTTTTTTGGGGGGGGGAACTTTGAAGAACTCACCCTGGTTGCTTTTGTTTCTGTTAAATTTGCTTCAAGTACAATACACTCACAGGTCTGCGCGCATGCATCCACGTAGCGGGAACATACGCACACACGCATACACACAAACGCGCCCAGAAACACACATACACACAAACGAGCTCTTTCACACACATAACACAAACGCACCACCAACCATAGTCACAACACTAAGATTTCTTTAGTTCATCATTGTAGTCACTTTTATAGCATCAATATACAGAATGGATACAGGTAAATCCGTTTGGTTTTCGTTTTCTTTTCTTTTGTTTCTCTCTATATCACTTAGCGCATCAGTCCGTTAACATTTGGCTGATCACTTGCAAGCGTTTGGTCGCTGAGCTCTGCATTATTCTGTCCAGAACATCATGACTGCTGCCCAGCGTGTTCTAGTCTCAGAAAATATACCAATCCCCACCTACCCCCGTTCTAGTCCTCCTCTAGTCCTTTCCATGATCCGACTCAGCTCACCTGTCCCCCCCACCCCTCAGTGCTCCCCATGATCCACCTCCACCCCACCCACCCCTCATCTCCCCATGATCCACCTCCCCCCTTCAGTGCTCCCATGATCCCACCCCCCACCCTCAGTGCTCCCCATGATCCACCCCCACCCACCCCTCAGTGCTCCCCATGATCCCCTCCCACCCACCCTCAGTGCTCCCCATGATCCACCTCCCCCCCCTCAGTGCTCCCCATGATCCACCCCCCACCCCTCCAGATTGCTCCCCATGATCCACCTCCCACCCACCTCAGTGCTCCCCATGATCCACCCCCCACCCCTCAGTGCTCCCCATGCACCACCCCCCCCCCTCAGTGCTCCCCATGATCCACCTCCCACCCCTCAGTGCTCCCCATGATCCACCCCCCACCCCCTCAGTGCTCCCCATGATCCACCTCCCCCCCCCCCTCAGTGCTCCCCATGATCCACCTCCCACCCCATCCCCATACCCTCCCCCCCTCAGTGCTCCCCATGATCCACCCCCCCCCCTCAGTGCTCCCATGATCCACCTCCCACCCCCCCTCAGTGCTCCCCATGATCCACCCCCCACCCCTCAGTGCTCCCACCCCTCCCCCTCATGCTCCCCATGATCCACCCACCCCTCAGTGCTCCCCATGATCCCCCTCCCACCCACCCCTCAGTGCTCCCATGTCCCCTCCCCCCCCCTCAGTCTCCTGATCCACCTCCTGCCCACCTGCCTCACTTCTCGGGAACTCCCCCCCCCACCTCCGTCCTATGCTCCACCCTGTCTCTGACCCCTCCCCACCACCGTCTCCTTAACCTTCCATTCCCCAGTTTCTTTCAAACTGTGGGCGTGGATGGATTGGTCATAACGGCCTCATCAATGCCTTGTCACACAGCGGGGAAACTGCTGCAACTGCATCACTCCTCCACTGGACGCCACAAAATCAAGACGAAGAGCTTTGGCCTTGTAAGGGCAAGGAAAGGGAAAAAACCCCCGCATAATAAATGAGTTTCAGAGGAAATGGAATGGAGAAAGAAAAACAAAATAAGAAGAAAAAAGATGAAACAAAGGAAACGAAAAAAAATGATTGAAAGAAGGACTGATATCATGAAAGAGCAAGGTTTCCGAGTTTTGTCAGATAGCAAATGTCACACTCTAATCAGGAGACTGTCCCGACCCCACTCACTGGATACACAGCTCGGCACTGAAGTTAACTCCAGAGGAAAGATCCTCTCGAGCATGCGTTTCTGTGGAGGCTCAAACCCAGGCCGTCAGATCACCAGCTCAGATCTACTACCCACCTGGCTATCTACCTTCCACTGAAGCGACGTGTAATTCAGGACAAGCTCCTCATCAGTACCCTGGGTTTAAGAATCAGTACAGAAGAAAATACTTTGAAAAGACTGGTAGACTATATGAGGTGATAAAGACACGCTAACTGATTGAAAATACATTGAGATATCTCAAGATTTAGACGCAGTAGATAGCTGCCACATTCACGTAAGTCAAAAAGGACGACAAGAAAATAAGGGAGAAAAAAGTACCAAACGACTAAACAACAAGAACAACAAACAGAAGCAAAATCACTAAGAGAGAACGCATCGAAACAGTCACGGGTATCGTATATAGATAGTTACACTTTACCTGCTCTGAATTGTCTCCTCGTGTTGATCTGGGCTGTTAGCATGGACTGATGATGAGTCAGTCACACGACAGAGGCAAGGATACTCGATGGCAGTGTATTTGGATAAATGAAACAGTGTCTCTGGTACCATGTCAATAATGCTAGACTGCCTCATATTATAATTGTCTACACTGACTTCGCTTGGTAAAAAAAAGTTGTTGTTTATTTATTCGGCATTCACACCCCTCTCTCAAGTCGTCAAAATATTTGTCTGTCTGTCTATCTGTCACTCGTGTGTGTATGTGTGTGTGTATGTGTGTGTGTGTACGTACGTGTGTGTATGTGTGTGTATGCATGTGTTGTTGTGTGTGTGTGTGTGTTGTGTGTGTGTGTGTGTGTGTGTGTGTGTGTTTAAAAGAGGGTATAAGAATAAAACAATGAAATTGAAATCTTGCATGCTCTGAAAAATGGTCTCTTTTTTAATCATGTTCGTTTTTTCCAGGCAAAATACACAAAACTCAAATTTTTCGAATAAAGGGGAATGTATACATTTGAATTTGTAAAAACTATTGATTGTAACTGGCTGCATGTGAATGAGTGAGATGAACGAAAGCGCTATGATTTGGGTTTTTTTTTTTCAAGATATGGCGCTATATAAATTTCATGTATTATTATTATTATTTATTATTGGTTTCTATTCCGCCTGCCTTTCTGCTGTTCTCTTTCTTTTATGATTATAGTCGTGATCCTGGTATGCTTAAAAAAATCATTTATTTATTTGTTTGTTTGTTGGGTTATTATTATTATTATTATTATTATTATTGCTTTTTCTCCTGTTTTGACACATTCTGCAAACATAATCTTATATCCAATGACAGATCTACCGGGTGATAACAGATGTTATGAGCTGTGGTCTTTCATCAATGGATGGGGTCAGAAAGGACTGATGTATGTGGCGTGGTGACTGTTTTAAAAAGTGTGTTTGATTTCGCTCTTTTGCTAGGGCTCCGAGGTTTACCAGTGGTGAGATCTTGCATATGCGACTTTTTACCCAGGGAGCTGCATATCAGTTTTCGGGGATGATGTTTCCACACTACATCAATATGCGTGCGTATTACAAATGTTGTAATGCGTTCCTACCGGCACGAAATGGTATACTCTTCCGAAAGGCTGAACTGGTTTTTAACGTGCCGGAGATTATCTGCGTGCGTTCTCACATAAGCATCCGGATTATAGTCTTATCCAAAGGGAGAGCGGAGCCGGTACTGGTGTTAACTCCAGGGGAAAAAAATCCTTGGAGCGGTCACCTCAATAGAGGCTCAAACCCAGGCCGTCAGATCTTGAGCTCAATGTTCTAACCACTAGGCCCCCTCGCCCACTAACAGACAAAAGAAAAAGAGTCAGAGACAGACAGGAAAAGAAATAACAAGGATGGTCAGAGTAATGAATGCCACCTCATATTCCATCTTCTACCTTTAACCGATAGAAATGCAATCAAAAAGCAATCGTCAAATGCGTAAATAGGCAAATAAAGAAAGCAAGAAAGAACGATAGAAAGAAAGAAGGAGATAAAGAATGACAGGAAGAAGAAAAGAAATACAAAGACGACCAAATTTTGACAAAAAGACAAAATGCTAAAACCTGAAACTTGAAACACTTCAGGGAAAAAAAACGAAATGAGAGTTAACGACCAGAACAAAGCGAATCTATATTGATTCTGTTTTTCCCGTCCAAAAAACTGTCCACTTATGTAAAGAGGAGTTAGAAAAAAATCCATGACCTGTACAGTGGTTTCTATTGAATCATGTTTTTCCTCTTGACAATATTAGTTTGTTCCTCCCCCCAAAACTATCTGTATACTAAGATCCCATTGCAGAATATTTGTATAATTCTATTTGTGATGCTGTTGTTGTGTGCATACGAAAACGCCTGCTTGATTACTCTTTGTCTTCATCGACGTTCTTTTTGCTAGACAAGCACATTTTGGGGAAGAGGAGCTGTGTGTGACCAGTCTTCTCCAAACATGCATCTGCCAGACTGTGCAGCGCTAAAGGTGGTGTGTAAAGCAAGACATGGAATCGATTAGTCTGGTCCAGCTGCCTGAGTTCACCTGCTATTCTCATTCCAGCCAGCAGATGGTAGACGTTTAGAATGTGTCATAGGTGTGGAAACTGCCATGTGTTCTGGTAAGTCTTTATGATTTCGATTTTATTAAAAAAACACCCACTCCAAAATCATTGGGTTGTTAACTCGCTCTTTCTGAACCATTTTCTATCCATTTTGTCCGTCTATTTTGCCTGACTTTCTTTGTGCCCCTTAAGATGTCTATTGTGTTTATCTTATTACAAATTACTTATATTTTAACTCCATCTAGAATTTTTTTGGGTCACACATGCTTACATGCATCAGCGGCTAACCACTGAAGCAGATGTCGCCAACAGGTGAAGTGAAAGACGTGAACACAAACGTCCATAAACACACACGATTTTGCATCAGATGCGTGCAGCTTAGGAACAGAACACTCTCTGACATTTAACCACAAGACGGGGCACGTCCTCATGTCTTTGACTGGGAAACAACAAACACCACATTTCTCCTATTCCGTGTTTACTGGGGAAAAAGGTTGTGTGGGTTTTTTTACTGTCTGGCATTTGCATGCTACCACCAGCTGCCCCCCAGTGCGAGGTGTCGTGATTTCATGGAGTGCCACAATGGTCAGGATGAACTGTGTTGAACTGCAGGTCTGTCCTTATTCTCCACGGATTCGATCTATATTTATTCGATCCCCTCTGCTTTGGTAGTCCTCTGCCATGACTGAGTAACTTCACTATGGAATCAAATAAGAATAAGAAATACAACAATCAAAACGGAAGCAAAACTAATAACACTAATACTGAATTACAGTAGCTGTAAGCTGTGTTACGTGTTGATGCTGTCCAAATAAACATATTTACTGTACAAAGTCTAGAAGAGAGTAATACTTGTGCTGCTAATCTTCATATGCTACTTACAAAATTTCACTATTTCTAAATTTGGGAGGAATTACTTATAATTCCTGAGGCAAGAATTACATCGTTATTTTTGTATGGAAATCAACTAGAGCCCCATCCGATGTGTACATGGTAGTTAAATATTAGCAATCACATTCTGTCATAAAGAAGAAAACAACCCAAATCCCAACTTAAGGATATGATGTAATGCTAAAAAACGCACAAATGGACACCAACCTGACTTCAAGGAAAGTTTCAAAACTATACAGACCTAGGCAGCAAGCAAAGGATTATCACGGGAAGTAGTTTGCGTGACTTTTGCGAGTGGCTAGTTCTTCAGTAAGTCCCATCTATTACAGGGAAAGAAGTGAGGGTTCAGTCATTGATTTTGTGGAAGAATGTTGCCCGTTCACTAATGCTGTTTTAGACATCTGCCTAATCCCAGCTTTGCCAGTGAAGTTCCTGTTCGTCACAGCATCTGTGAAACAAGTGAGTAAGGGAAATGATCTGCGTACTTGTAGGGATGTGAAGATGCCGCAGAAAACAGAGACAAGGGGTGGGGGTATTAATTTATTCTTTTATTTCAAAGATACTGGAATTAGCACTCACGTGCTTTTTTATATCCAGTCCGCCCAAGTGTGCATGCGGTTTTATAAATTGTGTCATCCAATCCCAAAGGCACAAAAGGCCTACTCCTCCAAAAGGAATATGTTTTAAAGCGTGCGCAAAATGTTTTGCGCGTGTTTCCACATGGGACGTCGGTTTATGGTCTAATCGGAAGATAGGTAGAGGTAGAGAGAGCAAACGATAAAGGGTGTGTGCGGCATTTGCATAATTATGAGAACACTAAATTGCATCAAAACACTGAAAGAGAGAGGAGAGAGAGAGAGAGAGAGAGAGAGAGAGAGAGAGAGAGAGAGAGAGAGAGAGAGAGAGAGAGAGAGAGAGAGAGAGAGAGAGAGAGTACCATCTATCACACGTCGTACCCTAACGCACAAATGGCATCGATCACACATTGTGCCTACAAGCTCGTTCGTCATTCTACATGCTTACCGAGGCCGATCAATGCAGCCAGACATCTTGTCCAGCGATGCTTTCATCTGTCTGGGAGGAAGGATGTATGGATACACAGGAGGAGCAGTGTTAAGACGTCTGCCGGCCGCATCTCTCCTCCTGGCTTCACATGCCGATTCAGATCAACCTCTCCATGTCAAAGAAAACGGCCTGTTTAGTACGTCATGTCACACGCTCTGTACAAAGAGTCTGCGCTTTCCTTCTCTTTAAGATCGTCTGAGCTGGGCTGATTGACAACATGATTGCAGCCGTGTGGCAGACATCTTGTCAAGGGAGAAAAAGTTCGTGCTACAGGTCTTTAGTTTCTCTGTCTGGGCCCATGGTATATGTCTGCTGTGTAGATAATTGGGAAATGAATAGTATTTTTTATTCATAACAAAGTGATAGTTGATAGATACCGGCGAGAACACAGACATGCAATGGTCTCATTTAGCTGCCATTACTGACGGGAATTGCAATCTATACTGCCAGTTTTCTGTAAGGTACATGGAACCAGCTTTTGTTTCTTCATCAAGGGTGATCTATACAGTTCGTCAACTTGGAAAGACTCTTTCAAAAAACGAATGATGTGAATTGTTAAAACACACTCTGTCTTTATCAAGAAGCGATGAACAATAGAAGGTACCAAAATGCATGGTCACAAACGTTACACAGCATGGAAAAAGAGCAGGGTGGAGGAGAGAGATCAACATTGGGGAAAAAGGCAACGGTGCTTTACTACTCAGCCGAGAGTTTGACAGGTAGTGCGTCAAGTCGTGACAGTCATTCTACATTCAAATATAACACATTATGAATATTACGAAAGAGTTGTTATTTCATAAGAAAGTGGAAAAAAGAAGTTTAAAGTATGTAAGAAAAAAGAACTAATTGTTGTTGATTCAGTGTTGTAATTGGTCTGAAAGTAGAGGTTAGTTTGATGTGTGCCTTGAGGCAGACATACTAACAGTTTTGAGAAAATGTCTGGTACGCTTCAGAATTGTTCATTGTGATGCAGATTTGAACAGTGGAGATACAAATGATCAGTTTTCTGTGAAGTTAGTTGAAAAATCTAGCACATGTGCATGATTATTTAAATAAACATGCCTTCATGAAATATTTGGATATGTCAGAGGAATCTTTAAGTTGGTAGAATAGAGGTTTTTAAAAATAATTAAGACTTGTAAGTTTCGGTGGGTGTTTGTTCAGGTTTTGTAACACATTAGCTGCAACCCTCTGAAGTGAGACTGGTTACAGAAAACATGCATTCATGGTTTTCCGGCAGTTCTCTCTCTTTGCTGCTGACCCCACACCGCTCATGTCACTCTGCCCACTCACAGCCACAGCCAGACTGTGCGCTGTACTCCCAGAGACAGCAATCCGCTGGGAGCCATCCATGCGCCCCCCCCCCCCCCCCCCCCTCTCCTGGATTCCGCTAATTGGAGAAGGCCCTGAACTGCTGATGCGTCACTGTACTTGACGACGGTCAGTGCTGCGTGTTCAGATTCAAGACACACAGAACAGGAACCCTTATAAAGACAGCAGTAGTTTAATCCTGCACCCACACTGGGTGAATACTTTGGAGTAGTGGCATCCCGTCCCTACAACGCAGTTCCTATAAATCGGCGGTAACCAACCTGAATTCAAGCGACCTCATTGCTGTGGAAATAGATACTTTGCTGTAGTGAGATCGGCAGCGGCGAGGGAAGGGGAGGGGTGAAGATGTAGCACAGGAAGCAGCACTTAGCACAGACACAGAGTAAGAAGTGCAGTAAAAAAACAACAACAACCCACACAGGCCTCTTGGACCTGAAACAAATTTCGATGAAATGCTTCCAGTTGCAGTGTACTTAAGAAAAAAAAAGTTTGATTAGTTTTTGTAGGCAATCAAATATCTGCAGCTCTACGTAACTGCCTGGCCATTTATTACTGATTATCCCCAAATGGTGCGGGTTTTGTGAAATCTTTGGTCGCACACATTGCAATATATGAGTACAGCACTCGGCTAAGCTACCTTTTATCTTCTTTATTATTATATATATATATTTTTAATTTTTATTTATTTATTTATTTATTTATTTATTTTTACAACTTTTAAAGAATCGACAATGTCTTGCTGAACTGGACAAGTAAGTTTGTGTGGTTAATGATCAGCATGAATATACGACTGGTAAAAGTATCCCCTTGAACAGCACTGTTGTGTTCAGTGAACTAGTTCTGGCTTGTACATAAAATCCAATTAAGATAATACAAAAGCGCAATATTAACCAGCTGTGAACGACAACGGATCTAACGTTTCTTACGATGAAGATAAAGAGGTTCATTACAAGAAACGGACACTTTTGTCAACATTTTTAACGGGACTTTTCAATCCTGTTAAAAATAGTTTTCGTAGGAAAAAAGCATTTGTCGTTTCTGTACAATATATCTTTTAAAAATGAATTCAAGAAGCAAGGTATTAAACTCGACACGCATTAGCGCTCATGTATGCCGTTTAAAGTAGAATGCATGTGGAGTTGCAGAGTGCAGCCACTGTAGTGGAGAGGCCGAAGCAGAAGAGAACAGAGCTGGTCAGAACACAGAGGAACAGAGGAGCAGTGCAGCTCACCAAATTCACACCGACACTTGTATGTGCCACTCCAGTACATAATGACATGTTGCATTTGGAGACAACCGGCGTTTAATAGTTTAAATACCAGCCCGTAAACTCTCACCAGGAGTCGTGCTGCACTGAACACAAACATATGGGATGCTTACTGTCTCTCCCAATACAACAAAGCATAATTATGTCCTCTTCAGCGTTTCCTTTACAGAGCGTTTTTATTACGCTTTGCTTGAACGTTGTGCAGCATACTCTTAACACAAGAATACTCCACAAGTCATAAAACGTTCAGCTATAGGAAAAATATATTTCTATAAGAGAACGTTATTTTTACCTTAACTTGCTTTTGCTATGCAGACTACTTCATAAAATGATTTCAATAACCTGATAAATTGCTCCCAGAACTTCCGCCATCTTTTTATTGATAATGGCTTACGTAATCAGGGCTACTGTTCATCTTCCCTACATCAAATTCTACACTGCCTTGTTTTCATTCAATGTCAGACTGCTAAAGATCGTGATTCATACACCAATCAAAATGACATGAATGATGAACACTGCCCTGTTTTCATTCAATGTCAGACTGCTAAAGATCGTGATTCATACACCAATCAAAATGACATGAATGATGAACACTGCCCTGTTTCCATTCAATGTCAGACTGCTAAGGATCGTGATTCATACACCAATCAAAATGACATGAATGATGAACACTGCCCTGTTTTCATTCAATGTCAGACTGCTAAAGATCGTGATTCATACACCAATCAAAATGACATGAATGATGAACACTGCCCTGTTTCCATTCAATGTCAGACTGCTAAGGATCGTGATTCATACACCAATCAAAATGACATGAATGATGAACACTGCCCTGTTTTCATTCAATGTCAGACTGCTAAAGATCGTGATTCATACACCAATCAAAATGACATGAATGATGAACACTGCCCTGCACAAGTAACTCGCCTGGTTGTTGTTGGCTAGTAGCAACAGTCTCAAAGTGTACAAGCGTAATAATGATGTTGTTCATCTAACTCTGGACCCTGGTCTGCATCATGTGTCACATGCGCTCATTTCCATTTCATCCTAGCTGCTGTCCGCAGTTCGGCCCTTGTCCCTGCTGCCTCCTCCTGTGGCGGTCATCAAGTTAATTACTGGCTGCAGGCTGAAGGGGATGAAAAGCCTGTTCTGAACAAACAGAGCTGCGGGGAACAATCAGCAACATCAAATTTATGATGATGAAAGGCAATCGATGTCATAGTTCTGAGGAAGCAATTCTCTTCTAGAGACGATATAGGGATTGAGCAGGACATGTCACAACATACTAAAAACAATCGTTCAAACTAAAAAGATATCACTACCAGACTAAACTGAAATAAAAGCATTTTTACATTCTGCACAAAGAAAACAGACTGAGATTACAATAACTAGTTTTCTTTCTTCTGATAATTAACTAGTAGTTAGTTATCCAAGCTGTGGTGTTCAGGTCAGGTACCAGATGTCAGCTCAGCATTATCCTTACTGGTGGAGCAAGTCACGGCTGAAACGTAACTGGTGTTTCAAAACATCTGCTTTAATTAACACACTAGAATTTGCAATTAACATTTTTGATAAAGTCAAGGAAGAAAACATCCAATTTAAGCAAAAGACACAGTCTCTCTCCTTTTCTGAACTATTAAAACTGTCATACTAGATATGAGTTTAGTACCATCAATTTAAAAGCCTTCGACATGGCCAATGACGGCATTGACAGTTTAATTCAAGATTTTGTCCAAAACGCAGACAGCATATTGATATATGTAGTTCTGAAATGTCGAGGGGTCAAGAAAACGCATAAACAAATTATTATTGCATCGTTGAATAAAACCAAAAGGATACCAATAGTTATGACAGACAAAAAAGACAGAAGATCTGAAGATATCAAGCATCATCATCTCTCCCTAACAAAAAATTAAAAACCAAAGCAGGAGTCATTTTGCAATACATGGGTAGTCTGCCCCAACCTGGATGCTCACTGATGACTTTCCTTTCCTATAAAAAGAGCGTTATTGACACACACACACAGTTGTGCTGATATTTTCTGAAATTTTACTTTCTTACTGAACTGATTGATTCATTTCTATACTGTTACATGACCTTTTATAGAAAACAGAAAATAATCAGCTCAATGATTACCTAGTATGAATAGCATCAACAACAACAACAAGCTAACTGCAGCTTATCATAGATTGTATAAGCTATAATAAAAGTGGTCATTTCAAAAAGTAATCTTGTGCAATACACATTTATCAGAGGAAGAATATGAATAAGAAAAACCTAAACAAAAATGGCACGCATCTCTCCTCTCTCTCTCTTTCTCTCTTTCTGTCTTTCTCTACCCCCCCCCCCCCACAACACACCCCTCTCTCTGCTCTTCTCTCCCTCCTATCATTTCTTTAACTCATTAATTTCCTTTTCAATTCTTTCCTCTACAAAGCCGAAGCTCTGTGTCTTGCCTTGGTGGCGTCCAGTCGAGGAGTAATGCAGTTCCAGCAGTTTCGTGCTCTGTGACAAGGCATTGATGAGGCCATTACGGCTAATCGACCCACGCGACATTTTAAAGAAACTGCGGAATGGAAGGCAAGGGAACACTGTGTGTGTGTATGTGTGCGTGTGTGTGTGTGTGTGTGTGTGTGTGTGTTTGTGCGCGCGCGCGTGTGCTGTGTGCGTTTGCGTGTGCGTGTGTATGTGTGTGAGATAGGGTGATGGAGAGGTGGGAGTGTTCCTGAGAAGTGAGGCAGGTGGGGGTGGGGGGGATCAGGGGAACTGAGGTGTGGGAGGAGAAAGTAATTACTATATTGGGCGTTGAGGAAAGGCATAGAGGGTTGACATCGGGTCACTGTACAGAAAGAAAAATTATCTAACACCATAAGTTGGTACTGCAAGTAAATAGCCAACTTGTTGTTGACTACTGGTTGACTAGCTCATTGGCAAACGAATGACAAATACGTACGTTTTATGATCATTTTGATGAATATCCTCAAAATGTCATGACTGAAGAACTGTTAATTGAAGAACTGCTTAGTTAGTTTAGGCCATGTGTGTGTGTGTGTGTGTGTGTGTGTGTGTGTGTGTGTGTGTGTGTGTGTGTGCATGAGTGCGTACGTGCGTTCAAGCAAGGTATGATAGAAAGGAGCAAACAAGACAAATAGAAAAGTGATGGGTGAGCAACTGAGGCAGATAGAGAAAGAGATTGGAGTACAATGGACTCAGATTACAAAAAAGAGATGGGTGGGCAGGGTTACCCAATGGACCCCAAAAGCTTTACACGACCCAGTAATTGGCAAATCACCACCAGAAATGAACGCAGCTGGTGTTTTCATCAGGGCAGTGCCCCTAGCAAAACGCTCAGTTGAGGGAGTGTGGTCTAGTGAGCAATGTATCCACTCAAGTGATATGGCAGACAGTTAGGAAGCATTTTTATAATGAAGCAAAAGAATGACTTTTTAAAACTAAAAAAATCAGTGATGAGGCATGTGAGTGTGTGTGTGTGTGTGTGTGTGTGTGTGTGTGTGTGTGTGTGCGCGTGCCCGCATTCTCTACACTAAAACTGACTAAATGAAGTACGAGTTATTTGAGATCAGGAGCTTTGTAAAATATGGCCACATATATTATACATCACAAGCAAAATGATTTTCTTTTCATCTAAAACAAATCAGTGATGATGATGATGATGATGATGATGCATGTGCGTTCGTGCGCGCGTGTGTGTGTGTGTGTGCGCGCGCGCGCCCTGCACTCTCTGCACTGAAAAACATGACTGAATGAGGTATGAGTTATTTGAGATCAGAAGCTTTATAGAATATGGCCACATACTATATCAAACAACACAAGTTTTTCCAAACACAAGCAGACTGAAGGGTGTCAGCTGTGTGAGGAGTGTATTGATCCCTGTACAGCTGTGCTAGTTATGGAGCATGGTCCTCCACACCACGCCAGTTTGGTGGCTGTACTTTGTGCTTGGCCAGCAGGTCCTGTGGGTTAAGTGGTGTTATGCCACTGGGGCGTTCGTCTTTAAACCACACTTCACTCTACTCGAGAGGAAATTGGCCAAAGAAGAGGGGAGAGAGGAGGCTAGAAATGTTTTTTAAGGTCAGGAAAGAAACAGGAGTTGTAATAGCGCCATTACCTCTGCACTGAAAGTGTATTCTGCGTGTGATGGGGGTGGTCCTAATTACCTTCCTTGCAGAAGGAGTACAAGCACAAAGTGTTTCTAAATTTGGAAACACCTGGAAATGGAGTCAGGCTTTGTTACCTGGATGTTAGTTCTGACTTCCCTACACATGTACTTTACTCACGTGGTGAAAAGTAAAGTATACTCAGTCTCTTTTAAGTGGTTAGACACGGGTCTAAAAGGGGCCAAAATCATCCGTTTTTTTTAAGAACAAAAATTGCTAAATGCAAATATGGAGATTTCCCTGCGTGACTTTAAAGAATTTAGATTGTAAAACATGTCTGAAGAAACGGGTTTTTTGTACCTGTTATAGAAAAAACCGGCTTAGGATTTTGAAACATTTAGTTTTGGTAGCCATTTTGGATTGTTTCCATGGCAACAGTGCATGAACGTGAGTAATTTATAGATTTTTAGCATTTACAAGTGGTGCCTTTTCAGTATATGATACAACTTCTAACATG
>CM054135.1:69797075-69804575 GCA_028751875.1 Rapana venosa
CTCGCACACATGTACAAGTACACACACTCAAACAAACACATAGGTTCACACACACTCACCCTTACACACACACACACACACACAACACACACACACACACACAAACACACACATTTTTTTATACATTATCTTTTTTTTTCTCGCTTTTTTTCTTTCTTTAGATAGATGGCTTGATGAAAAAAAGCAAATGCACTGCTTATTCAATGTACCATCTGAAAATAAAAGTTTGACTTTGACTTTGACACACACGCACACACACACTTTTGATATACAGACTATTGTACTAGACAACCCTTGGATTTGATTTTATTATCTTAGAGAAAAAAAAAGCGATGAAAAGGCACTGAAAAGCAAATGATAACAATGAGAAAATGTGTGAGACAACAACACTACAAGAAAAGGAAATTATTGAAGAATTCGTAGGAGAGGAAAACGAGAGCAGATAACCACTTAGAAAAATAGAGAAAAGACCACATTCCTAAAAAAATAGTGTTGCACTTTCAAATTGATGTTCCACCCATTTTTCTCTGCATCTTGTCCCCAATTTTTGGGTTGTAATCAGGGCTTAATCCATAAACAAGCAGCTCATGGGAGAAACATTAGCAGGCAGAGGGGGAAATGGCTGAATGAAGGACTGCGCTTTTAATACAGGCAGGGCAGGTTTGGGACAGGACTCCATCAGCGTTTCGTGAAGGTGGGTTTTCCCACAGGGGTATGTTAGAAAAGAGGGTCTGGACCATGTATAGAGTTATAGATCTGTCTGCCTACCTGCACGCTTGTTCGCATACATATCTCTGTTTCTGTCTCTCTTGTTCTCTCTTTTTCACAGATACATATAGAGACACACAAACACACCAAAAAGTACCACACGCACACACATACGTACGCGCGCACACACACACACACATACACACACACACACACGCGCACGCACACAAATACACACACCACACACTCACACGCACGACACAAACACACACACACACACAAACACACACACACACACATCACCCACCACAAACACACACACAAACACACACACACACACGTGCACACACACACGCACACACACACACACATACACACACACACACACAAGAACTGTCATTGCTGTTCGAACTCAGTTGGAAACCAGAACACTATTTTTTTAAAAGCAAAAAGCTAGGACAATGTGTGTTATTGTCTTTTCCCAGCAGGACAATGGCGGAGCAGAGAAAAGCCATGGAGACTGATGACAGTACAGAGGCACAGTGTCGTCTGCTTTGTCTGTTATTACCTCTCCTACATTTGAGGCCTACAGCAGCGACAACAGGGGAGTTCAGTCAGCAGAGCTGCCAAGTCACCACATGGTTGTTTGGGGGAAACGGGAACGAGCTAGTGATGGTGGTGTAAAGATTGCACCCTGTAGTTTGCAGGAATCTCCAGTAAGTATAAAGGATTTATCAGAGAGGACTGGTGTAGGAAAAAGCTGTGCGCGTGTGTGTGTGTGTGTGTGTGTGTGTTGTGTGTGTGTGTGTGTGTGTGTATGTGTGTGTGTGTCAGTCTTTTTCTCTTCTCTCCTAACAACCACCATACACAATACACACACACACACAACAAACACCCCTCCATCAACACACACACACACACACCACCCACTCACACACCACACACACACATACACACTACACACACACACACACACACAACACACACACACCACACACACACCCACCCACACACACACATGTACACACACAACACAACACATAAAACACACGCACCCTCCCACACACACACACACACACACACACACACACACACACACACACACACACCACACACACACACACACACACACACACACACACACACACACACACACCACACACACACACACACACACAACACAACACAACACACCACACACCACACACACAACACAACACGACACAACACAACACACGCATCCCTCCCCTCCACACTCACACACACACCACAACACCCACATTCCTCCTCTCCACACACGCACACACACACACACATGTAATAACACAAGAATGATCATCATCAGCCACTGCAGTCAACCAATTTAAGTAATACCTCAGAGTCTTAGGTATTACATGGGATGACTGAACACTGACAGTTACGTAGTAGTAGGTGAAGTACATGTTACAGCAGAGCACACACGCACTGATAGCAAAGTGATTTCTCTTCATAACTGCCACAGTGCCAGATACAAGTCTGAGCTTTACGTTAAAGGTTGGTCATTTTCATGTAGAGCTGAGAAACAAAAAAAAAGTTTCTATTTTAAAAAAAGAGTCTGACATGGTTGTTAAGCTAAACGACTGGTTTTGATCATCACCTTATGTGATGAGTGTCTGTGTGTGCACGCACGCTTGTGCTTGCACATCTCCCTATTTCTCTCTCTCTCCTCTATCTATCTATCTATCTATCTATCTATCTATCTATCTATCTATCTATCTATCACTATCAACCATATCTATCAATCTATCTACTATCATCAACTCTCTCTCTCATCTCTCTATATAATATATATATTATATATATATATATAGATAGAGAGAGTGAGAGAAGAGAGCAGATACTAGAGAGAGAGTAGTAGATATGAGAGAAAAAGAAAGAGAGAGAGAGAGAGAGAGAGAGAGAGAGAGAGAGAGAGAGAGAGAGAGAGAGAGACAGACAGGCAGGCAGACAGACAGACAGACAGACAGTAAGAGGTATAACATTCTATTTTAGACATACTTTTGTGACATACCCTGAGGGTCAACAATTAACCACCACACAACACTGATGGAGTTCTGTCTCAAACCTGACCTGCCTGTATCAAAAGCACAGTCCTTCAGCCGTTTCCCCCTCTGCCTGCTAATGTTTCTCCCATGAGCCGCTCGTTTATGAAGTTAGCTCTGATTACATGCAGCAAAAGTGGAAGTAAGAGGAAGAAAAAAAGTGGCGAGTGTCAATTTAAAAGAGCGAAATGGATTCACAGCCCCTCTCCTTGGGGCAGGCCTAGTTTGCTCCAGAGTGTGCATTTGTTACCTTGTGCCCTTCGTTTTGTCTTTAGTTTATAATGTCCACTGACTGCATTTCTGTGTTCTGTTTTCTTCACCGGCAATGAAATAAACTTTCAGTTCTCCCTGTTGTAACACTATGTCTGTCCAAACGTCTTTCCATCTATGCGTTTCTTTGTCTCTCTATCTTCTGGCTCTGTCTTTTCTGTTTCTGTCTCTATCTCTCTCTCTTTTTACCACTTGCATACGTGCATGCATGCGTACGTGCGTGCGTGTGTGTATATGAGGGAGAGAGACATAGAGAAAGCCGGAGACAGAGAGAGACAGAAAGAGAGATAGACTGTGTGTGTGTATGTGCGCGCGCGCGTGTGTTTATTCTGTCTGGTGCACTCTTATCAGCTTACCCAAAATTTCACATTTTAACAAAAATGAGATTCACTTCCTCCACATCCAACTTCTTAGAAACCGTATTCATAATGATGAAGGAGCATAGTATGCTCCTAGTTCTTCTCGTTACCACTAGTATTCAACCACAGACAGGCAGTGTTACAGTCTAGGTGATTCACGTAAATGCCATTTTCCAACTTACTTCGCGTTCACCAATACTAATTTGTCTGGCAATGTTTGCATAAGTCCTGCCATTCACCCGAGGCGCTTACATACCTTACTACTATCTTCTCAGCAACTCTCTGGATCTCTTCAGATCACGACGTATAAACAGATTTGCTAGCTGTGTGTGTACATCTGTTCAGTTACTCGGTGATTTCACGTTCGGTGATGACTCCCTATTTCGCTACCTTTTTACTGCCTTTTGATAGTGGCTGAAGCGGAGCACAGAAGTGCGGTAATACCGCTGTCTGGTGCTGTGCTATGAGGAGTGTCTGGCTGTAAGTTATGGGTGCCAGGAATGGGTGCGCTCAATCCCTGCTGTTTTCTATCCTTGGACATGTATGGCCTACCTAGGGGGAGGCTGATAGTTGTGTGTCAGGTCTTATGGTCTTATTTGTACTTCTTGTATTGCTATTATCGCCATCCACCTGTTTTCTTTTCTAAGAAAATTAAAAGTACAAGAATAACTGCTATTGGCTGTGTGGGTTTGCGAACTTACTTTTATTCAAAGGTTGCATTTATGAAGATACTGCTCAATAAGAAAATCAATATGAAAATAAGGACACATGCTAATATCGAAGGTTGATATTTGAGGTTGAAATGAGCAAACCAGTACTACAATTGATTAGCTTGATGGACTATATGCTAGCAATTTGTAGATGAGTTTGGCGAAACGTATGCTAACAATGTAATTGCCAAACTTAAGCTAAGGCATCAAAGCTAAGTTCAGCAGGAAGCTCTGATAGAAGTCACCTGTAGTTTAGCAGCATCCTAGCTTCCGATGACAGAACCTTTCATCAAGTGTTTGATGACCAGGACCATTACAACAATGCGATAACATATTAAAGATAAAAACATGTAGTAGAATACTCTATAATGCAGTATGTTAGCACTGATTGAGCAACCCCTAACTCTTTTTTTTAAAGGTGATACCAATCTGTGGTTTTCCTGCAACATGTTGATAACATGACTGACTATTTCTTGCTTTCTTGTTCACCCATTCGTTAACGTATGTGTTAGTTTGGATTTGTGGATGGCTGAGTTGGAAGATGGCTGGGTGAGTTGCTAGTTGGTTGGTTGGTTGGTTGGTTGGTGAGCAAATGTACAGTTGTACAACAGTAACTCCAAAACCCTCCCACATCGCATTAACATCAAAATAACTGGAAAAGAAAACAGCTGTTTGATTTGATTTGAGCAGTTTGTAATCCGACATGTGACCAGGTTCTTCAGGGCTGTTATTGGGCCGCAAGTGCTGTGTGTTTGTGTTTCGTCTGGCTGCCTTGTTTGGCGAGCTGTGTGCCTGTGCCGGCAACATGCCAACCACAGCTGCTTGAAGCAACCGCACACACACTTCCACTGCACTCACAGCTTCATAACTGTCAGAAGCTGATGAAATATTTATTGTCCTGTTCAAGTGTTTGTCTGCCAGTATGCATGTTTAAGCATGCCGAGATAATGAAACGCCCTGTTTGTTTACTTTTATTTGTTCTTTTTTCTTGGGTGGTGGGTGTGTGTGGTGTGTGTGTGTGTGTGTGTGCGTGCGTGCGCGTGTGTATGTGTGTGCGTGTGTTCCACAAGGAATACTGATTTGTCACTTCAAACAAAAATAAAACCCAGACTAGAACAGTGAACGCCATTATTTGGATGTTTTGGTGGGATGAGAGGCTGAAGGGAAATTCCCTGTCAGGGAGATTCATGCCACACCACTGCTTGATTGCTAGGCAGGCGGGTTCGTTTCCTGCAGAACACCACACCACACCACCTGGTCTCCTGAGGAGACACTCACTCAGCGTCCTCTATACCCAAGGCGCCGATCAGACGTAGAGTTCCTGTTACTTCAGTGCTGGCTGATTAGAAATAGACAGTTTCTGTTAGCTTCAGTGCTGGCTGATTAGAAATAGACAGTTTCTGTTAGCTTCAGTGCTGGCTTATTAGAAATAGTTTCTGTTAGCTTCAGTGCTGGTTGATTAGACATAGTTTATGTTAGCTTCAGTGCTGGCTTATTAGACATAGACAGTTTCTGTTAGCTTCAGTGGTGTCTGATTAGACATAGACAGTTTCTGTTAGCTTCAGTGCTGGTTGATTAGAAATAGACAGTTTCTGTTAGCTTCAGTGCTGGCTTATTAGAAATAGACAGTTTCTGTTAGCTTCAGTGCTGGTTGATTAGAAATAGACAGTTTCTGTTAGCTTCAGTGCTGGTTGATTAGATGTAGACAGTTTCTGTTCGCTTCAGTGCTGGTTGATTAGATGTAGACAGTTTCTGTTCGCTTCAGTGCTGGCTGTCCTTCATGTAGCCATCCCCTGCCAGTCACACACACACACACACATGACAGGCAGTCGGCAATGTGGTGGCTAATTAGAACCACTGTACACACAAGATGTGACATAGTTACAAACAGGGACTGAGGAATGCGAAAGCTCAAGTGGCCAAGACGAGCAAAATAGGACACCAAAGCAACTTCAACTCACAGTTGATCGAATGTCATAGTAGTCACAAGACTGTCTCTAGATCACTGACACCCTTCATGGTGGCAGTGAGTTCCTGTAAAGGTGACTTCTGCTATCAAATATCCAGTACAATCAGCCTTAGCATCAATGGTATGGCCATATCTAAACCAAGTGGACAGTATCTGTGTGCTTTACAGACAGAATGTTTCATTTTCGTCTGTAATTGATTTCTGCCACTTACTGGCTGACGGCAGTCTGAAGTACAGTTGTCCCAGACCATACTGTCCCTCTACTGTTTGTCCAGACGGTCAGTAATCAGTCTCTCTCTCTCTCTGAAATGGCCTCGGCCAACTCTACAGCTGTCAGGGGTCAAAGTCATACTTTAGAGAGGCTGAGGTAGGTTTTGTTTATTGTAGGACGAAAAGTGTGTGTGTGTGTGTGTGTGTGTGTGTGTGTGTGTGTGTGTGTGTGTGTGTGTGTGTGTGTGTGTGGTGTGAATGTATTTGTGTCTGTGTGTGTAGCTTTATTGCATTTACATGATGAATGTTTTATTTATCTATTTATTTTATTTTATTCTTTTATATCGAGGTTAATGGAATAGGCTCTTATGTGCTTTTTTACATCCAGTCCCCGTTTGTAAGCGGATTTGTGAATTCTGACAGCTGTTCCCACTGGCACACAATGGCCTACTCTTACGAAAAGCGCAAGATGTTCTGCGTACGTTCGCACACGGGGCCTCGGTTTATAGTCTCATCCGAAGGACTTTTGGGGAGAGTGGAGTCTGCACTGATGTTAACTCCAGAGGAAAATATCCCCTTGAACGAGAATCGAACCTGGGTCGTCAGATTGCGAACGCAATGTTCTGACCACTAGGCTATCTCGTCCCCCGTGAATTATATAATTGATCGCAGTGTGCTGTACTATATTGTTCAGTCGTTGCTCGATAACATATTTTATAAGAACTCAAGATGAAAGTCGCAACAGATCCTTTTCATTTTGGATTTAATATGAATCTAAAAGGACAAACTATTTCTCCATATTTACCAATCTCTCAAAGGTTTTAGAGGCTACAGTAAGTGCCTACTTTAACATGTCTAATTGTAGACTCCCACCCAACACCCATCCTCCCTAAAATATCGTTTTCACTAGATTTTCTGTGAAGCTTTTTGACCAAAACTGCTGATTGATGCGGTGTTCCTTAAACCAACAATGGACTGTTTAAACTGTACTTCAGTCAGTGACCACAACTACATGAGGCCAATGTGAATGCGTGTCCTTACCAGTATTAAACAGCTTCTATTTTTGTGATGAATAAGAAAAGCTATTAACACCAACGTTATACACGGATGAGACATACCCTATGGGTTCAGACAGAATCTAAAAACCTCGAGTCCTTACTTTTCTCCTTGACGAAAGTGCCCACAGGAAGAGT
>CM054135.1:69812075-69814575 GCA_028751875.1 Rapana venosa
ACTACCTTGCTGTCTGGTTAGATGGAGCAGATAGACTGACTGTTGTCTGACTGGATGGAGCAGATAGACTGACTACTTTGTTGTCTGGTTAGATGGAGCAGATAGACTGACTACCTTGCTGTCTGGTTAGATGGAGCAGATAGACTGACTACCTTGTTGTCTGGTTAGATGGAGCAGATAGACTGACTGTTGTCTGACTGGATGGAGCAGATAGACTGACTACTTTGTTGTCTGACTAGATGGAGCAGATAGACTGACTACCTTGTTGTCTGGTTAGATGGAGCAGATAGACTGACTGTTGTCTGACTGGATGGAGCAGATAGACTGACTACCTTGTTGTCTGGTTAGATGGAGCAGATAGACTGACTGTTGTCTGACTGGATGGAGCAGATAGACTGACTACTTTGTTGTCTGGTTAGATGGAGCAGATAGACTGACTGTTGTCTGACTGGATGGAGCAGATAGACTGACTACCTTGTTGTCTGGTTAGATGGAGCAGATAGACTGACTGTTGTCTGACTGGATGGAGCAGATAGACTGACTACTTTGTTGTCTGGTTAGATGGAGCAGATAGACTGACTACCTTGCTGTCTGGTTAGATGGAGCAGATAGACTGACTACCTTGCTGTCTGGTTAGATGGAGCAGAGAGACTGACTATCAGAGAGACTGACTACTTCGTTGTCTGTTTAGAGGGACAAGATAGACTGACTACCTTGTTGTCTAACTATAGGAAGCAGATGAACTGACTACCTTGTCTGTTTAGAGGGTCAGATAGACTGACTACCATGTTGTCTGGTTAGATGGAGGAGATAGACAGACTACCTTGTCTGTTTAGAGGGTCAGATAGACTGACTACCTTTCTAGTTAGAGGGAACGTTGAGTAGATTTTAATTACCCGGAGAACTTATGAATGTAGCTCAACAAATGCGTACTCTCATATTCAATATAAAACACCATACATGATGAAGTTATTCAAGCCAGAAAACAAAGGTGAGCGAACAAAGTATTTGGAAGCATATGACGTTAACGTTCAAGTTTTTTCCTTAAAAATACACTCCTCATACATTGCCAGCCAGCAAAATATATATATAGCATAAGACACAGGCATGATGTGTTATCTCTCCCAGTCGTTAAAACTTTTTTCTGTGGGATTTAATAACATTTGGTTTGCATTCTTCGACACGTGTGTGTATTAACTGCCTTTCTTCTCTTAGTCTAGTGCAATAATATCCCTTTTTAGCGTGTCATATAAGAAAAAGTACGTGTTTCCATAAAACTCACGTTGTTTTAGCTCAAACTTGTTTTTATGATGCAAAGTGTTCCAAAATCATAGCGATTTCATGAATACACATGAATTTATATGATTTGAGATTGAAAATGTTTTGGTATCGAGGAGCCTGATATATGACTTTAAGCACAGTGTTTTATAGAATGCTCCCCATCACCTCATAGTTAACAATTCGCAACATCAAGGACTTCATTTGTTTTGTTCCCTCCCCCCCACCCCAACACACACACACACACACACACACACACAGACACAGACACACACAGACACAGACACACACAGACACACATACACACACACACACACACACACACACACACACACACACACACACACACACACACACACACACACACACACACACACACACACACACACACACACACTCACTCACGCACGACTCCCCAACCTCCCGTTTTCCCCATTCAAGCCGTACTTGTTCGGTTATCATTGCAGAGTTTTTGACACAAAAGTTTGATATTTCTCTTTGACTACAGGAAACAGAAAAGAACAGATGGTGCTGATAGATAAAAACACTGTTAAAGTAAAAAGAGTTCATAATAAAAACGCTCACATCTTTATTAGATGCACAAATGGATAGTACGAGTTAATCTGTTTGCACCAATTTCAAATGAGCTTAAGCACGCAGAAAGTCGTTGACCACCCCTTTCCCTCTGTACTCTAAAAGATGCGTGCTGTGCCGTGATCAAGGCTATCACCATTTTATTTAGCGAAATCCACGCATGCTTAGACCTTGAACACAGACCACTGTAATGACCTCAGCCTACAAAAAAGAAAATCAACAAATTATAGGACACATGTGCATGTGAACCACTGCCTTGTCTGTTTGCAGGTTACTGTTATCTACGAACAGAATAAGGCCTTCTCGGTATATGGTAGCGGAACAATGATACACATATGATTGTACAGGGTTTGAGTTTTAATGGATTCAGTGATCACCATCACACAGCACAAACACAGAGTGGGACACGAAGGGAGCAAGGAGAAGATATAGATCCTCCGCAATCTTACAGCCACAACAGATGCGTTCCACGAACTCCAGTTATTCACCTGTCAATTTGAACAAACCCCAATTTGAACAAGCCCAAGAGATACGCTTTTTAAAATGAACATCAAATTCCCCCCATACTTTGATGTCAGTTCTACATAACAAAACGCACAATTCTGTTGAGGCCCACAAGGAAAAGGTC
>CM054135.1:69819575-69829575 GCA_028751875.1 Rapana venosa
GGGGCCTATACTGTGTAGTAGATCAACAGCCACTAAGGTGGGTAGTCTAACTGATTTTGCTTTTGTTTGTTTTGTTGATTTGTTTAAAGCTTAGATTTTGTTGCTGTTGGTCTTCGTCATCAAAAGCTCGGATAGCAAGTATTGTTTTCTGTCTTATGGACAAAAATGCGTTACGGTGCCATTAAGCGTCTGACAGGTCACGATTTGTTTTTTCATTCCTTGCCTGACACAGGACGAACTGTTCATTGTTAGACAACGGTTCTAGGTCTAATAAGACGCAGGCAGGTCTAAAGAGCTGAATTTTAAACCATGATATGGCGAGGGGAATCGCTTTGTGATTAAAGCGTTGCACTCACGATCTACGGTCCGTGATTGAGCCACCACCGAGACACCCGCTCAGGAGGGTTTCCCTTCTCCTCAAGAATGAACACAAGTGCCGATTTCATCCCCTGAAAGTCCTTCGGATGGAACTATAAACAGAGCTTCAATATCCAAACGCACGCAGATCAACTTGTGCGCACGTTAAAACCCGTCCACCTCTCGGAAGAGTAGACCCCTACGTGTCGGTAGAAACAGATGACAAAATTCAAAATAGACATGCAGACTGGTGCACATATGCATCCCTGAGTTCGAACTTCGGCTATCTTAATTGTGGGGGAAAAAAAGGTTGTATACCCCTAAATCTCTGACCCTCAGAGCTCTAACCCAAGGAACGACGCCCCCCGCCCCCCTCCTTAAAAAAAGAACATGTCTATAGAGTAGGGGTGGAGTAGTCTAGGGGTCAGAGCATTGTATGATTTTTTAATATGTAAAACACCATGATAATTCATTCTTTCTGTATACTCGTCTTTCATTCTGTCATTTTTCTTCTTCTGTTGTTGCATATTTCTTCTAACTTTTTTGCTTGTTTCCCCATCCCATTCTTTCTGAATCTCTTTTACCTTCTTTTCTTTTCCCTTGCTGTGCTAAGCTCAAGCTCTTCGTCTTGATTTTGTGACGTCCAGTGGAGGAGTGATGCAGTTGCAGCAGTTTCCCCGCTGTGTGACAAGGCATTGATGAGGCCGTTATGACCAATCCATCCACGCCCACATATGAAAGAAACTGGGCGAAGGAGGGTAAGGGGACAGTGCTGGGGGTGGGGGTGAGGGGTGGGTGGGTCAGAGACAGGGTGGTGCAAGGGGGGGGGGGGGTGAGTTCCTGAGAAGTGAGGCAGGTGGGCAGGAGGGGTATCAGGGGGATTGAGGGGTGGGGAGGAGATGGGTATGACTAATGAGTATTATGATAAGGTAGACACGAGGCAGACATCATTTAGCACTGCAGGTAGAAAAAAAAAATGCAAAGCTAGCTCTCACCTAATGCTGCAAATGAGCAGTCAGGTATTGATGACTGAGGAACTAGCTAACTACTACTGGAGTTGACAAGAAAACAAAAACCCAAAACCCAAAAAAACAAAACACAGACACCTTTTTCCCCGGCCCCTTGTATTGTCTGGATCCATTCCTAACGAACTGGAGAGATAATTAATCACCTGACAGGAGATACCGATTAACTAACTAACTAACGAACTAACGAACTAACTAACTAACTAACTAACTAACTAACTAACTAACTAACTAACTAACTAACTAACTAACTAACTAACTAACTAACTAACTAACTATCTAACTAACTATCTAACTAACTATCTATCTAACTATCTAACTAACTAACTAACTAACTAACTAATTAACTAACTTACTAACTAACTACCTACCTACCTACCTACCTAGCTAACAAACTAACTAACTAACTAATTAACTAACTTACTAACTAACTAACTAACTACCTACCTACCTAACTAACTAACTAACTAGCTAACTAACTAACTAGCTAGCTAGCTAACTAGCTAACTAACAAACAACTAACTAACTAGCTAACTAAATCGCTACCAACTAACTAACCAACTTACTAACTAACTAACTTACTAATTATTTAACTAACTAACTTACTACCTAATTAGCTAGCTAGCTAACTAACTAACTAACTAACTAACTAACTAACTAACTAACTAACTTGCTAAGTAACTAACTAACAAGCTAACTAACTAGCTAACTAACTGACTGACTGACTAACTGACTAACTAACTAACTAACTAACTAACTAACTAACCAACCAACTAACTAACTAACTAACTAACTAACTAACTAACTAACTAACTAACTAACTAACTAACTAACTAACTAACTAACTAACTAACTAACTAACTAACTAACTAACTAACTAAGTTCTTACTTGTTTACTTACTTACACACATCACACGCGTACACTTGCACGCGCGCGTGTGTACAATAATGCGTTCGTGGGTATACATACGTTTGTGTGTGCATACACAGGAATGCGTTTGCGTGTGTGCATGTGTATGTATGTATGTATGTATGTATGTATGTATGTATGAATGTATGTATGTGTATGTGTGTGTATGTGTGTATATGTGTATGTGTGTATGTAGTATGTATGTATGTATGCATGTATGTATGTGTGTATGTGTGTATGTGTATGTGTGTATGCATGTATGTATATATGCATGTATGTATGTATGTACGTACGTATGTATGTATATGTATGTACGTACGCATGTATATATGTATGTGTGTATATGTATATAATTATGTATGTATGTATGTAAGTATGTATGTATGTAGTATGTATGTATGTATGTATGTATGTATTTATGTACGTATATATGTGTGTATGTATGTATATGTGTGTATGTGCGCGCGCACGCGTGTGTGTAAACATGTTTTCGTACAACACATGCACGTGTGTAGTGCAGTTTAAGCACACTCAACAGAGACCAAAAAACCCCATTCATGGTGCAGACATTAGTAACAGAATGTTATCGCCAGTCTCAAACATACAACATTCCCAAACACTGAGAACACACTACTGGGTTTTAACTGTGTCAGCGTGTATTGACTCATCTATCTACGTACAGCTGTGCTAGTTGTGTGGCACGGTCCTTCACACGACACACTTTTTGGCCGGTTTATTTCATGCTTGTTGAACATTTCCTGTAGGGGTAAGTGGCGCTATGCCACTGAGGCGTTAGTCTCCAAGCCACGCTTGCATCCACTTTGCAGAGAATTGGAAGTGGAGGATGGGTGGGAAAGGAGGCTGAGTGGATTTAGTGTTGAATGTCAGGAAGCCAGGTAAAGGGGTGATGGCTTTGTGGCTTTGACAACGAAGATAACTTTTGTGGTCGTTATTCAAGGTGGTGGTGGTACATGCATGTATGCTCATGTTTACTCAAAAAAGCATGCGCGCTTGTGTACACGTAAACACAGAAACAGACATGCAGTCATTGTGCGTGCATACATGCACGCGTATGAATACGTACACGCATGGACATACACACACACACTTTCACGAATGAGCGTATATACATACACACTCACTCACACACATACATACACAGACACACGCGCACGCACGCACGCACACACACACATGCACACACAAAGTCTGTTTGAAATGAAAGTTGTCCAGCGCACTCATCAATTCCATTCTCTTATACAGGTATGGAAATGGAACTTTAAAACAGTAAAGCTGGAAAAAAAGAAGATTAAATTTAAATCCTGTTGAAAAATCAGATTCCTCAGAACGTTTCTTCACATCTCCTAGCAGGAATTCAGATCCAAGTAGACAAAGTGTGGCAAGAGATTTGCTTTTAGGAACATTGGGCCACAAGAACTCCTCCTGGCTGTTGTAAAGAGGAGGAAGCTGACGTGATTTGATCACGTCACATGTCACAACTCTCTTGCCAAGGCTGTCCTATATGGAGCACAGGAGGGAGGGGGACACAGGGACAGACAGTGGAACATTTGTACAGAGCACAGCAATAGACAGAGACACTTTTGGACAGAGAACAGGGAGAGATAGAGACACATTTGAACAGAGAAGAGCGACAGACAGAGACACATTTGGACAGAGAAGAGCGACAGACAGAGACACATTTGGACAGAGAAGAGCGACAGAGACACATTTGAACAGAGAAGAGAGACAGACAGAGACACATTTGGACAGAGAAGAGAGACAGACAGAGACACATTTGGACGAGAAGAGCGACAGACAGACACATTTGGACAGAGAACAAGGACAGACAGAGACACATTAAGACAGAGAACAATGATAGACAGAGACACATTTGGACAGAGAACAAGGACAGACAGAGACACATTAAGACAGAGAACAATGATAGACAGAGACACATTTGGATAGAGAACAAGGACAGACAGAGACACATTTGGACAGAGAAGAGCGACAGACAGAGATACATTTGGACAGAGAAGAGCGACAGACAGAGACACATTTGGACAGAGAAGAGAGACAGACAGAGACACATTTGGACAGAGAAGAGCGACAGAGACACATTTGAACAGAGAAGAGAGACAGACAGAGACACATTTGGACAGAGAAGAGCGACAGACAGAAACACATTTGGACAGAGAACAAGGACAGACAGAGACACATTTGGACAGAGAACAATGATAGACAGAGACACATTTGGACAGAGAACAATGATAGACAGAGACACATTTGGACAGATAACAAGGACAGACAGAGACACATTTGGACAGAGAAGAGCGACAGACAGAGATACATTTGGACAGAGAAGAGCGACAGACAGAGACACATTTGGACAGAGAAGAGCGACAGACAGAGACACATTTGGATTGAGAAGAGCAACAGACAGAGACACATTTGGACAGAGAACGTTAGAGAATGAAGCACCATTGACATTTCAGTTTCATTGTGAAAAGCTGAAGTCAAGTCGGCCTAGATATGACTGGACCAATACATCCCTGAAGTGTCCTTAGCAGCCGTATAGATGAACAAAAAATCTGACGGTTGCATTGCAGATGTTGTTGATGATGATGATGATGATGATGATGATGATGATGATGATGGTGGTGACAATGATAATGACAATGATGATGGTGATGGTGATGAAGGTGAATCAATGTGCATTTCATCATATTCTTTATACATGCCAAACTTCGGCACTGCAGACTCAAGAACACTGCAGAAAACAGGAGCATTAGAGAGAAACATGGAAAAAACCTAGCATTCAACAGAATTCATGTCAGGACTGAAACTACAACATTGAAAACACGACGAGCAACAAGAAGAACACACATAATAACAGCAACAACAAAATCCTTTGTTTGAAAAAATGAATATAAGCTATTAAACTTAAAATAAACTATTGTTTCAACTAAGAACTACGATCATGGAGGGTAAAAAAAAAAAAGAAATGCAACCTAACAAAACCCACCCACCTCCACCTCTTCAGAGAGGAAGCAGCAGTCAGTCAGTCAGGCAGGCAGGCAGTCAGGCAGGCAGTCAGGCAGGCAGTCAGGCAGGCAGGCAGTCAGTCAGTCAGGCAGGCAGGCAGTCAGGCAGGCAGTCAGGCAGTCAGGCAGGCAGGCAGTCAGTCAGTCAGTCAGTCAGGCAGGCAGGCAGTCAGTCAGTCAGTCAGTCAGGCAGGCAGGCAGTCAGGCAGGCAGTCAGGCAGTCAGTCAGTCAGTCAGTCAGTCAGTCAGTCAGGCAGGCAGGCAGGCAGTCAGGCAGGCAGGCAGTCAGGCAGGCAGGCAGGCAGTCAGTCAGGCAGGCAGGACAGGCCAGGCAGGCAGTCAGGCAGTCAGTCAGTCAGTCAGTCAGGCAGCAGGCAGTCAGGCAGGCAGGCAGTCAGGCAGGCAGGCAGGCAGGTCAGTCAGTCAGGCAGTCAGCAGGCAGGCAGTCAGGCAGTCAGTCAGTCAGGCAGTCAGGCAGCAGGCAGGCAGTCAGACAAGGCAGGCAGGCAGGTCAGTCAGTCAGTCAGCAGGAGCAGGCAGCAGGCAGTCAGGCAGGCAGAAGAACTGCAGCAGTCAGTCGTCATCGTCAGACGCAGCAGTCGGTCATCAGGCAGTCAGCCAGCAGGAGTCAGTCAGACAACAGGCATGCATCAGGCATGGCAGGAGGCAGGATGGTACTGACTGCACTGCCTAGAAGTCAAGACTCAGGGAAACTGAGACAACTAAGCCCGCAACTGGTGACTAAGCAAAAGGCCATTTCACAAACAGTTTTAGGTTGGAGGAAGTAGGTCAATTACTAGGAGCTGATAGTCTGCGAACTTTCCTGAAATAACGTTAAATGTGAAACTTGATAACAGTAAAACAAAAGTGTTGGCATGTAAGGCATTAAGGTTCCAATAGACTATGAAAATTGTTATTAGTCTCCAGAAGTAAAACGCCACACAATTCAAGTCTCGATTTAGAACTGTTGCTATACGTACAAGTCTCAATGCCCTGTAAAAGTGAATTATTCTGGTTGAAATCGTGTACTTGTATAATCCATGTAGACAACACTATTACAGGGGCCTGGCGAGATTAAGACTATATGACGTTCAACTTCCTTAATAAGCCAGCTCAGGAAATCTGAGATGTCAACATAACTGCAAACTTGCTCCTAATCACATCGATTCACTGAGTTGATTTGTCATGAATATTAGGCAGTTTCTCCCTGGGGAAAAAGTGCAAGAACGAAACTGCTTGCTGACAGTGAAAATGCCGCAGGCTTTACCAAAGCCTGAAGTCACGTCTGGCATGAAGGACTGTGTGAGGATCTCCAGAAGCCAAGACGTGATTCACAGCCTGGTGCAAGTTATCAATACACTCAGAGAGATGAAAGCGCTGCAGTCACTATTCAAGTCTGGCACAGACGTTAAGCAATGTTTGTTATCGATGTAAGCAAAGTGCCAAAGCCTGTATGAGAATGTTATTATGTTTTGAATGTATTCATCCATGACAAGCTCCTATCCTAGCAACCCGTTTCCTCCAGTGAGGGAGAAAAGAATCATATGAAGCTGGATGACGGCTGCCTGTGTGGCAAGGCATTTGAAATGAGCCATACATCACACTTCTCATCCAGTGTCCTTATGGTCTCACATTGATTCCCTAGTGTGATGAGTGTTACAGAGTGCATATATACTTAGAGATTTCCATGGGACGAGCTGTTGAATACTCAACAGCAGGAGGAAGAATATCATGAAAATAGCTTTATTTAACGATATAATAAGCCAAGGCATTTGGACATTTCTGTTAAATATCTGGTGTAAAAACTGGAGGCAAGAGATTTCAAAGGTTTCCACGCCCATTATAATTGCAGAAGGGCAGTTACTTGTTGATTTGCATTTGACCCTCGTTCATGATCACGAACGCCATCCAGAGAGAGAGAGAGAGTTACAGTGATACGTGTATGTCAGGTACTTAGCGCCTTCGTGGCCCCTGTGGTAGACAATTGTCGCTGTGCCAAGTAGAGCTCACCGTCCACAATCGAAAAAACAGCTATTGTTTTAAGCCTATACGTAGGGTAGAAGTCACTAGTCAGTCGGATCTCCTTGCCATTGTGTCGTGGGAAAGGCCTACCGTTGTGGTAGGAGGGCCGGGTGACTCTAATGAAGCCATTGTGCAGAAACAAGGACGCTACTCCCTACGAGGGCAAGGGGACGTGATGCGTGTTGCATTGCAGGGATACCTGGGTCCTCATTCAAGGATTTGGACTCTGGCTGCTCAACCAGAGAGGCTTAGAGGCAGGCTTGGAGACAGCCTGAGAGAGACTTGACTTAGAGACTTGGAGACTTTGACTGTGACTCACACCCAGACTCCAGCTAACTTCCTGGACACCTTAGTAGCACCCTTTGGTGAATAGCGCTGAGGGGTGGGGTGGGGGGTGGGGGGTGACCTGGTCTATTGAAAGAAACCACTAGACTACACTATGACAGTTGACTTTGAATAAAAGCTTATGAACATTCAATGTCGCTGCCTCTACCATCCTTTCAGTGCGAGAGTCTGTGTGGTGTAACAAGAGAGAGAGAGAGAGAGAGAGAGAGAGAGAGAGAGAGAAGAGAGAGAGAGAGAGAGAGAGAGAGAGAGAGAGAGAGAGAGAGAGAGAGAGAGAAGAGAGAGAACGCCCTGGTCAAAGTTCATTACATTAACTGGGAGGAAAAAAATGGAAACAGAAACGCTGTAAAAAAAGAACTAGAACAAAGAGAGAAAAATGTGACAAAGATAATCAAAGAGAAAACAGAAGAGGGTAAGAAAAAGCAAGCCCCTGAGGAGAGATACTGTCAAATCCATTTTGCTCTTTCAAATTAATGTTGGTCTACTTTTTCTCCCTATGTTCTTTCCCGCCATTTTTTTTCCTTAATCAGGGCTTACTCCATAAACAAGCAGCTCATGGGAGAAACATCAGCAGGCAGAGGGGGAAATGGCTGAATGAAGGACTGTGCTTTTAATACAGGCAGGTGAGGGTTTGAACAGAACTTCATTAGGCCTACAAAGAGGGGCATTTGGAGCATAGTGTTCATCTCTCTTCATCTGTCTATCTGTCTCTGTGTCTGTGTTCTTTGTCTGTTTCTGTCTCTCTCTTTGTGTATATATGCATGTATGTAAGTATATATCTGTATATCTATCTATCTATATATATGTATGAATATATAAGGGTGGATGATGTTGCTATTTTGAGAAAGAGGGAATCAAAGGTTAAGAACAAAGATTACAGAGAGCTATTACTAAGATTGAAATATTTTAATCTAGTTCTGATACACACTATTTCAGCCTTGATATCCTGAGGCGAAAAGAGAAAGAATAAGTAGAAAGAAAAAGGATGAGAAAAGAAGGGAAAGAGGAAAAGAAGAGGGAAGACAAGAAAACATACTTTACATTAATGAATAAAATTAATACACAATTTACAGTAAATAAAATGAATGAACAAATAAAGTAATCGTAAGTAAATGAATAAAGACATCATTGAACAAACAAATATACAAATGAATGATTAGGTAAATAGAGACAAGAAATTGAAACAAGGAACGAATAAACATAGTGAAGTAATGAGATGATAGATCACAAGAATGAAAATGATCTCCTCCATCAGAAAGCAGGGTTTGTTTTTTTAGGGGTAAGAGCTATGTGCATACACCAGAACAGGCCTTACTGCTGTGGAAAAAGAGTTTGAACCTTTCATTAACAAGGAGCTGATTTATTCAGTATTGGGACCACTGTACATGATAGTAATTCTTTCAATCGTACAATATGCGTTTTTCTTCAAGTGTAAAACATGTGTTAGCCTATGTGCGTGCACCAGTGCCTGCATGTACACATGCATGTTCATGCGTGTATACTCCCACACTCTCTTTATGTCTTCATGAACCAATTTCAAATCTTCACACCATTAACTATCTCGTAGTCTAGTAGACCGTTGGGGGCACCACTGAAGATTTTGCATCCAGCTTCCTCCACTCATCGCGGTTTTCTGAATTCAGTAGAAAGTCGTTCCTCTCAAGGCCAGTCCACTCTCTGATGTTGTCTTCCCATCGTTTTTTTCAGTCTGCCTCTTTGTTTTTCAATTCTTCATCACCCTCAACATCATCGCAATTTTACAAGAAACAAAATGGCGTTCATAATGATAGCGAAACTATAATTTAGAGCCTGCACTTGTAAATCACACGTCTTAAATCAACAGTGAAGTATTGTACATCTAAATCAGTTCCAGTTTTTGAACCTATTTTTCCTGTGCCAGTACAAATTTGTCTGGCAATGTTTGTATGGAGCTTCGAACTCCGCTGAGTTGTTGCACCCAGTGTAACTGACCCCACCTTGCACCCGTTTAAAGCTCTGAACTGAACATAAACTGATCTACTTCTCGTCCTCTATATTCACTATGTATTTGGAGAATTGTTCTTCCACCGTACTTTTTTTTTAAATATACTTATTTTCCTGTTATCGTGTTTTTGTTGTGGGTATATATATATATAGTGGGTCATAACCCTACCCTAAGGTTGCCGTTTGTCGCTGTTTTTATGAGATATGTCTGTCTGGCTTTCAGGTGCGGTGACCAGGAATGTGAGAGAAGTACAGACAACCCCCCGTGGCATTTCCCAGGGGCCGGCCAGTAGTCAGGAAGCAGGGCTGGTGCCGGT
>CM054135.1:69832075-69862075 GCA_028751875.1 Rapana venosa
TGGTAATGACGATGATATTGTCTTTGTTGGAGGTGGGGCTGTGTGAATGCTACATTTTTGTTGTTCCTATTTCCCCCTACCAACTCTATCTCTTTTCAGCCCCCTTCTTCCTCCTTTTTATATCAGTATCATCCTTATCATCATCAACATCCTCATACTCGTCATCGTCGTCGATGTTGTTGTCATCTCCTGACGTTTTCCACCAATGTTAATTCGTGGGTCTTCATAAACAAAACACATGCACTTTTGCACAACAGAGAAAAACCTGCCAAGAAAGTTAAAGCAAACAGGTTACACACATTTTGACCGGCCTGTAGTTAAATCGAAGTTCTTGACACACAGGAAAAGAAAGTAATAATAATAATAATAATAATAATAATAATAATAATAATAATAATAATAATAATGTATGGAATTTATATAGCGCTGAATCTTGTAAAGCAACAAATCAAAGCGCTCAGATTTCATTTCATACCACTTTAAGTCACGGCAGATTTCTCTCCGTGAAATTCGGGCTGCTCTCCCCGGGGAGAGCGCGTCGCCACAAGAGCAGCGCCACCCTTTTTTTTTTCTTTTTCCTGTCTGCAACTGTATTTGTTCCCCTATCAGAGTGGCTTTTTTCTAAGAATTTTGCCAGGGACAACTCTCTTGTTGCCGTGGGTTCTTTTACGTGCGCTAAATAATTACGTGTAACACACGGGACCTCGGTTTATCGTCTCATCCGAAAGACTAGCGCCCAGACCACCACTCATGGTCTAATGGATGGGGGAAAAGTTTCCGGTCCAAACGGGGTACGAACCGCCGCACACTTCAGACCCGGACTTTTCGCTTTCTAGACAGGCGCGTTACCTCTAGACCACCGATCCACGCAGTCTGGAGTAAAGTACTATGATTTACGTACACCATCCAGCACAAAATCCTGACTGTTGTCTAAGACTTTGAGATGTTCATCTAAGGACTGCTTTCAACGCGGACATTTTGCTTTACAATTGGGGCACCGGTCATGGTGACAATGGCCTAAAAAGCAATGGAAGAGACAGCGGAAGGCTGTCTATTACTGACAGCTGCCAGATAACTGGAAAGCAGCAGCAGGAAGAAGTCTGGGCTCTAGCAGCATCATAAGCCTGTAACAGACAGCTCCCTGCGGATTTGTGTTGCGGCTTAGAGATCAGCGAATGGAGTCTTTGCGCGGCAATGCATGTATGAAATATGGAAGCTGTGACAATGTGTCCCTTGTGGATTTGCTGGTTTGGAAGTAGGAAAAAAAGTAATTGAAAAAAAACAAAAAACGAAAGAAAATCGAATCGCAGCTTGAGCATTACGCAGAAGAAAGAGGAGAAGAAAATAAAACAAAAAAGAGGTTTGCTTAGAAATAAGAAAAGGGAGCACAGAAAATTTCAAGATGTCTTTAAGTCACAAACATAAACAAACAAAACCATCACATAACCTTAAAATTGTTAAATTGAAATAGAATAACTAGCAAAAAAAAAGATAGATAAATGAAAATAATGAAGAAATAAAACGGATCACAGTAAATAAAACAATATTAATAGGTATAGCTGAAACAACGCGCGTACAAAGTATGCTAAAGCATCAACAATATAATAAGCAAATAAGCATACACGTGCATACTATCACTTCATCTTCTCTGCAGTTGAAAGAAAGAGTGAGCAAAAAGGAATATTTTAAAACTAACGAAAGACAGTGTCAGCTCGTTTTTGTCGATATCTGGTTTTATATCTTTGAACTACAGGCGTTCTTTGAATTGTATTATTAATTTTGGTCTATGTCTCCTATGGTAGTGCCCACAGCATACTACATTTCTAAATGGTCCTTCGGTACATTCTCCTCTTCTTAACCCCCTTCCCCCAAATTCATACCCACTAATCAAGTACACAAGCACTCACTCCCTCACTCACTCCCTCATTCACTCCCTCATTCACTCCCTCCCTCACTCACTCACTCACTTCAATCAATAAATCAGTCAGTCAGTCAGTTTGTACAATATATAATAATGATAATAAAGTATCCAAACCAATACAAACAGAACAATAACAACATATAAAAACCAGAAGAAAATGAAAAGCATATACAGACAACAACACCCCCCCCCCCAGCCCGAAACACACACACACACACACACAAAACACACACACAACACACACACAAACACGCACGCACACTTACACACACACACACTTACACGCACACACTAACACACACACACACACACACACTTACACACACACACACTTACACACACACACTTACACACACACACACTTACACACACACACACACTTACACACACACACACTTACACACACACACATTTACACACACACACACTTCACACACACACACACACTTACACACACACACACTTCACACACACACACACACACATACACACACACACACACACACTTACACACACACACACCACACACACAACACACACACACACACACACACACACACACACACACACACACAACACACACACACACACACTTCTGGGGTCGGGTTGGAGCCACCACCAAGACCCTCTTTCAAGGAGATTGTTTCCCCTGTGATTTATTTATTTATTTATTCTTTTTTACATCTAGTCCCCGTGTATGCGGTTTTGTAAATTCTGTCATCTGTTTCCATCTGTGGTAAACGTCATCAATGACTCAACTTCCAAGAAAGTCTTTCGGATAAGACTATAAACTGAGGCCCCCGTGAGCAAAAACATGCAGAATATCTTGCACACGCGTTAACACCCATTCTGCCTTTCGGAAGAGTAAGCCATTTCTGCCAGAAAGAACTGTCTAGACAACAAAACCACATTAAAAACTTCACGCACATTCGTGTCGTATTTAGATATCATCCCCGAAGACAGAATGCGGGTGCCTTAATGTTGGGCAAAAATGGTCGAATACACAGCAGCCTGACTATTCCTAGCCTCACAGCTGTAGCCGAGGAATGGAAAAATACCTTTATAAAAATAAACAAAACCCTGAAACAAACAAACAAAAATCCCACAACGAAATGCATAAGAACAACCCGAACAGGCAAACCAAAACCAAAATAAACAAACAAATAAAAAAAAGAAAGAAATACACCACAACTACCCAAAACAAACAAACAAACAAACAAACAGAAAAGAAATAAATCGGAACTGCGTATACACAATTTGGCGTCCTCCTCTATTCCAGATGACTGTCTGTTTCCCTGAAGTCCCAAAGGAGCCAGGCTTTGGGGCACTGCACTGCATCATCCAGGCCGCGTTACTGGAGTCAATTCCATCTGGCAGAGTTCATTCCTATCCAGGCACAGGGTGCATGCTGAGCATGTTTATATATAGTTCTTGTATTGCACTGAACCCTGACATGAATGACAGGATATTTTTAAACATGCATATTCAGAAATAGTTTGTATCTGTTCAATTTTTATACGGATGGAATTAAAACACTAGTAGGTCTGCGTGTCAAGTTGGTCCAAGAGATCAGGAAGAATCACAGCCCGTAACTCACTAGATGCTATTTGCCAAGTTTCAAACTTATGACTTCACACGTTTTACAGGATGGTATTCACTCTATGTCTATGGTACCAGGTATTTTTCGCAAACACACACACACACGCACGCACCACACACCACACCACACACACACACACACCACACACACACACACACACGCACACTCACACACACACACTCTCTCTCACACACGCACGCACACACACACACACACACACGCACGCACACACACACGCACTCACACCACACACACACACACACTCTCTCTCTCAAACACGCACACACACTCACTCTCTCTCTCAAACACGCACACACACTCACTCTCTCTCTCAAACACGCACACACACTCACTCTCTCCTCCTCTCTCACACACACACACACACACACACACACACACACACACACACACACACACACACACACACACACACACACACACACACACAACACACGCACTCTCTCACACACACACCACACACACAAACACACACACACGCACACACACACACACACCACACACACACACACACACACCACACACACACACACACACACACACACACACACACACACACACACACACACACGCAGCGCGCGCGCGCGCGTGTGTGTGCCGACATCACAACCACTACCAGCACCCTCTATCCTGTCTTCCCAGTGATCGTATGGAAATTTCCCCGGAGTAGGAGCGGGCCAGAGTCCAAACAAACCCAATGACTCTTACGGGACACAGGTCTGTGACCATCCAGCCCGTACCCCAAGGTGCTAACTGCTATACAGCTCCATTGCCACTGATCTGTGACAACACTTCTTGTCAACTGAATGGCAGAAATGAATTATGTCAGAAAGAAAAGGACTCTCAGCTCTATCACTGAAATCAAATGTAATGGCGAAGGGGTGTGTCTAAAGGTCAGCTTTAGCAATCTGTTAATGGCAAAACCCATACACTTACGAAGCTGGATCTCTTTTAAAAAATTTAGTCTGTTGTGTTTATTTCAATGTTTTTCGACGAAATAATTCAGTAACGCATTCACTCACAACTCACAAAGGACTATAGTTTGAGACTTTCATTGAGACAATGTTATTTAAGGAGACATCGTTGCCATCTTTGTTCCTCTGTCTTTGTCCCTGTTCAGCTGTTTATCTGTCTCTCTGTCTGTATGTCTGTATGTCTGTCTGCTATCTATTCCACCCCTCCTCTTTCTCTAACTCTCTCTTCTCTCCTGACTTAATATTCTGTGACAAATGAAAACCTGCAATGACAAAATAGCAATCATCGATGTCAAGCGTCAAAATGATGCAGTCAGATTTCACAAACACAATCACTACCACATCTAGTCCAACATAACCAGTTATTTTGCATTTTCCTGCACGAATCTCGCAGACAGGATGCTCCATTTTCGTCTGTCATTGATTTCTGCCACTTACTGACTGACGGCAGTCTGGAGTTCAGTTGCCCCAGACCACACTGTCCCTCTACTGTTTGTCCAGACGGTCAGTAATCAGTCTTTCTTTCTAAATGGCCTCGACCACCACTACAGCTTCTGCAGTTTAAAGTAAGCTAGAGGGCACGCTGTGGTTTTGTCCCTTACATACACGGTAAGTAGTGTTTGTGTGTGTGTATGTGTGTGTGTGTGTGTGTGTGTGTGTGTGTGTTGTGTGTGTGCGTGTATGTATGTGTGTGTGCGCGCGTATGTATGTATGTTCAAATTCATTTAACGTCTTTTCACAGTTGTGATATTAGACTTGTATGTATGTATGTATGTATGTATGTATGTATGTATGTATGTATGTATGTATGTATGTATGTATGTGTGTGTGTGTGTGTGTGTGTGTTTGTGTGCGCACTAGTCTGTATGTTTGTGTGTGTGATGTCCGCGCGTGTGTATGTATGTGTGTGTGCGTGAACATGCACGTAGAGTGTTCTTGCATGTACATGATAAACGTATAATTATGACCACACAACCTATGCAATTTAAAATATTTCAAATATCCTAGAGATATATCTGTTTTCTTCATTGCATTGTCCAGACACCATTCTTTAAGGAATGTCCATGAGATCAGAAAACAATACCGCGGTAGATCCCATTCATGATGGATGTCATGTTTTATGTAATAGGGAGAAACGATCTGGTATTCATGAGTGTTCATTTCTCCTAAATCCAGCCATCTTTTCCGCGGTGTTAAAGGCTTCTATCTTTGGATGTGTTGAATCGAATGGAATTATAAATCATTACAGCTGAGAGTTTTAATCTAGATGAAATTTGATTTAAACTCTTTTATTTCGAGGGTAATGGATAAGCATCCATGTGCTTTAAAAAAAAATCCAGTCTCCTTGTGCATGCGGTTTCGTAATTTTGTCATCCGTTCCCGGAGGGAGGGTGTTGGATTGGCGAAAAAGAAAGATTCAATTCATGTGCTTTAACACCAGTCTGACTGCAAAAGTAATGTAGGTGTCTCAGGTTTTTTTTTCTCCCACTCCCACAGCAACCGCATCCTTTTCAGTCATTTTTAAGCATAGCACTTATCTAAAAGAAATAACGATAAGTAGCAAAGTGTTGCTGGTTTCTTAGTTTTTTCCAGTCCTTAATGTTGTTCTTCAATTTAACGTCTATTCACATTAAGTGATATTAGACTCATTCCCTAATGTTGTTCTTCAATTTAACGTCTATTCACATTAAGTGATATTAGACTCAGTCCCTAATGTTATTCTTCATTTTAACTTCTATTCACATTAAGTGATATTAGACACAGTCCCTAATTGTTGGTCGTCTATTTTGTTTCAGATGCTGTGCATACTTTTGGGCTTTTCTTCATTCTTTGACAAAAAACTGAATCTATTTTTATCTCCATTCTTTGACAAAAAAACTGAATCTATTTTTATCTCCATTCTTTGACAAAAAACTAAATCTATTTTTATCTCCATTATTTGCCAAAAAACTGAATCTATTAAAAAATTTTTGCTTGATAAATTGTCTAAAAACAATTCTCTTTCATAACTGACAATGTGTGGGTGATGCTTATCCCAGATGGAGAATGCTGATGCTCCCAGCTCTACAAAAAATGAACCATATAAACTGTCCTTCCAGTCAGTGATGATAGCTGGATGAGACTAATGTCTGTGCTTCCCGTCGCCAATATCTTCTGCTCCTATTTCATGAGGACCAGGAAAAGCCATTCATACTCAGGTTCAATATAGAACAGACATGTCCTTAGGGGCCCAGACGTAAAACACTACAGAGATTTGGCTCGAACTTTTCTCTTTGACAAGATGCGTGCTAGGAATGTAGGATAATAACATATTAAACCTCACTGAGCTGGTTTTTCAGAAGGAGCAGAACGAAGACCCTTTTAACAGAATAGGAAATACCACACTACTAGCTTCCAGTAATATCGAGTAGTTAGGGTGATTTGGCGTGTTTGACAAAAAGAAAAGAAAAACAAATGTACCAAGCAGACATTTGAGACTGCTGTCCCAGTTTGCTAATACATTCCTCACTTCAGAGAGACTGGAAAACTGTTTAAGAAAAGATGTCTGTGCCTACTAATCGGCCTCAACAAACATGTAAAATGACGAGTAAGTTTATAGACATGCCTGATTGTTGCAATTTATGAGTTTTGGTACAATGTGGGTTTGACGTAACTCATCCCTCCGTCCCTGTCTTTCTGTCTGTTTGTCTGCCTGTCTGCCTGTCTGTCTGTCTCTCTGAGTGAGAAAACAGTTTATACATATATTATTTCAGTGCAATAAAGCTTTCTTCAATGCTAACAAACCTAACGTCTGCCCTTTACTCAGGCTGTTAACCCTTCTCTCGTTGCTTCTGACCTCCTTCCACACACACGCGCTTACAAATCAACTGCTAAGCATACTGGTTTCAAAGAAAGTCTCACGAAACATGAGTAAAAATTGGTTATGTTAAAAATGAGGCAGAGGTCTAAAACAGCATTAGTGAAGGGGCCACACTCTTCCACAAAACCAATGACTGAACCCTCAGTTCTTTCTTTCATTGTGATAGAAGGGGCTGACTGGAGAATCAGTTACCAGCAACAGGTCAGGAAACCTATTGACCAGGGTACTATCTCACCCACCTCACCTATCCCGTAATCCCTTGGACCGTGGGGGCACTAATGACGATTTTGCAACCGGCTTCATCCACTCCCCGTGGTCCTCTGCTTTCCGTAGCAATTCGTTCCTCTCAAGGCCAGTCCAGTCTCTGATGTTGTCTTTCCATCGTTTTCTCTGTCTGCTTCTTTGTCTCTCTCTCTCTCTCTCTTGTACTGTTCCATGTAGGACAGTCTTGGCCAGTCCAGATGTTCGTGTGACGTGCCCGTACCACTTTAGTTTACGTCTTTTCACTGAAGTCAGGAGCTCTTCATATTGTCCGATGGCGTTTTTAATTCTGGCCTTCTGAGTACACCTTATATAATGCCAAAGTCTGTACAGCTTTGAAATTTGCCATTAGATTAGACTAATACATTTACGTGTGTTTGGCATTAAATTACCGCTAAGGTTTTGGTTTGCAAAATATGAACTCTTGCAATCAGTCACCATTCACACATCTGCTGGAGTGATCTCTGAAATCTATACCAAGGTAATTGTAATCTTTATTTGCGAAAATAGAGAAAAAACAACTATACAGGCGTTTCAAATAGATTCCTCAGGCAGATTCATATTAAACACTTTTTTCTAGAAAAGATTTGAAACAATGAAAAAGTTTAAGGAAACAGGCCGTTAACGATGATTGCTGTGTCAACTTTTGCGACAATTTATTCACAACCCCTCGTGTTAAGTTTAGCAGGTGATGTTCCGGTGCTATGCTATGCTATGCTATACTTTGCTATGCTATGCTATACTTTGCTATGCTATGCTATACTTTGCTATGCTATGCTATGCTATACTACGCTATGCTGTGCTATACTATGCTATGCTATGCTATACTGAACTATGCTATGCTATTCTATGTTATGCTATTTATTTATTTATTTATTTTATTTATTCTTTTATATCGAGGATAATGGAATAAGCACTCATGTGGTTTTTTTACAACCAGTCCTTGTGTGTATGCGGTTTTGTAAATTTTGTCATCTGTTTCCACCGGCACACAATAGCCTACTCTTCCGAAAAGCGGAACAGGATTTAACGTGTGCGCAAGATGTTCTGCATGCATTCGAACACGGGGCCTCGGTTTATAGTCTCATCCGAAGGACTTTGACATTCAGTTCGATTTTTTGTCAAACTGGGAAGAAAGGGCGAGGCTGGGAATCGAACCCAGAACCTCACGGTTAACTTGTTGGCAGGAGAACGTCTTTACCATCCTGCCACCTTCCTTACATGCTATGCTATACTATGCTATGCTATGCTATGCTATACTATGCTATGCTATTCTATGTTATGCTCTGCTTACTGTACTGTATTATACAATACTCTGCTATGCTATGCTATACTATGCTATGCTATTCTATGCTATGCTGTACTGTACTAAACTGTACTATACTAAACTCTCCTACGTTTTGCTATACCGTACCGTACCGTACCATACCATACCATACCACACCATATTACACTCTACTATGCAAGACTATACGAAAGTAATCAGTCTGGCCTATAAACTGCAGAGCATAAGGGGTATCATAAGAAACAGCATCAGCGCTGTCACGAAGGCACCATACACCAGCCCCAAAACAGCCCTAGCTCTTAACCAGCATCGTGGAGTGAACTGGGTGACCATCGATTTTTCACAGGCAGTGCACCTTGACACCGCGAAATGGATCTGTGGGCTTCAATACGTCGATGTCTGCGAAACTAGTGAAAAATGTCACACAAAGTCGTTTGTACTTTTCTGCGTGCACACACGTACGCACCTACGCACGCACGCACGCACACATACACACGCACACATACACACACACACACGCACACACAAAATGTACATCCACATGTATACAGCAACTAAGCAAAAGGATCTGCAGTGCATAGGAACTTCCAGAGTATTAATATGTCTGTTGTATGCAACACTTGAGTATGAAACACTTAAAAGGTGATCGTAAAAAAAATAACTCTAATTATTTTTTTTGTAAATCTTGCGTTCGTGAAAAAAGACACGTTCTACAAGTGAGTGTGTGTGTTTTATTTTATTTTTATTTTATTCTTTATATCGAGGATAATGAAATAAGCACGTATGTGCTTTTTTACATCCAGTCTCCGTGTATATGCGGTTTTGTAAATTCTGTCATCTGTTCCCACCGGCACACAAGGGCCTTCTTTTACGAAAAGCGGAACAGGATTTAACGTGTGCGCAAGATGTTCTGCGTGCGTTCACGGGGCCTCGGTTTATAGTCTCATCCGAAGGACTTTTGGGGAGAGTGGAGTCTGCACTGATGTTAACTCCAGGGGAAAATATCCCCTTGAACGGGAATCGAACCCGGGTCATCAGATTGCGAGCGCAATGTTCTGACCACTAGGCTATCATATCTGTGTGTGTGTGTGTGTGTGTGTGTGTGTGTGTGTGTGCATGTGTGTGTGCGCGCGCGCGCGCGTGTCTGTTTTTATCAGTGAATGACGAACGGCTTATACTCGGTGCATGTCAAAATGCTAAAATGCCCCATTTTTTTAACCCCTTTTTAAAACCAGTTTTCTAACAACTTTTCAAAAGCAATTTTCTGACAACTCGAACCTCATTTCTCTGACGACAGCTGATTTTTTCCCCAGCGAGATCTGTCATGAATGTTTAGGTCGCTTTGCACCAAATTGCAGCCACAGGACTTGAACAGAACATTTCAGTTAAAAAAAGAAGAAGAAAAAAACTACTTTCCTATCTTAGCAATGCTGCAAAACTATAACCAAGAAAGTTACAAGAGCCACACACAGAAGACCTACATTAGCCAACTTTCGGGAGACTTCCTCTGTCAGTTGTACCTGCGTTAAAATGTTCTCTGATTTTTGTAAAAAACAAACAAACAGATTTTACGTTTCACAGTAAACGTGACACGCGCAGTGATCAATAATGCAGACACAAAGAAGAATGATAATGCCGCACTGAGAATGATGCTGCCATGATTCGAATGTGGTCATCGCTGTCAACAAAATGCCAGAACCAACTGATGCTGTGCCTACAAAGAAATCTCGATGGAGAAGGTAGAACGGTTTTTGGGAGGTTATTTTTAACGCTAGATAAGTGTAAGGGACGGAAGCTCAATTTCAAACATAAGTGCCAGTATAGTAAGTGTGGAAATAATCTGTTTTTACTTCAGTACAAATAATCACTGGTTTTAAACTGAGATAACAACAAACAACAGCAAAGACTGCTTACAATACTGATTTTATGTGATCATTTGTTTACTTGTTTATTCTTTTTCAAAGATACTTTTGTAACCAACACGAGTTAGTCTTATTTGTTTGTTGATATTAAAGATGATACTTACTTGTAATCGTATTCGTATTACATTAGACTGTATGGCCTATCACTGTTGTAGTCTCAGATTTGCAAACCGTATTTCATCCATCTAGAAACAAAATCAGCACATCCTAATCATGTTCTTGTCGTAAGAACATGTGATTAATGTAAATGTATGGAGACACAAGTGTTAGCAATAGTTATAAAACACATACCACGAACAATGACAAAAATACACACGGTTATATGATAACAGTTGCACACTTGGGACAGCCCTGATAATAATGGTCCCCTGTGGTCGGTGGGCAATAAACAACGTGATTGGATTGAATTGCACTCCCGTTGCGTGAAAATTGATTGTTTTTTGCTGCACCATTAGTAAAAAACATTGAACAGACAAAAGTCTCGAAGATTACAAACAAACAAGATGCAGAGAGCGGTAGAATAATAAGTTGGCAGCAGCTGCTATGTTTATAGCCGATGTCCATATTTGTAGAAATACATTATACTAAGCCTTAAACATGCACGATTGGCAAGAGAAACAAAACCCACAGAGAGAGATAAAGGAGAACTTGATATTGATACACAAAGCAGAAGAGCGACAAGTAACACGATAACGAGCACCACTTTGCCCTGCCAAAAAGAGAGAACTGAACTGCTGTCACATTATAAGCAGCCCTCAGGGAAGAAACAAGTGAAATCATTCCAGTAATGGACTGTAGCTTACAGGTCCTTTAGTGGTGCAATGTCACTTTTGTTTATAGACCTCTGTGTTGAAAACATTGCCCATGTTTTGTCATTATTTTAAGGGTTGTGTTTGTTTTTCGATTATCATACCGAGTAAAGAAAGAAAGAGTATATGAATGAAAAAACCCAAAACGAATACATAAAAAATCGAATGGATAAAAAAACCCCAGAATAGTTTATATTGAACTATAGGTTCTTTATTTCATTTGAATAACGTTATTGTCACTTCACATTGTCCACACAGATTTTAAAACAAATGATAAAATACTAAAATGTCATGATTGGTATCAGCAGTGTATACGCGCGCACGAGTGTGTTAATGTGTGTGTATATGCACGCGCGCGCGTGTGTGTGCGCATCTTATTTCTTTTTAAATTAAAAAAAAACAACTTTTAAAAATTTTTTCTGCTTAATCATTATGCCTTGTGCGTCTCTTCCCCCTGAAAATCCTAAGAGCAGGAAGAACACATAGGCACATCTTATTGACAATTTGCCAAGGCGTTTTGACGTCCCATCAGTTTTCTAAAATTTCTGGTCACGTTTGTTTCGAAAAGAAATGCCTTTCATTCTCTTCAGTATTCCACTTTTCCTTCTGCAATACAACTCACTGCATTGCATTATTCAATACTCTACACTCCGCTCCACGCCACTCCACTTCACTCTACTCCACTCTACTCTTCTCCACTCCACTCCACACCAGAGCACTCCACTCTACTCTACTCTACTCCACTCCACTCCACACCACAACACTCACTCCACTCCACTCTACTCCACTCCATTCCACACCAGAACACTCCACTCCACTCTACTCCACTCCACTCCACACTAGAACGCTCCACTCCACTCTACTCTACTCCACGCCACACCACTCCACTCCACTCTACTTTTCTCCACGTCACACCACAACACTCCACTCCACTCTGATCTACTCCACGTCACACCACAACACTCCACTCCACTCTAATCTACTCCACGCACACTCCACTCTACTCCACTCCACACCACGCCACGCCACTCCACCCACACATCCACTCCACTCACTCCATCCACACCAACCACGCCACTCTCTCCATTCCACACCACACCACACCACTCCTCTCCACTCTACTCCACACCACACCACACCACTCCACTTCACTCTACTCCACACCACACCACACCACTCCTCTCCACTCTACTCCACACCACACCACACCACTCCACTTCACTCTACTCCACACCACACCACACCACTCCTCTCCACTCTACTCCACTCCACGCCACACCCCTACACCCCACTCTACTCCACTCCACCACCCCACACCACACCACACCACACCCTCTTCTCCACTCCACGCCACCCACCCCACACCACTCCATCCCACTATACTCCACTCCACACCACACCACGCCACTCCACTCTACTCCACTTTAAGCCTTCCCCCCCCCCCCTACACCACGCCACTCCACTCCACCCCACTGTACTCCACCCCACTCCACTCTACTCCACTCCACTCTACTCCGCTTTGCTGCACTCTTTTAGTCTTTTAGGCAAGGCCGTCTCTCACTGTCCCTGAGAAACCATTAAAACAATGCAGACACTTCAGAGCATTGGGAAATAAAACTTGCTCCAGAACTGTTTGTCCTTAAGTGTAGAAGGTTGAAGGTGTCTCTCTCCCTTTTGAGAAAATGTTACACTCATTAACCTTTTTTGCGATCTTAAATTGCATCAGTTGTGATTCACGTTGGTCTCTCTCTCTAACTCGTTCTCTCTCTGTCTCTATCTTTCTGACTCTGTCTTTCTGTCTCCGTCTCTCTTTCTATCTCCATCTCTGTCTGTCTCTCTCTGTCTCTCTCATTGTCTTCCTGTTTCTTTCTTTAGCCTGTATGCTTGCCTGTCTGTCTGTGTGTCTGTCTGCGTGTCTGTGTGTCTGTCTCTCTCTGTCTGTCTGTCAATCTGTCTCCTTTTCTCTCATTGTCTTCCTGTTTCTTTCTATTGTCTGCCTGCTTGTCTGTCTGTGCGTCTGTGTGTCTGTCTGTGTGTCTGTGTCTGTGTCTGTCTGTCTCTCTCTGTTTGTTACAGTGTCTGCTCTGTCTGTCTGTCCGTCAGTCTGTCTGTCTGTCCGTCAGTCTGTCTGTCTGTCCCTCTCTCTCTCTCTCCTCTCTCTCTCTCTCTCTCTCTCTCCACCCCGGTAGATAGGCACGCTATGCAATCGATGTAATTTTTACATTTCGGTAACTTGGGGGGAGGGGGGGGGGGGAGCAGTGAAGTACTTCCCCCTCTCTTTCCGTCTGAAGCATTTTTCAAAACTTTTTAGTACTATATAGTATTCTTCAACACACACACACACACACACACACACACACACACACACACACACACACACACACACACACACACACACACACACACACACACACACACACACACACACAACACACACACGCACACACACACACACACACGCACACACACACGACACACCATTTGTCATCTCCTCCCTCCTATACCCACTCCCCTCTTGACTTAGTACTTTTTAAGCTGGTGTGACGAATAGAAGTAGAAAAAAAAGAGAGAAAGTGGGGATTAGGCAGACGTCTAAAACAGCCTCAGTAAAAGGCCCACATTCTTCCACAAAATCAATGACTGGACCCTCCGTTCTTTCTTTCTTTCTCTGTGACAGACGGGGCTGACTGCAGAGTTAGTCACTTGTAGGTAATCCTCCCTGATACTTCAGTCTGTGCAGCACCACAACTTAGTGCCAAGTACTTCTGCTTGATTTCCATGTCTGACACTGAATCGCATCTTGGGGAGTATATTCTGCAGGTCGTGATTATCACCAAACTACCGCATATTCTTACATACGGATTGCTTGTTTTAAACCTACTCATGTCATGTACGGTGCTACGTTGCTCAGAACTAATCACATTTTGTTTAAGTCACTAAACCCGACCTTCTGTACTGACTGGGGCTCTCACCAAAATCCATACAAAGACGAATATCAATTCTGTCTGTGACCCCCTACCCAGATAGCTGTTAGTACTTTCTTTTCTTTAAATATTATTAATAAGGTCTGTGGCATTTTTCTATCTGCAAAAGAAGAAACAAGAAAAACAATATAATGTAATCTTTTGATAGCTTGAGCACCCCAGTCAAGGTGAGAACTATCTCAGGGTTGTGTTTTCTTGCTGCTTCACACAGATGATTGCAGAAGTCGCCATGAAATTTACTTTCTTGTAAAATTTGCAGACGACAGTGCTCTTTTGTCAATTTTATCTGGATCAGGGCAAAACCATGGTCCAGCCCTCTCTCCTGGTTCCTTCAGTGTTGTGATGAGGCGTATCTGGAGCTAAATTTTCTGAAACAAAAACAATCTTCCTATTGATTTCAGAAGTTCGGAGTATACTTCTGAGAATATCATCATCCATAACCAAGACGTTGATCTCTCCAAAAGAAAAAAAGAGTACGCCTCCTTAGCATTTGAATCTACTTTTTATCCGACAGTCGTTGATTTATTTCTCTTCTTGTTATGTTTCTCAAATCAGTCTAGCAGCATTATACAACGGTGTTATTAAATATGAGCAATTTATGAATGAGCTTCTATGTTACAGACGTCGTTTGCATTCTAAGCTGCCTTTATGATGCAGATCACTCCCACAATGTCATCATTAGCATGAGCATTGTTTCCAGCACAATGGCTCACAGAATGTTGACCTATGACATCTTGTTTCTAATGGCTTGCATAATCAACGACTTATTGTCTGTAACCATCACTATCCCTCCCCCAACCCTCCCCACCCCTCTCTGCCCTATACCCCAAATTTTGCTGTTCGAAATAGGAATTTCAAATGAAGAACTGGATAGTTGTTGAACAAAAAATAAATGAGTGTGAAAAACAAAGAACATAATTATCTGGATCAAACTACACATCTGTTCCAGTTGTAGTTTATCAAGGGCAGAGAGTATGTCTCTCCCTTTCTTCCCGTGCTCCGTAAGACATCTGCTGTGCTTTGGCTTCAGTGACCCAAAAAATTCATACATGTCCAGGCATATGCTTCGTTCACTGCTCCCCTTTTGAGAAAGAGAGAGAGGAGAGAGAGAGAGAGAGAGAGAGAGAGAGAGAGAGAGAGAGAGAGAGAGAGAGAGAGAGAGAGAGAGAGAGAGAGAGAGATTTTTTCCAGCAAGGTTGACTACTATCTTGAAGGGAAAAAGAGAATCCCATGGCTTGCGTGCATTTAAAAAGTATATATTTTGTTGCAGTTTATAACAATCCACCAATAGCACAGGTACCTTATTCTGTGAATGGCAGTAGTAGTGCATAGGAGTATGCGCACACGCAAGATCGTACATGGTCTTTGGCAATAAAAGGACGCAGTGGTATGCATCACGCAACACAGGCATGGCACTTAAAACAATAGGGGAAGTGTGAGGATGTAATCTTTCTCTCTTAAAAAATGGGCACCCTTAATATAGACGTGTTCCAGAAACTACCGTGATGCAGCCATATGAATCAACGTGCCACAACACTGTACTCTTCACCCTGACACGACATGTTTCTCCTGACCTCATTGCATTCCACACTGCCCTCGTTCTGCAGTATGGAAGACGGTACTTCATGGATCTGCCTGCTAATGTGCCTGCCATTGTAAGTACAGAGCTAAGAACCTGGCTAAAGAGGGGTTCCGGAAGGAGCAGACACATAATCAGGTGTTCTGAGGCAGAACGAAAACTAACAATAGACATCAATAGACATGGCAGCAGATCTCGACAGTCATGACACGATACAAAAGGTGCTCAACGTCAGTTGGGGCAAGGAGAACAGATGGACACAGTTTAAGACTACACAAAACGTCTACAGTCCCATAGTGAAACAAAATGTCTGGCTCCGGATATTCTAGCAATATTGTTTTTAGGAAGGTGTAATTCCAGCAAATATGCTTATCCTCAGAAAAAAGAGGAGTGGCTATGATGAAGCATATTCTGATGCACACACCAGTCGCATCACATCTGCAATGCCAAAAATATAAACGCAAATTAAACCACCTTGATAGTTTAGGAGAGATGCGATGTTATTGACAAGGAAAAAAGTACAAACACTTGTGGAATAGGAGACATAATTTTGTCAAGACCTTTACAATAGTGGGATGCTCTTGTTGCAGAAAGAAGAAAAAACTCCGCACGTATATGTTTTGCAAAAGTTATTGCTAACTCGGATTTCTTTTGTGTTTTTCTTCAGTGGCATTTCACGCCTCGGGTTTTCGCGTTTTCACTTCATGTCGAAGTTTGGTCGTTTTTCTATTTTTATGTATTTCCTTTATTGTCTTTGTTTTCTTTTTGTCTTTCCTTCTTTCTTGTGGTTTTCATTTACTTCTTTTTTGTTCTCTTTTTTGTTCTTTCGTTCGACTTTTATTTCGTTCTTTCGTCCTTTCGTTCTTTCTTCCTTTCTTTCGTTTTATTTATTATGTTCAAGATTGGTTTTAAATTGCATTTCTATTGACCACAGGCAAAGATAAAATATGAGGTCTGATAGCACTGACTGTCCTTTTGTATTTCTTTTGCTTTCTGGTCACAACCTCCTTTTTTCCTGACAGTTTTTGTCTCTGACTTTCTCTTCATCCATTTCTGTCTACAGGACTGAAATTGATCTTTGAGATCTCCACAGGATCAGACAACCCTACAGGACTTATTAGTTCAAAGAGAGAGAGGGTGACGGTGAACGAGTGCTTACTGATTGATTGGTTGATTGATTAATTGATCAATTGAATGACTTATTCTACTCCCTGACCAAAAAATGGGTTACTGTATCTCATCTGGTACGAAAAAGAGCTCATTGTGACTCTATGAATTTTATCTCTCTATATAGTTTCTTGTCCATATTCATTACACGTGTGCATGTACTCACATGCGTATAGCTTTAATGGAATAGTTCCCTCTAGCTAACCCGAGTTACAAGACTATATTATAGTCTTGTAATTGAGGTTAACTAGAGGGAACTATTCAATTAAAGGTACACGTCTGCTCAAATGCTGAACACTCTCTCTCATTAAATGAAAACCGGTGAAATTTTCGTGTGTGTTTGAGTGACTATGACTGGCAATATAGGCCATGTTTAATCAAGAAAGAAAATTCTGAGGGTCTATCATCAGTTTCGTCTTACTCTCAATGTCATCCAGTGTACACTTCTGTCTACCTCCTGGTTCATATTACGTTTATAAACAAAACATTAACAACCGCATAAATGGAATTGTTTTGCTTGTCTGTCTTCGCCAGTAACATATGCACTGTAAACTTCATCAGCGAGTTAGTTAAAATGTGAAGGACGGTGATTTCAATCCCACAGATGAATTGTCCCCCTTGGCCTGCTGAAGAGGTGGTGATGGCCGGCGGGGCTTGGACACAGACTTGACCATTGGTCATCACCAAAGGAAAATAAAGGATAACACTGCATTAGAAACTGAGAAATGTCAAACCCATCTGCTCTTCATGGCAAAAGCAAGGATAGTGTGCAATATATTGCAAGTTACACCGTAGTGAAGTACATTTATTTTTGTTTTTAGACAAGCATTGCTGATACACACAATTGTTCAAAAAATATTCTAAAATGAAAATCTAAATTCTGCACAAAGATGCAATGATTACTTTCCTTTAGATTCGTATTAAGCACCTCTCGTTTTGAGCAAAGTGGATAAAAACAAAAAAAAATAATTATAAAAATGGCACATTCTAAAGGGATCGCATGCACCTCATCAAAGTTATCATCAGCAGAAATAGAATGGTGCTATAATCAGTATCCTAATGCAACAGAGTGTACAAAAGTACGCATACATTTGAAAAAATAAACCACCCTGAGAAAACGAAAATACACGAATATTTCTGGCTGGCCTATCTATTTCCATTTGTGTCTATCTTCTTCTCTGTGTCCACCAATCTCGCCCCTTCTTCCTTTCTTTATTGCATTCATTGCATCATTGTCTTCTCCTCTACCCCATTGTTTATTTGTTCCTTTCTTGCTACAGCTCGTTAGTTTTTCTTCCTTTCCTTCCTGTACAAGGCCGAAGCTCCGTGTCTTGCCTTGGTGGCGTCCAGTGGAGGAGTGATGCAGTTGCAGCAGTTTCCCGGCTGTGTGACAAGGCATTGATGAGGCCATTATGACCAATCCATCCACGCCCACAGTTTGAAGAAACTGGGCGAAGGAGGTCAAGGGGACAGTGGTGGTGATGGGGGTGGTGGTAGGGGTGGGGTGGTGGGGTGGGGGGTGGTTAGAGACAGGGTGGAGAAGGGGGAGGGGAGGGGAGAGTTTCCGAGAAGTGAGGCAGGTGGGAAGGAGGGGGATCAGGGGGAAGACTGAGGGGGGGGGGGGGGGGGGAGGAGGGGGGGGATTATTAGTATGGGCATTGGTGAAAGGTGCACTGAAGAAAAATCACGTAATTCTGCACGAAGTATAATACGACAAGAACATCACCTGGCACTACAGATAACTAGCCAGTTTGCTGACGATTGACTGACTGACTGACTGATGAATTAGACAAAAAAGACAATTGTACATTCATGACTGATTCTTTTAAACAAGTTATAAATAGTTGACTGACTGATAAATCTAGATCAGTGTGTGTGTAAGTGTGTGAGTGTGTGTGACTTTTTGTGTGATTGAGTGTGTGTGCTTGTGTTTCTGTGTGTGTGTGCTCGCGCACACGTGCGTGTATAATATGAACATGTACGAACATGAAGCTATGTGTGTGTGCGTGCATGCGCAGACAGGAGGTTAAGATTTGGGAAAGGGAGAGTAAAAGTGCAACAGTACGACAAAACGTGTAAGAGATACATATACAAACATACAGATAAACAAAACCCTCTTTCAACATCAAGACAGAAAGAGAGACGGAGAGTCAGACAGATACACACAAGCGCACACGCACGCACAAACGCATACAACACAAGCTCACACAGAGATACGCACAAGCATGCATACATTTACCCCCACAGGTGCATACAACCCAAATGCACAAAAAGAAAAAAAAACCAAAGACCCAGCCGAGAACAGGCCAGATATAGCATACACGGATCTCACTATTAGGTTGCCAGAGAAAAAAATAGAGGTAAAACTGAAAATGGAACATCTGCCCCCCCAACCTTCCTTCTACATGCCACACAGTTGGGATCTGGGAATCTTTCGTGTTAGATTGAAGTAAAGAGAAATATCTGGCATAATTTATTTTATTTTTACACAACCGATATGAAAATGCTAGTGCCTGTGCACCAGTGTGTGTGTGTGTGTGTGTGTGTGTGTGTGTGTGTGTGTGTGTGTGTGAGCCTTTGTGTGTGTGTGTATCGGTGAGTGAGTGTGCGTGCGCGCGCGCGTGTATGTGTATGTGTGTGCGTGTGTGTGTGCGTGTGTGTGTGTGTGAGTGTGTGTGAGTGTGTGTGTGTGTGTATTTGTGTGTGTGTCTCTGTGTGTGTGTGAGTGTGTGTGAGTGTGTGTGTATTTGTGTGTGTATGCGCGCGCGCGCACGTGTGTGTGTGTTTGTGTATCTGTGCACAAGTTTGTGTATGTGTGTGTGTAAGAGAGAGGGAGAGAGAGAGAGAGAGAGAGAGAGAGAGAGAGAGAGAGAGAGAGAGAGAGGAGAGAGAGAGAGAAGAGAGAGAGAGAGAGAGAGAGAGAGAGAGAGCGAGAGAGAGACACAGAGACAAAGAGACAAAGAGAAAGAGAGAGAGAGAACCTTTAGTGTCCAATTACATAAGGAAAAATTATGAGATAGAGAGAAAGAGAAAAGAAGAAAGAAAGAGAGAGAGAGAGAGAGAGAGAGAGAGAGAGAGAGAGAGAGAGAGAGAGAGAGGGGAGAGAAGAGAGAGAAGAGGGAGAGAGAGAGAGAGAGGAGAGAGAGAGAGAGGAGAGAGAGAGAGAGAGAGAGAGAGAGAGAGAGAGAGAGAGAGAGAGAGAGAGAGAGAGAGAGAGAGAGAGAGAGAAAAGCGACCCTAGAAACAAACAAAAAAAGAGGCGCTAATTAGACTACCGCGAGAAGCTTATTAAAATTTCATGACAAATCCATAACATAAAACTTTCCGAGCACAGACAGACTGAAGGGTGTCAGCTAGCTGTGTGAGGAGTGTATAGCTCCCCTGTACAGCTGTGCTAGTTATGGAGCATGGTCCTCCACACCTCGCCAGCTTGGTGGCTGTACTTTGTGCTTGGCCAGCAGGTCCTGTGGGTTAAGTGGTGCTATGCCACTGGGGCGTTCGTCTCCTAACCACACTTCACTCCACTTTGGGGGAAAAAAAATTGAAGGGGAAGGGTTAGGAGAGTAAAGAGATTATCGGGAGGGTTGGGTTTTTTTGGTAATGCAGAGAATTCAGGAAGAGGGAGGATGGGGCTGTTTTCTAAACACTGAAGGTAAGTCTTGTACACAAAGCATTGTTTGCTTCTGATTTGACAAACTGCCACTAGAGGGGTTGGGATAGCCTAGTGGTTAGAATAGTGCACTCGCCATCTGAGGACCCGGGTTCAATTCCAGTTCAAGGGGATATTTTGCCCCGGAGTTAACATCAGTGCAGACACCGCTCTCCCCAAAAGTCCTTCGGATGAGACTATAAACCGAGGCCCCGTGTGCGAACGCATGGAGAACATCTTGCGCACATGTTAAATCCTGTTCTGCTTTTCGTAAGAGTAGGCCATTGTGTGCCGATGGGAACAGATGAGAGAATTTACCAAAAAACTGCATACACACCGGGACTAGTTGTAAAAAAGCACATAAGTGCTTATTCCATTATCCTTGATATAAAAGAATATAAAAAAACCCAAACCGATGAGTAAATATAGATCAATGAATGAAACGTGAATGAACAGATGAATGAATGGATGAATGAATGAATGGATGAATAAATGAATGAATGAATGCACGAACACTCTTTATTCAATACGCAATAATGAAGATTTTAGGCCAAGCATAGTCTTACAATCTGTCCATGTATGCATACATACATAAAAAAACAACCTATGGATATTGAAATTGAAAAAAACTTCCAGGATAAAATTCACACAATATTAGATAAAACACACAAAAGTAATACTGAAATCAAAATCACACTTTACAATCAGTACAAGTATATGTATACGCGTGCTCACACACACACACACACACACACACACACACACACACACACACACACACACACACACACACACACACACACACACACACACACACACACACACACACACACACACACACACACACACACACACACACACACACACACACACACACACACACACGCACGTACGCACGCACGCACGCACACACACACACACACACACACTAATTATTGGAGTTTTTCATTCATTCTCTTTCACTTTTTCTACGTTGTTGTTTGTCTGTCTCTCTGTTTGTCAGTGTCCTGCCTGTCAAAGTAATTCAACTAAAATTCATCATCCAATTCTTATGAATTGTATTTAGGTCCAGAACCTGATTACACGTCCTAAACCAAATGATCCATTTTACCTCCCCTAGCAAGTTCTCTTAGTTCAAGTCGTTTGTTAATTCTATGAAAGGGCTGCCTGTTTTTGCACATGCGCACATACACGTGCCAGTGCGCGCGCGCACACATACACATGCATGCACATATACACATAGACTCACATGCATGCACACACATACACTAATTATTAGCCATTTTCTCTCGTTTAATCTCTGTCCCCATGTACTTGTTTGTGTGTCTTTCTGTTTGTTACAGTCTTGTCTGTTTGCCAAAGAAGAGCAATCAACATTCATACAAGAGAGAGAGAGCGAGAGAGAGAGAGAGAGAGAGAGAGAGAGAGAGAGAGAGAGAGAGAGAGAGAGAGAGAGAGAGAGAGAGAGAAATAGAAAGAGAGAGAGAGACACACAGTCAGAGACAGAGACAGAGAGAGAGAAGGAGAGAGGGAGACAGAAACAGAGACAGACAGACGAACAGACGGACAGACAGAGAACCAGGCAGCACTCAAAATTCATTTGATTTTGGAGAGAAAAGTGGAAATAGAAATGCTTACAAAGAAAAGTGCACAGCGAAAAGGATGGGACAAGAGGATAAACACACACACACACACACACACACGCACGCACGCACGCAAACACACACACACACACACACACACACGCACGCACGCACGCACGCACGCACGCACGCACGCACGCACGCACGCACACACACACACACACACACACACACACACACACGAAGAAACCCCACAAAGAGAAAGAAAAGCAAGCACCTAGGAAAAAGACAGTGTAAATAAAATCCATTTTGCTGTTTCAAAATCCACGTTCTTTCATTTTTTGTTCTGTCTTTTTTTACGGCCATTTTTTGATGTTGCTGTAATCAGGGCTTAATCCATAAACAAGCGGTTCGTGGGAGAAACATTAGCAGGCAGAGGGGGAAATGGCTGAAGGACAGTGCTTTTGATACAGGCAGGTCAGGTTTGGGACAGGACTCTATCAGCGTTTCCTGGTGGTGTTTTACCCTTAGGGTATGTCAGACAGCTGTCTGTCAGTCTGTCTGTCTGTCTGTCTGTCTGCCTGTCTGTCTGCCTGCCTGCTTGCCTGTCTGCCTGTCTGTCTGTCTGTCTGTCTGCCTGCCTGCCTGTCTGTCTGTCTGTTTGTCTGTCTCTCTCGCCCTTTTTTAATTTTGTTTTATTCTAGTCTCTGTATGTGTGTTTGTTCTTTTTAGTTGCTTACTTAATGCTATCACACACAGAGACAGACAGACACAGACATATAGACATACATACATACATATATACACACACATATATACATACATACATACACACACAGACATACATACACACAAACGTACATACATATATACATTCATACGTACGTGCGTAAGTACGTACATACATATATACATACATACATACATACATGCATGCATACATACATGCATACACACAAACAGACAGTCACACCCACACTAGCACACACAAGAATAGGCATCTTTGTTTCAGGCAAGCAAACTTTTTTTTCAAGCGGAATATGCAAAATTGTTATAATTATCTTCTTACATCAGCAAGAAGTGGAAGGGAAAATGATAGGGATGGAGTTTACTGACTGAGGACAGAGTAAACCTGTTTTCAGTTCAGCAAGTTATAATCATGTGTACAAGTTTTTTAGGTCAGCATCAGCCTGCGTTACCATTGAACCTGGCTGCAAAGAAATCACAGGTTTGCTGGGTTAAGGGGGCGATGATGGTGGTGGTCAAATACCATCCCCTGTAGTGGACATATAGCATTAGCAATCATCAAAATCAGGCGTGAAAGATGACTACTGAAGGATAAGCTATAGGGTGGGTGTGTGTCTCCTTCGATTTACTTTTGCCTCTCTGTCATTGTCTTACATATGCTCTGCTTTGTCTCTGTCTGTCTGTCTATGTTTCTATGTCTACGTCTGTCTGTCTGTTTGTCTCTGTCTCCTTGTCTCTCTGTCTCTGTCTCTCTGCCTATCTGTCTGCCTGTCTCTCTCTCTCTCTCTCTCTGTCTCCCTGTCTCTGACTGTCTCTCTTTCTCTCTCTCTCTTTGTCTCTCTCCTGTTTTTTCTGTTCTGTTTTCTAGAGCATTCCATTGCGCAAAACAAAATACCAAGAAACTTGACGAGAAGATACTAACCGACTGACCTTTTTCCATCCTGTAATGTCTGCTTGTAATTGGAGTAGTTTATGGGGTTTTGCAAAATAACAAAAATTATCACGTGCCTAGCCATGTAAACCCACAAGTGATCAGCCACACGCTCAGACACACAGATACATACGCATACTCAGAGACTGAGAGAGAGAGAGAGAGAGAGAGAGAGAGAGAGAGGAGAGAGAGAGAGAGAGAGAGAGAGAGAGAGAGAGAGAGAGAGAGAGAGAGAGAGAGAGAGAGAGAGAGCACAAAATGTTGCAACAGACAGCAGCACTTAAGAGTTCGTGTCATTTTCCACACGAAGAATGGAAACACAGAAATACAGTAAAAGGCAAAACTTTAGAGCAACAAAGAAAACATCTGGAAACCAATACCAAAATAGTTTAAAGGAAACCCCCTGAAGGAAGAAAGCACAATCGTAGGCGAAAGACTGTCAGGTCTAGTTTGCTCTTTCTAACTGATGGTTGCCCATTTTATCATAGCCTCTGACATCCATTTTCCCTGTAATCAGAGCTTAATCCATAAACAAGAGGCTCGTGGGAGAAGCATTAGCAGGCAGAGGGGGGAAATGGCTGAAGGACTGTGCTTTTAATACAGGCAGGTCAGGTTTTTGGACAGAACTCCATCAGCTTTTTGGGGGTGGCTGGTTACCCTCAGGGTACATTAGAAAGGCATGTATGTGTCCTTTAGTATGTGTATCTGTCTCTTTCTGTGGGTCTGTTTCTTGCTGTATCTCTGTCTTTTTGTTTTTCTTTTCTTTTTCTCTTGCCCTCACAGCATAACACAGCACAGTGTAACACACACACACACGTACGTGTGAGCGAGCATGCACACGTACGCATGCACACACATGCACGCACGCACACACACACATACAAACACACACACACACATAGAATATGCATCCTACATCAAAATTCATCTAGTCCTTCAGATGAGACTATAAACTGAGGTCCTTTGTGCGGATGCACACAAAACATCTTGTGCGCACGTTAAAACCTAACCCTCTTTTCGGAAGAGTAGGCCATTGCATGCTAGTAGGAAAGGACGACAACATTTCCAAAACTGTACAGTCATGGGGAGTGGATGTAAACAAAACCAGCTTAACTGCTTATTCATTTATGCTTGAAATAGAAAAGAATAAACTAAAATAACTAAATAAATAAGTAAACAAACAAATAAATAATGAATTAATAAATAAAGATAGGGCCAGCATGCTGGCAGAGAACCTCAGCACACATTAACAGGGGCCGTTCTACGAAATTCTGAAGAAGACAAGACATTTCCTTTTACACCTACCTGGACCCTACCCACCTTGTGCCACAAACATCCATGTTATGCTGGACTCCGTACAAACCCATAAGGAAATAGGGTGTATGAGTCGGTAGCCATTTGCTATCAATGTTTGTGTAGTAGAACTATACCATTCAGACGAGTTGATTACACTCCTTATAACTGACCTTCCTGTGCTCTCGTTTGATCCCTCCCCATAAAGTACCAAGACTTAGTAGACGTGTGTATATATATAATATATATATATATATATATATATATATATATAATATATATATATATATATATATATATATATATATATATATATATATTTATCTTCACATTTTACCCCGGCGATTTATTTTTCGATTATACTTTCCGCCTGTTCCGATAATTGCGTTTTGATGGTGGCTTTAGTAGGAGACATGATTGCTGTACTATTTGCTGTTTATTGCTGTTTTAGGAGAAGTGTCTGGCTTCAGGTTACTGGGAGACTGGGGGAGAGAGGAGCTCAATTGCCGTCAGATTCTTGTGGGTCACCTGGGCTTCAGTTGTTATCAGTGCGTTTTGGGAAAGTGAATGGTATTTGTTTGCAAAATAAGCGTAATAATCACGTCCAACTTTTCACGTATTCTTAAGAAATTGTTTTCGCTCAGACCCATAATTTTTGTACTTTCATCCTCCTCCTCCCCTCCTTTCACATTCAGACGCGCGTGCGCGCGCACATACGTACATACATACATACATACATACATACATACATACATACATACATACATACATACATACATACATACATACATGCATGCATGCATGCATGCATACATACATACATACATACATACATACATACATACATACATACATACATACCTACGTACATACATACGTACATACATACATACATACATGCATACATACATACATTCATACATACATACATACATACATACATACATACATACATACATACATACATACATACATACATACATACATACATACATATGTACGTATGTACGTTCAATATCTTAAAAGAACATAGTATTAATTTAATTAATATTTGTCTTATACAACATGTTATAACAATTTGATTTATATTATTAAAATGCGTGAGCATGGGTACGAATGTTTACAATGTGCGAGCGTACGTGTGCGTGTGCGAGTGACTGTGAATGTGCGGACGTACGGGTTTACTTGTGCGCACATGAGTAAAGTGATTTTTGTTGGGGTGGGTTTGTGGCTGGCTGAGATATTGCTGATTTGTGGATGCATTTTATCTCATGATGGGTGCGTGCTGATGTTGGACAGTGTGTGTGTGTTTTAAATACTATGTTTAAATGTTTATTGTTTTTATGTATGGCGAGTAACCCGCCGGAATTTCTCTGTCTTTGAGATAATAAAGCTTTTGAATTTGAATTTGAATTTGAATACATATATACATACATACATACATACATACATACATACATACATACACACACACGCGCGCGCGCGCGCGCGCGCAGGAGCACAACACACAAACGCTAGCTTGCACGCACTTACGCACACGCACACACACACAAACACACACACACAAACGCACAGACACACACACACTCACACACATACACAAATAAAGCGTGAGCAAAGTTTTCTGCGCATGTTTATGCATGTGTATATGCATAAAATCGCTGAAAAAGGGGAAGTCAGCAGGGGCTGACAACATTCCAGCTGAGTTGGTCCAAGCTGGAGGGGAAGCCATGATCAGCGCCCTACTAAGAATCTGCAACAAGATCTGGCAGACAGGAAAATGGCCAACACCATGGACGCAGTCGCTCATCATCACCCTCCCCAAGAAAGGAAATCTACAACAATGCCATAATTACCGCACAATCAGCCTCATATGTCACCCAAGCAAGGTCATGCTGCAGATAATATTGAATAGACTGAAGCCACAAGCAGAGACCATCATTCTGAGGAACAAGCAGGTTTCAGAGCAGGGCGCAGCACAACAGAACAGATATTCAACCTCAGAATACTATGTGAGCGGTACCTTCAACATCAACAAGACCTATACCACGTATTTATCGATTTTAAGAAGGCATTTGACAGGGTGTGGCATGCAGCTTTGTGGGCAACCATGAACTTGTACAGCATCAATGCAAACCTGATCAGAGTCATCAAACAGCTGTACAGCGAGGCCACCAGTGCAGTGTACTACAACAACAACATTGGAGAATGGTTTCGAACAACAGTTGGAGTAAGGCAGGGCTGTCTACTCTCACCCACCCTTTTCAACATCTTCCTTGAGAGAATCATGGCTGATGCACTGGAACATCATGAAGGATCAGTCAGCATTGGTGGCAGAACGATCACAAACCTCCGCTTCGCAGATGACATTGATGGAATAGCAGGATCAGAAAAAGAGCTTGCCAGCCTAACAGAACACTTGGATAAGGCCTCCAAAACATACGGCATGGAAATCAGTGCAGAGAAGACCAAACTGATGACTAATAACACCAACGGCATTAGCACTGATATCAGGGTTAATGACCAGAAGCTGGAAACAGTTCAAAGCTTCAAGTACCTGGGAGCCATTGTATCCGACCAGGGATCCAAGCCAGAAGTAGTATGCAGGACTGCACAGACAATAACAGCTTTGTCAAAACTAAACACCATCTGGAGAGATAAGAATATCTCACTTATCTCCAAGATCAGACTAATGCGCTCCCTTGTCATATCCATATTTCTGTATGCCTGTGAATCATGGACCCTGACTGCAGATTTGGAGAGGAGAGTACAGGCAGTGGAGATGAGATGCTTTCGGAGACTCCTTGGCATCTCCTACAAAGACCACATAAGCAACGAAAGCGTGCATAACAGAATCCAGCAAACCATTGGACCCTATGAGAACCTTCTAACGATCGTGAAAAAGCGTAAACTTAAGTGGTATGGGCATGTCACAAGATCCCAAGGAATTACAAAGACAGTTTTGCAAGGCACTGTCCAAGGAGGAAGAAGAAGAGGCAGACCAAGGAAGAGCTGGGAGGATAACATCAGTGAATGGACAGGCCTAGAACTCAACAAAACCCTGAGAAAGGCAGAACAGAGAGAAGAATGGAGGGAACTGGTTGCTGAGTCTTTGAGGGTGCCCCCACGGTCGTCAGACTACGGGACAGATAGATAGATAGATATGCATAAAATGTATTTGTGCATGCATATTCATATACGTAGTTCTCTCTCTTTCTCTATGTGTATGTGTGTGTGTGCGTGCGCGCTTGCGTGCGTGCGTGTGTTTGAGCGAATGGATAACGAAAGGTTTCAATAAGTATGCCATATAAACAGAAATATATCAATTACACATTTTAACCCTGTCATTGAAACGTTGCACACACACACACGTTGTATCAAAGATCCTTGGAAAATCACTACAAAAGGTTGTTATGATAGATAACAATAACCAAACCGTTGATGTAACATCCCAAGCACTGGATGGTAAGTCGGTGGAATAGACTGAGGCTTTTAAAAAAATCTAAATAACAAGAATTAAAGCTTGACTCTTTAAGAAACCTGACTGCACGTTTTGTGAAATCGGTATCTTGCTTCTTTGAAATCCTTCTGATTCCTCGCGCAAACTCCTGACAATGTGAAATTCCAGATACGTAACCAAAACAATGAAGTGAACGCTTTGTAAATGTCAATGGTGTAGTATTTTAGGATGAAGACCAGCAGTCTGTTCTGGGTTAATATGATGGAGCGTGTAGTTTCAAGTAGGTCATCATTCTCGCCCTAAGATCTCTCTGCTAGGTCCAGTATAATGTTCTGATAGAAGTCGGGTGAGCTTTTACAGCATCTTCTTCAGTGACAGCAATTTGGGTCAAGTTCTCTATTACCAGGACCTTTCTTCAGCAGTGTGATAAAACGTTCGAGACCCCCACGGAACAAAAAAAAGGACAAGAGTGACTTAGCCTGCAATAGGATATGTCTACATGGATTGGGTTCTCCCCTCTCAGAGCCTGCCTCATCAAGGCACCTGTTTTGGTTCTTTTATCTTTCTTTTATATTTTTATAAGGGTAAGCAGGTAACGAAATATCAAAGAGAGAGAGAATGAGAGAGAGAGAGAGGGAATGACCATGACAATGACAAATTCTTTTATTTCCAGAATAATGAAGAAGCACCCATGTGCTTTTTCTTACATCCAGTACCCGCCCGTAGGAATACATCGTAATAACTAAGCCCAGTACTCATACACTCACAAAGTAAGTAAAAGAGGGACAAGGCTTAAAAACAAACAAACAAACATAAACCAAACAACCAAAACAAAAAAAAACCAAAGAGAAAGAGAGAGAGAAAAAAGAGAGAGAGAGAGAGAAGATAGAGAGAGAGAGAGAGAGAGAGAGAGAGAGAGAGAGAGAAAAGAGAGAGAGAGAGAGAGGGGAGAGAGAG
>CM054135.1:69867075-69899575 GCA_028751875.1 Rapana venosa
GCTCGCTAAGCTGTGATATTTTATCTTATTGCTTGTTCGCACAAACCATTGATGTATGAAACTACTACAGTGAACTCGCTGAATGAAATGTATTCCAAGAGGCCTGGCAATAAGTCAGTTTGGGAGGGTAACGAAGTCTGGACTGAGATTGATTGCAGGGATGTCTGTTGGCCGTGCGTGCTAGTACACATCCAGTACACAGTCATCTGAAGATGGAATCGCAATAATTAATGGAGTTTGGGGGTTTTATGAAGGGGAGGAGCACGCAGAAGTGGTAGTAAAATGACCTTATAGTGGCTCAGTAGTGTTACACACACATCTATCTATCTTTCTATCTGTCTCTCTGTCAATCTGTCTGTCTGTCTGTCTATCTATCTATCTATCTATCTATCTATCTATCTATCTATCTATCTATCTATCTATCTATCTATCTATCTATCTATCTATCTATCTATTATCTATCTAACTATCTATCTGTCTGTACTTGTCGTCTTCTATCTAATCTAGGTAACTGTCTGTCTGTACTGTCTGTCTGTCTATCTATCTACTGTCGGTCTGTCTGTCTGTCTATCTATCTATCTATCTATCTATTTACTATCTATCTATCTATCATCATCTATCTATCATCTATCTATCTAGCGCCTGTCTGTCTTCTGTCTGTCTATCTATCTATCTATCTATCTATCTAACTATCTATCTGTCTGTCTGTCTGTCTGTCCTGTCCTATCTATTCTTTTATTTCGAGGAAGATTGAATAAGCACTTATGTGCTATTTTAAAATAATAATAATAATAAGTTGAATTTAATATCGCTGTAATCTGCACAGACAAATCAAAGCGCTTGCACTCAACTCATTCTACACATCATGCAACCAATAGCGAGTAATATTCTAACAAGTCCAACATGCCAACACACACACTCAACACACAACACACACACAACACACACCACACACACACACACACACACACCCACACACACTACACACACACACACACACAACACACTCACACACACACACCCACACACACACACACACACACACTCACATAACACACACACACATCCACACGTTATAACACTTTGGGGCATGGTGATGGAAATTTTTGCTGTTGAAAGCAGGATAGCCTAGAAATAAACAGAAGAGAAATTCTTAGGTTTGAAACAAATATGTCTTGAGGCCAGATTAGAAAGGAGTCACAAGAAAGAAGGTCTTTGGCGAAGAGAGATAGTAGGGGCCTTCCAAATCGATGGACCAGAAACAGAGAAAGAGCGACGGCCAACAGTGGACTGGTTGAAATCTAGGTGTTTGTAACACAAGAATCTGCACATAGCGAAGGGAACGAGAAGTGTACAGGTGAGACATTCCACAGAAGTAGGAAGGTGCCTGTTTTGTGAAACATTTTGTAACAGAGAGTACTGATCTTAAGTTAATTCTTTTGGCAACAGGCAGCCAGTGGAAGATCGTCAAGAGAGGGTAATGTGCTCAATTTTTTTTCTTTCCGGGACTAGTCGAGCTGCAGAGTTTGAATACGTTGAAGGGAGTGGAAGATGATGCTGGCAGACCAGACAAAAGAAGAATTGCAATAGTCCGGCAGAACGTGAAAGAGATGATAGATGCCACGAGTTTTGATGTTGCCTCTGTGGACACGGGTACTTGCGAAATGCGCTAATTACGTCGTATTGATAGAAGCAGGACTACAGGTCTGGGTGAATGAAATTTTGAAAAAATAGAGAATGGTTTGTCAATAATGACCCCCTAGATAACTTTACAGCCAGTGGAAAGGGACTGATGGATTCCGAATTCTATTGAAGCTGTTTGTAAATGGAAGAGAGTTTGTTTTTGGTCCCTACAAGCATGGCTTCAGTTTATTAGCGTTTAGTTGTAACTTTTCTCTATCATTCAGTTTTGGATATCGTGAAAGCAGTAAGGTCATATGCATCAAAGGGAAGCAATTTTCTGATGTCCACTGCTTAAATCTGAGAGTCTCTGCATAAAAGTGAAGTTGATCTGAATGACGGTAATTATATTGACAGTTAGCGGTGTAAGAGTGAAAAGAACTGGCCCAGACTGATTCCCTGCGGACTCCATCCACATTCCATCTGGCAGGTACTACTTGAATCTTGTTTACTGTGACTGTCTGGAATCGGTCATTCAGTATGATCAAAACCAGGTGAGGCTGTACCATACACCTCCTCAACCGTTTCTTGAACGGGAGAGAAGGAATAGAGTGGTCATAGTGTCGAAGGCTGCAGATAAGTCGAGTAATGGAGGAGGGAGATTTCCCTGAGTCAGAAGCAAGTAGAAAATCATGTTAAGGTGTGAACAGGGTGGTTCAGTGCTGTGGGTTGCACGATAGGCAGACTGAAAACGCAGGAAGAAGACGGTTGGGAAGAAGGTGTTTTAGCTGTTTCAGAACCACTTTTTTCAGAGGACTTTAGAGATAAAAGGAGGTTGTGAAACAGTCCGTAATTCTTCAGAATGTTAGGGTCAAGTCATGCTTTTTGAGTAAAGGTGTGACTAAAGCAGTTTTTGAGAGCTGAAAGGAACATTCCAGAAACAAGAGATGAGTTTACTATCTTTGTGATAGCGGGTATGAAGCTGTGGCAGGCACTGCGCGAAAAGAGAAGCAGGTATGGGGTCGAGATCGCAATGATTTTTATAGTCATTCCTTTTCAGAATTGTTCTCGATTTCTTTCTCGCTTTCTGATGAAAGGACAGGAAGGAGTGCCAGCAATTGAGGATCACAAATTGCAGGCTGGAAAGGACTGATCCATGCTCGAGCGACTGTTTGCGGATTTTGTCAGAAAAGAATGCAGAAAAATATGGAAGGAAGTTTTCAAGTGTTTTGTAGATAGAAGCAGAGGGCGAGCCGTCGCAGATCCAAGCAGAGGGAATTGTAGGGAAAAAGAGATTTCATAGATAGGCATCAAGAACTTGAAGAGTAATAGATTGTTTTTGCTGAATGGATTAAGGTTTTGACTTGTTGATTTTTTTTACAAAGAAGCTTTTTTTTATTTCATTTTTTGTTTTACGCCATTGCCGTTCGTTGCCGCTTTTTGCTTTTTTCGACCAGGATTTATGGTTCCTGGCACAAGGCCATCAGGGAGGGGATGGTCATAGGAGGTGCATGCCACAAGGATTTTGGGTAGGGCGGTATTTAGTGGGTTTGAAGGGGCATATGGGGCAGGGGTTTTTGTAGAGTTCGCACTTTGGGAAAAAAAATTTGAAATCTAGACCTTGAGGTTCGACGTAAAAGCACTTCTTTTTTCTGAAGGGTTTTTCAATGTTTAGGGGGAAAAATGGTAGAAAAGATCGGGGAGCATTCGTCAGACAAAACAGACCGAGAGGACAACCCCGTGAAACACTGAAAAAAAACAGTTAAAAAAATTACCAGACTGGTTGGGCGACCAGGGGAAAAGATTTTAAAACCAAAGAAAGAGAAAGCCCCAACTCAGGAAGGCCGGAAGGGAATTAAGTCCCAAGGATGATAATTTCTTAGGAGGCTAAATGGCAAATTTTTTGAAAACCTTTGGTGGAAAAAACTGAACTCAAAGGCTTTGGGAGGGGGAGGTTAAAAGGCAACAGAGAAAAATTTTTAACTAACATATTATCTTTAAAATATCAAAATTTTTCTTTTACATTATTATCTAAAATCTTTTCCAAACTATCTATCATCTATCTATCTATCCCATCACTATTCTTTTTTTTTTTCGAGGGTATTGAAAAAGCACTTGTGTGCTTTTTTAACATCCTGTCCTGTCTGTCTGTCTGTCTATCTGTCTATCTATCTATCTACTATCTATCTATCTATCTATCTATCTTCTATCTATCTATCTATCTATCTATCTATCTATCTATCTATTTCGAGGAAATTGGAATAAACACTCATGTGCTTTTTTACATCCAGTCCCCGTGATTATGCAATTTTATAATTTTTGTCATCCATTCCCATATACAAAAGACAGAGAGAGAGAGAAGAGAGAGAGAGAGAGAAGAGAGAGAGAGAGAGAGAGAGAAGGAGAGAGAGAGGAGAGAGAGCGCGCGCGAGAGAAGAGAGAGAGAGAGAGAGAGAGAGAGAGAGAGAGAGAGAGAGAGAGAGAGAGAGAGAGAGAGAGAGAGAACACCTTGCACAGTCATGTTACAACTTGTTTCACCTTTCAAGAGAGGAGTATGTCATTGTGTGCCGGTTGGAACATATGTCCAAATCAAAAAAAAAAGGAAGAAAAACGTATACACACTGATATCGTGTTTAGTCATCATCCTCAAAAGTTGAAATATGCCTTACTCAATGGTGGGCAAAACACGGTCGAATTTTATATTGTCTTTTGGAAAGTATTTTGTAGATTCTTTTAACAGAGGAAGAATTTGATGAAATAGGGATAGGGATGAAATATAATTCCATTTTTTAAATGGTCTTTTTTTGCATGATTCACCGGATTTTCCCCCCTGTGTTTTTTCTACCTTTCTTTATGAATTGTCCCCCCTCTCTTTGGGGCAAATTAAAGCAATATCATCATAAACAGGAATGATTCTTTGACACAGAAATTTGATAACAGTAAAAAAACACAACAACAACAACAAGAAGCAAACTCTCAAGTTTTTCTTGAATATCATAAGAATGCAATGAGTGTCTGAAGTTAAGGATATTCCATTGATTACAATGCTAGACAAGGGAGCTTATTCAATGTATTTTGGCTGCATGTCCTTAAGGGACTTGCTACCTCAGGTCGGTTTTTATCATTGAAATATTAGTGGTGTCAGTAATCAAATTTTGCACATTCATATAATGGTGGGAAAACACAACATCGTATATTGATACGGATCTCGTAGTCTTGCAATAGCTGAGTATCTTGTGTCCGCTTCGAGTTGCTATATTATGTGGTTGACCGTGATGGACGACAGAGCCCAACCTAGTACCTAGGAGGAGGAACTGTGTGCAGAGGGATAGTTATGAACTATTTGTGTACCCTCCTCTTAGATCTCAAGTCAAGGTGTGCTGCCCACGGGCGGCTGGCTGCAAACTGGACGCTCAAAGGCGTGATCTATGCTGTCGGTTCTGGCTTTTATCGCTGCACGCTTGTCCGCTTGGCTGCCTTGTCTTTGCTTTCCATCAGCGACTATTCCTTCGCAAATAACTCACTTCCATTCGAACCTTTTTTTTTTTTTTGCTGCCTCATCTTCTGTGATCTCCAATCCTGCTGTTCCCATGCCGCTCATTCCAATCTCCCCGCCACAACCATACCCAGATTCGTTATGTCTCATCCCCAGAGTCGGAGGTCCACAGGGAGTCAATCACTATCAGGCCGCCGTGGGGCCACCAGCCAGAGGGGCCCTGCACTGCTGCTGGGTCACTTTGGCGGTGTTCAGTGGTGCCTGTTCTGAGCTAACATACGCAGGACACCACCTACTAAGCCCCCTACCAACGACAGTATTAGCTCAGTCGCGGAGCCAGACTGAGTGAGTTGCCCACCCGAGGTGGCAACCACCACAACGTCCCTCCAACGACCGTCCCCGCGAACCCCCAACCCCGAAGGCTTTTGACACAAACTCACCACAGGCACAGAAGTGTATGGGCAAACCGTATCTGAGGTGCATGAGACCAGAGCAACTGGAACCACCGAATCAGAGGCAATTTTTTTAATTGCATGATGATCAATGACAATGAGGATGACGTAATTATGCTGCTGTGGAGGTGCATATGCTTTGAGACTACTTGACAGGGTTGTACTCTACGCTTACTATCATAATATATCCCGGCGTCAACCGGGCTCGAGAGATACAGACACCTGCAGTGTTGGTCAGGTAATTTGAACAACACTCTCAAACTCGCATTCTTAAGTGGATGAAGCTCGACTGTGTGGTTCCAGTCTTCCCACTGAGCCCACAGCACACTCACTCTGGGTAGGAGCCGGCCGGAGTCCGAAAAATCCCTATGACTCTTATGGGAATCGAACCCACGACCTTCCAGTCCGTAACCCAAGGCGCTAACCACTGCGCCATGGCGGCTGGTATTCGAACCTATTTTAGTTTGGGACCGTGATATCTCATTGTTTATTATATTAATCTGTTTCTCTGTCTGTCTGTCTGTCTTTCTCTGTCTCTCTCTCTTTCTCCATATTAATACCTTATGTTTTGTAACCACCCCCATCCCCCTCTGAAAGAGAGAGCCATAGCGGCCTAACATCTGATTAAACCACTCGCATCGCATGTACTCTCTCTTCCCCCCCCCCCCCCCCCCTTCACCCCCGTCCTCTCCCTTCTCTGTCTGTCTGTCCTGTCTGTCTGTCTGTCTCTCTCTCCTCTCTCTCTCATCTCTCTCTTCTCTCTCTCCTCTCTCTCTCTCTCTCTCTCTCATCCTCTCTCTCTCTCTCTCTCTCTCTCTTTCTCCGGGTTTTAGTTGTGTGAGCATCACCTGTTACAACGCCTCTCATTCTTTCTGTCAAATCTCTTATCTGCTTGTCAAAGCAATTCAATTTAGCAGAAGCCATTCTCCAAACATTCTGAAGGGCATTTACATCTAGAAACTAGCTGCGCATCATTAGGAAAATGACCCATTTTGCCTCCCATAGTAGGTACTGGTAGTTCCAGTAGCGTATTGATTTCATCCAAGGGTCAGCCTGTGTGCTCAATCTCCCCATTGCATGTGCGCGCACTGGTATTACTTAAACTGTAAGGATGTTAAGTCAAAGACTACTACCCACATAGAGAGAGAGAGAGAGAGAGAGAGAGAGAGAGAGAGAGAGAGAGAGAGATAAAGAGAAAGAGAAAGAGAGAGAGAAAGAGAGAGAGAGAGAGTGGGGGAGAGAGAGGGAGAGAGAGAGTTATTGATTCTTTAATTTCGAGGATAATGGAATAAGCACTCATGTGCTTTTTACATCCAGTCCCCGTGTGTACGCAGTTTTTTTTAAAATATTGTCATCCATTCCTACCAGCACACAATGGCCTACTCTTCCGAAAATCGGAACGGGTTTTAAAGTGTGCGCAAGAGAGAGAGAGAGAGAGAGAGAGAGAGAGAGAGAGAGAGAGAGAGAGAAGAGAGAGAGAGAGGGAGAGAGAGAGAGAGAGAGAGAGAGAGAGAGAGAGAGAGAGAGAGAGAGAGAGAAAATGTTGAACCAATAGCACTCAGTTTTATCTTTTGAAAAGAATGAAAATACAGATACAGAAAAAAGTGAGGTGTAATCCAAATGGGAGAAGGATGAAACAAGAGGAAAAAACACCTGCACAGAGAAAGCATTTACCTAAGAGAGAGAGAGAGAGAGAGAGAGAGAGAGAGAGAGAGAGAGGAGAGAGAGAGAGAGACAGAGAGGGAGGGAGGGAGAGAGACAGAGACAGAGAGACAGAGACAGAGAGAGAAAGAGAGAGAGAGAGAGATAGAGTCGATTCTATTTTGATCTTTGAAACTGCTCTCCCATTTTTGTTGTGCCTCTTGCCGCCGTTTTCACTGGAATCTTGGTTTAATCCGTAAACAAGCAGCTCGTGGGAGAAGTATTAGCAGGCAGAGGGGGCAATGGCTGAAGACTGTGCTTTCAATACAGGCAGGTCAGGTTTTGGACAGAACTCCATCAGCCTTTTGTGAAGCTTGATTCACCCCCCCCCCCCCACCCTCTTCCAGGGTATGTCAGACAGGAGTTCTCTCCCTCCCTCTCTCTCTCTCTCTCTCTCTCTCTCTCTCTCTCTCTCTCTTCCTCTCTCTCCATGTCTCTTTATCTCTTTATCTTTTTCTGACTTTCTGTCTTTCTGTTTCTGTCCTTGTCCTTGCCTTTGTCTGTCTAGACCTCCCCCACCCCACCACACCACACACAACTGGGCATGCACACACGCACACGCACAAGAAAACTCACACAGGGGTGGGATAGCCTGCTTGGTAAGTGTTGCGCTTATGATCTGCTGACTCAGGCTCAAATACCATAAAGGTAAAGGTAAAAGTGTCCCATGACCTATGTGGTTGTAGGGGAGCGAGGCTCAGAGACCTCAGCTTCTTTAGGGGCCAGCATATCGAGGGCGGCACCCATCTCCTCTCCTTCGCTGCTTTACCTTCCCTGACCCTAAAGAGTCAGGTACCCATTTACAGCTGGGTGAACTGGAGGACTATACTGAAGACAAAGTGCGCAAACGGTCACCCATCCAAGTGGTAACCTCACTTGATGCTGTTTAACATTGGCTGGGGGAAAGCGAGCGCTCTGACCACTGTGCTATCCCGTCCCCTTTAAATACCATACAAGGGGATATTTTCCTCTGGAGTCCACTACCCCCCAAAAGTCCTTTGGATGAGACAATAAACCAAGGTCCTGTGTGCGAATGCACGCAGAACATCTTGCAACACGTTAAAACCTGTTCGACGTTCCGCCTTTTGGAGGAGTAGGCCATGGTGTGCCAGTGGGAACGAATGACAAAATCCCCAAATACAGGGTCTGAATGTAAAAAAAGCCCATGGGTGCTTATTCCATTATCCTAAAAAAAAGGAAAGAATAAATAAATGAATCAATAGAAGATTAAATAAAACAATAAGTAAATAAACAAATAAATAACATGCGTGTACACATACATACACACACACATACACACACACACGCAAGGACGCACGCACGCACGCGCGCGCGCATGCTCGTGCACATACGAAAAATGCCATGTTTTATCTCATGTAAACTCAAAACAAAACAAAGCAAAACCCAACCCGTTCCAAGCAAAACATGGGCGATGTATATCATTCTCTTCTTACCTCAGCAAATGATTGAAAGGGAGAAAGATGTGGATGGCGTTTCCTGACTGATGACAGAGTAAAGGGGTTGTTGGCTTTGTCAGTTATTACCCCATGTGCGTTTTAGGCCCGCAACGGCTTGTGCCTTCAGTGAACTTAGCTGCTCAATAATCGCATGTTTGCTGGGAAAAGGGATGGTGATGATGGTCAAAAGGGTCGTCTCTAGTGGTTTGCATACATCACCAGCAATCATGAACATTATGTGTCAGAAATGACAGGGGTAGTGGAATGAGCACGTTTCTGTTTGTTGACTCTGTCTCTCTGGGTTTTTTACCTGTGTTTTCTCTGTCTTGCTTATGCTGTACCCTGTTTATTGTCTCTCTCCTTCCTTTGTGTGTGTGTTTTAAAATCTTTCCTCTTTTCTAGAGTACATATGTTCCGAGAAAAAACAAGCATGGCATAGACATTCTGCTAGCTATTTTCAGAAAACGCAAAATGACCAGACAATATTCGCTAAATGGCCTTTTCAGTCTTCTGTTGCAGGCACTTGTAGTTTGAGCAGTTTGTTCCTTTTACGAAATAACAGCATGCAAGTCTACATAAACAACACACAACACACACACACACACACACACACACACACACCACACACACACACACACACACACACACACACAACACACACACACACACACACACACACACACACACACACACACACACACACACACACACACACACACACACCACAGACCACAGCATTTTCTCTCTTTCTGTTTCTCAGTGTCTGTCTCTGTCTATGTCTCATCTCTGAGAGAGAGAGAGAGAGAGAGAGAGAGAGAGAGAGAGAGAGAGAGAGAGAGAGAGAGAGAGAGAGAGAGAGAGAGAGAGAGAGAGAGAGAGTATTGTAACAGACAGCACTTAAAAGTTCGTGTCATTATTTACAGGAAGAATGGAAACAGAAATGTTTGTAAAGCAAAGATAGAAACCAAGGAGGTAAAAAAGAAGATTGAAAACAGTCATAATAATTCAACAAAAAGAACAGAATACATACCCCTAGGTGAAGGAGTGTCAAGACTAGTTTGTCCTTTCAGATTGATGCTCACCCACTTTCTCTCAGCCTGCTAACTCCAGTTTTAACCGTAACTAGAGCCTTACCCAATAACGAGCGGCTCATGGGAGAAACATTAGCAGGCAGAGGTGGAAATGGCTGAAGGACTGTGCTTTTAATACAGGCAGGTCAGGTTTGGGACAGAACTCCATCAGCGTTTTGTGGTGGTTGGTTTACCCTTAGGGTACACAGCATGAAGCTGTAGATGAAAAAGAACCATGGTGTCACTGTATCTGCCTGCCTATCCGTCTCTGTCTATCTGTTTGACTGTTTATTTATTTTTATTTATTTATTCTTTAATATAGAGGATAATGGAATAAGCACTCATGTTTTTTTACATCCAGTCCCTGTGTCTATGCGGTTTTGTAAATTGTCATCTGTTCCCACCGGCACACAATGGCCTACTCTTACGAAAAGCGGAACAGGATTTAACGTGTGCGCAAGATGTTCTGCGTGCGTTCGTATGCGGGGCCTCGGTTTATAGTCTCATCGGAAGGACTTTTGGGGAGAGTGGAGTCTGCACTGATGTGAACTCCAGGGGAAAATATCCCCTTGAACGGGTATCGAACCCGGGTCGTCAGATTGCGAGCGCAATGTTCTGAACACTAGGCTATCCTGTCCCCTGTTTGTCTGTTTGTATATCTGTCTGCCTGTCTGTCTGTTTTTCACTCTCTCTCTCCATCTCTCTCTCATTTCTCTTCTTTCTTTATCTGTATATCTGTATCTCTCTCTATGACATCTCTCTGGTTTTTCTATGTTTGTCTCCCTTTCTCTCTATCACAGACACAACGCAACAGAGCAAAACACACACACACACGTGCGTACACACACACACACACACACACACACACACACACACACACACACACACACACACACACACACACACACACACACACACACACACACACACACCCTCAGATGATCAGTCATGACGTGTGATGACTTACAAACAAACCCAGTCACTACATAATAATTAAGAACAATTCTGCCATGTCATGTCTTTCGCTTAACAGTTCAGGCTATGTAGAAAATGGCTACCCTTAAAGTGTAATACTTTTAATAATAAAATGTTGATCTTGAGCCATCACTGGCACAAAGTGAACCCAGTTGTGAAGAAAAGGGATTGTAGCCTACAACCCCAATGTGATGATTTATGGGTCTGTTCAGTGTCTGTACCCTTTTCGGGATGTCACTCATAAAAGAAAACTAGTCACATGAAATTGGTACATTTTTAGGGGGAGAGAGGAACATTTAGCAAGATATCTCTACTAAGACGTGAATGTTTCTATCTTGCTCTAATATTATTTTGTTTGTTTCTTGTTTTCACCTTTCATGTGTTAATGGCAAATCAAGGAAGTAATTTTGTTAATAAAAAAGAAAATAACTTTGCACTATATATCTACATACATAAGCTATATATAAAACCATACCTGTCTGCAAAATTAAAAGAAAAAGTTTTAGTTCATCAAGTCATAATGTTCTCCAAGCACTAATCGTGTGTATATAGCAGGAAAAAACACTTACCGCGCTAAACAGAATGGTGGAGCATGCATGTGTACGTGTATACAAGTCTCTGGGTTTTCATATACTCTCTTCGGAGGTTATTTAACAACAGCATACGTTTTAACAATTGTTTAAGAATTCCCAGACAGCTCTTATACGCATTCAAACCCATTCTTTAACAACTGTTTGATAAATCATATTGATATTAACCCATTTATATCTGCACTTGCTATCCTGTAATATCACATAAGATAAGAGGTGGAAAACGTTCATAAGGGAATATAAGCAAAAAACCATTTCTTTCCACTACACTGCTTGCGTCACTCCCAGTTTGTCTAGCAGTGTTTGTATTAGACCTATCATTCAGCTCGTCTGTTTACACACAGTACAGCTGATATCCCTGTAGCCCACTTTTGATCCCTGACCATAAAGCACAAAGATTTACAAGCAATGTATATTCATCTTCCCATTGACTCCACGTCCCCATTTTCGATCAAACTTTCCTCCTTTTCCGGTAATTGCACTCTGATGTTGGCTTTAGAGGGAGACATGATTGCTGGAAGATTGCTGTTTATTGCTGTTTTATGAAAAGTGTCTGGCTTCAAGTTACGGGGAGCTGGGAAGAGAGAAGGGCAACTGCAGGCAGTATCTCATGGTTCATCCAAGGGCCCCGTTGACGTGAGTCAGGTCTGATGGAGTTAATGGTATTTCTCTGCTAAATACTGACGTCCCACTAATTTTGGGGGGTTGAGGATTTTTTGTGTGCTAAAACCCTTCCCTGCACCTTCTCAACACCCTCCCCCAGACACATATAATATGTTTATAAAAATTATCTATGTGGAGCTCACTGCGTGCATGAGGATCAACATGTATATATTTGTGCACGTGTTGTGAAAAAAGTGTATCGTTTCTTTGAAATTCTTCTAATTGGAAGGGCATACTTTTTAGAATGTGATGTTGCAGTTATCAAAAAATAAGTGGAAGATATGTAAATGCCACTCGTGTGATGGGATTACAAACCAGCATGCTGGTTCTGGGTTAACATGGTGAAATGTGGGGTTAACGATTTATACATCACATACAAGTCAAAGTTTTATGGCGAAGTCTGGTATGGTGCTCTAAGAGAAGTCGCGGCAATTTCAGCAAAACCTCATTTTCAATAGGAGTTGGTCAGGTTCTCATTTATCAGGGCCTTTTCTGCAATGTCGTAAAAGGAACATGATCGCAAACAGCAAAATAACAGTAGCCTTGTGTACAGTTTGATAATGATGTGTATACTACTTGAACCGCCTTTACTCCCACCCCAATTTGTTGAGGCAGCTGTTTTCAACTTTTTGGGGGAAGGTGGTGGTGGGGGATAGTGAAGCATCAGTCTGTAGTTTGTATGTGAAAGATTGATAGCTTTGCTGGTTTGCTTTTTTTCGTGTTTGTTTATTCATAATATTCTTGCTTGTTTGCTGTGTAACTTCAATCAAACACATTTTTGTGACTGTAGACACATTTCTCATGAAACATATGGATAACTGGAAAACAAGGCAGTTGGTGTAGGTTATTTGGAGCTGTTTATAACCTAATGTCTGACAAGATTGTCACTGGTTGTCACTGGGCAACAGTGTTCTGTGTGTTTGTGTCTTGTCTGGCTGTCTGTGTGCTGGTGCCGGCAACTGTCACTGACAGCTGCTCAAAACAGCTGCACAGACAGTTCCTCTCCGCCCACAGGCTCACACCTGCTAACACTGATGGAATATTTATCACCATGCACAAGAGTTTAGCTTTCCCTCTTCACATGTCTAGACATGTGGGGACGTATATTATAAACTTTTTTGTTTGTTTCCATCCTGATGGATGGAATTTTGGGAGGGCATAGATCTTGTTGATTGTGTGTGTGTATGTGTGTGTGTGTTTGTGTGTGTGTGTCTGTGTGTGTGTGTGTGTGTGTGTGTGTGTGTGTGTGTGTTGGCATATTTGTGATAGTAGTAGTAGTAGTAGTAGCAGCAGCAGCAGCAGCAGCAGCAGTAATAGTAGCAGCAGCAGCAGCAGCAGCAGCAGCAGCAGCAGCAGCAGCAGCAGCAGCAAGGGTAGTTGTATGAATAGTCATTGTTTTAGTAATAATTGCTGCTACTGCTGCTAATAGTAAATATGATAATTCTGTTGTTGTCTTTGTTGCTGTTTGTTGTTTTTGTTGTTGTGGTGGTGGTTGTTGTTGTCAGAAAGTTGTTTTCATATACAATAAATTATCCCAAAAATAATCTAAACACATCATTTGAAGACTTTCCTGCAGACTCATGCAATGCCATACTCAAGCCTGCTGTGGATTATTGAAGCAATATTTTGTACTGCTTTGTGAACTCTGAAGACAACTTTCAGACTTGTTGGCACTTAACGCCCCATAGACTATACCATCATCAGAAAAGTGTACACTGAAAGTAAACATATCACTGGGGTAGTTTATTTCTGATGGTAATGCTTATGCTTCGACTCTTGCCAACGATTGAGAAAGTAAAACGATAAAAAAGAGATGGAACATGTTTTCCCAGAGTAAAAAGACATTTAAAGACTAGTTTGTTTTAGGATCTTCAATTTATCGACAGGGGGTTGGCTTCTTCTCCAAGAATATATAGCATATAAATCATTTTAGAAATTGTTGATGCACCCACCACTCAAAGTTTTGTAGATTCACTCTTTACCTCTTTTTCAAACCGACAAGCAAGACGGCATAATCATATGCAGGGTATACTGACAGGCCTTGATACAAACAAAAATAATGGAAATGGTGCTGCAGTTATACCAAAACGAATGTTGAAGCTGAGTACAACAGAATCGCAATTGTTTGGCTGAAAAAGAGACAGGAGCAATATTCTTCTGTAAGAAAAAAACACGTTGACATTGGCATTATGGGTGGATTATTGCACAACAGTATCATTAACTTGATATTATCTCTTCCTTAACAGTTGGCCTGTCTGTCCACCTGTCTTTCTCTGTGTCTGTTCGTAAGTCTGTCCGTATCTCTATCTCTGTCTCTGTCTTTTTTTCTGTTCGAGGGATTTATTTTAGTACCATTGCAATTTCCTCTACGTGGATCATTTAAAAAACCTTGTATAAAATATTGTCGCGAAAAAGTAAGATTTAACACCGTATATAAGAGTATATTAAGTCCAGTACACAGGGGGCATTTTAGATTTGAATTCTCCTGCACAAGTCTTAAATACAGAGTGTGTTATTTTCGTCTGTAATTGATTTCTGCCACTTACTGGCTGACGGCAGTCTGAAGTACACTTGTCCCAGACCACACTGTCCCTCTACTGTTTGTCCAGACAGTCAGTAATCAGTCTCTCTCTCTCTCTCTCTCTCTCTCTCTCTCTCTCTCTCTCTCTCTCTCTCTCTCTCTCTCTCTCTCTCTCTCTCTCTCCCCCTCCCTCTCTCTCTCTCTCTCTCTCTCTCTCTCTCTCCCTCCCTCTCTCTCTGAAATGGCCTCAGCCACCACTACAACTGTCAGGGGTCAAAGTCATTTAGAGGGCACGCCCTAGTATTGTGTTTGTGTGTGGGGAAAGGGGAGGGGGCGCACGTACGTGGTGGTGTGCGTGTGTGTGTGTGTGTTTGTGCATGTGTGTGTGTTTGTGCATGTGTGTGTGTGTGTGTGTGTGTGTTCATATTTACATGGTGAGTGCTTTTAGGACTACAGGAAGAGTTAATACAATACAGATACAGATCTCAGACCTCATATGATTACAGTTCTATCTCGCATTAGGTTGCCATCCTGTAGCAATGTACAGTAAGCATAACGGAAGGCAAAGCCACTCCAGGCCCTTTTGATGCTGATCTCATATCCGTAGTAGAAGGAGAAAATGATCTGTTATGACCAACCATTTATTTTCTATCTAATAAGTATGAACGTCTCTGGTTTTGTGGGCTTGAATGTGTGGATGACTCATAACTGGAGGACAAAGGTTTTGCTGATGAAAGCAATGATTTATCATATGTTGTAACAGGTGTATGTTTTATTTTACAAGCTGATATTAAAACATCTCTTATTATATAAGGGGACAGGATAGCTCAGTGGTCGGAGCACTCGCTTTTCCCCATTTTATTTATTTATTTATTTATTTATTCTTTTATTTCGACGACAAAGGAGTAAACACTCGGGTGTTTTTTCCATCAAGTCCCCATGTGTATGCAGTTTTGTAAGTGTTATCATCGGTTCCCACCAGCACACAATGGCCTACACTTCCGAAAAGCGGAACAGGTTATAACGTGTGTGCAGGATGTTCCCCAGCCAAGTTAAGCAGCGGCGAGTGTGGTTACCACTTGGATGGGTGACCGTTTATGCGTCTTGGCATCAGTACAGTTCCCCAGTTCACCCAGCTGTAAATGGGTACCTGCCTCTTTAGGGTCAGGGAAGGTAAAGCAGCGAGGGAGAGGAAATGGGCGCTGCCCTCAATAAGCTGGCCCCTAGAGAAGTGAGGTCTCTGACGCTTGCCCCCTTACGACCTTATAGGTTATGGGACACCTTTTACTATTTAGTATGATTAAATAGATAAATTCACAACTTATAGTATGATTAAAATCATCCACGTCCATATTCATATTGAAGAGAAACATTTTTCAAGAGAAGGAAGAGAATAGGAAAAGGGGGGGGGGGGGGGGGGGGGGGGGGGGGGGGGGGGGGGGGGGGGGGGCAGGAGCATTCTCTCTCTTTCTCATACAAAGACACACACACACACATACACTCACACACATTCACACACACAGACACACACTCACTCACTCTATCTCTTTCTCACACACATACGCGCGCGCACACACACAAACACACATACACAGATACCCACACCAAATGAAACTGAGATCAAAAGGTTCCACTCTTGTTTACACTGGGGAGTAACAACAGCCGCAAGTAGGGAATTGAGCTTCGCTGAGTGTGCTTTCACCACCTCATAATGGCTGCTGGCTTTAATGGGAAATGGTCGGTCTGTCTGTCTCTCCCTCTCTAGCTCTGTCTCTGTCTGTTTCTGTCTCTGTCTGTCTGTCTCTGTCTGTCTCTGTCTGTCTGCCTGTACGTCCATCTGTCTGTTTGTCTGTACAACTGTTCTGTCTGCCTGTATGTCTGCTTGCCTCTGTCTGTCTGTCTCTGTCTGTCTCTGTCTGTCTGTCTGTCTGTCTGTCTCTCTCCACCACCCCCCTCTCTGTTTCCCCCTCTCTCTATCCCCCATATCTCTGTACCTGATTGGTGATCAGTCAGGCTCTATGTGTGTGTGTGTGTGTGTGTGTTTGTGTGCGCGCCCGTGTGTGGGTGTGTATGTGTTTGTGAGAGAGAGAGAGAGAGAGAGAGAGAGAGAGAGAGAGAGAGAGAGAGGTTGGGTGTGTGTCTGTGTTCCTTTCTTTCCTCCTGTCAACCCCAATTTATTGATATAATTTAACGACTCAACTCCCATCGCTCTATTTAGCCATAATTGGTTATTTGAACTTTGGGTTTTCTTTGTCAAAAAAGGAGGTCTTCTTTATTGATTTTAACGCAATTTATTCTTGTATAAAAACATCTAGTAAAGAGAAAATGATAAACGAAGTAGGCCCACATTAAATTCATAATGCCAACTAATTGGACTGAAAGTCACTTTTTCTGAAACATCAGCAAAAAAACAAATATGAAAAGAAATCAAATAGGAGGTAAAATAATGAACTTGATTGAATTTCTTCATCTCTGGAGAGAATGTGTCGTTTTTATTTAAAAAAAACAAAACAACAACAACCAAAACCTCTGACTGCTTTCAGGATGGATTAATAGACCATAAATATTATCTATTCATTTGAAAAAAATTATGTAGAAATCGAAGCTCAAAAAAGTTATTGTGAATAGTTGGTTATCAAAAAGAAACTGTTGAATTCACCTGATGCCATTCCTAGTGGCAGGCTTAGTTTTTGTCTCCGCCTCTGTAGCGTACGCGCGCGCACACACACACACACGCGCGCACGCGCGCACGCGCGCACGCACACACACACACATGGATGTAAAAAAGCACAAAAGTGCTTATTCCATTATCCTCGATATAAAAGAATAAATAAATAAATAAATAAACACACACACACACAAGAACAACAACAGGTAAGCCTACTTTTCCCCCAGACCTAACAATAACTTTCAAAAGTTTTTACCCATTCCTTCATTATTGTATAAACCACGTTCTGACAAAAGTAACATAATGAGACCCCGCCCCCCTTTTAAAGTTATCTGAAAACAATGTATAATTATGTGCTTCTTAAATATTTTGTTCATCTGTTCTTTCAGGCTCGAAAAATAACTGATATCACCTCAAATACATGCGGTTTCAACTTTGTTTTATATTCAATTGTTTTAGTATTGAGCACACTGATGTTTTGACATTTCTTTTTGTGTGTTGTGTAAATATGTGTTATATATAATTGTTGTTTCATAAGGAAATATTATGTGAGTAGAACTACACGTAACTTTTGTTAACTGATTGTAAAGATGCCATTTGTCTGTATGCTCCAGAAACAAGCTTCAGACTGACTCTGATTGCAGATGTCTGTTGGCATTGCATGCTAGTAGGAATTCAGAACTGGGTAAGCAGAAGACAGAATCACAGTCATTAGTAGAGTTGGGGGGGGGGGGGGGGGGTGGTGGGAGAGGAAGCACGTCCAAGGGTAAAGGGAAGTAGATTTAAAGGTTGATAAATGGTTACAGGGCACACACACAAAAGAACAGAACCAACCCACACCAAGAGAGAGAGAGAGAGAGAGAGAGAGAGAGAGAGAGAGAGAGATAGTACACCCTATAATACACCATTCTCTTTCTCTCCTCCCCCCCCACGCTCTCCAAAATTTGCCGACGATCTCTCAGACAGATCACAGAAGCTCATCTTTAGAACAGAAGGGATATACTGGCGATATACCAGCATCAACCAACATTACAGGTATACATTTGAAATAAATATAGAAATAAATACTGCTGTTTTCTTCTTTGCTGTTCTGAGTGCCTGATTTTCGTCTGATTTCTGATTTTCTTCTTTCTCATTTCTTATCACCAAATTGTTACGTAGTTTTTGCGTGCCTGCTACCTCTTAATTTTGACTAGCAAACTTTGTTTTTCCTCTCACACAAACGTGCCATGAACATCCAATTTTGTGACTCAGTCAACAGGAATAATCCTGTCAGGGGACAAAAAGGGAGAGAATTCCTGTCTGACTTAATACTGTAGCGCCGGGATGGTTATTACCGAAAACAAGAATAGGTAATATTTGGCCGCACCGTCAGATCTCAACTGTATTCATGAAGGACGACAAAAATAACATGATGGTTATAATAATAATAATAATAGTAATAATAATAATAATAATATATTTGAGATATCTACGAATTCACTACAACAACACACATTCATGCACATATTGCTACACATACAGCACACAACACACACACACAACACACACACACACAACACACACACACCACACACACCCACACACACACACGCGTGCACACACACATACACACGCACACACACACACACACACTCATGCATGCTCACACGTAAGCACACACACACACTCATGCATGCTCACACGTAAGCACACACACACACTCATGCATGCTCACACGTAAGCACACACGCACACACTACACACTCACATACACACACTACTCGCAGCAATAACAACTCCTGCCCTTTTTCAAACTGTTCCTTCTTCGTAAAAAATCAAAACTAACAAAAAATTGTTTTGAAAACCTAAAAAAAAAAAAAAAGAGCTCAAACTTAAGAGCTACTGCTTATTAAAGAAAGAAACCTGAACAACATTCTGCAGAAAAGTTGCTGTTTTCATGATCAGATAAAACATAATTATAGTTTCTATGGCCCTCGTACTAAAAGCGATGCGAGAGAGACGTCCTATTTATGAGCTTACAAAATATAGTTTTGGCCTTGCACCGCTCAAAATGAAGATCAAAGGACACTGCACTTAAGCATTACAGTTTATACTGCCCATTGATGCTGGCCGGCAATATGAGTGGAGTAATTGTTATCTTCAACGGACATCATCTCGCTTTATACTCACGGGATAGTTTCTTTGTTGTTGTTGCCATTTTCGATGGGGGAAAATTATTTTGCGTCCTGTGTCTTTTGATATTTAATATTATTGTGCTCAGGAGCAGACAGTTAGACAAACAGACATCCATTCATACGTAGGCACTACGTGAGATGCATACATACATACATACATACATACATACATACATACATACATACATACATACATACATACATACATACATGACTAGTAATTTACAAACCTCATCCGCACTGTATAATATATCGAGAGACCGCACTCTCTCATTTCTAGTTTTATTATTCTTAAAAGTAAAAAAACCACAAACCCACAGAAAATATATCTTACATGTTTCTTAAACATCTATTCTTATCTTTTTCGGGCAATATCAAGTAGCTTACATAACTTTAACTGCACGAAGTTTCAACTTCTTAAGATTAACTCAACGTCTTTCAGTATTGAGCATACCGATGCGTACGCATTCTTATTATTACTTTGAAATTGCTATGTTATTGGTTTTTTTTAATACAAAGCAATCTGTGTGGGGCTACATAGAACTAGCTTAACGATTTCATGAAAGGTACTTGTCTGTCAGGTAGGGTAACAAGCTTTTAACTCTGATCACAGACGTCTGCTGGGTTTGCGTGCTTGGAGAGACTCAATGCTTTGGTAAGCTAAAGATGGAATCACAGTAATGAATGGATGTTTGGAGTTTGATTAAGAGGAGGAGCACGCACCAGGGCAAAAAGATAGATATAAAGATTAATAAATGGTCACACACCCATAAACACACATATTTCTTTCTTTATTCTTTTATTTTATTTCGAGGATAATGGAGAGAGAAAGAGAGAGACAAACAAACAGACAGACACAGACACAGACAGAGAGACAGGCAGGCAGGCAGGCAGGCAGACAAACAGGTAGACAGACAGACAGACATACCAACAGATACACAGAGACAGACACTGGGAGATACAGACAAAGAGACAGTTTACACCCTTTGATATTTCCCTGGAGTGGCCCACAATCTCTCAGACAAGAGATCACAGGAGTTCATCTTTAGAGCAGAAAAGATTTGATGGCAATTTTCCAGCCTCAGCCAACATCGCTGGCGTATCTGCTGGAAATGAATGCTGCTGTATCTTTTCCTGCCATATAGATATATATATATATAATATATTATATATATATATATATATATATAATATATATATATATATATATATATATATATATATATATCGATGTCCTCGATTTTTTTTTATCTCTGACTAATCTGAACTTTTTTGACCAGCAGACTGCCCTCGGTCATGTGTAATATCTAACACCCAGTTTTGTGACCCAGGCAACAGGAATGATCAATTACGGGGACTTGAAGGATGGGCAGTTGTCTCTAACGTTACACAGCACTATAATAATAATGATGATAATAATAATAATGATAATGATATTAATAATGATAACAAGAACAACAACAATGACAATAGCAACAGTAACAACAACAAAAACATAATGATAATAATAATAAGAAGAAGAAGAACAACAACAACAATAACAACAACAGTAATAATAATAATAATAATAATAATAATAAGAAGAAGAAGAAGAAGAAGAAGAAGAAGAAGAAGAAGAAGAAGAAGAAGAAGAAGAAAAAGAAGAAGAAGACGACGACGAAGAAGAAGAAGGAGAAGAAGAAGAAGTAGAAGAACCATGATGACGATGATGAAAATAATCATAATAATGTTAATAATGATAACATTAATAATAATAATGATAATAATAATACCACCACCACCACCACCACCACCACCACCACCACCACTACTACTACTACTACTAGTACTACTACTACTACTACTACTACTACTACTACTACTACTACTACTACTACTACATCATGGAATTTAGCGCTCAATCTTGTAAAGCAAACAAATCAAAGGGCTTGCATTCAAATCATTCCCGGGCATGGCACAGTTGACAAAATAAATTACCTATTTATACATTCACACACACACACACACACACACCCACACACACACACACACACACCGCATGCACACATTACCACAGAGAGAGAGAGAAAGAGAGAGAGAGAGAGAGAGAGAGAGAGAGAGAGAGAGAGAGAGAGAGAGAGAGAGAGAGAGAGAGAGAGAGAGAGAGAGAGAGAGAGAGAGAGAGCAGCTGAATAAAATTAAGAATATAGACTACCTTTAATCAACCAAGCCTGGGAACAAAAGGAATTGTGTGTGTATGCGCGTGCGCACGCGCGCGCGCGCGCGTGCATGTGTGTGTGTGTGTGTGTGTGCGTGGTCGTGTGTGTGATAAATCCAATCAGGCATGAGTGCAATTAACAATAGTTATGATAATTTCATTATATCCGGTCTGAACAAGATGATTCAATTGTCATCTTCCGCTTTCAAAATGGTGCAGACCTGATTGGTAAAAACACAACAACCACGACTTCTTTTATGACGACTTTAGCCCTTTACGTCACTCTATCCTTTTTAAAAAAATATATAATTTTGGATAATTTGTGGAATTAGTATGTCATGGAAGAATTCGATGAAGTAGAGAGATTCAGTTTATTGAAGGGTGAAAGGCGGTTACCTGTTTTAATTGTCCTTTTTGCCCTATTTCAAGGTATTCCTCCTTTATTTCATTTCTTTTGGTGTAATTTTTTCTTTTGATGCAAATTGAAGTGTTATTATCATATGAAAGAGTGAATCGGGGACCCACGAATCTAATAACAGTTTAATATAAAAAAAACCCAACCCTCTAACATTTCCTTAATAGTATCACGTAGTAGTATTCATTTCCAGGCTTAAGAATACTCCGTTGATTGCGTTCCTAGAATAAGCGAGCGTTATTATTGTGTTTTTGTTATGATATTATGTTGTTGTAGAGGTTTGATGGTGTAGGACTTTTGAAGCGTTTGAGATAGTTGTTGTGTCAGCAGTCCAGTTCTGCACTAGGTTGAAGTGGTGGGAAGACAAAGCATCAGGCATTCATTGGTTTATTGAAGTCTTAACACAGCTGAATAGCATAGGTCTCTTTGATTCATTACAGGCTATTTGCTCTCTGTGTCTGTCTTTGTCTGTCTGTCTCTCGATTTATAAATTTTTTTTCCTCTCTCAGTGTCTCCATATATATATATATATATATATATATATATATATATATATATATATATATATATATATATATATATATGGAGACACTGAGAGAGAAAAAAACAACTTCTATATATATAGTGTGTGTGTGTGTGTGTGTGTGTGTGTGTGTGTGTGTGTGTGTGAACTTTTGATTTTTCATTTCAGCAACGACGGTATTTCCAGAAAAAAAGTTTAAAAAGTATGATTTAGACATTAACTAACAGAAACAGTTTTTATGCAATGCAGAGAAGAAGACCCTTCTCCCCCTCCCCCCCCAAAAAAAAAAATCAAGCAACCAACGTTGGATTCATTGGATTGGTTGGATTTAACCTGCGTCGGATTCATAATGTATATGGATTATTTTGTGAACGGTTGTGACCAGAACAAAGAAACGTTTTATTTTCGAGAAAAACAGAAAGAAAATGTATAATAAAGTAGCTCCGTTGGTTAATGTTTCTCATTTCAAGACAGAGACTAAGCGGGTTTTTTTAAGAAAAAAAAGCAATTGTTGTGATCTTTATAAATAGACTTGAGCTCATTTTAGGCTAAAATAATTGAAGACAAACAATAATTGTTTTTATTGAAAACAACTGCATTGAAGGCGATGCGCAAAGTGTTTTGGTTGATGGTTTGGTTTAGAAATGAGCTGCAGAGATTTCAGCCAGTGCTCTCTCTCTCTCTCTCTCTCTCTCTCTCTCTCTCTCTCTCTCTCTCTCTTATGTCTAGAATCTATTGACCGGTCTGATTCTCTCGATTTTGCAATGTCTATTTGTCTTTTTGTTATCTGTCAGTGTCTCTGTCTCTGTCAGTCTGTCTGCCTGTCTGTGTTTGTCTGTCTGTCTCTGTCAGTCTGTCTATTTCTGTGTCTCTCTCTTTCTGTCTTTCTCTCTGTCGCTCTCTCTCTCCCCATCTACCAATATCAATTGTTTCCTTCCTCGTACATTGTTTTCATGTATTAACAGAAAAAAACCCATAAAAATCATCACAAATATTACAAACGTTAGTCCTACTGTATCAGTAAAAATCAAAGGCGCGTCTATATGACCTTAGTAAAAAATCATACCATGCCAATATCTTATGATGCTACTGTATAAGTAAAACATAAAAAGAGTCCGTTTATGATTTTAGAAACACATAATACGTCAATTTGGTATGAGTGTGGCACTAAAAACCAATTCCAGAAAGAGAAGACATCTTGTTTGACGATCCTCCAAAATTGCTCAGAGGGACTTCAAAGCAAGTTGTAAGTCACGGAGAAGTTAAGAGTACACAGTGATGCTGGCGGCAATCAGGGTGGAATGATGGCTTCCAAGAAACGTCACCTCACTTGATAGTCATTGTACAGACAGTCTAGGGATGGGTGGAAACAATGTTCTGGCTTCATCACTTGACATTTAATGTTGTTGAATTTAGCAGCGCGTGCGCGCGCGCGCGCACACACACAAACACACACACACACATACACACAGCGTGCGCGCAGAAACCCACACATATTTGACATTTAGTGTCAGTCTGTATGAACTAACTCTCTCTCTCTCTCTCTCTCTCTCTCTCTCTCTGTCTCTCTCTCTCTTTCTCTCTCTCTGTTCTTGAAAATGGGTAATCTTTATTTTGATGACGTTCACTTTAACGGTTTATGTTGCTGTTTAGTAGTAGACAGTGTTAAATCTTGCAAGTGGTATAGCAACTCAGAAGCAATATAAATATGAAACATGAATTTATAGTTTTTTTTCAAAACATAGTTTTTAAGGATCGATAACTTTCATACCTTTCTTTGCCTGTAACTTTACCTGACCACTCCTGGATAAAAGTATCGATCAGTCTCTGTTTAAAGTGACGTAAAACAGATTTTACATCACCCACACATTGTTGAAGCTACACAGTATTGAATCCTGTCATACGTATGATTTCTCTTATCAGTGTCAACCAGACTTTTTTTTCTCTCAGTTCTGTTTGTATCAAGTAACATTTAATAAGTATGAAAATGTAGTGTGTCGGTGTTCATTTACAACAGCTTGAACTAATAGATAATATGTTCGCTTTAATAGCATTTGCAGAAGAAATGACATCAAGAGGGTATCAACCTAGGTCACTGTACACCACATGAACTTCATTTTATATGAATGTTTAGTTATACAAACCACGTTGATTTTGGGGAATTGAATGTGCAGAAAGTTCTTGAAAAGTTTTTATAACAAAAAATTTAATAACAATTTAAAAAATTATAATTTTCCATGTTATTAACAGAAAAAAATTTTGTTCAGATGGATTGGTTTTAATCCAAATTATATTTACGAAGAAGAGTATTATTTATCCAATGTATTATTGATTTTTCATCATAGAAATTTTGTCACTGAAGCCTAGTGTTTTGAATTAATGGGTATGATATTTTCTCTACAATAGCTTTATTCCATCAACGCTATTATTGTATGAATCAGTTCATGCAAGCCCATACCGAATTTGTACTCCAATGACTTTTTCGATATTGAGGTGGTTTGTCTCAAGTACCCAACCCCACCCCCCAGTCCACCCTACATTGCAATGCCGACTCCTCTCTCTCTCTCTCTCTCTCTCTCTCTCCCCCTCCTCTCCTCTCTCTCTCTCTCTCTCTCTCTCATCCTCTCTCTCTCTCTCTCTCCTTCCCCCCCCCCCCCCCTCTCTCTCTCCTCTCTCGCAGAACAAGTTGTCTCTCTTGCCGAAGGGACACAACTGTACATGACCATGTGTTACTACCGTAATGGGACCACCAGCAAATTGTCCAGTGCTACGTTACCTCGAGGGGGGTTGATTGTTCTGACTGTTCACCCACACGTTCAACCTTGATGGCGGCTTGTGGTATTTGTAATGCCTTTTTACAGAGGACGGCCACATTGCCTTGCTGTTCTGCAAATAATACCTCCACTCTGTCACAAATGGCACCGTGAACAGGACCGATCATGATAGGGGATAAACGGGTCTCTAATACAAGGGGGTCGTAAATTGTTCAAGTCACGGAAAGAACGAGTAACACTACCCAGCGGAGACTAACGAAGCCTTGCAAGGTGTTCCCTGATAGTAACATGGTTATGGAGATGGGCTCTTGTCTTTTTCATGAGGGGGGCAATACTCTGCTATGTACGTGAGAGAGAGAGAGAGAGAGAGAGAGAGAGAGAGAGAGAGAGAGAGTTGCTAAGTACAGTAACATTACATGGCAAAATACATAGAAGGAAAAAGGACTTCCTCGATTCGATTCGATTCGATTCGATTCGATTCGATTCGATTCGATTCGATTTTACGTCTGTTCACTCTCAGTGATATTAAAGGACTTCCTCACATTACTCAACGTGCATTGTCTTTCAACTGAGTAAAAAGCAAAGAGAAGTCCGTTGGAAGCCATTTTATTCTCCTCAACTTCACCACTGAATAATGACACTGAAATAGACACTTTTTATGTTTGATTTCTACCGTTTCTTAATGGCGTTTTGAGAATTGTGAGGCTAGTCATACGTTTCTCAGCTTCAAAGATAAAACAAAACAGATACTTTCTGTTTTATTTCGTGCTACTATCAGAATAAGCCGTTAGGGTCCTCATTTTACTTGATCGTAAAAACAACACTCTTCCTACAGAGGTCTGTTCTGAACTTGTGGCATATAAGTTTACAGCCTTGTTTTCAGGGTGTCCGAAAACAATGTTGTTGTTTATGGTCCACGTAAAGTAGGAACGTCCGTGAAAGGAGACGAAGTGTTTTTGTTTTTAAGGTATTTTAGTGTGAATAGGAAAGAGGGTCCTGTGTGTGTGTGGGGGAGAGAGAGAAGAGAGAGAGGAGGGAGAGGAGAAAGAGGGAGAGAGGAGGGGAGAGAGAGAAGGGGAGAGAGAAGGGGAGAGAGAAGACAGCAACAGATACAGACCAGAACAGACGAGAAGGGGAGGACAAGAAATTAAAGGGGGTGAAGGACAAAAATTATTTTTTACAAAGTTTTATACCAACCTAACAAACATTTTTGTTTATTACCTGTGAATTTTTTCCCAAAAAAAAAATTTTGTTTCCTTTTTTCTGCCTAAAGGAATGAAGTTTTAAATTGGGAATTTTCAAAAGCACTTCTTCTTTATTGAAATTCAATCCCCCAATTTTTTTTATCAAATTTTTTTATTTTTTCAAAACAATTGTTTTTTTTTTCTTAAAGGTTGCAAAATATCATCAACTCAAGTAGTCAACTTGTTTTTATTGATGAATTGAATTTTTTATCTTTTTCTTTTAAATTTTTAAATCAATTTTTAATTTAAAAATTAAACTCACAACTTCTTTTTCCTCCAAAATTTTTCAAACTTCATTTTCTAATTCATCTCTCTCTCTCTCTCCCCCTCCTCCCCCCCTCCTCTCTCTCTCTCCCTCCTCTCTCTCTCTCCTCTCCCTCCTCTCTCTCTTCTCCCTCCCCCCCCCCTCCCCCCCTCTCCCCTCTCCTTCTCTCCCCTTTTCCCTCTCCCTCTCTTCTCTTCTCATCTCTTTTTCCATCTCCCTCCTTCTTCTTCTCTCTCACTCTCTCCCCTCCCTCCTCTTCTCCGTTCTTCTCCTCTCCCTTTCCAAAACCCCTGGGGGCCCCATTTTTTCCCCCCCCCCTTTTTCCCCCCCCTCTCTCCCCCCCCAAATTTTCCTTTCCTGCCTACCTATTTTCTTTTTCTATTCCCCGCCCACTTTTCCGTCTGACCTGGCCCTGTTTTTCTCCCTTTTTTTTTTTTTCTTTTTTTCTTCCTTCCTTAAATTTTGATCTTTGCAATAACTTTCTCCTCCTTCAGTACTCCTTGTTTTTTTAAACGAAATGGAGGGGTGGGTTTTTGGGTTTAAGTTGTAGGGAGGGGGGTTTATGGTTTTTGTTGTTTGGTTAGTGGGTTGCCCCCCTTTTTTAAACTATTTTTTGTTAATTAACAACAACATTTTACCGTTTCCCACTGTTTTTTTTGTCTTTTTTTTTTTTTGGAATTTTTTTTAGGATTAAAATTTTTATTTAAAAAATTAAAAAAAATATTTGCCTCGGTTTATTGAATGGGATCCGGGGATGGTTTTTTGTTTTTGTGGGGGGAATGTTTTTTGTCCCGGGAATTAAAAAGAATTTTTTGTTTGAATTTTTAATTTTTTTTTTAATTTGTTGCTTTTTTTGGTTTTTTTTGGTTTTAAAAAAAAACCCCTTTTTTTAAAAATGAACATTAAAATTTTTTTTTTCAAAAAATTAAAAATGGGAAAAATTTGTATGGAGGGTTTACCAAGAAAAAAATTTTGGCAAGGATTTGGTTTTTTTTTTCTTCCTTTACCCCCCCCCAAAACCCCCAACAAAACCGGAGACATAGAACCCAAAAAAAAAACACAAAACAACAAAAACAAAAATTATTTTTTAAAATTTAAATTTTAAATTGTTAGTTATCCCCACTAAACCCCACCCCCCACACCCCCCTATTTAGGAACTTTAAGATGTTTTTTGTTACTAAGACCCCCCCCAAAAATTTTTTTAGTATAATTTTTTAAACCTAACGCGCCCAAGCAAAATTTTTTTTTATTTTTTGGGCCCAATTTCCCCACCCCCAAACCCCCAAACCCCAACCCAAAACACTCTACCTTCAACACCGCCAACTAATTCATTCAAGTTTCCCAACTTCATTAAAATACTATTTTTTTCCTTACATTTTCCCTTTACCTTACTGCCCCTCTTCTACGCGCCCCCCCCCCCAACACACCCCCCAAACCCCACCAACACCAAACCCACCCACACCACCAACCCACCCCCCCCCACCACCCCACACCAATTCAAAGTCCCATCCAAAGGAATTTTAAAACATACGTAATCCTTTTAAATTTTTTCGTTTTAATTTTTTTATTTTCATTTATTTCTTTCCTTTCTTTTTTAAAATTTTCCCCTGTTTTTCAGTTCCCAACCTCAAACCCAAAACCCTTTAAATTTTTTTTTTATTTCCCCGTCTAATATCTCATTAACGAGTATCCGAGCCACAACAATTTAAAAACATTACCAACACAGCGCTCCATCCCCCACCCCCCCGCACCCCCCACGCCCCCTGCACCGCCCACCCCACTATCCACCGCACCCACACACACATCACACACAAAAACCCACACCGCGCGCGCGCATGCGCACCCCCACGCCCCCCGACCCCCCTCTCCCCCCCCCCCCCACACACATACACACACATGTATTAGAATGGTTCAATTCTTCTCTTGCATAGGCATAGGACACTATCATCTCTATCTATCTGTCCCGTAGCTACGACCGTGGGGGCACCCTCAAAGACCAACAACCAGTTCCCTCCATTCCCCCTCCCCTTTTTCTGCCTTTCTCAGGTTTTTTTGAGTTCTGGGCCTGCCCAAATCACTGATGTTATCCTCCCAGCTCTTCCTTGGTCTGCCCTCTTCTTCTTCCCCCTTTGGGACATTGCCTTGCAAAACTGTCTTTGTAATTCCTTGGATCTTGTGACATGCCCATACCACTTAAGTTTACCTTTTCACGATCGTTAGAAGGTTCTCATAGGGTCCAATGGTTTGCTGGATTCTGTTTATGCACGCTTTCGTTGCTTATGTGGTCTTTGTAGGAATGCCAAGGAGTCTCCGAAAGCATCTCATCTCCACTGCCTGTACTCTTCTCTCCAAATCGCAGTCAGGTCCATAAATTCACAGGCATACAGAAATATGGATATGACAAGGGAGCGCTTTACCCTGACTTGGAGATAAGTGAGATATTTTTATCTCTCCAGATGGTGTTTAGTTTTGACAAAGCTGTTATTGTCTGTGCAGTCCTGAAATACACTTCTGGCTTGTGATCCCGGGTCGGATACAATGGCTCCCAGTACTTGAAGCTTTGAACTGTTTCCAGCTTCTGGCCCATTAACCCGATATCAGTGCTAATGCCGTTGTGTTATTAGCCCATCAGTTTGGTCTTCTCTGCACTGATTTTCCATGCCGTTTTTTGGAGGCCTATCCAAGTGTTCTGTTAGCTGGCAAGCTCTTTTTCTGATCCTGCTATTCCATCAATGTCATCTGCGAAGGGGAGGTTTGTGATCGTTTCTGCCACCAATGCTGACTGATCCTTCATGATGTTCCAGTGCATCAGCCATAAATTCCTCAAGGAAGATGTTGAAAAGAGTGGGTGAGAGTAGACAGCCCCTGCCTTACTCCAACTGTTGTTCGAAACGATTCTCCAATGTTGTTGTTGTAGTACACTGCACTGGTGGCCTCGCTGTACAGCGTTTGATGCCCTCTGATCAGTTTGCATTGATTGCTGTACAAGTTCATGGTTGCCCACAAAGCTGCATGCCCAACCCTGTCAAATGCCTTCTTAAAATCGATAAATACGTGGAATAGGTCTTGTTGATTTTGAAGGGTAAACCGCTCACATAGTATTCTGGGTTAAATACTGTTTTCTGTTTGTGCCCCCCCTGCTCTGAAACCTGCTTGTTCCTCACAATGATGGCTCCTGCTTGTGGCTTCATTCTATTCAATATATCTGCAGCATGACCTTGTTTTGGTGACAAAATGAGGCTGATTGTGGGGTAATTATGGCATTGTTGTAGATTTCCTTTCTTGGGAGGGTGTGATGAGTAAACTGCGTCCATGGTGTTGGCCATTTTCCTGTCTGCCAGATCTTGTTGCAGATTCTTAGTAGGCGCTGATAATGGCTTTCCCCTCCAGCTTGGACCAACTCAGCTGGAATGTTGTCAGCCCCGCTGACTTCCCCTTTTTTTTCACGATCTGACTGCTGTTTCCACTTCTTCCGGAGGATAGGGTGACTGCCCTGTGTCCTTTGCTTCGGGTACATTAAGGACTTCTGGATCTCCTGCTTTTCTATAGTTATACAGGTCGGAGCAGTATTCGTCCATCTGTCAAAATCCTGGTCGTCATGAGACACTTCCCATTTTTGTCTTGGATTTGTTAAACCTTTTCTTTTGTTTCGTGCTAGTCAGGTCTTTCTTCAACCAAGCTGATATGCTTTCTTGCTATTGTTTTTCCTTGATGTTCCTTCAATGTCTCGGCACGTTCACCGATCCATTTCTCTTTTTGCCTCTGTCATGGACTTCCTGATTCTTTTTTGACTGCCCTATATTGTTCTGCTCTTTCTTTTGTTTCATTTTTTTCCTTTTTCTTCAACTCTCTACCTTGTCGCATATTTTGTGGGAAAGTTGGGTGTACCCATGGTTTTTTTGACTGGTGGGGGCGTTTGCCAAGAAGCTCGTTTGGCTGTTTCAGTCACTGCTGTATTGAAACTATTCGTCAGTGTGTCTATGTCTGAGTCTAACACAGTGAGTGCTGCAAACTTTCCACCTATCCTTGCTTGAAAATTTCTAATACCTCTGTGTCCTTCAGCTTCTCGAGGTCAAATTTGATCCTAATGTTGTTCCGCTTGTGGATTTTCTTTAGACGTAGTGGGAAAGTCATCATCACAAGATCATAAACCTCCCTATGTCTGCTCCTGGAAAACTTCGTGTCTGTGCGATGTTAACGCAAGACTGAAACCGTCCCTTTTCACCATGATGTAATCTATTGGTTGGGTGTTCTCCATTTTGGGCTATCCAAGTCCATTTTCTGGATTTTTGTTTTGGCCAAGTGTAATTCACTAGCTGGAGTGGTTGTTACTGGCAAACTCCAGGAGTCTCAAGCCTCTTTCATTTGATTGGTTTTTTACAATGTGGCCCCCAAACGCCCTCCCAGTCTTTCCATCATCTTCTCCTACCTTGGCGTTCCAGTCGCCTTGCACAACGAGGATTCTTTCTTGGTGTTTATTCAGAAACCCCTTGTAGCTGGTCATAAAATTCTTCTACGCTTCATCTGTGCAGTCTGATGTAGGGGCGTATGCCTTATAAGTTATTTAAAGGGGTTGCTCCCAGGCGGATGGTAATAATCTGCTGGACACAGGGTGACAGCTCATGAAAGGTGTTAACGGTGTCCCTTTGTGAAACGAGAAACCCACCCGTGTTTTATGTTTATCCTGTTTTTCCACTGTAGTATAATTTGTGGTCTTCCTGGTCGTTGTTTTCTCCCCATGTTTTTCCACCTGACTTCGCAGAGCCCAAGGATGTGCCAATGATATCTGACATCACATGTGTCAGTTTTTTCCACTTTGCCTTCAGCTCTTAGTGTCCGTACATTCCCATGTGCCAATGATGGTGTTGTGTCTGCACGAATTTTGCTGCGTTTACATCAGTAGCATACTTTCGACATCTGTCCTGATAGCAACAGAAGGCGCGGTCCTTGTAACCCGGGGCGAGGGCGACCGATCCGTATGGAGATTCTGGCTGTCTTTGTCATTGGTGTATCTGGGGGGGAAATCAAAACCTGGCGAGCCCCCTCCCTCTCCAGGTCGGATTTTTTGGTTGGGTTTACTCCCCACATGTGGCAGGTGGTACTGGGTTACATGGTTACCAGTAGCAGAGGGAGTCTCTGACCTGACAACCATAGGACACACCAGAAATAAATCGCACAAGGCTTCATTTTCTTGGGAGGTTGCTGTAACTTTTCCAAATACACATCAAAACTTTTACAATCACTTGAGAATTTCATACAGACTTTTCCCCAGAGGGCCCAAAATATCCTCAGTTTTAAGTAGATCTTTCTATTCTTTTTCACAAATGGCACCGTAAATAGCGCCACAATAGCAGTGAAAAATGATATTTATGAAAAAAGCTGTATCACCTCTACAAACCACACAGATTTGTCAGAAACTAGCATAACCATGAAGTCGAAGTAATGGAGCCTTGCATGATTCGATGGACTAAGCAGCACTTGTGAGCTTTTCTTTTACATCCAATCCAGCCTTCGTGTGAGTGCAGTTGTAGAGATTCTGTCAATCCGTTCCCATTGCCGCACAATGGACTACTCTTCCGAAAAGCGGAACAGGTTTTAACATGTGTGAGGATGTTCTGCGTGCGTTTGTACTCTGGGCATCCCATTATTAGTCTCATACGAAGGGAGGGGTGGGGGATGGGGGGTGTTGGAG
>CM054135.1:69907075-69914575 GCA_028751875.1 Rapana venosa
ATTATAAGACAGACTGACACAACAGAAAGTTTATAGATAGCACACAGTGATGCTGGCAATCAGAGCGTTATGATATGTTCCAGTTGATGTCTCTTCACCTCCCACTCACTGGATAGACACTGGTCGTTGTGATGGCACGGAAGTTGTCTTCTCTTTTATCTTTTGCCGTTTGATGTTATTGTGTTTAGCAACACAGACGGGCACACGCACACACGCACGCACGCACGCACGCACGCGCACGCACACACGCAGACTCCACTCTCCCCCAAAGTCCTTCGGATGAGACAATAAACCCAGGTCCCGTGTGCTAACGCACGCAGAACATCTTGTGCATACGTTAAATCCTGTTTCGCTTTTTGTAAGAGTAGGCCTTTGTGTGCCGGTGGGAACAGATGACAGAATTCACAAATCCGCATACACACGGGGCCCTGGATGTAAAAAAGCACATGATGCTTTTTTCCATTATCATCGACATAAAAGAAAAAAATAAAATAAACACACACACACACGCACACACACACGCACACACACACACACACACCCCACACACACACACACACACACACACACACGCCGCACGCACGCACGCACGCACGCACGCACGCACGCACGCACACACACACACACACACGCACGCACACACGCACGCACGCGACAGCATTCATATATACATACGTATTCATATGTACATACTCCCCAAAGTCAGAATACGTCTGCCTCAATGGTTATTATGAAACGGTCGCATACGCAAACGAGAGAGAGGTAAGGTAAGGTAAGAGGCATAGACAAGGAGAGGGATAAAAAAAGGGGGGGGGGACTTTTTTAGGCCAGAGTTTCCAGGCAGTGGAGGAGTCATGATATCTTAAGTGGACAGACTTTTTGTTTTCGTAAACTACAAATGAAATCAAAGCTAACACTCTGGGTTTTTCCCCCCAGGATAGTTCAAGATCTACAGATTGCAAAAGCATAAAGACATCAACAGGATGATAGAATGAGAACTTGGTGAAGATAGGCAGAGAACATAATTATTTTCTCCTATGATATTTGACAATGGTTTCGTTGATGGAGTGTCTTATTGTAAAATGTACAGGGACAATAAACAACAATAAGCTTATCAGTTCTTTTCTGTCTGGCTCTGTCTGTCTGTCTTTCTGTCTAGCTTTCTTTTTGTCTGTTTGTCTGTTTCTCTCTCTCTCTCCCCTTCTCTCTCTCTCTCTCCCCTCTCATCTCTCACTCTCTCTCTCATCTCTCTCCTCTCTCTCTCTCTCTCTCTCTCTCTCTCCCCTCCTCCTCGGCCTCCTCCTCCTCCTCCCCCATTCATTTGAAATATATACAGAATCGTGATCTTTGTTTATAAAAAAGATCCACCAAGTGATTCATTGTGTAAGACATTTGAGATATTTACCGTCAACAATGATCTACTTCAAATAAGAAATGTAAAACAAACAATTCTTTTTAACAGAATTTCCTGGTTTGGAAAGCTCAGAATAACCAGAGACGGGGGGTGGGGTGGGGGAGGGGGTATCGGAAAACACGGCTGGCAAAACTCGTCAATCATCAACAACAATCATCAGTCATCAACAACAATCATCAGACCTCAACATCAAGAAGCATCAGTCATCATCAACAACAAGCATTAATCATCATCAACAAGTATCAGTCATCCAAAAAACAACAAGCATCAATCATCAACAACAACAATCATCATCATCAACAACAACAACAATCACAGTCATCAACAACAACAAGCATCAGTCATCAACAACAACAAGCATTAATCATCAACAACAAGTATCATCATCAACAACAACAACATCAATCATCAACAACCTCAATCATCATCATCAACAACAAAAAAGCATCAGTCATCAACAACAAAAAGCATCAGTCATCAACAACAACAAGCATCAATCATCAAAACAACAAGCATCAGTCCCTCACCAACAAGCAACAGTCATCAACACCAACAAGCATCAGTCATCACCAACAAGCAACAGTCATCAACATCAACAAGCATCAGTCATCACCAACAAGCAACAGTCATCAACATCAACAAGCATCAGTCATCACCAACAAGCAACAGTCATCAACATCAACAAGCATCAGTCATCAGCAACAACAAGCATCAATCGTCAACAGCAAGCAGTCAGCACGTGATCTGTAGCAGCATCCAGTGATTCGATTATCTGTTAGCATCTTCTCTCAATCGCCAGGAGCACGGTGAACAAATTACCTCAGATTTTAAAGATATAAAACCTGCATTAGAGCATTACGATTCTTTGAACTATCATGTGCGGAGAGTGTTAAACCACGAAAATCTCTTCGTGTAACGACCCTCTTTCTTCTTTTGAAGAAGAATTAAAGACAGTTAAAGTCGAAATTTGATTTCCTACCATGATAACGTACATGAAATCTACATATGCAATCTCTCCCTTCAGCGTGGAAGTTTAGAGGATATTCGCAGAATCCTTACCACTCACAGAGTATCAGAACAACAGCGTGGGCTGAAGTAGTAGATTCAGTGATGCATGCGAGGAGCATCCTGCATAGCAGAGACGTTAGCAGCAGTGCTTTAGGATCACCTACTGGTAGGGCAGTATTCGCAGTAATGTGTGTGTGTGCGCGTGCGTGCGTGCGTGTGTGCGAGGATGCGTTCGTGCGTGCGTGCGTGCGTGCGTATGTGTGTGTGTGTGTGTGTGTGTGTGGTGTGTGTGTGATTTCGAGTAACATTACTGTCATGAAGAGAGGCTAAATAAAAGATTCTGATCCATTCCATTGCCAAACACCCTACACATGATTTTATGGGAATAGAAAAATGCTACATACAGAAAGCGTTTGATGGAAAAACACATGACTTTTTTTGAACATGTTATTGTCGTAAGTACTTCAGTTTTCCGCTGTATATGCTAATGTCGGTTCAATTTGCGCATCAACTAGTCTTCACAAGAATGAACAAAAATATATAGAATTAAATTCTTTCCTCGCTCGAAAAATTGCTTTCACTCCTTCTCTCCCTGGTCTTAACACGTCTGACCAGAAAGCATGAGAGAGAGAGAGAGTGTGTGTGTGTGTGTGAGAGAAATTTACTCAGAGAGAAATTCACTCAGACAGACAGACAGACAGACAGACAGAGAGAGAGAGAGAGAGAGAGAGAGAGAAGAGAGAGAGAGAGAGAGAGAGAGAGAGAGAGAGAGAGAGGGACAGAGGGACAGACAGACAGACAGATAGAAAGAAAGAAAGACAGACAGACAGACAGAGACACTGATAGAGACAGAGGCAGAGAGATTTGTAGGACGGTTTTTTGTTGTTGTTGTTTTTTTTTTTTGGGGGGGGGAGTTAATTTGTGGAAAAAACCCGTCATAAAACTACTGTCTGGAATGCATCAGCATATTCCGCGAATAGAAGTTCTGTGTTTCTTTAAGTAAACAAACCCCCCAGTTAATAATAATAATAATAATAATAATAATAATAATAATAATAATAATAATAATAATAATAATAATAATAATAATAATAATAAATGGAATTTATATAGCGAAAACAAATCGAAGTAACGAGTGTCTTAAATATCATCGTTCATTGAATGAATGAATGAAGGAATGAGAGACACCTCGTGCTTCGTGGAGCGAATGGCTCGCGCGCCAGGCTTTGCCATACGATGTGTTGCTTGTCGCCACATGGAAAACACAGCCCCTGCTTTGACAAATGTCCAACACCTCATCGTTTGACCGAGAAGCTCGTCATGTTGCGTTAAAACGACTGACACCTCGGTTTTTGGCCAGTGGGTGATGAAACGTCTCTGTCAGACGACTGGCAGGTGATGTTGTGCTAGATAATTGACAGATCGCTCTTTGCCGGATGTGTGAGAAATCAAATGCTAGCAAGTTCGTTTTTGTGTGGAATGTTGTGTGGGATGGTTAGCGCCTCTGGATACGGGCTGCAAGGTTGCGGGTTCGAGTCTCATGGTCATAGGAATTATTGTGGCACCGGCCAGCTTCTTTGGGACCTCAGAGTCGAGCTTCATCCACTAAATCTGACTTCGAAAAGTTCACATTAAAGTAAACAATATTGGTTCAAGGTTTGAAATTCAATGTTCATTATTGAAGCATAACGAGGACGAAGACAAGGGATCGGTGAAAAACATCTCGAATTCAACACAAATTCATTTTTAAATTAATTAATCATTCAAATCAAATGTGCTAGGAAAAAATATCCCCAAAACAAGAAAGCGGAGATTTATTTCAATTATTACATGAAGGATTTCTCTTCCTATTAGTTAAACCATTTCCACATCAATGCATTTGAAGGAGTGTCTATAGTCATTTCTGTATATGCTATTGCCATCCAGCTTCTCTGCCTTGACTGGCCGTCACTTAGTGACTTGAATGGTCGCTCATTCAGTCAAGCAGGGATAGCATGATGGGTATAGAGCGCTTGGCGTTGAGGTCGTGGTCTGGTGACCTGAGTTCGAGCCCAGGTTCGAGCTGCCACCGAGATTTTCCCCCTGAAGTTAACAACAGTGTCGACTCCACACCCAGCAAGGTCTTCGGATAAGACTATACACCGTGGTCATGTGTGTACACGAGGAAGAAACGTCTTGCCTACATGCTAAAACCTGTCCCTCTTATTGGAAGAATAGGTCATTAGTACCGGTGGGAACGGACGTCAACATTTAAAGAACTCCATGCACACAGGGACTGGATGCAAAAAGGCGCATGTGTCGTACCATCATTATGGAAATAAAAGAATGAGGGAGGAGAGAAACGAATAAGAAACGGTCATGACACACTTTACTAAGGAAACGAGCCTGTTTCAGCCATGAGCAATGCCAGTACATCAGACATCAGACATCAGACATCAGGCTGTCTGTCAGTGTTGTGAAATGTGTGTGTGTGTGTGTGTGTGTGTGTGTTTGTGTGTGTGTGTGTGTGTGTGTGTGTCAAAGTCAGGTCAAAGACAAAGTCAAACTTTTATTTTCAGATGGTTCATTGAATAAGCAGTGCGTTTGCTTTTTTTTCATCAAGCCATCTATCTAAAGAGAAAAAGAGAAAAAAATGATAATATATATGAATACATAGAATATAAAACTTCATCAATTATAAACCATACAAATCAAACAAGAAAAGACAATAATATATGTGTATAATAATAAGACAATAAGAGAAGACAATATTATATATGTGTGTGTGAGTCTCTCTCTCTCTCTCTCTCTTTTCTCTCTCCCTCTCTCTCTTCTCTCTCTCTCTCCCTCTCATCTCTTCTCTCTCTCTCTCTCTCTCTCTCTCTCTCTCTCTCTGCATGTGTGTGTGTGTGTGTTGTGTGTGTGTGTGTGCGCGTGAGAGAGAGAGAGAGAGAGAGAGAGAGAGAGAGAGAGTTGTACCAGGGTACACATGCACGTACTCTCTAAGAGTGGATGTTCTTTCAGTAATACCATGTAATAATAATAATAATAATAATGTATGGAATTTATATGTAGCCATTAAAGCGTTGCAAACTGAAGCAATGTTGAAATCAAGATCGGATCTTGTGCTCAAGAACGGTGTACCTGGCAGACAGATTTTGACTTGCGAAATATACATTTCACCTGGCAGACCAATGAGAAGTGAAGAGAGCTTAATGCCAGACTCTTTCAGAAAATTTGTAGCAGGTGTTGGAAACAAGGAGCGATCTTAATCTGTTCTATTTTGGCACAGAGCTAGTGTTCATTCAACATTCATGGGGATATAGGAATATTGTACGAATGCGGTGATCGAAATAAACTTGATCTTTTTAAAGAGATGATTCATCCTTTTTAAAGAAGCAGTACTACGTTTTTCTAATCCTTTTTAAAGGAAGATCTTGAATATGTCCCGATATTTAAAGACTAAAGTATCTGTTGAAGTTTGTGAAATGACATTTGTTACGGTTTTCTAAACCCTTTATAAAGGAATACATCGAACATGCCATGATGTTTAAAGATTGAAATATCTGCTGAGCTTGTGCAGGGTCAAAAGTGGTTTCTATGTAGGATGACACACGAGATCTTCTTGGTGTCTATCGAAATCCTGATCCACGTACATTCACAATGTGGTTGTTACATGGTGTGATATGAATGAAGTTGTATACCCTAAAATGTGCGTATTTCTTTTTTTTTTTCAAAATTTAAGTTTAAACTTTTAGTTAAAATATGACACGTGTCTATATCTGGGCTTCAAAAGAAAATAGTTGTTTTTTTTGCAGCTGTTACTAACAATACATTGAAATCCTTCAGTCTGGGCAAAGGAAGAGAGGAAGCTGAAACTATACTGTCTTTACATTGATATATGAAGCACTGCTTAGTGTTTTGGAAATTGTGGGTTGCAGTGCACGTTGCCCTGCACAAAAATGCTTACCAAATGTGACAGACAGGAAAAGATTTGACATTTGTGTTTTTGTTTTTAGGGTAGCATTCTTAAGAACAGTGTTTGTATTCTGGGAAGATGCTAAATGTATTTTTTTGGGGCTAAAGTTAAGATCAAAAGAGGATAACAATTGCACACACACACAGAGAGAGAGGAGAGAGAGAAAAGAGAGAGAGAGAGAGAGAGAAGAGAGAGAAGAGAGAGAGAGAGAGAGAGAGAGAGAGAGAGAGAGGTAGCGAGAGCGAGCGAGAGAGTTTGTACCTGCGTACACATGTAAGTACTCTTTAAGAGTGGGTGTGTTTTCAGTAACTTATCATGTAGCCACTAAAGCCGTTGCGAACTTCAGCAATGCTGAAATCCAGATCGGATTTTGTGCTGAAGAATGGTGTACCTGGCAGACAGGTTTTGACTTGCGAAATATACATTTCACCTGGCAGACCAATGAGAAGTGATGAGAGCTTAATGCCAGACTCTTTCAGAAAAGTTGTGGTAGGTGTTGGAAACAAGGATCGAACTTAATCTTTCTATTCTGGTACAGAAACAACTCTCATTCAATATTCATGAAGATATAGGAATATTGTACGAATGCGTGACCAAAATGTTTTTTTATCTTTTCAAGGGATGATTCATCCTCTTTAAAGAAGCAGTACTACGGTTTTCTAAACCCTTTATAAAGGAAGATCTCGAACATGCCATGATGTTTAAAGACTGAAATATCTGCTGATGCTTGTGCAGGGACAAAAGTGTTTTGTATGTAGGATGACACACGAGATATTCTTGGTGCTTATCGAAATCCTGATCCACCTACATTCACAATGTGGCTGCTACATGGTGTGATATGAATGAAGTTGTATACCCCAAAATGTGCGTATTTCTTTTTTTTTTTCCAAAACTTAAGTTTAAACTTTTAGTTAAAATATGACACGTGTCTATATCTGGGCTTCAAAAGAAAATATTTTTTTTTGCAGCTGTGACCAACAACACATTGAAATCCTTCAGTCTGGGCAAAGGAAGAGAGGAAGCTGACACTATCCTCGTCTTTACATTGATAGATGAAGCACAGCTTAATGTTTGGAAATTGTGAGTTGCAGTGCACGTTGCCCTGAACAGACATGCTTAC
>CM054135.1:69919575-69929575 GCA_028751875.1 Rapana venosa
TTTTTTCTGACCTTGTTTAGAAATACCACAAGCAAGAACCACATTTTCCCATTTTCTTGTTTTACTCGTTTTCTTGTTCTATTTGCTTGTAGTAAAACATTAAGCGATATTGTTTTTCAAGGTTCTCGAGTGGTAAATCTCCCATCTTTAAACATTTTATAGAACATCTTTACATCAAATGTTTGATACCTCTGCTGGTCAGAGATTTACAGTAGGCTTTTTGTTTTATTACCTAGTTTTACTAGTTCGAATAATCCTGCTGATTTTTTTTACATCAGCACGATTGCATTAACACTGCATTTGTAATAGATTGAACTTATTATGTTATATAGTGATTGCATTTGAAAATTGGAAAGCAAAGCACTATGAACTGACAAGAACAAGAACAAGAACCGCCATGTAATTTTTTCTCTTCTTTTTCATATTCTTCATCATAATCGCCACCGTAGCAGTCATTGTAGTAATATGAATAGACAGTTTTGAAAGTAAAGTATCGGTTACAACTGTTGAAGAGAATATGTTTCGCAAGAATTGTTCCGTCCTTTTGTGTTTTCTTAGGCATGGTGAAGGGTAGATTTGGTAGAGACAACATATTATTGTGTTTCACTGCTATTGTTTGACTGAGTGTGAGATTACGACCCTAGAACTAAACATGCAACCCCCAACTCCCTCGCAGAGAGACGCTTTGACCAATTTACCTCGCAGAGAGAAAGACAGAGAGAGAAAGAGAGAGAGAGAGAGGGGGGGGGGGGGGGGAAGAGAGACACAGAGAGAGAGGGAGAGAGAGAGACAGAGACAGACAGAGAGAGACAGAGACGGAGACAGACAGAGAGAGACATAGAGAGAGACAGACAAACAAACAAACAGAGAGACAGACACAGAGACAGATATGCAACATGTTTTATCTGTTTGGCTGTTTACCTCTCTACCACTGATGACATATAATAATAATAATAATAATAATGTATGGAATTTATATAGCGCTGAATCTTGTAAAGCAACAAATCAAAGCGCTCAAGCTCAAGCTCACATATACTCCGCACTCTAAACCACTACTTGTCTATTTCTACATATCTACTTTGTCTTTTTTATTTTTCAAGTTCAAGAAGCACACAAACATCCTCCCCCAAAGAACAATCAGAAACAAAAGTGGCAAAGATGTCAGTTTACACAGTTCTCTACAGCAGCTGACAGGACCGTGTCATGTTTCGGCAACTGCATCCCTTCCATTTCCCCTGGCTGAAGCGGTGGGTAAGAGATGATGCATGAGCAGGTCAGGGGGGTCGATGCTGGCACAGGCAGTGCAGGGATGTCCAGTCAGCTCTTGTCCACACTACGGTTAGTGCACTGCAGTCTCCCTACTCTCTCTGAGCTGCCTGGCTTCCATAGCAAATACTCGGGGACTGGACCACTTTTTTTGTTTGCAAGCACACACTTAATCTAATGTATTCTTTTGTAAGTATTGTTTTTTTAAGTCATACTAAATAAGTAATTGTGGGACTCCATCCATCTTCTTATATATATATGATGCATTTTTGTTTTTACATAAGTGTTAATTAATCAGCAGGTCTGCATATTCTAAGATGTGAAGTTGGTACAGATTTTGAAACACCTTCTTTGCTAAATGTTATTTTGTTTTCTGGTTTGTAGACTTCCATCTTCTTGCTATTTTGTTGTTGTTTCCAGTATGGAATTACAAAGCTGATAGGTACAGGATAAAGTACACACACAACACACACACACACACACACACACACACACACACCACACACACACACACACACACACACACACACACACACACACACAAACTCACATACACAAATGCGTGCTAAACGCGTTCACATACACATGCTCTACACATATGTGCGCGCGCACATACACACACATACATACACGCACACACTGGACTAGTATACACTAAGCATACAATTGTTTATATTCACTCAAGATCTCTGTACACTTCTATAGAGGTTTCAGTATTCCTGGGTTTCTAAAGCCCATAGCGATAATTACGGTTAGAAAAAGTCTTCACTTTCTCCACTTTTCAGCCCTGGAGTTTATTCACTTTTTTCTCTTGACGCAGTATATCTTTGCCATCCGATATTTCAGATCTGAAAATGACTCTCTTCCATGCGTGCTTCAAATGATCGAGTACACCGTATATGCACTGCACGCATAGTCGTGTGCATATATATCTGTGGATTTTTCTGTAAAAGCAGAGAGAGAGAGAGAGAGAGAGAGAGAGAGAGAGAGAGAGAGAGAGAGAGAGAGAGAGAGAGAGAGAGAGAGAGAGAGAGAGAGAGAGAGAGAGCGACAGACAGACAGACAGACAGAGAGGCAGGCGACAGACAGACAGACAGACATATTTCAGACAATCCTGTTTAGTTTACTTTTGTGCCACACATAGTAACACTGAAAGAGTGTAGTTAACCATCTTTCATACCAGTTTCTGTGCAGATGTGCTAATGGTTTTGCTTCTCAGTTATTATGTTAAAGATCTCACCTTCATGCCTGCGTTTTGCGGGTGTGAGAAACGCAAACATACCAAGGGTTGACTATTATAGGAGATCATGCATTGATCAAGCATAATTATTATGTGCGAATTTCTCGGCTAGAGCTCCGAGGCTCATCAATGGTGAGATTTTACATAATATGCGACCAGTGTGGATGGTTTTTAAGAACAAAAATGTCATTCCTTCCTACCGGCACTCAATGGCCTGCCTGCTCTACCAGAATGGAGAAGTATGCTGGGTGTGTTTGAGTTTCCTTAACTTACACAGTGCTGACTGAAGTATGCTGTCTTTTTATTTCTTTTCAGCACATTTGTCTTGATACGTCCATTTGTGCTCATTGATGAACAGATGATTAAAATGAGGCCACCATTGATTTGTGTGTTACACTAACTCGTCGCTTATGGAATCTTCAGCGTGCATATCTGATCTTCTGCATACGCATATACATGAAGAGAATCCATACACTGGTACCCACAAGTCTGCGGGGAGATTTTAAAATACCCAACTTCCAGTTACTAGACGCAGCACTTTAGATTCGAATTCATGCTTTTATGGACCCTTGAGTAGAAAATCAATTATTTTTTCCACTCAACTATAGTCATCACCATTGCCTATGGGAAAGGGAGAATTGCAACAGATTGATGTCAGGAAGCCGTTTCAGCCAAATGTATCGTGCTTATTTCCCTAGACAGACATTTGACAGCAATTATTTCTTAGGAAATTTGAAGTGATATTGCCTCCTCTACGAAAACTATCCCTTTTAACAAGTCTGCAATACAAATGACACTGCCCTGTGGGAATGTCGGGGGGCCTGTCAGTATAAGTAACATTCCAACCTTCCTCAAATTCTGAGCTGGAAATTCCATCTTCTTCTACCTTCCCCTTTCTTCTGCCTTGTTCCTTTTCTTCCAGTGACCTCCTTCTTGTCTCTTTTCTGCCTTCTTGGTCTATTCTCCTGCCTTGTTTTCCCAGAAAGTCTTAAAGTGAACAATTCTCCTAGGCAGGAAACTTGGTCCTCTTAAGCACATTACTCCTCTCTTGTGACCTCTCCACTGGCTGCCTGTGCCACAGAGAGTAAACTATAAGATCAGTACCCTCTGTTACAAATGCCTCCATAAAACAGCAGCTTCCTACGTCTGTGCATGTCTTCACCTGTACATTCCTTCTCGTTCCCTCCGCTCTGCTGCAGATAACTTGTGTTTAAGAATACCTAGATTCAACCAGTCCACCGTTGGCCGTCGCTATTTCTCTGTTTCTGGTTCATTAATCTGGAATGACCTCCCTCCCTCCCTTCGGCAAAAAGCCTTCTTATGGCGCTTTTAATTCCGGCCTCAAGACACATTATTTCAAAGCTAAGATTCTCCCCTCTTGTTCCATTTCATTGTTGTCCCTGCCCTCAACAGCCCAAACCTCATCACCCTGCCGGAGAGTAAACCATGTGTGTGTGGGTGTGCGTGTGTGTGCGTGCGTGCGTGCGAGCATGTGTGTATACATTTGAACTTGTAAAAAACCCACCACCTATTAATTGTAACTGGCTGCATGTGAATGAGTAGGATGAATGAAAGCGCTTTGAGTTGTTTTGTTGGAAGATATAGCGCTATATATATATATATATATTCCATGTGTTATCATCATCATCATCATCATTTTCATTCTTCTTGTTCTTGTTCTTGTTCTTGTTCTTCTTCTTCTTGTTCTTGTTCTTCTTGTTCTTCTTGTTCTTGTTGTTGTTGTTGTTGTTGTGTTGTTGTTGTTGTTGTTGTTGTTTCTTCTTCTTCTTCTTCTTCTTCTTCTTCTTCTTCTTCTTCTTCTTCTCTTCTTCTTCTTTCTTCTTCTTCTTCTTCTTCTTCTTCTTAATGTGTGGCATGCAGACCCACCTCTGTGTGGATACGCCCTGGTGCCGACGAATCATTCCTCAAGAAGACATCCCAATTACAAAGCAGGCGGAAGAGGAGAACCTGTCTCCCATCAGCTGTGAAGGCAGAGGACGATGACCTCGAGGGCAGACTGGACTCTGCAGCAGCTCAGTGAAAGCAACCAGTGTAAGGGAAAGACCCCTCTGATGTTAAAACACGTCGAGGTTGGATGCGCTGGGCCTGACTTGGTAGGCGCTTAACCAGTAGTGTAGGCGCTTAACTGTAGTGTGGGCGCTTAACAGTAGCGTAGGCGCTTAACAGTAGTGTAGGCGCTTAACAGTAGTGTAGGCGCTTAACAGTAGTGTAGGCACTTAACAGTAGTGTAGGCGCTTAACAGTAGTGTGGGCGCTTAACAGTAGTGTGGGCGCTTAACAGTAGCGTAGGCGCTTAACAGTAGTGTAGGCGCTTAACAGTAGTGTGGGCGCTTAACAGTAGTGTAGGCGCTTAACAGTAGTGTAGGCGCTTAACAGTAGTGTAGGCGCTTAACAGTAGTGTGGGTGCTTAACAGTAGCGTAGGCGCTTAACAGTAGTGTAGGCGCTTAACAGTAGTGTGGGCGCTTAACAGTAGTGTAGGCGCTTAACAGTAGTGTAGGCGCTTAACAGTAGTGTCTAACAGTAGTGTAGGCGCTTAACAGTAGTGTGGGCGCTTAACAGTAGTGTAGGCGCTTAACAGTAGTGTGGGCGCTTAACAGTAGTGTAGGCGCTTAACAGTAGTGTAGGCGCTTAACAGTAGTGTAGGCGCTTAACAGTAGTGTAGGCGCTTAACAGTAGTGTGGGCGCTTAACAGTAGTGTAGGCGCTTAACAGTAGTGTAGGCGCTTAACAGTAGTGTGGGCGCTTAACAGTAGTGTAGGCGCTTAACAGTAGTGTAGGCGCTTAACAGTAGTGTAGGCGCTTAACAGTAGTGTAGGCGCTTAACAGTAGTGTAGGCGCTTAACAGTAGTGTGGGCGCTTAACAGTAGTGTAGGCGCTTAACAGTAGTGTAGGCGCTTAACAGTAGTGTGGGCGCTTAACAGTAGTGTAGGCGCTTAACAGTAGTGTGGGCGCTTAACAGTAGTGTAGGCGCTTAACAGTAGTGTGGGCGCTTAACAGTAGTGTAGGCGCTTAACAGTAGTACGACGAATGTTCGCTCATAATTTTTATGCTAGAAAACAATGAGTTGGGGTCTGAGCGTTGGACGAAGAAAGATGTCAGTGATGAGATATGCATCCTGTGCTATTATTTATTTAAAGAAGAAATCTGTTGAAGTATGTTGCAATAGTGCATAACACATACACACACACTGACGCATGCACGCACGCATACACGCACACACATATACAAAGACAGATACAGAGACAGAGAGAGACAGAGAGAGAGACAGAGAAAGAGAGAGACAGAGACAGAGAGAGACAGAGACAGAGAGAGAGCGAGAGACACAGAGAGAGACAGAGAGAGCGAGAGACACAGAGAGAGAGAGAGAGAGACTGAAAGTCTGGTAACTGTGGTTTAAGCACCCATTGCCCAAGCGTAATTCTATCAGACAAAGGCAGCGGAGGCATAAAGCAGAGTAAGTCCCTGTTCACTAGCTGCTAACTGTTCACCTTGCACAGAAAGCTAAGTCAGGGCAGAGGCTCCCAGTATGGCCAGGTGATTACCAGCACCACCAACAGCAAGGCCTGCCGTGTCTGGGCTCTGCACCACTCCAAGACACTAGGGTAATGGGAGGGAAAAAACCCCACAGGAATAAAAGGAGTGTGTAAGTAGCAGTAGAGAGGAAGAGAATGACAACATTAATAGGGAACTTAAAAACAAAGTGAATGGGTTATGACCTGGACAGAAAAAACCCTATGTGAATGCAGCATGACCTAGAAAGAAAAAAACCCTATGTGAGTGCAGCATGACCTGGAAAGAAAAACCCTATGTGAATGCAGCATGACCTGGAAAGAAAAACCCTATGTGAATGCAGCATGACCTGGAAAGAAAAAACCCTATGTGAATGCAGCATGAACTGGAAAGAAAAGACAGAAACTCTCATATGTTTGAGTGTGACAGAGTCTTCAAGGAATAATACTACATCTGATTTATTTCAGTGTGACTTTTTATTTGATTGAAATCAAGAAAACATGACTCTATCTTTTAGGAGATTTCAATGGACAATCCCCCCCCCCCCATCCCCCCCCCCACACACACAGATCAAGTAGGTCTTTCAGTGTCAACATGTATCAAATTCGATAATGCAAAGGGAAAAAAATGACCTTTATTATTCCTGTTCGAAAACGTAATGGCTGATGGTAATAATTATATTATTGATAATAAAATATATATACTAATGCGTGCGTGTGTGTGCATGTGTGTAAATGTGTGTGTTCTACGTGATGGGAAGTGAGTGCAGAATGTTGTGAATGGGGGAGTAAGGTTGCAGTTGAGATTCAAATGCTGTTCAAGGACAGTGTATCTGGCAGATAGTTTTCCCTCGCAGACTGTATAGACACCTGCCTAGCAAATAGATGAGCTTGGGGCTGAATGATATCATTTCTGGATGACAGTGGTGGTGGGTGTTGTAAACATAAACTTTGTTTTTAACCCTCCTGTTTCATTACATAAAAAAGACCAACACAAAAACCCAATAGACTTTTACAAATTGTAAGGACATAGGAAACGTGGGTTGACATTAGCAAGCAAATGATTTGCTGGTAAAAGAGAGTTTTGGTCAAAATTGTAGCTTTTCAGAAAATCGCTAGTCAGCTATGATTTTGGCAGAAACTCTGCAATAATAGTTTCAATAATAGCATCATCATCATCATCATCGTCATCGTCATCGTCGTCGTCGTCGTCATCATCATCATCATCATCATCATCATCATCATCATCATCATCATCATCATCATCATCATCATCATCACCACTCCCTTCATGAAGAGGCTCGTCAGGAGTATTTGCAGGACATGTTAGTCCATAATTCACTACATGCTGATCTGTTTTTAGCGCTTTGCATCAATAGTACCATGTCAAGGCTGGTACAATTACACCTAACATGGTGAAAGAACAGTGTTTATGTTTAGGGAGGAAAGGTGACTGTATCTTCGTGTTGTTGCCAAAGTTAGGATCAAGATAGGAGAAAATAACTACAGATGGAGAGAGAGAGATAGAGAGAGAGAGAGAGAGAGGGAGGGAGGGAGGGGGGTGAGACATACAGACAGATAGACACATAGACATACGTAGACAGAGGCTGAGAGACAGACAAACAGGGTATAGGCAGACATGCAGATAGGGCTCCACGGGACAGGAAGGCAGACAACAGGCAGAGAGAAGACAGGCAGAGACAGCAAGAGAAAAGATGAACATCCAGACAGAGACACAGGAATCAACGAAGAAAAGAGTAAACAGAAAAAGGAGACAACAGAGTATAGAGATCAAGTAATCAGTAGATATGACGTGTCGGCTATACGTCTTGGGAACAGAACACATTGTGCAAAGTTAGTGTTACTATTTTCGTTTCTGATGGTCAAAAGAAGGGGCAAAGTTTAATTGTGAATGGAATCTCCTCCTCCTCTTTTGTACCTACCACCTCCTCCTCCTCACCTCCTATTTTTTCTTCTTTTTCTTATCTTTTCTTCGTTGCTTCTCTTCTCTTCTCTTCTTCTTCTCCTTCTTCTTCTTCTTCTTCTCCTTCTCCTTCCTTCTTCTCCTTCTCCTTCTCCTTCTTCTCCTTCTCCTTCTTCTCCTTCTCCTTCTTCTCCTTCTTCTTTCCTTCTTCTTCTCCTTCTTCTTCTTCTTCTCCTTCTCCTCTTCTCCTCCTTCTTCTCCTTTCTTCTTCTTCTTCTTCTTCTTCTTCTTCTTCTCTTCTTCTTCTTCTTCTTCTTCTTCTTCTTCTTCTTCTTCCTTCTCTCTTCTCTCTTCTTCTTCTTCTTCTTCTTCTTCTTCTTCTCCTCTCTTCTCCTCTCTTCTTCTTCTTCTTCTTCTTTTCTTCTTCTTCTTCTTCTTCTTCTTCTTCTTCTTCTTCTTCTTCTTCTTCTTCTTCTTCTCTTCCTTCTTCTTCTCTTCTTCTCCTTTCTTCTCCTTCTCCTTCTTCTCTCCTTCTTTCTTCTCTCTTCTTCTCCTCTCCTTCTCTCTCTCTCTTCTTCTTCTCTCTTCCTCTTCTTCTTCTTCTTCTTCTTCTTCTTCTTTCTTCTTCTTCTTCTTTCTCTTCTTCTTCTTCTTCTTCTTCTCTTCTTCGCAATTCTTCTTCTTCTTCTTCTTTTTTCTTCTTTCTTCTTCTTCTTCTTCCTGCAAACATCCTCAAGAACAATCCCAAATAAACTAGCACGATATCAGATTTACACAGAGCTTACAGCAGCTGGCAAAACCGTGTCATGTTTCGGCAACAGCATCCCTTCCATTTCCCCTGGCTGAAGCGGTGGGTAAGAGATGATGCATGAGCAGGTCAGGGGGGTCGATGCTGGCACAGGCAGGGCAGGGATGTACAGTCAGCTCTTGTCCACACTACGGTCAGTGCACTGCAGTCTCCCTACTCTCTCTGAGCTGCCTGGCTTTCATAGCAAATACCAGGGGACTGAATCCCTTTTGCTTGTGTCCACACCTGTGCTATAACTACTGCACGTAATTGTGTGTGTGTGTGTGTGTGTGTGTGTGTGTGTGTGTGTGCATGTGTGCGCGCACACACACATGCACTTGTGTAAACACGAGCAGAGTTGACCTAAAAATGTACTTTTAATCAATATTTCCATACAGTTATAAAAGTAACGGCATCTTTAAGTTCTTAAAACTTATAGCAAAACCCTGGCTTAAAAAGTTTTAACTTTTGTCTACAGTACAAACTCAGAATTTATTAACTTTTCTCTCTTCACCACAGTCCATCTATGTCAGCCTGTATTGCAGCTTTGAAAACTTTTTTTCTCTTTCACCAGTCCAGCAAATGACTGAGTATAGTGTACACGTGTAAGCGTGTGTGTGTCTGTGTGTGTGTGCATCTGTGTATCTATTAGTTCACTTTATGTGTGTAGAAAAAGCAGAGAGAGAGAGAGAGAGAGAGAGAGAGAGAGAGAGAGAGAGAGAGAGAGAGAGGAGAGAGAGAGAGAGACAGAGAGAAAGAGGAGAGAGACACACAAGAGAGAGAGAGAGAGAGAGAGAGAGAGAGAGAGAGAGAGAGAGAGAGAGAAGAGAGAGAAGAGAGAAGAGAGAGAGAGAGAGAGAGAGGCAGAGAGAGAGGAGGAGAGAGAGAGAGAGAGAGAGAGAGGAGTTTTTCCAGAAATCCAACTTTGCTAACTTTTTGTGCCATATGTAGTAAATCATAGAATGTCTATTTTTATGATCTTGTCTATCAGTTTATGAGCAGATTTGCCATCCATTACCTTTATTCCTCCTCTCTAGCTCTGTACACATGCAAGAAATCAATTACTTATTTTTGAAATCTTACATTTTTGGTCTAAGTTTTGTGAGTAATAGACAAGACAACGTATCCAAAATTTCACGACGCGCACTAAACTTTGGTCAAGCATATAGTATGTGAGTTTCTTTGCAGATACACGTAGTCTACATGGATATTATGCCGTAGAAAGCAGCGCTTACACTATAGAAGATCGACCCT
>CM054135.1:69934575-69944575 GCA_028751875.1 Rapana venosa
TTTTCTTTCTTTTTTCTGTCTTTCTTTCTTTTTCCTTTCTTTTTTTTCTTTCTGTCTTTCTTTCTGTCTTTCTTTCTTTCTTTCTTTCTTTCATTCTTTATTTCTTTCTTTCTTTCTTTTTATGGAGAAGTCATTCATATTGACGACTTCTTAAAGCCTTGGGAACCCACACTACACCATCGTTACAACCTCCATGAGCATGCAAAGGCACCCATTAACATTGCTCCATACTTAAATCAAATTTTCCTTATCGATTCAGTATACATCTGTTTCTTTGAAAGTATTTTGAGGTCAGCAGATCTAAAATGGATCTTTCAAAGATGGTAGGAGAAGTTCTTACTCTACAATAATTTATGTGTGAGAACGTTTGAAAAATGACCTCCTCTAACAATACTAACCGTCAACCATTCTCAAAACAAGAACCTCGTAACAGTGAGGGGCAATACACTGATGTGACAGAGCAGTACTAGCTCAGTGTATAAACGTTTATAGATTTCTGACCAAGAGTATCAAATATATACCTAACAAAAGTCTCGTTCATTAGACAATTTCTTGCTGACAGCAGTTCGTTTCACCATCATTGAAATTGTTATCTAAATTTCCTAGCAACTACACGAGTCAATGATGTTGTAAACAAAAAGTGAGATACATTTTTATTCACTAAAAACGACATAGACGAAAAGGAACAAGGTGCAGTCGAAATACTGTGTGTAAAGATTCACCCTGGCACTGAATACTATGCTTCCTAATGCTCTAGTATCAACAGATAAAGAACGCTGTGTCGTTTAAAGGAGCCTCTTGGAGACCTGTCACTGCTGAGTGGTGTTCCAAACACAGAAACACTGCTCCTCATAATCTACAGCAACATCTGCCCATAAGCCAGATAAAGCTGTTCAGTATCGTCATATTATGTGTGAATATATAACGAACCTCCATTAATTAAATATTTTGGTTCTGATCAGAAGCAAAACACATCAATCATATAACGTATTTTTGTCTATTTTCTTCTGTCTTATAGGTCTCTGTCTCTATTCCTTGATGGCGGAAGCAACGTTGGACTTTGATGCCTGATTAAACATCTCATCACACCCAGACGCGGCAGACGACAGCTGACGATTCAAGATCTCTACTTGTTTTGGAGAAGGAGGGGGTGGTGGTGGTGTTGAGATGGCGGCGGGGAGGAGAGTGGACGGTGGCGGGAGAGCCAGCTTGTCGTTTTATTCAGTTGTTGACAGTTTGGACAAGTGAGGAGACATTGTGGATGGCTAGTCAGTACCATATTTCTATACATTGGTAGATTTTGAGCGCTCATTAGATGTGATTTTTTTCTTGCAGCGTAAAGCTGTCATCAGAACAGCTCAGCCAGTTGCAGGAGGCAATCCCAGAGCACCAGTTTCTGGACACCCTGCTAACATGCAAACTTTTAATATTTTTCTATATTTTGTATTTTATTTTGTTCAACACTAACATATGTACCAATTGCACAACCCACAGAGCTAGATGTATTGAACTGAAATAACAACCAACCACTACGAACAGAGGAAAATCACAATTGACTGCTTTAGCATACTTGACTTAGTGAAAAACTGGGGCAGCCAACTTTTTTTTTGACAATGTGTCTGGATCGAAAATCACATAAATCGATTTTTCTCGGTCAGCTGTAAACGGGAGGGGAGTGAGGACGATGGTACGGGGTAGCAGGAAAGTCAGATTGTTCTGCTTTCCCTTTGCAGCAACTTGGGAGACCTAGACAGACAGTTTGAAAGTTTAGTGCACCAGACGTTCATACACTGTAGGATTACAACTTTCACTTGTCGTGATATTTGATGCAATGTACATAACATGTGATCAGAACAAGCTCAGCCAACTGTAATCATGAGGTCTTCTCAGAGCCCTGGTTTTGAACAACCTGCGTAAGACTCAGACCTTTTGATATCTTTACCATGAAAGTCCAACCGTAACACATTATTATTATTATTATTATAGCAGAACCTATGGACTACATAATTATATTTCAACAAACTAAAGAAACGACTACTAATAATGTATAGAATTTATATAGCGCTGAATCTTGTAAAGCAAGAAATCAAAGCGCTCAGATGTCATGATTAAAAAAAAAAAATTCATTTAATATTTTATATCGAGGATAATGGAATAAGCACTCAGGTGCTTTTTTTTAACGATCAGTCCCCGTGTGTATGCAGTTTTGTAAATTTTGTCATCTGTTCCCACCGGCACACAATGGCCTACTCTTTCGAAAAGCGGAACAGGATTTCACATGTGCGCAAGATGTTCTGCATGCGTTCGCACACGTGGCCTCGGTTTCTAGTCTCATCCGAAGGATGTAACAAAAAGATTAAAATCTCAACTCATTGTCATAACACGCTTGAGTTATTGCCTTATCAGAACGACCACCTTATTTTTTTGACAGTGTGTCTGGTTGGGAGAGTCATAATTCGATTTTTCTCGGTCAGATCCCAAAATAACAACCACCATCTTTCCTGATCACACAGCTATTACGTGGCTGAGTAGAAGCACATAAGCAGCCAGGCTTGAACATCAGCCCTGTGTAGTGACATGGGCTGAATCAGTCTGGTCATGCTAGGATAGGCTGTACAGTAGATACAACTTATTGGTAGGGTGTCAGGCAGGAGAGAGGCTGTTATTCAACTTGACAACACAGAGCAGCAACACAGTTAATACTGTATTTCGTACTTTAAAACTCATTTCTATATAAGGATAATTTTAACGCTTTATCTTTTTTAAAAGAGGAAAGAGGAGTTAAAAATCAAAACGAGATAGGATAGACAGACTACACAACAGAGAGCGAGCAGAGAGAAGACAGAGAGAGACGAGAGAGAAGAGGAGAGAGAAGAGAAAGGAGAGAGAGAGAGAGAGAGAGAGAGAGAGAGAGAGAGAGAGAAGAGAGAGAGAGAGAGAGAAGAGAGAGAGAGACAGACAGACAGACAGACAGACAGACAGACAGACAGACAGACGACAACAGACAGACGGACAGACAGACAGACAGGGAACACTAAACACTGACACACTGACACACTGAAAATAGTTAATTGCCTTGGACAAGCCTGTCTTTTTGGCAGGAGCACCACACCTGCAAACGCTTACCCCAAAGTCATTAAAATAATTCAGCAAAGAGACACAGAAGGAGAGATAGACAGAGACAGACAAACATAGACTGAGACAGAGACAGAGAGACAGAGGTAGACAGAGAGAGAGGCAAAGACACAAGCCAGTGAAACAGACCAGACGAAAGAGGGACGGAGACAGATTCTTTACTTGAGTCTGGGACCGGTACCTTAAGCACCCATTGGCGAAGTGTAACGTAATCAGACGAAGGCAGGCGAGGCCTGGAGCAGAGTAAGTCCCTGTTCACTAGCTGCTAACTGTTCACCTTGCACAGCAAGCTAAGTCAGGGCAGAGGTTCCCATTATGGCCAGGTGATTACCAGCACCACCAACAGCAAGGCCTGCCATGTCTGGGCTCTGCACCACTCGAAGGAAACTAGGGTAATGGGAGGAGGAAAAAAACAGGAATGGAAAGGGTGCATAGCTGCCACAAAGAGACAAACAGACAAACAGACAGACAGACAGAGAGAGAGAGAGAGAGAGAGAGACACACACACAGACACACAAAGAGAGACAGACACACAGACACGCTAACAAAGAGAGACAGACAGAGACAAAACAGTGACAGGGATACAGAGAGACAGAGAGAGACAGACAGACAGACAGCCAGCCAAAGAGAGACAGTGAGAGAAGAGACAGAGAGAGACAGAGACAGAGACAGACAGAGAGAGAGAGAGAGTGAGAGCATTAATTAAGAACTTTTCAAGTACACAAATACCGTCTGACCTAGAAACAAGAGAAAAACTGTGACATATGTTTGAACTTGGCGTTTCTTCAAGGACAGAAACTGCATTTGATTTGTACTAGAGTTCAAGTGTTCATTACAATAAAGCTGTATAAAATCACACTGCTCTCTCTTCAATCTGACTTTTGAAAAGAAAAACAAATTGTTTGTTGACGTAAAGCAGATTTTAAAACGTGAATATGTATATCAAATTAGACATACAAAGTGCAACAATGGACCTACTTGATCCACTTTGTGACAACATTGGCATCATCTAGAGTGTTTTCAATTTATGTCAGAATAGTGTTTTTATCTGTTGTGAATAATGACATTTGTTTTCTAAAAAAAAAAGCCACAACCGATCTGTGCGCTAGTTGTAAAAAAAAGATGTGTTCTTATTTAAGTGCTGGTTTCGAGGCAATTAGACTTAGTGCTATGCCTTTGATATTTTTATTTATTTATTTATTTCTTTCTATCACTTTAAGTTGCAACAGATTTATCTGCGTGAAATTCGGGATGCTCTCCCTGGGGAGAGCGCGCCGCCACAAGAACAGCACCACCCATTTAAAAAAAAAAATTCATGTCTTCAACTGTATTTGTTTCCCCACCAGAGTGCCTTTTTTCTACAGAATTTTGCCAGGGGCAACTTTCTTGTTGCGTGGGTTCTTTTACGTGCGCTAAATAATTTTGTGTAATACTTGAGACCTCGGTTTATCGTTTCTTCTGAAAGACTAGCACCCAGACCACCACACATGGTCTAATGGACGGGACGGGATTGGGGGATGGGATAGCCTAGTGGTCAGAACATTGCGCTCGCAATCTGTCGACCCGGGTTCGATTCCCGTTCAAGGGGATATTTTCCCCTGGAGTTAACATCAGTGCAGACACAACTCTTCCCAAAAGGCCTTCAGATGAGACTATAAACCGAGGCCACGTAAGCGAACGCACGCAGAACATCTTGCGCACACGTTAAATCCTGTTCCGCTTTTCGTAAGAGTAGGCCATTGTATGCCGGTGGGAACAGATAACATAATTTACAAAAGCGCATAAACACGGGGACTAGATGTAAAAAGCAAATGAGTGTTTATTCCATTATCCTCGATATCAAAGAATAAATGAATAAATAAATAAAAAATAAATAATAGATGGGAGAAAAGTTTTGGGCCCAAATGGGGATCGAACCACTGCACACTTCCTACCCAGACTTCTTGCTTTCTAGGCAGGCGCGTTACCTCCAGACCACCGATCCCCCAGTGTTTTCAGTGTTGAAGCTCATTAAAATCGTTTTTCTTGCAGTCATTTCGCATTTTTATTTTTAAAATTTATCTTTTGTACACTTGACAATATATTTAAATATGTTATTCTTTTCCGATTCGTTGAAATATTAGTGTCAAAATACTGTTAATGAGTTATCAATGTTAATACCCTGATATCCAGAAATAGCTTGACTCCCCAGTGCGTTAAGGACATGTTCAATCCAGTCAGATGAAGTGTGTGTGTGTGTGTGTGTGTGTGTGTGTGTGTGTGTGTGTGTGTTGAAAGTGACACTTTTATTTCCCGGTGGTACATAGAATAAGCAATGCATGTGGGATTTTCTATGTTGCTTGTTTTATCAAGCCATCCTTTTGTTTAAAAACAGAATTAAGACACATTTTAAGAGAATCTCAAAACAAAACCAAACAAAACAAATATCCCCGCTCCTCGCACAAAAACAATACAAAAAACAACACCCTTCTTCCCTCCAACACAATTAAACAAACAAACAACAGCAAATCTACGAGCTTTGATATGTGAGTGGGTGTGTTTAAATGATGGAAAGTGGCCATGGAGTGTTGTGAATAGGAACAAGGCTGCAGTCAAAAATAAACCCCCTTTGTTGAAGGACAGTGTAGCGGGCAGATGGTTTTAACTTGGTTCATAACTGAACATCCATGTGCCTGGCAAATAGACGTGGCGTGGGCTTAGCGATAGCTTCATCAGGTGACAGGTGTTGTAGGTGTTGTATACGTGAAATGTGTTTTAACTCTCTTACTTCGTTAAAAAAAAACAAGAAGAAGAACAGTGGGCTCTTTTACAAATCATTAGGGGATAGCCATTGTGAGTGTGCATTGCTTGCCATTTTAACTATATTTCTTGAACATGAGGACTTTTACAGGAATGGTGCTAAGTTTGCAAATGTCTTAACGGAACCAAACTCGAAGAACAGCATCAGATGTAAATGTGATGGGGGTGATCCTAATTCCCTCCCTTGCGGAAAAGGCAAAATAGTGTAACGCCACGTGTTAGCAAGATGGAACCCACCAGCAAATTGTGTGATGTTGTGTTGACTGTTCTGATCTATTGGTTCGAATTTCTTACCAAATGTGGGGGCGCAGGGAGCGGATTTCTTTAGTTTTTTTGTGATACCCCATGAAGACAAATCGTCTGTTGGGAGAAGTCACATGAACAACTGAAGCAAATACAGCTTTGGCCAGTGTGCTGATACATCCCACTGTGATAATGCAGTCCCTTGCACTCCTTTCCCCTTTAGAAGGAAATGATTTAAACCACGTTCAACTCATAACGATTGGTTTGTTTTTGTTTTGTTTTAAAAGAAATCATTGTTAGGGTAAAAACTAATTACAGCATGAAAAGGGAAGAGTTATGTTATTATATTATACTTTAGGTTGAAATCTTTTTAGAACCAATGATTTCCGTACATAGGTTTGTTACTCCGTGTTCTATGTTGTCTGTGATGGGGATGTCTTAACGGTGAAAACTTTTTCACACTTTTACCAACAAAATGTTTATATGCGTCTTCAACTGGTTTTTCCCAGTAATACATTTCAAACTTCTTGGGAGCTTATGTCAGAGGCATTCTGCCTGTGAATCGCTCCCGAACAGAAGCTGATATCGTTCGGAAAGAAACAACAAAACCGTGACAAACATAATTGTGCTGTATCCTCAAAAGCCAAATATGTTTTAACAACATAACTAATTTATTATTCAAACGGAAAACATTCGCCATGTTCACATTTCATATTATATACGCTAATGTAGGCCAACAAAACCAGACATCTGTGTGTGTGTGTGTGTGTGTGTGTGTGTGTGTGTGCGTGAGAGAGAGAGAGAGAGAGAGAGAGAGAGAGAGAGATAGAGAGAGACAGACAGACAGACAGAGAGACAGACAGACAGACAGACAGAGAGAGCAATAACTCTGTGCCAGATATAGAATTCCCAGAAAGCCTTTGGGAGGACAGAGCCTGGTCAAGTGAAGGAGGCATCACTGGGGTTCAACATCGTGGCATTTAATGCTCCCTCATAAAATCAGCAAAATACGGAGATGAGGAAGCATAACCGTAAAATGCACATAACACAATGCAAAGGACATTTCCCGTCAAGTAGCAATAGATGTAACTGTCGCGAAATAAAAACAAACAATTTCTCATAAGCTGCATAGCATTCATGTGTCAAGCCATACTATGTGTCTTTAGAATTGAAAATGATAATTAAAAAACATTGATGATCAGAAGAGAAAAGAAATTCTGAAACTGTTCATGGAGAAAATAACTGTATATGAAAGCGACAAAGAGTGTTTCTTTTGATGAACTGGTCATTACCAATTACAATAAAGCAGAAAACTTTACATTCTCCTGTAAAATTCTCAGAATGCAGCCGTTTAAGTTGGTTTCTTCTGCAAGCAACTACAAAAGCCTTTATCAGTTATAACGAATGAGCAAGGTTGCAACGCTTTGTTTACTAAAAGTGTTGGATGGGGTACAGTAGCGAATGATGTAAAGCTCTGCTTTCTTGGGTTGTAGTTCTTAATTCTCCCTAGTAATACTTCAACTCTCAAGATTCAGATTCAGATTCAGATTCAGATTATTTTATTGCCATTTAAATCATGTAGACTTATTTGACACAACAAAAACATCAACTATAATTATTATCTATTTTGGCTAAAAGTGATGTACACTAAAAACATGCATTTACATCTCTTTTTCTCTCTTTTCAAAACACTCATACACATATCTGATGATATCTGCTTGATATATATCAACTGTGATTATGTCACTTAATTTATGTACACAGTTTTTGCGTTCTTTGTCTTTCGTTTTGATTTTAATAACAAATTATTTCTGATTTTCATCATATAAAATGCATTCATCAAGTAAATGAAATTCATCTTCAATTTTGTTACAGTGTCTACATTTTCTGTCCTCTCTGGATATATTTGGTGTCTCCCTTTCTCTATCATTAAATTGTGACAGCTTGTGCGAAATTTACAATATGCCCTTTTTTAGGATTTTGTTTTCATAGTTTACTAAGTATGGTTCCAATCTGTATTCTTTGGTAGCAAAATCATAAAATTTTAGTTTTGCAAACTCTTTCTTTTGGTAGATCCAAAATGTTTTATACATGTCCTCAAGTTTTCTTCTAACAGCATAACTCAACCGATGAACATTAAGAGTGCTTTGGTTAAGTGACTTGTAGTACTGCTACAGACCCATAAAAGAGTCAACTGTTCTGATCATGATCCATAGCTGGTCTTTTTCAGAGATGAAAACTAATATTTACTCTGCTGCAAACAGTGTAGCAAACAGAACCATTACACATGGATTCCTGGACAAGGGAATGCGGGATGCAGTTGGTGGGTCAGGCTCTGGCAAACACTAAAGGCTACTGACCTCAGAATCCAATTGTTTTCTGGTCAATAAGCCATCTACCGTCCAACGTGTGGTTTGAATTAAGGGAGATGTGATAGATGAACTTGATTGTCTCCCTGTGACGGATGAACTTGATTGTCTCCCCTGTGGAAGAAGCAAGAGCACAACACTTTGTGTTAGGAAAATGGGATACACCAAAAAGAAGTTGTGCCAGCATCTTTTTCCTTCTGTGGACGTTTTGGCTTTTCCAAAAAAAAAATCCAATGTACTGTCTATCTTCACCGTGACTTGCAGAATAATTTTTATATGTTATTTTCTTCATAGAGGTAATATTTCCCATTGTTCAGATTATTTACCTATAAAATATGACAATATAAAAGGTATTTGAACCATAATCAAAGAGATGTTAACACCCTTAGCAAGAAGATGACCTTCCCCCCCCCCCCCCATCCCGTAAACACTATTTTTGTTTGGATTTGTATTTGTGTTTTTCAGAAATAAAATCCAAAATATCTGATAGCATAGAGGGAGTCAGATCATCGTTTTAGCTTGTCACTGAAGATGTTTTAAACCATATGTCCTTCGTCCACTCTCACAGTAAAACAAATTTGCACACAGCTCTGCCATTAACAGTAATCTGTTGTGTTTGTTATCTAACTTTGCCATACTGATGCCATTCATGATGTCTTTTCTGTCCATGCTACTGAGATCCTTGTTACTTGCATTTTCTTTAGTCTGCATAGCCTTTGTTAGACATACAGTTTAGAATGTTGAAAACATTTCTCTAGAAAAAAAAATCTAAAGCTCCAGAGTACATCTCTTTGTTTAATTTCAAGTCTTGCAAACCATCCACATCAGTTCATACTTTCAGACATTTTGCTGGCTTCCAGCAGAAAAAAAAGAAGAAACGAAAACAGAACAAAAAGCCATGCCTTCATTTTCATGCAGCTTGTTTATGCAGATGTTTATATTTTCCCCATTCTAGTCACATATTCAACCAAGTAACATATCTGTTTATTTTTGAAATTCTACATTTTGTTCTTTGTGTCTTCTGTAAGCATTCTAGCCATTGTCTAGTTTTCTTTTGGGCTCGGTTTGATTAGAATACGCTCAGATATCTTTGATCTTCAAAAGTATCTGCTTTCCTAAAGGCTGTTACATTCTCATTCAGAGAGACAAACATATAGACAGACAGATAACCCCCCTCCCCCCCCCCCTCCCCCACACACACCCACTGTGTCTAATATCACTTTTATGTGAACAAACGTAAAATTGAAGACTAACACACACACACACACACACACACACACACACACACACACACACACACACACACACACACACACACACACACACACACACACACACACACACACACACACACACACACACTGCAACCCATTCTTATTCATTAATTCTTTACCTCTACATTTTGAACAACATAATGTACATCTTTCATATTTTCTTTTAATGCTTGTGCTGTC
>CM054135.1:69952075-69972075 GCA_028751875.1 Rapana venosa
CTTTCTTTCCAGCTGTTGAGAGTTTAGACAGTTGGACATTTTGAATAGTTAGTGCGCACTAGATATTCACACACTGGTGCATTTAAAGCCTTCACTTGCAATGGGTCTTTCCGTGTAAACATACAGTTACAAAAACTCAGTCGACCACCACAGGCCAACTCATATATCTGATTGTCAGACAGCTCACTGATATGTACACAGTTCATTTCATTTTTATCACACAAGTTCAGCAGTAGCATGTGCAATTGCTGCACGATCCATGGACCTAGATGTACTTCACATAAACAGCAAACAACTAATGGAACCAGAACAAATATCAAAGGCAGCTGCTATAACAGTTCTGAATAGCTTTGGAGCCTGGACTGCCAATGACTTCTCCCCGACAGTTGGGTCTGGCTAGAAAGTCAAGTAATTCGATGTTTCTCGGTCAGACCTGAAAGTAACAAGCGTCTTTTCTGACCACAAACTTATGATTGGGTTATGGGGAAGGTACAGAAGCAGTCAGGCTTGAATGTCAGTCCCGTGTAGTGATGTGGGTTCAATCATCTCATGCTTGGCCATTCTGCAAAGAGAACAGGCCTCTCCGATTGGTTGTCAGATTGGACAGGGGCTGTGTTTGGTCTTGACATCGCAGGACAAACCAAACTTAGCGACCAGTTCCTTTTATCCTTGGTAAACTGTGTCTTTATGAAGACAATAAGATGGCCTTTGATTTAATGGAGAAAAAAGAAGGGGGTCAAACATCTGTTTGTATCTGAATCTGTCAAGAAAAGTAAGTGGGAGAAAGAGAGAGAGAGAGAGAGAGAGAGGGAGAGAGAGAGATACACACACACACACAGACACAGACAGACAAACAGACAAAGACAGAGACATACACACGCATACGTACACATACACATACATATGAGTGCGCATGCAAAAGAGAGAGAGAGAGAGAGAGAGAGAGAGAGAGAGAGAGAGAGAGAGAGAGAGAGAGAGAGAAGAGAGAGAGAGAGAGAGAGAGAGAGAGAGAGAGAGAAAGAGAGAGAGAGAGAGACAGACAGACAGACAGACAGACAGACAGGCAGACAAACAGAAGACAGACAGACAGACAGAAAAAGACAGACAGAAAAGACAGACACACGGACAGAAACATACTCACGCATACAATACAAATACACACACACACATGTGCGTGCATGCAAAGAGAGAGAGAGAGAGAGAGAGAGGAGAGAGAGAGAGAGAGAGAGAGAGAGAGAGAGAGAGAGAGAGAGACAGACAGACAGACAGACAAACAGAGAGAGACAGACAGACAGAGAGAGACAGAGAGAGAGAGAGACACAGAGAGAGAGAGACTCAAAGTCTGGTAACTGTGGTTTAAGCACCCATTGCCCAAGCGTAATTCAATCAGACGAAGGCAGCGGAGGCCTGGAGCAGAGTAAGTCCCTGTTCACTAGCTGCTAACTGTTCACCTTGCACAGAAAGCTAAGTCAGGACAGAGGTTCCCATTATGGCCAGGTGATTACCAGCACCACCAACAGCAAGGCCTGCCGTGTCTGGGCTCTGCATCACTTGAAGACACTAGGGTAAAGGTATAAAAACAAGTCCAGGAGAGGAACGAACCCATTATTGGAAGAAAAAGAGGAAAAGAATGACAGCTAAGGGAATTTTTAAAGTACATGAATGCTAAATGACTTGAATTAAGAGAGTTAACGCACGGCACTATGTTTTGTTGCTTTGTTTTTGGGTGTGTGACCTGTGTGTGTGTGTGTGTGTGTGTGTGTGTGTGTGTGTGTGTGTGTGTGTGTGTGTGTGTGTGTGTGTGTGTGTGTGTGTGTGTGTGTGAAAGTCAAACTTTTATTTTCAGATGGTACATTGAATAAGCAGTGCATTTGCTTTTTTCATCAAGCCATCTATCTAAAGAAAAAAAAAGTGAGAATAAAAGATAATGTATATGCAGACATAGAATAAAAAACCTAATCTATGGTAAAGTATACAAATCAAACAAGAAAAGACAATAACATATGCATATATGGAGTTAAAAACAAAACAAAAGCTCAGAAAAATATTAAACCATACAATTCAGATGTGTGTGTGTGTGTGTGTGTGTGTGTGTGTGTGTGTGTGTGTGTGTGTGTGTGTGTGTGTGTGTGTGTGTGTTATCAAAAGTCAAACTTTTTTTTCCAGATGGTACATTGAATAAGCAGTGCATTTGCTTTTTTTCATCAAGCCATCTATCTAAAGAAAAAAAAAGTGAGAAAAAAAGATAATGTATATGCAGACATAGAATAAAAAACCTAATCTATGGTAAACTATACAAATCAAACAAGAAAAGACAATAACATATGCATATGTGGAGTTAAAAACAAAACAAAAACCCAGAAAAATATTAAACCATACAATTCAAATGTGTGTGGTGTGTGTGTGGGTGTGTGTGTGTTGGTGTGTGTGTGTGTGTGTGTTATCAAAGTCAAACTTTTATTTTCAGATGGTACATTGAATAAGCAGTGCATTTGCTTTTTTCATCAAGCCATCTATCTAAAGAAAAAAAGCGAGAAAAAAGATAATGTATATGCAGACATAGAATAAAAAGCCTAATCTATGGTAAACTATACAAATCAAACAAGAACAGACAATAACATATGCATATATGGAGTTAAAAACAAAACAAAAAACCCAGAAAAATATTAAACCATACAATTCAAATGTGTGTGTGTGTGTGTGTGTGTGTGTGTGTGTGTGTGTGTGTGTGTGTGTGCGCGCGCGCGTGCGTGCACATCTGGACTTGGTGGAACTATTAATTGTTACTGGTTGTATGACTGCGTAAAAATGAGTTGAGTGCAAGTTGTTTGATTTGTCTCTGCAAGATATAGCACTATATAAACTCTATTTATTATTATTATTATTATTATTATTATTTATCTCGTTTGGGATGCAGTACACGTTAGGGCATCATTAAAAACCTGCATAGATACGCATTAGTCTCTCTTTATGCTACATTTTATAAAATATTGTCTGTTCATGCAAAACAGGTTCTAATAATGTCACTGTCAAATTTCATAATGCATAAAGTGCAGAGTAAACTATTTTCAAACGTTTGAGTAGCATTCTGAAATTGTACCATGTTCAATGCTCTCTTTAACTGTTGTTGTTTTTAGAGCATTAAATGTCAGAAAGAAATGTGTAGATTTTAAAAGTATTGATCAATTTTCAGCCTTGTTGCCCAACAGGTCTTTGATCTTGGTTCTGTCACTTCTGAATGTTTTGATAGGTGGAGCTGAATTACTACTTTTCCTCGTATTTCTTTTGTATTTTAACTTGTTATACAATTTTCTTTAATCTTTACAACAATGTAATATTATCTCTTCTCTCTTGCGGTTTCTACGTGTATAGTATTTTGTGCAAAAGAATGTCGCTTTTGTCATTAAATTAACTACAAACCTCAAAATGATTATTTACAGCTGATTTCATATCATGTTGGTAATGCTCTTGTACTGTACTTTCTCTTACAGACGGGAGAAGTAGAGAGGGCTGTATATTGCCTTTTATCTCATCTCTCATTTCTTTCACTTGTTGTTTATCTACTGTACATCTTTAGGCAATATATCCTCTGCATACTCCAGCAACGATAAAATGACTTATCCCAAACGTTTTATTTGATAGTTCTAATCAATAATCGTTGATCTAATGTTGATCAAACAGTCATTATTTCTTCAGGCACATTCCTGTGCATGCTTCATTTATGCTAGTTATGCTATTTCAGACGTTAGATGCGGGTTAACAGTCTGAGCGGCAGTATGAGCAAAGAGCTTCATGTGTACTCTGTGATATCAGGACACAGGTTTGCACAAGTGTCAGCTTGTTCTACCAGGGATACTATGTCGCGGACTTCTATCACTTTCTTTTGTAACTGTGATAGTCTACGCTGTCTATGAGACTTTGAAATGTCTAACACTTGCGTTTTATCATTACTTTTTACAAAACAAAGTAAGATCCACCTTTTTGTGTTGCTATAACGCATTTTAAAAACTAGAGGTTTCGTCTAAATTATATGTGTCAGAAAGAAAAGTGAAACATTCCTAATGGCATAGTATGCTGTTCGAGAATAGCTCATGTTTACTGCTATTAAACGACAGACGAAAGCAAAGCACACATTAAACACTAATTGTTTGCATTTTTCTTTGAGGTGTTAGTAGGGAAGACACGCAATTGTCTAAGAGACTTTCTTTCCTTGACAACTTACTTACCTTGGTAGTTGCTCTTTGCTCGTGTTCTGCTGTTCTTAAAATACCCAGCTAGATCACAGGAAAATATTTCCTAATTTACAGGGTGTATCTACATAACTCACCCCTCACACTAGACCTTCATTTCTTACAAGTCACCTCACTCTAACACACACACACACAAAATACAAACACACACACATTGTCCTTGAAATAAAGAATAAAACCAAATACAATATAAAAAAACCCAGACCACACACCACATACAGGAGAGACAGAAAGAAGCAAAAAGAAAAACCCCCAGAGCAGACAGACAGACGTGCGCGCGTACATCACCCAACACCAAATGATTATTTTCACAAATCTGGAAAATGTCACACGTCACAGACGACTAACTGCCTTTCAAGTCCATAACAAGGGATGATACTAAACATCAGTGAGTTGTTTTTTTTCGCACATGAGCCTAGGCTCTTTTTTAGCAGCTTCTGTCCATTCGACAATCGTCAATGTCAGGATAAAAAGGAGGCTTCCTATTATTTAGAACGGCTTCAAGAGAATAAATGTATCTTTTTGTGTCTTATCAAAGGTTCTTAGTGGCTTCTCAGCTGCCTCTCCTTTGTATTCATATGTGTAAGTCTGATTCAATGTTTTTTAGTCTGACTTCTACATATCTTAAGAATGGCTTTTAACATGAACAACATTGAAACGTTGTGTAGATCTCGTGGCAATTAATTCTCTCTTTTTCTCTCGCGCTCTCTCGCTCTCGCTCTCTCTCTATTTTTGGGGGTAGGGGGTAGGGTAGGGGTCGGGGGGGGGGGGGTAGGGGTGGGGGGTGGATAAACCTAAACGCCCGTTACACTTGCTTTCTGCTTCTTGCATTTGAAGAGTTTCACCTTTCAGACGAAGAACAAGGAGTGCGAAAACATGTTCATACACTGGAGCCTACTAGTATGGCAGAAGTAAGCTATCAAACGACCAATACAAAAACATGAACTGCACTTTGCACCGGCAGCAGAAATCAACAGCAAGCCAGGGACCTTCTCTCAACAAAAGAGCAATATCCTACTTTTCTTCGGTTTTGTTTTTGTTGTTGATATGTTCGAATACCAGACCCAGCGCACTTTTTACCAACCTGCTGCAAGTTAGCTGTTTCATCTGTAGAGAAACCAACCAAACAAAGCCATAAAACTCGAGCTACAAAGCTCCAAACGGGAAATAACACGAGCATGAATAATACACTGATACATCAAGGGACAAGGGTAAGTCTAATTAACGCAATACATGTCATTTCAATAAAAGCTGTCTGGCACATGCTGCTCTTGCGTTCTTGCACACAGAGATCGTCTAATAAAACCGGACACCGAGACTTTCCTGATTTCCCCAAAGCCACATGATATCGCTAATGCCTCGACAGAATGTGAATCTGACACACGGAGGGATTCAGACAGGCCTTATCTAAGCTGTAAAGGCCAACGGGTGTCTTGTGTCTTCATTCATAGCAGAGAAAACAGTGTTTCTGTCACGGATGTAAAGCTAGTGTCTGGTAGGATGATAACACGAAACAGATTCTTCCTGATATATTATGCCTTTTCGTCCCATGTCACAGTAATATATTTAGTTTGATATATCCACAGTCTACTTTATGACTATGCTTTTCACGCAGATCCCACCCTAAAAAGACCCCATCGCGTTTAAGCAGACGAATAACCTGTAGGTAAGGTTTGATTGTGTAAACGTTTCACTTAGTAAACATTTTTTTCTTTTATGATGTTTCTCTTAGAAGTTGGGGGTTCCGTTCCAGCATCTGGATGTCTCTTACAAGACTTAATTTTCGTTTGGAAGTCACTGTCTAGGACAGTGGTGTTTGTTGTATCTTGATCATCTACCTTGTTCTAAGGCGAGGCAAAGCAAGGAAAGGTCATGTAAGGCGAGATAGATAGAGGTAAAAGCAAGGCAAGGCGGTATAAAGCAATGCAAAGTTTACTGTCTTCCAACAGGTACACAAAAGAGTCAGAGATCGAAATCATTGCCATGTGTTCAAATTGTGCGAGCATAATTATCTGAAAGTGTTATCGGTCCATTAGAAATAGTCTAACCTTTGTTAGTGTTTGAGGGCACATTCTCCTGAAGCGACTCCTATACACTGAGCTGAACAGACATGAGGGAGCTTCACTCACATTCCACAGCAAGGCTGAAGCTCAAATAGCATTTACAGCAATGCGTTATAAAAACAACAACAACAACCCTACTTTGTTTTCTTTAAGATGCTCGTTTGATATCAATTTTATGCTAACAAAAAAGGGATAATGACAACTGTTTGTGAGGATGGACTAAAATCATGACTGTTGCAATGGCTATGCTTTATGATGGTGTCTATGAGTGTGTGTAGTGAGTGTTCTTTGGAGACTAACATGTATGGAAACTGTGCTATGATTGAATATATGAAAACATGTGGTAATAATCTGTCTGAGCTGTGGCCCTGTAGACATTTACCCCCCCCCCCCCCCCCACCTCTCAATTCAAAAACATTAGGTCAGGAGTGAGCTGCATATCAGTCATTCCCATTTTTGTTTTGACTATTGATTTTATGTTCTATTCATTTCCTTCGCTTGATTTAAAAAAAAAAATCTCGTTATATTTGTCTCCATAATTCATGCCAGCTATTTCTTTTTTACTTGTGCAATACCACTAACCGTGATTAGGCCTTCATCAAATCAAATCAAATCAAAATCAACTATGCTTATGTTCCAACACGTGCCTGCCTGTACAGGTTTAAAGTCAGTATCAGCCCAAAGTACGTTGTACCGAGTGTAAGAGTGCACACTGCAGCTTTGACTTTCCAGATGACCGGTGGTCCAGCAGCCTCTTACCTTATGTAGGGATGAGGTGAAGGATGTTGCCGGGCCCCGGCATTAAGCTGATGGGCTCTGTAACAGAGGCCAAAGCAGTTTACTCACGTAACTGTCTGAGCGTTTGGTCTGTACTATTTTGTCTTATCATACACGGCATGCGGGAGTATACGTGTCCATCTCTCTCTCTCTGTCTCTCTTTTTCTCTGTCTCTCTGTCTCTGTCTCTGTCTCTGTCTCTCTCTCTCTCTCTCCCTCTCTCTCACCATCTCTCTCTCTCTCTCCCTCTCCCTTCTCCCCTCCCTCTCTCTCTCAGGGCAAGGGCCAGGTGAACAAAAAAGTATGTCAATACTTATCTGTAACCCTTGGAAATAAAGTTTTATGTGATAAATATTTAAAGATAAATGATTACTTGGTGACTGGTGTTAGCTATGCTTGTAGTCCACGTAGATTTCTTGTGCTTTTGAATTATAAAAAGTTCGCAGCTGCATCTGTTATCATCGAAAATTAGTGTTTTTACATTTGTCTGTCTCATCCTTCAGTTTTTCCGTTTTTGCTATCTCTCTGTCTGTCTGTGTGCCTGTTTTTCATCAGAGCAGCCACGATTTCATAACTATTATACTTTGTTGCCAGTGATAGAGGGCACGTGTTACGTAAATGGCTGGGTTTGTGAACGTTTGAGGGGCTGTGTTAAATCATTTGTTATTATTTGTGATTTCAATCTAAAAACTGAATTATCCCTTATGCCACACACATGGCTCTTTGAACAGATACAAAGTTTTCTCTGTTCATGTAAAAAAAAAGTTGTAATTTAATCTGTCCTTTGTCTTTTTCTTAGTTGATTCCTATTCCTTTTCCCAGACTTTCAAAGTTCTAACACTTCTCACTGTCTAATTCTCCTTTCAATCATAAAAGCCAGGGGGGAATAATTACATACTCATATCATTTCATCCACATCAGTTAACCTTGTCCCTATATTCTCCCGAAGTGGGTTGTTGTTGTTTTTTTCCCCTTCCTTAAAAGGTAGTGGACTGGCGTGACTATTGAAGACGACTTTTTAAGAGACTGCGGTGTGAACGTCTGTCCTCCTTAGGCGGCAAGCAAACGAAGGGTTATCGATTCGCTGAGCTGCGCCTCCTTCAGTGACTGCCTGGTGTCCGCCTGCATTACCCAGTACAGGACTCTGGGTCCCACACGGTCTGATCGTTCTGGCCTCGCCAGGATGCTTCCCTCCCTCCCTCCCTCCCTCCCTCTACGCTGCTTTGCTAGGAAGCTGTCTCTGACAGTGTCGCCTTGGCAACCTATTTTCAGACCATTTTTGACCCTGTGGAACGACGGGCTCTTTCCCCCCTGACAATTTAGATCATATATAACATTCATCTCCCACCACCCCACCCCCCACCCTTCAGCCAATGATGGCCCCGCTATGCTGGCCCTTAGCACCGTGTCGAGCTAGACCAGCGTGTGGCATCATCTGCAATCCTGAGGGATCAGTTCCCGATTGGTTTCTGGCTGGCTGTGAGACCAGCTCCTCCACGGGTCTCCGCTTAGTGGTGTGCTTAGGAATGGGACATGAGATCGAATATGACACCGACACTTATTTTTACTCTGCCCCCCGCCCTTTCTTTTTCTGTCTGTGTCCCCCCCCCCCCCCCCCCCCCCCCCCTCCCCCCGCCCGCCCCTCCCCCCCCCTCCCCCGCCCCCCCCAACCTTTTCTTTTCTCTCTGTCAAGTCAGTCCGTTTCTTCCTTCGTCTGTCATTCTGAATGTCTGTCTATCTGTCTGTCTGTCTGTCTATGTATGTATGTATGTACGTACGTTTCTATCTATCTATCTATCTATCTATCTATCTATCTATCTATCTATCTATCTAGCTAGCTAGCTATCTAGCTAGCTATATCTATCAATCTATCTATCATCTATCTATCTATCTATCTATCTATCTATCTATCTATCTATCTATCAATCTATCTATAAATCAATCAATCTATCTATCTATCTATCTATCTATCTATCTATCTATCTATCTATCTATCTATCTATCTATCTATCTATCTATCTATCTATCTATCTATCTATCTATCAATCAATCAATCTATCTATCTATCTATCTATCTATCTATCTATCTATCTATCTATCTATCTATCTATCTGCACATACATACGTATATACATATATATCACGTGTATGTGTCTGTGTGTGTGCGGGCACCCGCGCGGAAAAAAAACAACCAACAACAACAAAAGCAAAAACAAAATCCCCCCCCCAAAAAAAAAAAATCAACAACATTTGTCATAACTAAATATAACACTGACAGCATGCTTAGACCCAGTTTCAGAGAAACAATGGGTAGAGTTGTCATTACAATACCGTATGCCATTTGCAAAACCATCACATTTCTGTTGCAATGATGACGTTACGTCACGGACATGAAGAAGGCCCAGTTAGTCTACCACTTGTCCTTGAAATGCCTTCTCTCCAGTAACTCCCACATGGCTCTTTGAGGCACCACTCTAAATTCTATGTGTGCGTTCGTGCAGACTCCACTCTCCCCAAAAGTCCTTCGGATGAGACTATAAGCCAGGGCCCCGTGTGCAAACGCACGCAGAACATCTTGCGCACACGTTAAATCCTGTTCCGCTTTTCGTAAGAGTAGGCCATTGAGTGCCGGTGGGAACAGATGACAAAATTTACAAAACCACATAGACACTGGGACTGGATGTAAAAAAGCACATAAGTGCTTATTTCAATATCCTCGATATAAAAGAATAAAAACAAACAAAAAAAACCCCACCAACGGAATTCGGTTTATAGTGTAATTCCAAGGACTTCCAGGAGAGAGGGGGCAATCCTGCTGTTAACTGCAGGGGAAAATCTCCATGCACAGGGGCTTCGGTGGTGGCTGAATCACGGGCCGTCAGATAACACTACGCTTTCACGTTGCCTCTAAATCCGAGATCATCGCACAGCTCTCAGATTGTTTAGAGATACGTTGCGAATGTTCTTGAAAACATAAGCTGTATTAGTCGTGGTATAGGTAGCGTCTGACCTAGGTCATTTTGTTAATATAAGTGAAGTGCCAAGGCCAGCATCAAAACGTTGTTATGTTAAGGTTGTCCTCATCTAATAATACAATATAACACGTTGTTAGCATAATAACATTTCACTCTCTATTAAAGGTGAAATAAATCTTCTGAAGTCGGAGTGTGTCCGTCTATAATTACGCAACTCACTTGAGAACAGTCACACTCATAAATGTCTCATCCTCAGTGTATTAACAGTCTTGCAATGATCTCCAGGTGTTCATAAGGAGAAAAGAGTGTATAATCTGAATGACTAGCTGGGGAACAATAACAAATAACTATTGGTACTATAATTATTCGCATAACGACCCATAGTAAAAACTGTACACTCTCCTCATACGTATTTCAGTCAGTGCATAATCGTGTGACTACATTTCTTTATCTAATTCGAATAGCATCTTGACGGTTTTGTCATCATTGGCATTGCATAAAATAGGTACAGTACAGATATGTTTAACAAGAAATAACAAAGCAAAAGGCTTTCTATGCTGTCAGACCAGCCACCGCAAAAACCACACCAGCAATGTTCACCTTCTCAGCTTGCTACTTATACAGCTATAGAAAAAGTAAAGGGCTACAAATAGAGACTTCTTTAAAATAGAAAGCCTTAAGCTTCTTTTAATTATGCTCACCAGTTTGCAAGCACACATAGCGGCAGGGGAAGAATATATGTGCAAAGACGAATCGCCCTTTCATTCAAGCCTGAAATAAATACGGAAACAAAAAAAAAAAGAAAACGACACAAAACACTGCCCAAAATAATGAACGCATAAATCACTCTCGCCAAAGAAATAAACAATCAAAGCGGAACAAATCCCTGAATTCTAAAACAAAAGGAAATAACAAAGACGAGAAAAAGGCAAACCAACTGTCAAAACAGACAGAAACAAAGACAAAAAGAATGTAAACAAAGAAGACGAAACAAAAGAAGCTAACAGACCATCCGAACAAGTAAATAAGCAAAATAAACAAAAAACAAAAGAAGGAAAACAGCGAAGAGAATGGCATGTGGGGAGGGGGTACAGAAATGAAAAATGAAATATTGAAAAGGAAAACACAGTAATCCTGGCTTTCAGCCCTAAAGGGAAGAACAATAACTCTGGAGAAACTATTCCCTAGAACCTCAGAATCGACGCGTATTGCTCTTGCATATTTTGTCGCTCTTTCACGTTTTGTCGTCGGCGACAAAATATTAAGATACTTCTGTAATTCTGTATTTTTATTGTGCATTTACCTATTTTCTCGGGTGATGAAAAGAGTTCAGCTACAGAGGGCACAAACATGTGTCTAAGTTTTCAATAGGCAGGATGTGACGTGCAATCCTGATAACGGTAAGATACACACACATATTTTTATTTATTTTACAATACTCTATCCAGTATGTGTTTGACACGTTTTATGCAGATCGGTATAGATGCGTCAAAAGGTAACAGGATAACGATAAGCCAGGTAGCATTTTCCTCCCTGTCCTTGGACAGAATTTCGAGGTTCACCAAGGGTGAGATTTTTGCGTACGCGACGGTTTTTGCCCACCATGAAGGTAGCCGCATTCCGACTTCAAAGATAGGTAGTCTTTTGAGCGGCCCTGTAACAATGTGGTATGGTGTGACAGTCACGGTGAAATTGTGAATAAGACATGTGGGGTCCTTTTGCTGGGAAAAGTAGGAGTCATACTGCAATTGTGTAGTCACACTCTTTTAAATGCGATGCCCCCTTTCCATGTGCCTTTGCTTGCAAATATGAGGGTTTCTGTTTTCAACGTTTTGTCAGAAACATCTCTCTTGTTGTCTTTTGGTTATTTTACTTTTGGTTAGTGTGAGTCGGACGCTGAAACGGTGTCACCTTTTCTAGAAGACAAGTGCCTAAATTACAATACATAACCAATTGAATAAGGGAAAGTGTCAGGTTTTGAACAAGACTGAACATCTTGTAGACTTTTGAAAACTAAACTACTTCCACCATGCACATAGGCCATCTTAATACTCGCCCATTGAGAACTAACTGGAAGCGTGGCAAAGCAGCAGAGACCAAACATTGACTTCAGTCTAGACACACACCGTTTCATCACAGTTTGCAGAAACACGCTTGATTCTTTACAACTACCCGCAGTAAGTAAGTAACGTGAAGCAATAGCGGTAGAAGGGTTAAGGATACACCAGTTAGACCTGAGTTCTGCTTTAACTCCTTCAGAACTGGTTGAGACACTGCAGATGAGGAGAGTCAGTAGCGATGTTCCCTCCCGTGCTAAAAAGTCCCATCCGTCACCTTGACAGAGAACGAACTGTTGCTTTGCTTACCATCAGATGAAAGAAGTTGAGATTATAACCACTAGGCTAGTAGTCTCATTTGGGGGACTTTTAGATGAGTGGAGATAGTAGCGATGTTCACTGTCGTGCAAACTAAATCCCATCAAAATGAGACTTGAACAAAAACACAAAACATGTACCCTGTTTACCGTCAGATGAAAGATATCGACATAGTAATCACTAGGCTATCATGCCCCTAGACTATGTAAAAAGAAAGAAAGATACCCTCTAAGATACCCTTTGTGTGTCCAACAGCGACACAATTTATAGAGTGGCACAGTGTGATAAAATGCATCGCTGTTTTGTTGCCGGAGACAAAACGTGACAGGCCCAAAAACATACGATAACTTGCATGCCTTCCGTTTTTGTTCCGCAGGATGATCTTTGATGACAATGCTGATCGTCCAATTCCGCCTACGCGCTGAATGGAGACAGTAATAAACACAGCTGCAAAATGCAACTGATTAAGAGAGAGAGAGAGTAAGAGAGAGAGCGAGAGAGAGAGAGAGAGAGAGAAGAAGAAGAGACAGACAGACAGAGACAGAGACAGAGAGACAGACAGACAGACAGGGACAGCGACAGAGAGAGACAGACAGTCAGACAGAGAGACAGAAAGAAACAGAGAGAGACAGAGAGATACATAAAGAGACAGAAAGACAGAGAGAGTCAGAGAGAGAGAGAGAGAGAGAGAGAGAGAGAGAGAGAGAGAGAGAGAGAGAGAGAGAGAGAGAGAGAGAGAGAGAGTCAATAACTCAATGGCTCGGCGAATTTAAATGAAGGGCCATCGACCTGTATACATTGAAAGCGAATGTGTCTTAAAAGGAGACGAGAGACAGACAGACAGACGCGCAGAGAGAGAGAGAGAGAGAGAGAGAGAGAGAGAGAGAGAGAGAGAGAGAGTCATTTGTACCATCTAATTTATAATACCCTGTATTTCTTTGTTAACCTATGTTTCTTATTCAGATTCTGTCTCATTGCTTCCAAACTGTATTTTCTTCTCTTTCTGTAGGTGAAAGGTCGATAAGACGTGAGAAGGCATATCAATTTCACTCTCAGCTCCGAATTCAGTTTTTATCCCTCTCTCGCTTTTAATTATTTCTGCCTTTCTTCCTTTCTTCTTCATTCATTCATTCATGTCATACCGTGTCCTCCTCTTTATCTTCTTTGTTAGTTTTTCCTCTCTTCTTCTTTTCATTGTCTCTTGTTCCTCTTTTTTGTTCTTTCTTGTTCTTGTTCTTCTTTGTTCTTGTTCTGTTCTTCTTGTTCTCTTGTTCTTGTTTTCTTTTCGTTCTTGTTCTTGTCTTCTTGTTCTTCTTGTTCTTTTCTCTTCTTTTCTTGTTCTTGTTCTTGTTCTTGTCTTTCTTGTTTTGTTCTTGTTCTTTTCTTTTCTTCTTCTTCTTCTTCTTCTTTCTTCTTCTTCTTCTTCTTCTTCTTCTTCTTCTTCTTCTTCTATCGTTGTTGCTATCGTCGTCATAATTTTTGTCGTTGCTATTGTTGTTGCTATGCTATGCTGTTACTGTTGTTGCTGCTGCTGCTACTGCTACTGCTACTGCCACTGTTGTTGTTGATGTTACATAGGCCCAGACGTAATCTCCAAATAAATGAAATCTTTCACCAGACAAGAAACCTGATCAGCCTGCTAAAGAAATGTAATGTGTAATATAACATCGGAATTAATAAACTTCTTAAAGCAAACGAACATAGAGTGTACTAAGGAAGTTAGACCTTTTCGCTCGTTTTATTATTTTTAGTACCCTTCTCCTTTTTTCACCACCCTGCTCCCCCCCCCCCCCCTTCCATCCCCCAGACAGAAGTACCCTTTCAGCAGTATAACTACCTTACAAAACTACAAAGGCAAGTAATACTGCGTAATGAAGATGTGTCGACCTGAAACAAATAAATCATAACAGTTCATAACAGCAAGTAACTCCGCAAAATGAACATCGGGTGCTCATCCCGGTGTTTACAATATCACATGTAATATCACAACAGTAAAACATTTCTTTCAAACACTTCGAGGAAATATCGTCTTGGCTTGCTCGTAAAGGACAATTCTCTAGTATGGGACATAGATAATAGTAATGGAGGAAAAAGAGACAGTAAAAACCAAGTGTTGGAAACAGACTTTTTGGTCAAAGAATTTCCACGTAGTGAGAATACCATTATTTTATAAGTTTCGAGTGCCTTGAAAAACCGAGCACGTTGCTTCAATCGTTAACTGTACTATCGTGCTAAAAAGGTAAGGTAAAGGTAAAGGAGTCCCATAACCTATAAGGTTGTAGTGGAGCGAGGCGTCAGAGACCTCACTTCTCTAGGCCAGCTTATTGAGGCGGCGCCCATCTCCTCTCCCTCGCTGCTTTACCTTCCCTGACCCTAAAGAGGGCAGGTACCCATTTACAGCTGGGTGAACTGGGGGAACTGTACTGAAGCCAAGGTGCGCAAACGGTCACCCATCCAACTGGTAACCACACTCGACGCTGCTTAACTTGGCTGGGGGAAAGCGAGTGCTCCGACCACTGAGCTATCCCGTCCCCTCGTGCTAAAGGACTAGTTTAAAATTCGTAACTGTTTTCCCGACACTCTAGTGTTTATTGTAACTGCATTTACGATGTGTACAATGATACTGTTGGTGATTATTTTCACCAGCGGGAAGAAGAGAATTAAAGAGTACAGTAAATGCGCTGTATTTACATACATTATTGATTTTTTTTAATTCGCTGGTCTACGTTTAGACTGTCCATTCGCCTATTACTTTACCCTTGTCCACTACCAGCCATTTGTGCATTGTTTGTTTTGTTTAATGTCTATTCACTGCATGGTGATTTAGACACACCCGCATTCATACCAACGTATCTATTATTACACACTCCACATCTCTCTCTCTCCCTTTGCACACACACACACACACACACACACACACACACACACATGTATATGTATGTATATATATATATCTTATATATTATAAAATATATATTAATATATATTATCATAATGATTATCAAATCATGCTAAGTCTCTGAAAACCAGTATATTACGATATCATTTATCTCTCTATTATTCAAGAGACAGTTCTTTTTACAGAAGAACCTATCATGCTAGTTTTCGACTTACTCGGAGCACAACGTGTTTATGGGATTCCAAGGATGTGGTCCTTTCTTGTTGTGACGTGGCTGGCTTCTTTTAGCACTGTGTGATCAACAGATCCCACAGGGGCTGGGATAAATAGTCATTGGGGTGGGAGTTTGAGCTGCCATTGATTTTCTTCCCGTATCTATTTGTTTAGCTTTAATTTTGTGTGGCTGTCGGCTGAAAAGCAATCGTTTTCTTAAGTATGTCAAAACTAGTCTTAACTATTCATCTCAATCATCATTACAAGGTTAAGATCACAACCATGTAACCCGGCCCAGCTACCAGAACGAATCTAGCACATATCTGTTGCTAACTTTGATGGCCATGTGCATCTTTTAATTTTTTATTTTTTGTTTTGTTTGTTGTGTGGTGGTGGTGGGGGGGGGGGGGGGGGGGGGGGGGGGGGGGGGGGGGGGGGGGGGGGGGCGGGATTACGGCAGCTTACAACATGATCAGCAACAATACCCAAAATGATTCAGATTGATTAATCATTGCGGAGGAACCAGGCCTGTCATGAGGACATAATTATCTATTATTTTTTCTGTTTTCTTGCAGTTAAGACGCACTCAGCTACACAAACAAGCACACGTCTACGGCGCCTTCTTAGTTTAATCAGACATTGCTTAGAGACCACTCCTCATCCACAAGGCCACATAAGAGATTTCACCAGGGTCACTCCGCACATATCCACATGAAATAAACTAATCAGTTTACTCTATAACGAAGCACGCCACCAACATCGATTTTTTCCCCCTTCAATATCTAACTTCGCCATCATTAAAAATGCCCAGCCTGAAGAGTTGGGATGGGGTCGCGGTCTTGCTGGAGAACACCTGTCGGGAAAGCGAAACGTTGTGGATTTAATTTCAGTCTGAAGTCAGACACTTCACCCATCCACTTGATCATGAGTAGGGGGTGTCTGGGTGTTATTCTTTTTATAGGAGACAGCCAAATGAAGTCCCATGCGCAATATAGATTCCTTCACCGTCGCCAATCTCGTTGTTTTGTAGACCGGTGGAGCAATGATGAGGATTTTGCACCTACTGACGATTTCAGTGAATTCAAAAATACTCATAGCATTATTCTGTGTAACCCTCTCATTGAGAAATAAGATACAGCGACAGACAGGAAAAAAGTGATATTGTGCCAATGTGTTCTTCGCTGGAAGGAAAGGGTGAGGGGACAACTCGAATGTTTTGCAAAGAAATGTAGTATGATTGAGAAACAGAATCAACACTATGTTGTTTCGAGGAAATTTTTCATTCTATTCCAGCTATCGACATAAAAGCCCCAACGGGAAACATACTTTAGGGAAACAAAATTGAACTCAACGGCTCTACGGGCAATCGGCAGTGGAAAGAGATTGTGCGCCTGATCAACTATCTGTAATCTCACCCAGAACCAAAAACAATGTAGACAGCCAGCCAGCATCTTAGACCTTGGGCGAGGACGAAGAAATTAAAGTTGTGTGCTTGAAAGAAAACAAGTGACTGGGCAGAATAGATTAACAAACAGAAAACAAAACATGACAACGCTAGGAGAAAGAGAGAGAAGGGGAGAAAGAGAGAGAGGAGAGAGAGAAGACAGCGAGAGGAGAGAGAGAGAGAGAGAGAGCGAGAGGGAGAGAGAAGAGAGAGAGAGAGAGAGAGAGAGAGAGAGAGAGAGAGAGAGAGAGAGAGAGAGAGAGAGAGAGAGGAAAAAGTAAACCTGTGAAATCTACACAGGAGAACATTACGACCGTAGCATCAAACGTAGAAGTAGTTGAAGAGGTTGAGCATTCTTTCAGAGACATGACTGGATAAGTCCATTTGGAAAAAGAAAGGAATCATCTACACAGATCAACTGTAAAATACCCTTACTCACTAACAATAGAGGTTGATCAATGAAAGTGCTGTACACACACACACGCACACACGCGCGCGCGCGCACACAGACACACACACACCACACCCCTCTCCCCCCCTTCCACACACACACACATCCACACACACACACATCCTCATCCCCCCCCCCCCCCACACACACACATACACACACACCCTCTCCCCCCCTCAACACACACACATAAACACACACATCATCTCTCTCACACACTCACAACACACACATACATACACACACACACCCTCTCTCTCACACTCACACACACACACACACACACACACTCACTCACTCACCCACACACACACTCTCTATAAGAACAACGCTGAAGTAAGTCAATCTAACAACAATGAACAACAACAAGACAGCGATACCCTTAGGAAGTTGATATTCTTATTCTCAGTCTCAATCCTCACTAGAAGGAAGACCAATACCATTGTCAATCCAGCTCTTCCATAAGTTTAGTTCTTCTTCTGTTTATGTACGGGACGAATAGCCTGGTGGTTAGAGTATGGCTCTCGCGATCTGGCGGCCCGAGTTTGAGCCTGAGTTCAAACCACAGTGGAGAGGTCCGTTCAATGGAACTTTTACTCCGGAGTTGATATCTGTACCGACTGTACTCCTCTGGAAGTTCTTCGAATGAGACTGTGAACGTAGGTCTCGTGTGCGATTGCATGCAGAAGATCTTGTGCACACAGGAAAACTCGTTCCGCCTTTTGAAAGTGTAGGCCACGTGCCATCGTTGCCGGTGGGAATGGATGACAAACTATACAAAACGCATGCATACGGGGACTGGATGTAGAAAAACACAGTGTGCTTATCATACTATCTTCGAACTAAAAGAATTTATATCAAACACACGTGTGCTTATAATACAATCTTCGCAATAAAAAAGCAACAACCTTTTATTAAATAAAAATAAGTTTGAAGAAGTCATCGTAATCTGTACATAAAAACAGGAATCAGAGAACAGCAAGTGTCTAATCATTACTGGTAGAGGGAAGTATAGCTTTCAATACAGGGGAGACGAAGACTGGAAGAAAAACAAACTGAGCTGATATACGATCGAAATAAATAGCAGATAGATTTCAGACAAAGAAAAACAAGGTTAAATGAGGCTAACACACTTCACAACAAAAAAGTATGCTGTCATCTGATCCTGAACAACAACTGGAAAAAACAAAAAAAACAAAAAACAACAAAAAAAGCAACCCAACAACCCCAAAAGAAAACAAACAAAACATAAAGAACAACCCTCAAAACACCTAAACACTCGGTGTGTCACTTGAAGACTCTTTTATTCCAGACATTCCCCCCTCCTCCACGCTCCCACCCCCTTCACTCATTCCACCAAGGTCAAGATCATCCATCTCTTCAAGACAAACAGGAAAGGAAGAGGGAGGCCGGGTAGGGTGGGGTAGGGTGGAGGAGAAGGGGGCTCTTAGCGGTTAGGGAGAGAGAAGAACATTGTGTGTGGGGGGTGGGGGTGCTTGTTCGTACAAATGTGTAAACACACACTTCTCTGCAGGAGTATGATAAATCTTGGGTTGTACATGAATGCGTGTTTATGTGCCTTTTGCAAAGGCTGCATGTTTTTCTACGAAATGCAGTCTTGAAAAAAATCGTATAATTGTTTATTCCTATTTCTTGTTTATCTCTAGCTCTGGTTATGACCTGCTATAAATCTCCATATTGTGAATTACCATTGATATGCATCTTGACTCTTTTAGATGCAATGGATGTGTGCAAAATGTTGTATGGGAGTATTTGTATGCAGGCATATTTTTCTAATTATATAAAAGGAACAAAAATGGAATCCACGAATATCTTTCTGTTCTACACTAAAAGTAGTTTCTAAATGCATCATGAACTGATCAATAGTACCAATGCAAAGTGTCATCAATAATACACATTCACAATAATTTTAGAAGGAAATATCAGTTTAAAAGATATCCATGTGTGACAGAGTGAAAACATCGACTGCTTTTTGTTGCTAGTCATCTAAAAACAATAAATGTTTTCTTTTTAGTTGACTGTTGCACCTAGTCATTGTTATACTAGGAATTACATTATGTCTGTTTTAGCAATTCGAAGCCTTACTCCAGTAAGAAAGGTCATTATCAGCCGCACGCAACAACAAAATATATACACCAAACCTTAAACTGCACCGAAACAACAGATACTACATGACTCATATTTAGCCAGGTCTACCACTAAGCCCTAGCATACTCATTTTGACCCAGTCACGTCAGAGGTCTCCTCTGCTACTGGTAACCATGTAAGCCAGTACCACTTGTGGCATAGGAGCAGATGGAGCACATCAGTCTGGAAAGACAGTTCATCTCGGAGAAGGAAAACCCCTGCTGCCTTGCGGCTATTTCCACCACTCATTTTGGGTAAGGGTCCAGCCCTAGAAAAACAAATCTTCTTGTAATGAAAACTTAAGCTGACGACCTTCAAGTCATGGCTGGAACATGAACACATCATCATGCTACTATTGTTGGTATTGCCAATAACTAGATTCTTTTTCGAGGGGAGGGGAAGGGAA
>CM054135.1:69977075-69982075 GCA_028751875.1 Rapana venosa
TCACTCTCTGTGTGTGTGTGTCTCTCTCTGTCTCTCTGTCTCTCATCTCCACCCTCTTTCTCTCTCTTTTTTCTACGTTGTGAGTGTTTGGTGCGTAGTGTAGAGTCTGGTGTCTGTCTGCCTTATGACTCTTTGAAGTGCTTATTATTCGGAAGCGACGTGTTTATGAAAGAGGTAAGGCTGTTTACTCTGAGCGTCTTCGTCCTCCTCAGTTGTTGTAAAGCAATGGTGTGTTTTGTTCGCCTCTTTCTTTGTTTTCATGTTATCCAAACACAGCGGCTTTGAAAGAAGCTAGAGAAGGGACCCCATTAGCTGGCATGTGATTCCGGAGTACACAGCATTTCATAGCCCCCAGGCAGATGCTGTTGTTTTGATTTTTTTTTGTGTAGATATGATTGCTGATCTGCAAAACAAACCAAGCATTCTTGTTATAGACAAGCTCATAGATTGCATCTCAATGTTGACTCGGGCACAGTTAATCTTAGTTTCAGAAAGAGCTGTCGGTTTTCCTTTGAAGTGAAGAATGTGGCTTGAGGGATAGAGAAAAAAATAATCTAAAAAGTGGCACTTTTGCTAAATCGAAGGGCAATTAACTAGGATTGTGCATACATAAGCGAGGAAAAATGGTAAATTTATAGTCTTTTTTACAAGCTTAAAAAAGTCATGTTGGGAAAAAGTAATTTTATGTTGAAAATGTCCAAACCTTTCGCCTTCAAGCATTTCTGGGAGCAATTATTGTATATCTGTGTCAGAGGGTCCCAAGACAAATTGTTGAATGTGCATGACAAGATGATTTTAAAGAATCAGTACTAGGCTGTTAAAACTAAAGTAAATCAAACAAAAATATGGAAATAGTGGAAAGCGAGTAATGCTAAGTCCTAAATAAATGTTGGACAAAACATTGTTGGCAGTTTTTTGGTAAAAGAAACCGCCTCAAAGCATACTAAGCCTCCACTACGCTCAGGATTTAAAACAATTAGAGATTGTTTACGTTGAATATTTAAAAACAGCTAAATTAAACATACCTTGGAAATGAATATATGAAAAAATGATAATAATACAGACAAAACACAAAGATTAGTATGACAGAGAGAGGAGAATGACAACAACCCCCGAGTATGTCTAGAATTTAGGGAGAGAGAATAGATAGAACAAAGAGGAGAGAAACGATGAAGAATAGATAAGAAGAAGAGAAGAGAGAAGAGAAGAGAGAGAGAAGAGAGAGAGAGAGAGAGAGAGAGAGAGAGAGAGAGAGAGAGGAGAGAGAGAGAGAGAGAGAGAGAGAGAGAGGAGCAGACAGACAGGGACAGAGAGGGGTTTTAAAAATGACCGTGCACAAGTGTTAACAGAGAATGGTGTGGACGGATGGTATGGCAATCGAAGGCCGTTTCAGAGCTTTTAGGAGGAGTGTAGGTTCACTGACCCGAGGATGTCACAGAAAACTTGGTCACTAGGACTCTGCCCACTAGGGACACTGTCCCTCACACAGTGATCTTTGGAGCACCAGTAGTAAGTAGATGGTTAAACAGACTGGGCCATCTTTAGCTGTTGTCAAAAAATAAAAGGCTTTTTGCTTCATCATTTCATTCAATTTGCCATCCGCCGAGAAAATATGTTTGCTTGTTTGTTTAATTGATGCTTTTTTCCCATCTTAATTCCTTTCTTCGTATAATAATGATGATAGCAACACTGAGTAATAACGTGACGACGAAACGTATTTTGTCCACAAGTCGCCACATCAATGACATCGTTTGAGCCCGATATCAGCATTAAGCTTGTTGTTGCTATGCTGCTGATGTTTGTTGTTCATATCTATTATATGTGGTTAATAACTGTTTGTGTTCATATACTTGCTTATCAATAGAATCTGGTTAAACCAGAAAGTTTATTATTACACAGAGAGACATGTTAATACAACAAACAGTACAGATCACAGAACACGAAATAAAACAAGTATCTACGACTTCAGTAATGAGATACGTCGTTTCCAGGTGACAAAACGTACTTGGGAACCAAACATATGAGGCTGTCAACACTGTTTTCCTATTGCTTGAAAAATATCCAGCTTTCCTTCCTTCCTTTCCCACATCCGGCAGTGTCTTTCTCCTGCCCAGACAGTTGGTCTTTCATTGATCATTAGTCACACAAGTGTTCTTCACCATCTGGTCAGGATGTATCTTTGTCTGCCTGCCCCCCTCCCCCCTCCCCATCTTCCTCTACTTGGCCACGACAGTTTGCTAAAAAGTTGCTGAGTAGAATTGCTTATTTGCAGCTCTGTGTCTGGGTCTCACAATCCATGGCATAGAAGCAGATGACAGATGGTTTTCTCTAGTTTTTGTGCCAGACACTTAGGAAAGAAACGCGGTTTCCAGTGAACAGAAATGAAGCAGTCTGACATGATTTGCTGATCACAAAATGTGCTGGATGCAGCAGTTTGTCTTGATTATTCTGAAGTAAGCGTTTCTAGCAATAACTTCTGGTTGATTGGCGAAGACGATGATTATATTGCTGGATAATGAATTACAGTAGTGACGAGAAAAAGCAAGAACTACAACACTAGCAGCAACAGCAGTAGCAATGCAAACAACTCCTCTTTTCTTTCCTCCTTATCTTTCCCACCCGTTTTCCCTGATCCTTCTTCTACTATCACAACTGCTGCTATTGACACTGCTAATACTCGCTGCTACTACACTCACCATTTTCCTTATCGTTGTTTGTGCTGCTGTTGCTACTGCTACTGCCTCTAATGACAATGATGACTATTTCGCTGCTTTTGCCGATGCAGTTATTGTAGCTGCTTGCTGTCCATTCCACAAGTTCAATCAAGAGGTAAGGACCAGATTTTCACAGCTGTGGCGCAGATTCATGATTCAGCCAGGTAAAAATCATGTGCAACAATGCGTAAAACATGGCCACCTCACTTTGTTACCTTTGGCATGATTTGCTGATTACAATTTGTCAGATGCAGCAGTTTGTCTTGTTTATACTCAACTGGGTGTTTACGGTAACAGCAGGCTGAAAAATGCAACACAGGTGATTTTTGGCCTGCATCACGTGTGTTTGCTAGACAGCCAAAGCAGCTCTCTGTTACAGACTGAAGGCCTGACCAGCTGACACAAGGATAAGTGGCCAGAGGTACTACAGGTGGCTGGTGAATTAACTGTAAAGAAATTCATTATCGATACGGAGACTTGTTGATTGGGTGTTTTTCTGTTCTTTGTGTAAGTTATGGGTAATATTCTCCATTGCGCTTTGGCTTTAGAAGAAATTACATCAATGTAAATCGATCAAGTATTCTTGTTCAGTGATCGTTACCTGAAGTATTTGGAAAATGTGACTGTATGTTATTATATAGTGCTTTAGTAGAAAGCTTGTTAAAAACAAGCACACAAACAGAAAAACACATTTGTTTGTTCCGTTGTTACTAGATTTTAGAGACTCCACCACAAACAACTTCAACAGATATATTTGTGACAATCTTTGACTTCTAGTACTTTCTGAGGGATGCACACGCTGTTTTTGAGATGTAAGAAGCCACATGTTGAGGCATAGACTAGGACTGCCTAACCATGCATACACTTTTGCACGTTTCATACACTTTGGCTTGCTTAAGATGTGATAGGGAAAATGTAATTAAGATAATTTACTATCTCAAAAAGAGAAACTACATATCGTGCAAATCATTCGCTCAGACGGAATACCATAGTTGTATAATATACGAGCAGGGATTGATATGGCTTTAAGGAAGTGCACAAAAAACATGATATACTGTCAGTTTTCGACACTAATTTGATGTTGTATTTTCTTTTATCTTTCACAGACACTGACTGATTAAGGTGTGTGTGTGTGTGTGTGTGTGTGTGTGTGTGTGTGTGTGTGTTGTGTGTGTGTGTGTGTGTGTGTGTGTGTGTGTGTGTGTGTTCTGCGCGCGCGCGTACATGTATTGGCTTTGCTCTTTCTCTTTTCCAACGAGACAAACCAGTAAGCAGAGGTAAAGAGAATCCCCAAACTCTTTTTCCGTAATAAAATACCTTTGCTGCAAAAGATCGATATACAGACAGACTTCTGATCAGTTTGACATTTCTGTTCTCAAAATCTGCCTGCCTGGCCCCTGTGTGTGTGTGTGTGTGTGTGTGTGTGTGTGTGTGTGTGTGTGTGTGTGTGTGTGTGTGTGCGTGCGTGCGCGTGCATACGTGCTTGCGTGCGAGTATGTGTTGTGGTATGTGTGTGTGTGTGTGGGGGGGGGGGGTTGGGTGGTTGTATGTGTGTGCGTGCGTGCGTGCGGTGTGGTGTGTGTGTGTGTGTGTGTGTGTGTGGTGTGTGTGTGTGTGTGTTTGAATAAAACAAAAACCTAACGAGCAAGCACGAAGGTATACCTAACAGACTCACTGGTATTGATCATGGTCAGAATCCTAACTGCTTTTGGTTGATGGATCAGGACCCAGCCACCGCTTACCAAAGTCCATCCATCAGATTCACACGGCTTTCTGCAAAACCAAGCAGGGGCAGGGGGAAGAAGGTTTATCATTCGCTCCACTGACTGGTGGACAATGACTGATGCCACTGTTGTCTCTGTGTCTATGATTGGCTTGTGCTGGGGAAGTGCCCTGACTGCAGAGTCAGCGCCAGTCTTGTGCTGTATGCTTGGTGTATCTGTTCTGATCTTTCGCCCCTAGTTTTCTTTTGGCAACCCTTTACTCGGCTCTATTCCCCATTGTTGTTCTCTATCCATCCATCTATCTATCATCTGCGTGTCTATGTTTGTGGCTTTTTTACACTTAAGAAAAGATTGGTTAATACATATAGCACAGACTGTCGGAAGTTAATACAAAAGTGATCCTCCTCAGGGTAATTTCAAACTCTCTACATGTTTTAACCTTTACATACATACATATATACATACTCCTATGAACATTTACAAATATATGCATGTAGACACTTGCAATGTATGCACTGCAGTGTATCAGATTGATGACCTGTCTCCATTATTTTTGCAGGTT
>CM054135.1:69989575-69992075 GCA_028751875.1 Rapana venosa
TGTGACATTTTTAATACAGTACTTTTGCTGCAGCAGCTGAACAAAGAGAAGGAATCGTTTCATCACTTTGGCGTTTTCTTGTTCAGAACATGTGTCGTCCTAGCCCTTGTGTGCGTGCGTGCGTGCGTGTGTGTGTGTGTGTGTGTGTGTGTGCGTGTGTGCGTGAGTGTGTGCGTGGGTGGGTGGGTGCGTGCGTACGTGCGCGCGTGCGTGCGTGCGGCGGTGTGTGTGTGTGTGTGTAAGACTGAAAGTAAATGAAAGAGGATGCACAATGGATGACCAGCCACGACACCGGTATCGATCATGGTCAGAATCCTAACTGCTTTTGTTTGATGGATCAGGACCCAGCCACCGCTTACCAAAGTCCATCCATCAGATTCACACGCCTTGTCTACAAACCCAAGTAGGGGCAGGGGGAAGAAGGTTTGTTATCATTCGCTCCACTGACTGGTGGACAATGACTGATGCCACTGTTGTCTCTGTGTGTGATTGGCTTTTGCTGGGCGAAGAATCAGATAGCAGTGCCGACACCAATCTTGTGCTGTGCGCTTGGTCTATCTGTCCTGATCTTTTGTACATATTTTTCTCTGTTCTATTTTTGGTCTTGGCTTTCTTTCTCTCCTCCGCCTTCTTTCTATCTACCAATCTATTTCTGAGTGTGTGTGTGTGTGTGTGTGGTGTGTGTGTGTGTGTGGTGTGTGTGTGTGTGTGTGTGTGTGTGTGTGTGTGTGTGTTTCAGCTGTTTACACACCACAGGGATATAGTTTCATACCTAGGTCAGAGACGATCAGAAAAGTTAATGCAAAAATGATCCTCTTCTGAGTTGTTTCTAACTATGTACACATTGTAATATTCACATTCATACTTGCTGACTTGACCACTTGCAAACCCATGTACCTACACAATTGATATATACATATATATATATATATATATGTGTGTGTGTGTGTGTGTGTGTGTGTGTGTGTGTGTGTGTGTGTGTGTGTGTGTGTGTGTGTGTGTGTGTGTGTGTGTGTGCGCGCGCGCTGTGTTGTACCAGATATTGAAAAAGAAAACTTATTTTCGTGTGTTCACATTTTTAGGTATTAAATACTGAAACCAAAAGAATTCTTATAGCCTATAATTATTGTTTATTTTCAACAGACTATCTCTCAAACTCTTTTCTGTGTTATTCTGTCCTCCATTTTGAGGATTAAAAAAACCTGGTAAGTTGAAAGTGTCCAGAGAAGAATACTTATTGCATTTTTATCTGTAGTAGGTTCTCAGTAAAGAATGCTAAAACGTATGAGGCAGCTGAGGAAAAAAAAGGAACTATTTAGACTAGAAACACCATTGCCTGCAGAGTTGCTGATATAGGAGCCTTACATTTTGTGTACCTTTACTCTGAAGTACTTTGGTGGTAAGTGTATGACAGCTTTTCCAGACCACACATTCTGGAGTAGGGGGTGGGGGATAAATAGTCATAATTGCATGTGTTTTTCTTCTGTACAGTAGATTTTTAAGTATGTCTAAAGTATAAAAATGTATTGTGTTGGTGCTAAAGAAATATCTTGGTGCCAAATAGCCACCATGTAGAGGGAGATAGTTATTACCTAGGAACTATCTATAGTTCTACACTGATGACTCTGCCCATGATGTGCATTATGATTCAGAGGCTTTTAGACAACAGGAAAATGAGACTAAACACATCATATATACATATATATATACATATATATGTATATACATATATAACTATATAATATATATATTATTATATATATATATATATATATATATATATATATATATATATATATATATATATATGTATATGTACTGCCTCTTTTCTTAAATGCAAACCTATAAATTATCTACAATTCTGAATAAGATATCGAGGTCAGAGAGAACTGATTTCACGCTGATAATGTTTTTGTTTATTGCGTATATACATTCACATTGTAGGCCATTGCTTGAATCTTAGTAGAGGAAGTGTGCCGCTTCTGCCGACATATGTTATCCAGAAACAGGTCAGCACATCTAATGGCTGACCGTGGGGAAATTTAGTGAGACTAGTCATGCGACAATGAAAACACACACACACACACACACACACACACACACACACACACACACACACACACACACACACACACACACACACACACACACACACACCACCACCACCACCACCACCACCACCATCACTCTGATGGGTACAAGCATCAAACGCGATTGCCACAGGGCTATGCAGTCCTTGGGGACAAACTTTGGGCAGAACAAACTATGGAATCTCATTAGCATAACAGAAGCATCAGGGTTTGAGTATACAGCTGTCAGTGAGGCGTGCAACTCTTTTTCTAAAGGACATAACATTTATTTATGATCCTCTCTGTCTGTCTGTTTGTCTGTCTGTCTGTCTGTCTGTTTCTCCACAACCCCCTTCCTCCTGGTTAAAAAGAAAAAGAAAAACCCTTTCATTCTTTCATCTCTTCATGCCTGCCAGCATGTGTGTGCCTAT
>CM054135.1:69997075-70004575 GCA_028751875.1 Rapana venosa
TCAATGGCACTATAAAGGAGGAGTGTGTGAGACAGTCATGTACGTGCTTTACATTGCTACCTACCTTTCTGTGAAATGTAGCCATTACTGTTGATTGATATTGTCACAGTTCATTTATGATTATAGCTTGATAATACATCTCTGTGTAAATTAACCGTGATATGTCTTCTGGTACTACTGATGACTGAAGGATGAAATGCAGACAATCTTATAGCTATTCAAGCATCACCGTGTCTTCTTTCGGATAATATAAAGTTTGACTGAATAGAAGCCATAACAACATAGTTACACGTAGTAACTATTCAAACACGGTTTTTTTCTTTATTGTAATGGTACAATTCATTTTTCTTTCTGATAATCACACTTTTGAATAGCCATCTGAAACGTCTGAAATATGTAAACCAGTTTTATAGAACATTTTTGAAAGAGATGCAGGTAGAATTTCATTCCATTTGGTTTTTACCAAAACATCACACCTTGTATAAAAAACAGAGTATAATTATAAGCTATATCTCCAAAGGCAGCTAGGTATGTTCCCTTAAATGAGCGGAAACTGATTTGAAGCGCAGTCATCCATCTCTCTGTCATAAAGATAACGGTCAAGTTATCCACACCTATGAGCAACAGCATCAGGCTGAACGCCCCTCCCCAATCCTCTCTCTCTCTCTCTCTCTTCTCTCTCTCTCTCTATCTTCTCTCTCTCTCTCTCTCTCTCTCTCTCTCTCTCTCTCCTCTCTCTCCTCTCTCTCTCTCTCTCTCTCTCTCTCTCTGTAGACTTCACTCTGCTTAAATTGCTACACAAAAACGCAAAATAGAACGTCTCTGGCGATGGCCCTTCCCATTCCTCTAATCTCCATTACCGTGTACAGCACTTTAAATGAAAGAGTTAAGGTAAAAGAAAAAAAATCACTTTGGCTCGATTGTTCAAAAAGAAAAGAAATGCGGTATTGATGGAGTCTCTTTCCAATCTTGACACCAACCAAGATGAACTGGGTCTCTTGAGAAAAAAAGAAAAGAAAAGGAAACCAACAAAACATTTGGGAATGAAGGAATGGTCAAAAATGAAAAACAAGCACTGTCTTTGTATCAGTGTCTCTGTCTGTCTCTTTATTCCTGTCTGTGTCTTTGTTTTTCTGTGTCTGTTGTCAGTCTCAAGGTTATTTGAGTTTGTTATTGCTCAGCAATGATGTGTCTACGAGAGAGAGAGAGAGAGAGAGAGAGAGAAAAGAGAGACGAGAGAGAGAGAGAACAGAGAGAGAGGCATACAGACAGACAGATAGACAGACAGACAGAGAGCTGTCACAGGCGACGGTAAAAAAGTGTAATGAAGAGATAGTGATGCAGACGTTTGATAGCATTCTAAGGGGAGGCCATTTCAGAGCTTTTAGGCGGATTGTGGGAAGTCACTGACCCGGAGATGTCCCTGAGAACTTGGTCACTAGGACCTTGTCCGTTAGGGACACTTCCACTCAACGAAAATAGTTTCTGAAACACCAGTAGTAAGTGATACTTTTTCAACGTTTTCGGTGTGTTTCTTTTTCTACTTTAACAAAATTATGCAACTGTTCTTAAAAAGGTTGTATGCTTGATTTGAATTTGATACTGGTTTGTGCAGACAGCTAAATGGATGTCAGATGTTTTCAATATTTCACCCTCCCCAAAACAAAACAAAACCAAACCTATGGCTGACATTTAACACAACAGTGCTCACGACTTAATTATTTTGTCAATTATCTATTCAAGCAGAAATATTTCATTGATGATTATGTTCAAAAACGATGTGAAGATGATTGGCTCCACCTGCTGAAATAATTGATGCACATTGTCTCTGCAAGCTTACTAATTCCTCACACGGTCACTTCAGGTTAATATCAATTATAGAGAAAGTAAGTAAGTCTTCAATTTTAACGTCTTTCCACTTTAAGTGATACCAGACGGCCCTAAAATAGGAGACTGAATGAGAGAGAGAGAGAGAGAGAGAGAGAGAGAGAGAGGGGGAGGAGAGAGAGAGAGAGATCTACACTGTGTGGTGGCGCATGGGTGTGTATAAGTATGTGTGTGTGTGTGTGTGTGTGTGTGTGTGTGTGTGTGTCTGTGTGTATAATTAAGAGTAATAACAAGGGAAATACACAAATAGTATTCTTAACATAAACAGATCAAGAACATTTAAGAATGAAATTCAAAGAGAACTATAACTACAATAAGTGACCTATAGGACTTAACAATAAACCTTTAGCAATGTCAAATGTTAGCTTTACATTGTTCAAAACTTCGTCAATGGTATTCTCAGAAAAGGCAGGGAGATAAGGTTTTAAATTCTCACATTCAAGTATGATATGGGTATTTGAAATATATCTTCTGCGTTTAAGAGGAATTAATTATAATTAATTAATTAATTATCAATTATAGAGTAAATGTAAAAGTGTGTGTGTATGTGCGTGTGCGTGCGTGTGTGTAAGATTTTGACGCATGGAAAGGTACACAGGTTTCAAAAGGTATATTAGTGACACAACCAAAGACAAGGCACAACACAGAGTTGTGTCCAATTCAGTAGACTTTGATCTGGCTAGTATCAGCATCAAACAAGGCCTTTAAAGATGATGATGATGATGACGATGACGATGACGATGATGATGAGGATGATGATGAGGATGACGACGACGACGATGATGATGTCGACGAAACGATGACGATGATGACGACGACGACGGCGATGATGATGAAGTTGATAATAATGTTGTTGATGATGTTGGTGATGCTGCTACTGCTGATGTTGCCGCCTACATTGATGATGCTATATGATGGCGATGCTTCTGCTACTGCTGTTTAATAATGATAACTGGTGAGCTCTGAAACGTTGTATGTAGAGACAAGAAGGTGTAGTAACTGATGAAGATAGCAGGACGAGATATAGGATCATGCTAAGGCAGAATTTTGAATCCCGGTAAAAACTGTCTCCAGATGACCAAATGTATATCTACCTACCGCAAGTACGCTGCCGCCATTATGGTTTGTCCGTTTCTTGAAAGAAAACTATCCAGCTTTTCTTTCTCTCCTGCATCCAGCAGTGTCTTTCACTGGCCCAGACTGCTGGTCTTTCATTGATCATTAGTCACACGAGTGTTCTTCACCATCGGGTCAGGATGTATCTTTGTCTATCTGCTACACCCCCTCTCATTCTTTCTCTACCCAGCCACAACAGTTTGGTAAGAAGTTCCCGAGTAGAATTGCTTATTTGCAGCTCTGTGTCTGGGTCTCACTATCGACAGCATAGAAGCAGATGACAGGTGGGCTTTTGTTGGTGTTGCGAGTTTTGTGCCAGACACTTGGATAGGAATACAGTTCCCAGTGAATAGGAATGAAGCAGTCTGGCATCACACGAGTTTTAGGATGCAACAGCCTGCCTCCTTTGTTTGTGTTGAAGTGGGCACTACTAACAATTATTTTTTATCGATTGATGAAGGCAATACTAATGACAATGTTTGTGATATTGACAATGGTAGTTCTTCCTCCACCTCCTCTTCCTCCTCCTCCTCGTCCTCGTCGTCGTCGTCCTCCTCTCCTCCTCCTCTTCCTACTATTATTACTATTCTGCTGCTGCTGCTGCTGCTGCTTCTGACCTACATGCTTTTTAAAAGCATTGGCACCTGCATGTTGGCATAGACAATGTACTAAAAACAGATACCTTCGGAATATATCTTTCGTTCACGTTTCGAACAATTGGATTAGGTAATAAGACAACACCAAGAAAAAAATCAAGGTCGCTCAACTTGTCTGAAGGAAATAATTTGTCACATGCAAATAACTCACACAGACAACATACGATGTTTTAGAATATAATAAGTAATTGGTGAAGAATTAAAAAAACCACTGCAGAAAAATAAAATATGATAGGTTGTGACACTTTTGCAGCTATAATAACAAGGAAGTGCTATAACACACACACACACACTCACACACACATCACACACATACACACTCATATCTATCTATCTATCTATCTATCTATCTATCTATCTATCTATCTATCTATCTATCTATCTATCTATCTATCTATCTATCTATCTGTTCTATGTGTGTGTGTGTGTGTGTGTGTGTGTGTGTGTGTGTGTGTGTGTGTGGTGTGTGTGTGTGTGTGTGTGTGTGTGATAGCACTTCCTGGTTGTTGAAAAAAAAGTATGTACAATGTACGTGCCACAGACCCACTAGTATCGATCATGGTCAGAATCCTAACTGCTTTTGTTTGATGGATCAGGACCCAGCCACCGCTTACCAAAGTCCATCCATCAGATTCACACGCCTGGTCTACAAAACCAAACAGGGGCAGGGGAAGAAGGTTTGTTATCATTCGCTCCACTGACTGGTGGACAATGACTGATGCCACTGTTGTCTCTGTGTGTGATTGGCTTTTGCTGGGCGAAGAATCAGACAGCAGTGCCGACACCAATCTTGTGCTGTGCGCTTGGTCTATCTGTCCTGATCTTTTGTACATATTTCCCTCACAGTCTATCTTTGGTTATGACCTTATTTCCCTCCATTCTCTTCTCTCTGTCTTTCCCGCCATCTGTCTGTAAGTCTGTGTGTCAGTCTTCCCTACCTTTCATTACAGAAGGTTTGCAGCTAGATCAAAAACTATCAGAAGTTAATGTAAAAGGGATTCGCCTCGAATAGTTTCTAGCTACTCTTACACCTTCTGACATTGACATCCAAAGATACTTGCATCAACACTTGCAAACTTACATGTACGTACACTGGTGACATTTGCTGCACAGGATATACGAAACGTCAAAATCGTGTTCATTTCTTTGAGAAGTTAACGATGTACCTTGTACGATAACGATGTTACTGACCTACATGTTTCACGTTTCGATATTTTTCTCAAGTTCTTTTGGGCGTGTCAGTCTTTGGTTTCATAAATCTAAACTGTAGAGATGTTGGGGTCGTTTTCTTGTTTGACGTGAATAGAAATTTAGTGATGCTTATGAAGAGCACATGAGAAAGAGTCAGTTGATAAGTAAAAACAGTGTTGATATTTTAAAGTATTCTATGGTTTTCTAAATAGACAACCACTGCATATTTTAAGACAGCAACTGCCAAATGCCATTTATTTAATTTTTAAATCAATGAAAAACTAGTTACGCACACACACACACACACGCACACAACGCAACAAAACACCACAACACACACACACACACACACACACACACACACACACACACACACACACACACACAACACAACCACACACACACACGCGAAAACTCTCTCTCTCTCTCTCAAATCCCCTCTCTCCACTCCACTTGATTATCACCTTTCCCTACTATGGCAATCTCCGTTCCCCCGTATTGTCTAAAACAGCCAGAATATATCAAAGCAGACACACAAGGAAAAGGAAAGCAACCAGACGGTGACAGTACCATAGGACTTTTCCAGTAGACAGGTTTTACGGCTTTTCTTCAAAGACGAACAATTGCGAAATGATGATGGGAGAGTTCCAGACTGCAGCGCTCCGAAAACAAAAATAGCGTTGCCCAATAGAGGTATTGAAGCTGGGAGGTTTCAAAAGTGCTTCACTGCTTGAACAAAGCGCCCGGAAAGGTTCATACATCACTGAATTTTCAGACAGATAAGAAGGAAAATAATTTTAGAATAAAATAATTTGCTAATGGTGACATTTAATACCCAATCCTCGCATCAGTGGGTAGCTTTTGAGTTGTTGCCTGTGCATCAGCTGTGGAAAGTTCTTTTCAGGCTTGCGAGAATAATGGCATTGAGTGCTGTATTATTAGCAAGCCTGTGATTTGTAATGTTTCTGCCTCCTATATTGATATAGTGCCCAGGTCGTCTATGTCCTCCTTTCTCATGATTATTTCTATAATTATATATGCTGAAAATTTGCGGGGATAAAATGCAGCCCTGGCGGATTCCTTCTTTTATAGCAAAGAACTCACAGTACTAATCATTTCTTCGGAGTGTTGCCTTCTGATCTAGTTTTTAAAAAAATACTCTCAGCAAGACCAGATGCTTTGGAAAGCACTTTTTCACATTTTAGCAAAAGAGCTGGTGATGTTTGACACTGCCCAAAACCTGACTATAGTCTATGAAAGCTCTAAATGCCTCATTGTCAGTGTTTCTAGTCTTCTTTAACAGTACATGAAGCACAAAGCATGAATGCTGTTCCTCGTTTACATAATAATAATAATAATATAATAATAATAATAATAATAATTAATGGTATTTATATAGCGCTGTATCTTGCACAGACAAATCAAAGCGCATCATGCCTGACAATCAGATACATCTCTCTCTACTTTATTTTTTATTGTGTTGAGGATGGTGGTCAGAAGAAAAATCTTGTGTGATTTATCAAAACAATTGTTCCATCATTGCCACAGTCTTTAGTATCCCCGCTATTAAGGGGCATGCCGGATTTTTGTTGCTTCCACTCGCTTGGCCTTTGAGAGGTCTCCTGTTTTTTGTTGTTGCTATGCAGGCAGTGTAAAGGTGTAAAACTGAAAGGGTCTGAGTTCTTCAAAAGCTCGTTGATTATGTTGTCCACTTTATGCGAGTTGTCTTCTTTTAACTGGTTGATTGAGTGAGAAGCTTCATCTTTCAGCGGGAAAGGTTCCAACCCTTCAGGAACTACACTGCGGTCAGTTCACCAGTAGTGCTGCTGTCGGTGCCACACAGCCCCTCCCCCTCTCAATCTTCCCTCCTATCTAGTATCTGGTTCATTTTTAGTGAACTTTCCCATCTTTGCCATTTAGGCTTTGATTTCGAAATTGACAAGTAACTTCCTTTTACTTGTATTTTAATTTGCCAGAAAAAACCCTTACCTTTCATTGAGCATTAGCAGTTAGTTGCTAAATCATCAGAAAGATGAACATTACTGTCATTAGAAGACCGCTCGTGGTTGTATGTGTATGCTCCATGCACATAATTATATTATTATTAAAGAACTGACAGCATAAACATGAGGGTGTATAGTTTATCAATTCTTTAATCAATCCAAGCGTACACTATTTCTCCAGTTTTATTTGAGCTACGTACGTTAGGAATTGATCTTTTTTTACTGTTAATATATTTAACTATTCACGGTGCACTATCAAATACTTCACAATATCACGAGTGTTAAAGGAAACGTGGCAGAAGGGTCGGTAGTTTAGGTGCGAACTGTATAGCCTTTGCCAACGCAGTTTACATTGTGCAGAAATGTGGCTGCCTGGCGAACAGCAGCTGGCTGTGGGGTATGTTCGGAAGGCCAGCCATGCAGAAATGAAAACACGCAGCAGCACTCTAAGGGGTACACGCATCAAACACGATCACCACGGTCCACGGGGAGATCCTTTGGGGGAGGCACACACGTTGCAACCTCATTAGCACAACAGCGGCATTGGAGGTGGGGCAGACAACCAGTAGCCAGGCGTACATCCCTTTTCCCCTCAGCTCACACCATTCGTAAGATAATGTCTCTGCAAAACAAACCAAAAAAACCAA
>CM054135.1:70009575-70069575 GCA_028751875.1 Rapana venosa
CTCCATTCTGGACATCAGATCAGCAAAGTTCAATCGTGGTCTGCGATAACTGAAAGCCACATGAACGAAACAATAGTTGTATAAAATAAACAGCTAATTAAACAAAGTAACAGAAACATTGAAACACATTTCGTTATTTTCTCTTCATCCTCATATGAATGGGTTTTTTTTTTAGAATTGAAATTATTTTCCAGCAGAACGCGTTAGATATGCAGTGTGTGTGTGTGTGTGGGGGGGGGGGGGGGGGGGGGGTGAGCGGCCTTTGTATCCATGCGCGCAAATGTGTATGTTTACACGTGCGTGCGCCCACACGAGGTGATGTGCAGATGTGTGTACACACGCACATGCATGCGTGCATTTGCTTTGAAAGCACATCTACATGAGAAGCAATACCAGAACTTGTAATTTCACTTTTACATACTGACCTAATAACATGCATTATAGAAGTTTTGAAACGCAGTGTTACTTCAAACTTTAAACAATGCAGGTCTGGCTTTAAGGGCATTTGGATCTGTGGTCGTGAGTCTGTTTTATCCTAGTCGTCTTTAAATTGTGATTAGTTCTTGTACGTGCAACATGTACAGCAAAACCAAAAGCTATATTCAGAGTCTGCATGTACAAAAAGACAAAACTCAAAACTATATTTAGATATTTAAAAAAGGAAAAAAGCTCAATCTGAGGACACGACAGTGAGCACGTGCAAGCACACACACACACACACACACACACACACCACTTATATTTTTTTTCTGTTTTGCAAAGAAATGTTATATGAAGATCAAGAAGTATGGACAATGGCTTTTTGTTTTTACACAGAGGGCCGGCCGGGGCAAACAGTGTGCATGCACGATTCAGAAGGTTTGTGTGTGTGAGGTGTTGGGTATATGAGCGCTTTTTTTGTCTCAGCCAGAACAGAGATCATTGTTTTTTTGTCTATGGAAGGATATTGGAGAGAGGTCTTTTTCAGAGAGAGAGAGAGAGAGAGTAAAAATGAGTTGAAAAGGATACAACAGGTATCTAATTTCTAGAGAAAAAACATTAATTTTTTTTTTCTTTTTCTGAAAAGAGCAAAGAAAGCTAATTATCTCAATAAGGAACAAAAATAGCAAAGCCCTTTCTTTCTGCTTTCTATAAACAAATGTCAACATTTTTGTAAATACACAAATGTGTCTGGCTTGCATTTTCTTTAATCAAGTTTTTGTCCATTTTTAATCCCTGATATCTGACAAAACTTTATTTGGAGAAAATAGTTTGTCTTTTCAATTTCAAACAATATTGACTCCAGTTTGTCTTTTTTGTTTGAATACAGACGTATGCGATTGGAGTTTTGGAAGATTTTTTTTAAATATAAGAATTGAGAATTTTTTTATAAGAATTTGTCGCATTCCACATATGCTAGTATCATGTAGACGGTATCGTTTTGCTCTTGTTGATTAACAGTACTGAGCAAAAGTCTAAGAGTATTTGACTAGACATCAGTATACACTTCTCTCAATTATCAATTTATATTGCATCCCCAGATTTCACTGCATTTTTTGCTGCCTTATCTTTCGTGACGTTCTTGTCCTGCTACTTTCAGGTCATTCATTCTGACCTCACCATACCCAAATTCGTTACTTCGCATTCTCAGTGTCAGAAGTCAACAGGGAACCCCTCAATGTCAGGCCACCATGGGGCCCCTTAAGCAGAGGGTCCCTGCACTGCTGCTGGGTCACATTGGAGGTGTTCAGTGGTGTATGTTCCAGTAAACATATACCTACATTAGACGTTACTTTTTAAGCCTCATATTGACAGCAATGACAACTCACGCACGGATACTGTCTGAGTGATTCACCCACCTTGGGTGGTGACTACCACAGTGTCCCTCCAACAACCTTTCCCATGGACTTCCAACACTGATGCATTTTGATGCAGTTGGGTCTTGCTTTTGAAACTGCAACTTCAACAGTCGGGGAAGTAACACTGTGAAATAATTGCATTCACTGACAAGTACACGACTCATATTTCTCACAGAGTGCAATTACAAACATAGATTTCGCTTTATGAAGATTTTTTTATATATAAAAGTGGAGCTGTCAGCGTGGATTGTGAAAATAAACCTGAAGGAGCAGAGGCGCAAGTGACCTCAGATAACTGACAAACAGCCCTAGGGGCAGCCTCTCTTTCTTTAACTTAGATAAGCCACGCCTCCTCTTTTCTCTCCGACCCTGGATCAGATGCTATGGCTTTAATGCAATCTTCTGTGTTTGGGGCGATCTCTCTGTCTAATCAGAAGAAAGAAGGCCTTGCCAAGCACGTCTGTTTTTCCTTAGTTCATTACGTCCTCACACTAGCGCCATATGTGTCCAGCTCTGTTTGAAAACAATGGTAGCATTACCGAGGGGTGAGGGGAGACAACAACAGCTGTGAGATGTGCTGTACACACAACAGCCTGGAAACAAAGCTTTGGACTCAGACACCCACACAGAAGTAGGGCCATAATAGAATAGGGAAGAGTACTAGGAAACCTTGGTTATGAAATAAATGAATATACATAATTCTGAGGGTCTTTTATGTTCTTTCTCTGTCTTTTTTGTAGCCTGTTTAAATAATCGAGGGAGAGGAGATGGGCGCTGCCCTCAATATGCTGGCCCTAGAGAAGTGAGGTCTCTGACGCCTCGCTCCCCTACGACCTTATAGGTTATGGGACTCCTTTACCTTTACCTTAAAATAATCAAGCCTAAAGACTTGTGTATTATATGTGTAATTATTCAAGTAAAACACATAATAAAATTGCATACATAAGACAGTTATCAAAGGTAAGAATAACAATCTGGATGCCAGACAGTTTGGTACAACACATTGTAAAAACAAAATTAACAAAAGAAAACAAAGAGGCAAAGAAGCAAAATTCAAAGAAACACAACACACACACACCACACACACACACACACACACACACACACACACAACACACACACACACACCACACACACACACACACAACACACAACCCCTTCCCCCTAAAAAAGAAACCTCTAGGAAAAAAAGTAGTAACCCCAAAACAAATCCCAAAGCAATAAGCAAACAAGCAAGAAAACTCATGGTTATAAAAACAAAAAGGCAAAAACATTGCAAGGATAGATGTAACAAAATCGAAAAAGAAAAAAATTCAATGAATAACATAAAAATAATCTTGACATCTCTGTTCAGTCTATTGGAGTAATAAGATTGGGTAATTTTAATTTTAAACTGAGTAAAGAGGGTCGTCTGGGGGTTGCAAATAACCTGCTTTTTATGAGAAGATCAGTCATGAGGCTTTTTGCAGTTTTTTGTTTTTTGTTGGGTCTGGTTTGGTTTGACTTGATTTGGTTTGGTTGGGGGTGGGGGGTGTGGGTTGTTTGTTATAGTTTTCTATTTTAAAGGGGTTTTGTTTTGTCTCAATGGCACATTATTTTCCCCTTTTGAAAAAAACCCTGTTTCTGTGTGCTTTTTACCCATTATTTCTCCTACACTCCCTTTTATCTCTTTTGGGGAACCACTAGAGCCTGCACATCATTGTTCAGACCATGTCTCTTGGGCAAATTGAACCTTTCTTCTACAGGGACAGTGTGCATGCTGGGTTCGGTTTTTCTGTGTTCATAACCCACTGAACATTGACTTGACTGCAGAAACCTTTAATGTGAAACTTTGATCTTCTACATGTGTATATACACAGACAAGATGGAGCTGACAGATCTGCGCTTGAAGTTGACCTGGAAAATCATAAAACAAACAAACAAACAAAACACACTGTTCATTTACCAGATGCCACTGCTGAGAATCAAACTCATCATCATCATCATCAGACCCGTGACCTTGGCGGTCGTGGGGGAGACATGAAAGACGATGCCGTGGTAAGCCTCCTCCATCCATCTCGGTCCTCGGCTCTGCGCAGTAGTGCCGAGTCATTCATCCTGGTCCATTCTCTGATGTTGTCCATCCATGACTTGTTCTGTCTTCCCCTCCTTCTGCCACCTTCGAGTGTTCCCTGCAGTACTGTTTTGGGCAGAGTGTTGTGGCGGGTGACGTGGCCGAACCATGTCAGCTTTTTCTTCTTGACGATGGTGAGAAGGGGTTCCTGTGGACCTGCCAGCCGTGTTATTTGACTCTTGACAAATTCGTTGGTCTTTCGTTCTCTCCAGGATATGCCCAGTAGTTTTCTATGACATTTTGTTTCGAATGACTGGATTCGCTTTGCTGTTTCAGCAGTCAATGTCCAGGTTTCACTTCCGTACAGCAGGATCGACTGAATTAGGGCTTTGTAGAGCTTTAGTTTGATTGGGAAACTGATCTCTTTACTTTTCCATATGGTGGTGAGTTTTGTCATGGAAGATGTTGCCATGGCTATTCTGACTTTGATTTCTGTCGTCGATCGCCCGTCCTTTGTGAGTGTAGCGCCGAGGTATTTAAAAGCGTCTACCTCCTCCAGTTGTTGGCCGTTCATGTAAATTTTAGCGGTGGCATTGCTCGTGCTGTTCACAAGTACTTTACTTTTCTCCGAGCTCACCTCCATCCCATATGCTCCAGCTCTGTTCTCAAGTCTGGTCGTAAGATCTTGCAGCTCTGTGTTACTTCCGCCCATGAGGTCAATGTCATCGGCAAACCGTAAGTTGTTGAGGGGTCTGCCGCCAATGGAGATGGTAGGGTGGAAGTCATGGAGGGTCTCTCTCATGATGTTTTCCAAGAACAGATTGAACAGGACTGGAGATAACAGGCATCCTTGTCGGACCCCAACTGTGGTTTTGAAGTAGTCTCCGACCTGATTGTTCAGAAGGACTGCACTGCTTGCAGTGTTGTATAGTGCTTGAATGGTTTGCACTAGTCCTTCTTCAATGCCAAACATTCTGAGGACCTGCCACAGGCCTTCGTGCCATACTCTGTCAAAAGCCTTCTTGAAGTCGATGAAGTTGTGGAACAGGTCTCTCTGATGTTGAAGATGTTTTTCCATCATGATGTGGCAGTTAAAAATCTGTTCGATTGTGCTCCTTCCTGCCCTGAACCCAGCTTGTTCCTCTGCAAGGTGTTCTTCTGCCTCCTTCTTGAGTCGATTCAAAATAACTTTGAGCATGATCTTGCTGGCGTGGCTGATGAGGCTGATTGTTCTATAGTTTTGGCATTGGCGTAAATTCCCCTTCTTGGGCAGGGGTATGATGAGTGATTGTGTCCAGTCTGTTGGCCACTGTTTTGTCTCCCAAATCTTCTGACAGATAGCTGTAACATATGTGATGACTGTTTCGCCACCATGCTTGAGCAGCTCTGCTGGTATATTGTCTGCTCCTGGGGACTTTCCTACTGATAAGCTGCGGATGGCTTCTTCCACTTCTTCCCTCAGTATAGGTAATGGTGAGGGTGCTCTTGATGTTGCTGTTTTCTCTTCTATTATGCTCTTGTCAGGTTGTATTGGGTAGTTGTACAGTTCTTGACAATATTCAGACCACCTGTTCAATGCAGCTGAGCTTTCTGTGAGGAGGTTTCCGGAGCTATCTTCAATGACTGATGATTTGGTTTGAAGTGGTTTTGTGAGTTTCTTCAGGGTGTCGTATGCCTTTTTACTGTTGCCCACTTTCATGTTTTTTTCGATCTCATCACATTGATCACTGATCCACTTCTCTCTGGCCTTTAACATTGACTTCTTCACGAGATTGTTGGCCTCCCGGTATTCAAACTCACAGGTTCATAAACTCACCGGACAGCAGCCAAACACTCTATCCACTGAACTACAACGTCCCCTGTTTTTGTAAACAGTAGTGTTAAGATGTAACCTGCAATAATGTGATCTGGTGACCCTGATCACTCTTATCAACCACAGTCACTCTTCTTCACACCAGTCTTAAAGGTGCATATCATCCAGTTCATCACAACCGTCGCGATCTTGGTGTTTAAAGATGATTCAGTATTGCATCATACATAACAGTCCTTGGTCTGTTTTGGATAGCTGTATCTTGAGTTGACTGCACTAAAGCGTAAACCGTGTCTGACTGTTCTGTCCACAAATATACCAGTCAGTCTTTTCCCCAAGCAGTTATTCTATCATTTTCGGTATCATGACATCCTCAAATATTTGATACAATCCATGTGTTTGTCAACATACAGATCGACGTTTTGAAAACTATGATAACCATTACAACTGAATAGAAATGTATGAGAAATAAAAAATAAATTGCTGAGTTTTACTTGGCTGCTTTAAAAAGGCTGGGAGGATGACCACAGATCTCTCTCTCTCTCTATTGCACTTATTTTATTATCATGACATTCAATTTGTATGAGTATAATTAAAAAGTGTTTGTGTTGATCGTGTGCTATGTGAGTATTACATATTTAGCATTATCCCTGAAACACCCCCCACCCCTCCACACACACACACTCACACACACACACACACACGACACACACACACACACACACACACACACACACACACACACACCACACACACACACACACACACACTACACACACGCACTCACTCACTCACTCATTCACTCATATTCTCTCCCTCAATGACTGTATAGGTTTAGATTTCTTCTTTGTTTTATTTCTCGTTTTTTTGTGTGGATGTATGGGTATTAAATTTATTTCATTATCATGACATATAATTTGAAACGAATATAATCTAAAATGAGTGTTGATGGGATCGCATACTGTTTTGGGAATTATATATTGGATATTATCTCTGAAATACACACACACACACTCTCTGTCTCTGTCTCTCTCTCACATTTTATCGTCTTGCTTATAGTTATAGTGTATCCTGAGGAAGGATTCATATTTTATATTGTCAATACTTTATTGGACTTGCCTCTGTACTTAAGTTTTAATGAGTGCCCTATTGCAATATCTTATAGTTATGTGTAACGAGTATGTGTACCATTTGACAATGTGTAGATGTTTATGTTTATGACTTATTAAGTTTGGTTGTGTTATTTTCTTGGCTCTGTTGTTGTTCTTGTTGTTGTTGTTTGTCTGTTTTTCTCTTTTTTATCTTCTTCTGTTGGTTTGGTTTTTCTTTCTCTTTTGTTTGTTTGTTTGTTTTGGTTAGGGTTTTTTTTGGAGGTGGGGGTGAGGGGGTATTTTTAGGGTTTTCTTTTATTTGCTTGCTTTGGGGGGGGGGGGGGGGGGGGGGGAGGGGGTTGTTGGGGGGGGGGGGAGAGCTGTTTTGAAAAGGGTTATTTCCCCTTGTTTTTATTGTGAGACTGTATAAGTATTGGGTTATTATTATTAAGATGTATCCCTAACGGGCGGGGACTGGATGTAAAAAAGCACCTGTGTGCTTATTCATTATCCTCGAAATAAAAGAATTTGTCATTGTCATTGTCATTGTCTCTCTCTCTCTCTCTCTCTCTCTCTCTCTCTCTCTCTCTCTCTCTCTCTTCTCTCTCTTCTTTCTCTCCTTCTCTCTCTCTCCCACACACACAAACACGCACACGGGCGCCCGCGCGCACACACGCACTGTCAGCCTTCCCATGACAATGCAGTTGTGTTTTCACATCAAGAAAGCAACATGCATTCGTGCTTTTTTTTTGGTGGATTCACCCTAAGAACCAGACTAGTCGCGCCTTAGGACGTAATTTAATGCGTGAAATGCGAGGACCAGGAGAGATAAGAAACCCTATTGTGTCACCTAAACTGACCCCCCTGAAAAGCTGCCTTTATTTCACTGGCAATGTGAAATGTCTGGACATTGAAAGAAATATAGCACATTGCTTTTGAAACATTTTTATAATGCCCACGAGGAGGCCCCCAAAACAGGAGGGAAAGCACACACCCCAAAAAATCCTGAACAACAAAGCTGTTTCAGTGAAAACACTGCTAGCGATATTGCCAGTAAACAGAATGAGTCGAGTCAGTGATGAGACAGGGCAGGGCGATGGATGGAGGAGGGAACACAGATTAAAACAGGACAAAAACAACACTATACAAATGTTCGGCCCTTTTGTTTTTTGGAGCAGACCAGGAAACATGGTAAGATCAAGGACATTCATTTTCTGAAACAAGCAAACAATGCTTCGTATATATTAACTTTGTCATATGTTCTAAAACCTGCACAAATCGCTTTTTATTACTCTTCCAAAGGCTAGAACAAGTGTTAACGTGTGTGCAAGATGTTCTGCATATGTTCACATACAGGAACTGGTAATATACTTTTATCAGTAAGAATTTTAGGGGAGAAGATTCGGCGATTGTATTAACTTTAGGGAAAGAATTACCTTGAAAGGGCATCACGGTGGTGGCTGCTTGAACCTTGCCTCAGACCTGAGCTGTCAGGTCATGAGTGCAAGGCTTTAACTGCCAGATTATCCCATCACCCTAGATGTAAACTGTAGAGTAAACAGATTTTTTTTTTTTTCCAAGCATGAGTATTCAGAAAAAAGAGTATACATCCATTGCCATATAACTTTACCTTTTTATATTTGTAAAAATAATGCTAAGACAATTTACAAGGAGCAGATTCTTATATATATGTAAGTGTTCTAATTTCAGTATGTTAATGTTCAGTTGCTTCCTATTTGTTTTTTCTTTTCGGGTAAGAGTTCTAAACATGAAAGAGTGCTTCTTCCATTGCCTTTAGGAGATGAAATGAATATAATAAAAAGTGTAAAAACGAGACCATTTCCTAGGCCTTGGTTTTTTTCATTTGTTTCTTTCTCGGTGTAACTGCAACCACAACGGATATAATTATTTTGTGTTTATGTAATAACGGGTGTGTGAAGGGGGGGGGGGGGGGGGGGGGGGGGGGGGGGGAAAGGCAGGTGGTGCAAGAAAGATGGGAAAGAAATATCTTATGAAAGAAGCCAATGATCCTCATAATCAGATAATCTTCATAAAAGGTTATACACAAACGGTATTGAAAATTAAGATTTACCATGTATATTTCCACACTAAATATGTGCACATATTCTTCCTGCTTTTACACATGCACACACACACACATCACACGCATGCATATATATAAATGTTATGATTCACACAGAAGTAGGATGTGCTCACTATGCACATCTCTTTCTGCTCTCCCTTTGTTTCCTCACACTCATTTGGACAGCAACAGTCAGCTTGCACCACTATGAAAATTTACAGCACACACATGGCTGCAAGTGTACAAATGTAATGTTAAGGGAAAAAAGGACATGCTGACAAACAATGCCAATACTTTTGCTTTCTCAATAATAAAAGAAATCCAAACTAAGGGAAATAATGATGCTCAAGCCAAGAAATACCAGAGCCAACCAAATAACACGTGCCAGCACAATTCAGTCCTGATGTGGTTTATTTGTTGTAAGCCGAGCTGTGTAGACATGTGAGTGGGAAACTTGTCTGTCAGCGGGAAGTTGCCCAGACAGACAGGGCGGTATCTCCTGTGTGTGTATGTGTAGTGCTAGCTAACAACTGCCAGACCCTTACTGGCTTTGCCGCCCTGTCTGCAAACTCATACATAAACATCAGCGTATGTATATGTGCCCCCTGCAGACATCTATGTGGAAGTGATTCTGCAGCCATAAAGCCCCTTAACCTGATAACCAACAAACTATGTGTGAGGTAATCTAGGCTTTTGATGCTGGGGCAGAATGTAGTTTGAAAAGAAACAGTGCAACCTAAGGGTACTGAGGGTGGAGGTTCAAATCTGCACTGACATGTTCAAGTGAAGGGCTTTTCCTTGGTGAAACATGTGTTCCAAATCAGTTTGTGTAAATATTTGAAGCTATGTTCAAGTATGTGTAAGTCTCAAGTGTACATGCACGCATGCATGCACGTGCGTGTGTGTGTGTGCTATGTGTGTGTGCAGGTGTTGAGAGTGTGTGTGGTGAGTGGTATGGAGAGAGAGTAAGAGCAACGACGACAGAGGTGTGTGGAGTGGTGAGTGAGTGAGAGGAGAGAGAGTAAGAGACAAAACAGACGACAGACAAGTTGGGAAGGAAGGCAAAATGCTTCCTTAAAACCAGCCCCTGTCCTTACTAAGAATTAAGGTTATGATATCAAAATGATAAATGAAACACACACACATACACACACCAAATACAACATACATAAACCATGCCACTACATACACCACACACACACACACACACACACACACACACCACACACACACACACACACACACACACACACACACACCAATCACCACATACATACACAGAGATAGATGCACCACTTTGAAAATCTTCGAAGCTGTCCATTCAGAATCTAAAACTATCCCAAGCTGCCAGTTTTGTTTAGCTACACCAGCGAAGGCTAGAAAAAGGTTATGGGACAGCAGCTGTCTTTCTGTCTGTCTGTCTCTGTCTGTCTCTGTGTCTCTGTCTGTCTCTCTCTGTGTCTCTCTCTCTCACAAGTTCACTGTCATTGGCTTTCTGTAATGTGCAGCAAACTCTGCTTCACAGCTGTTGGTGTTGCACTGGTGTTTTTGGGAGAGACGTATCTCAGCATGGCATCATCCCCGTCCCACTGTTCCCCTTGACATGGGCAGATGGCCTGGCTCATTAAATCATTTGACTTGACTTGACTTGACTTGACTCTCTCTCTCTCTCTCTCTCTCTCTCTCTCTCTCTCTCTCTCTCTCTCTCTCTCTCTCTCTCTCTCTTTCTCTCTCTCTCTCATGTTCATGCTTGTGGGCGAGTGTTGTGGGCATCCTTGAGTGCTGTGTGTGTGTGCGTGTGCGTGTGCGCACGTGCGCGGACAACGAGCGTCTCTGCGCACATCAGAAGACACCCACCCCCACATACTATGATTTTCTAATTGAAACGCCATCTGATCCCTCCAGAAATGCTGACATATGATTATCCCTAAGCAGCGCAAAGTGGCTAGTTCTATTTTATGTTTCCCCTTTCTTTGTATTTCAATCTAGCTTACGCACAAGATTGTCAGTGTATTGCTATTCATCTTTAATGCCTCATTTAAAAGGTTAGCTTCAGACTCGCCAGTGATCCGATTAAAAAAGAAAATACGAGGATTTTAAAATAATGAAATTCCAAAATCGCTGTATCGCTTTTTATTTATTTATTTTATTTTATTCTTTTATATCGAGGATAATGGAATAAGCACTTATGTGCTATTTGTACATCCATTCCCCGTGTGTATGCGGTTTTGTGAATTCTGTAATCTGTTCCCACCGGCACACAATGTCCTACTCTTACGAAAAGCGAACAGGATTTAACTTGTGCACAAGATGTTCTGCGTGCGTTCGCACACGGGGCTTCGGTTTATAGCCTCATCCGAGGACTTTTAGGGAGAGTGGAGTCTGCACTGATGTTAAGTCCTGGGGAAAATATCCCCTTGAACGGAAATCGAACTCGGGTTGTCAGATTGTGAGCGCAATGTTCTAACCACTAGGCTATCCCGTCCCCTTTAATGTTCGTACTGTACTCCTTTTACAATAAAATGCATACTATGGGTCTTAGATTAAAAACACAAAGGACATTCACCTGTGAAAAGTTACGATTATTTTCGTCACTTTTAAAACGTTCATGCTTAGAAAACAATGGTTTCTTAATCGGTCAAACCAGCAAAGGTTTTAAAAAATTTTATTTGGCCTAAAGCGTGTTTAGATAGAAACAGAAGATGAGGTTAAAAGCGTTATATAGAAGATGAAATTTGCCCTTTAGTGGAATTTTTATGAGAGCGTATCAAAAGTAATGTTGCTATCATAATCACCATCGTGATTGTTTTGCTGTTCATTCTTCTTCTTCTTCTTCTTCTTCTTCTTCTTCTTCTACTTCTTCTTCTTCTTCTCTTCTTCTTTTTTCTCTTCTTCTTCTTCTTCTTCTTCTTCTTCTTCTTCTCTTCTTCTTCTTCTTCTTCTTCTTCTTCTTCTTCTTCTTCTTCTTCTTTCTTCTTCTTCTTCTTCTTCTTCTTCTTCTTCTTCTTCTTCTTCACATTCATCATTATCATTACCGTCATTCTTATCGTTATTATCATTTTTGGTGGGGGTCTTTTTGTTGTTAGGATTTAAATTCAGTAGACCTTCTATACCTTTATTGGGGACGGGATAGCTCAGTGGTCGGAGCACTCGCTTTCCCCCAGCCAAGTTAAGCAGCGTCGAGCGTGGTTACCAGTTGGATGGGTGACCGTTTGCGCGCCTTGGCTTCAGTACAGTTCCCCCAGTTCACCCAGCTGTAAATGGGTACCTCCCCTCTTTAGGGTCAGGGAAGGTAAAGCAGCGAGGGAGAGGAGATGGGCGCCGCCCTCAATATGCTGGCCCTAGAGAAGTGAGGTCTCTGACGCCTCGCTCCCCTACGACCTTATAGGTTATGGGACTCCTTTACCTTTTACCTAGACCTTCTATACAGACATGCATTAAAATTCCTTTCAAGCTATAGGTCTACCTTCTGTGTCCAAACTATTTCTCGCTGATAGTGTTGTTTCAGTAACGATCATGGTAGTGATCGTGATGGCAGCCTAATCTGGGCAGTTGTTAACAGCATTGTTATTGGTGTCATTATTCACGTGGATTGTCATTATTATGGCTATTGCGGTCATTTGCATGATCTTGTTTGATTTTGTTTTTCTTGTATGGATTTTAGTTCGCTTGTTTTGTTCTTGCTTTTGAAATTGTAGACCATTCAGCTTCGGAGATACATTTCTAAAGGCGATTGTAAAGAATGCAGCTGGGGGATATTGGCAAGGATTGTATGAAAGACGGTCAAAGCTACAGAGGCATTATATGATAGTCTCAATGATGTTCACTACTTGACAAATGAGGTGCATGACTACTTCTTAACACGTTTTTTTCTTTATTTTGTGATGCGTACGTATCATGTTGTAGTATTCTTTTTCAGTACATCACATCGTACTGTATCGCATCAAATTGTAAGTGTATTGCAATGCAGTGTATTGCATTGTATTGTATCGTATCATACTGTGTTTTATTGCATTGTATCGCATTGCACCGCAGCATTGTGTTTGGCACTGTGTTGTACCGTACATACTGCATTGCATTATGTTGTATAGTATACCGTGATGTATTATTTCGTATCATATTATGTAATAGTGACAACTATGGCACTGAGATTTCACCATCTTCACCATCACCTATCCCTTAGTCCTGTAGACCGTGGGAGCACCACTGACGATTTTGCAACCAGCTTCCTCCACTACCCCCGCGATCCTCTGCTTTCCGCACTGAGATTTGTCTACGCGCAATTCGAGCTGATGATGCCTTTAGCCAGAGAGTATGGCCACACTGGCCCACTCTCTCTCCTCCCCCTTTCCCTGACCTCTTTTATGTAGGCCCACTTTTGCCTGAGAGAGTAGGTGTTCTCTTCAGTGGAATCTCATGGCCGAAAGCTCTTTTAGTTGTCCGTCAATTCTTTTATGCGCGTTGAATGTCGGCTGCCCACAGTGACTAGCGTTTCTCGTTTTATACCCAAGATGCAAACTACCATTTCTAGATTTGTGAATCGGCGCAAAAGAAGGGTGTGTGTGTGTGAAGTGGGGGAGGAGGGGGGGGGGGGGGGGGGGGGCAGGGGGAGTCGTGAAAACCGAAACCTAAAGTCTGTCTCTTTGCTGAGGGGCTAGTTGTGTTAGAGCATCAACTCATCGAAAGTGAAATCAGTGTCTGCTATAAGTGAATGCCAGACAATTGATAAAAAAAACCACCAACAAATCAAATAGATCATCAAAGAGAAAACACACACATAAAAAGCATATAATCATCACCCCACCTGCCCCCTGTCTTGTTTCATGTCTATCTTTTAAAACAAAAAACTTGAACCCATATTCAAGCAAATATATATTAGATCAACAGTGTATGTGTGTGTGTGTGTGTGTGTGTGGTGTGTGTGTGTGTGTGCGCGCGCGCGCGCGTGCAAGAGTGTGTATATGTGCGTGCGTGTGTGCGTGTGTGCGTGCGTGCATACGTGCATGCGTGTATGCGTCCATGAGTGTGTGTGTTGTATGCATGCATGCATGTGTGTGCGCGTGTGTGTTTGCATGCACACGGGAACGTGTGCGTGTGTGTATGTACGTAATGCATGGTTGCAGTTGATTTTAAAACACCTCTCTGTCAGGTGCTCTGTCAGAAATAGTAATTTCATTTTAGGCACTGACGCAGTAACATACAGACGTTTTGAAAGGTAAGGTGACTTGTATACACAGACTGGCTCTGTGAGCATTTGGTTTGTTTCACGTAATTCAAGTAGGGCTTGCGTTTTTTTGCGTCTGGGTTATTGTAGTCGTCTTATAACTGTGAGTACTTTTTGTGTGTACATACTAATAAATCACAAGGCTAAAAACACAACTTTGAATCTGTATAGCTATGAACAAGCGATTGATCCCGAACGATTATCATAAAGAGCAGAGCTAACTCTGAGGAAAAGCCAGTAAGAATGTAGGAGCATAGTGTGTGTGCGCGTGCTCCCACACACTACACACACACACCACACACACACCACACCACACACAACACCACACTACACGCACGCACGCACCACACACACACACCACACACATACACACACACACAACACACACACACGCAAAATGTTTCACTTATTCAACAACACATTTATTAACACATATCCCCACACAAACGTACGGACTCCTTCAAGTTGGTAAGACATATGGGTCGCCAATGCAGCAAAATATTACCATTGGGAGAACCTTGGGCTGTAGGTGAGGAACGGTGGGAAAAAACATCCCCAAAGAAAGACCGTAATATAATAATTATAGACATTGACATTCTGGTACATAGGGCTGGGGCAAACAGTGTGCATGCACGATTCAAAACGTGTTGTGGTGTGCGGTGTTGGGTATATGAGCACTCTTTTCGTCTCAGAACAGAAGCCATATTTTTGTGTTCTGGAAGAATATAAAAAGAGAGAGAGAGAGAGAGAGAGAGAGAGAGAGAGAGAGAGAGAGAGAGAGAGAGAGAGAGAGAGAGGAGAGAGAAGAGAGAGAGAGGAGAGAGGAGAGAGAGAGAGAGAGAGAGAGAGAGAGAGAGAGAGAGAGAGAGAGAGAGAGAGAGAGAGAGAGAGAGAGAGAGAGAGAGAGAGAGAGAGAGAGAGAGAGAAAGAGAGAGAGAGAGAGAGAGAGAGAGAGGAGAGAGAGAGAGAGAGAGAGAGAGAGAGAGAGAGAGAGAGAGAGAGAGAGAGAGAGAGAGAGAGAGATTGCTCTTTAAAAGAAGTGTTGATAAAGGATGCAGCAGAAATTTTTAAAAAAAGATTTCTAGAAAACAATATAAGTTTTCTCCTCTTGCTTTACTTTTCTTGTGGAATGAGCACAGAAAATTCATTATCGCAAAAAGAAAAAAAAAGACACGAAATCTTTTCTTCTGCCTTCTATATCCAATTGTCAGTTTTGTTAAAATAAACAAAAGTGTCTGTCTTTTATTTCTGTAATCATTTTTGTTTTGTTTATTCGTATTCCCCAAAACAGTGGCCAACAGAATGGACACAATCACTCATCATACCCCTGCCCAAGAAGGGGAATTTACGCCAATGCCAAAACTATAGAACAATCAGCCTCATCAGCCACGCCAGCAAGATCATGCTCAAAGTTATTTTGAATCGACTCAAGAAGGAGGCAGAAGAACACCTTGCAGAGGAACAAGCTGGGTTCAGGGCAGGCAGGAGCACAATCGAACAGATTTTTAACTGCCACATCATGATGGAAAAACATCTTCAACATCAGAGAGACCTGTTCCACAACTTCATCGACTTCAAGAAGGCTTTTGACAGAGTATGGCACGAAGGCCTGTGGCAGGTCCCAGAATGTTTGGCATTGAAGAAGGACTAGTGCAATCCATCCAAGCACTATACAACACTGCAAGCAGTGCAGTCCTTCTGAACAATCAGGTTGGAGACTACTTCAAAACCACATTTGGGGTCCGACAAGGATGCCTGTTATCTCCAGTCCTGTTCAATCTGTTCTTGGAAAACATCATGAGAGAGACCCTCCATGACTTCCAACCTACCATCTCCATTGGCGGCAGACCCCTCAACAACTTACGGTTTGCCGATGACATTGACCTCATGGGCGGAAGTAACACAGAGCTGCAAGATCTTACGACCAGACTTGAGAACAGAGCTGGAGCATATGGGATGGAGGTGAGCTCGGAGAAAAGTAAAGTACTTGTGAACAGCACGAGCAATGCCATCGCTAAAATTTACATGAACGGCCAACAACTGGAGGAGGTAGATGCTTTTAAATACCTCGGCGCTACACTCACAAAGGACGGGCGATCGACGACAGAAATCAAAGTCAGAATAGCCATGGCAACATCTTCCATGACAAAACTCACCACCATATGGAAAAGTAAAGAGATCAGTTTCCCAATCAAACTAAAGCTCTACAAAGCCCTAATTCAGTCAATCCTGCTGTACGGAAGTGAAACCTGGACATTGACTGCTGAAACAGCAAAGCGAATCCAGTCATTCGAAACAAAATGCCATAGAAAACTACTGGGCATATCTTGGAGAGAACGAAAGACCAATGAATTTGTCAAGAGTCAAATAACACAGCTGGCAGGTCCACAGGAACCCCTTCTCACCATCGTCAAGAAGAAAAAGCTGACATGGTTCGGCCACGTCACCCGCCACAACACTCTGCCCAAAACAGTACTGCAGGGAACACTCGAAGGTGGCAGAAGGAGGGGAAGACAGAACAAGTAATGGATGGACAACATCAGAGAATGGACCAGGATGAATGACTCGGCACTACTGCGCAGAGCCGAGGACCGAGATGGATGGAGGAGGCTTACCACGGCATCGTCTTTCATGTCTCCCCCACGACCGCCAAGGTCACGGGTCTGATGATGATGATGATTCCCCAATGGCTGGCAAAATCTTACTCGGTGAGAGCAGGTTTTTTTAGTTCGATTTCAAACTGTCTTGATCCCATCTTTTGATATATATATTTTTTTTTAAACATAGACGCTAGCTGTTGGTTTATTTTCTGTTGTTTTCTAGAATTTGGCGCATTTTGAAAAAGCTAGTATATGACTATGATGGCTTTCCTTTCTGACTAAATAAAAATATCAAGCAGGCATCTCTCCCATGAGGATGCCGATTGCGCGGGGGTAAGGGGGTGGTGGTGGCGGCGGAGCTGTGAATATAAATAGCATCCTCAACTTCTGGAAATTCTATGCTAGGAATTCTCTCTTTTCTATCCCTCTTTTCCTTCCTGTGCTTCTGCGGGTTCTTTCTTTCTTCCTGTCACCTCCTTCTTGTCTATTGTTTGGCTTCTTGGTGCGTTCTCCTGCTTTTTTGGGGGGCCAGAAACACTTAAAAGATAACAATTCTCTCCACGTTGGAGTCAGATGTGCTGGGCCTGATTTGCCAGGCACTTAACAGCAGCGCAACGCGCTTTTGCTCATATGACAGACAGTAGTACTTGGTGTCTGAGAAGATGCAGGCATCTAGGTATCTTGAAATAAAAATAGCGACGTCAGTATGTACTTCTGTGTGTACTTCTGTATGTACGTCTTTATGTACTTAATTATCGCTTTCATCATAGTATATGGTTTTTAAACATCACAGTCTTGTTGGTATCATCGTAGTACGTAATGATTAAACATCACATTCATCTACAGTTTTCTTCATTCACCACTCTGCTTGTTGGCCAAGCAGATCAGAAAATCAAAATCATACTCTTTAATTGCTTCCAGAAAAAAAAGAAAATTCAGATTATAGAATACCACCACTTTCCTCCTTTTGTATAAAACAAAGCTGTCAATGATTAAAAAAAAACAACAACAGTCCTCTTTCTTGCAGTTAGAAAATTTCAGCAACCTGAAGAATAACCATGGGTGGCTTAAAAGACACTTCTGTGAATAAAATGAAGGGGCTGTGGCACAATATTGCGAGATGTGAAACAATAAATATGCAAAACACCCCTTACTCCCCCCGCCTTCCCGCCAACATTAGACATCAAGTATAACAAGTGGACACAGAACAGGGGAGAAGAAAGAACAAAATCGGTCCTGTATTGTTCATTTTTCCTGTTTCATGCAATCTTCTGCTGTCAGGGAATCTCTCTCTCTCTCTCTCTCTCTCTCTCTCTCTCTCTCTCTCTCTCTCTCTCTCTCTCTCTCTCTCTCTCTCTCTCTCTCTCTCTCTCTCTCTCTCTCTTCTCTCTCTCTCTCTCTCTCCAAAAGTCCTTCGGATGAGACTATAAACCGAGGTCCCGTGTGCAATGCGCACGCAGAACATCTTGCGCACACGTTAAAACCCGTTCCACTTTTCGGAAGAGTAGGCCATTGTGTGCCGGTGAGAACGGATGACAAAATGGACAAAACTGCATACACACGGGGACTGGATGAAAAAAAGCACATGAGTGCTTATTCCATTATCCTTCGGATGAGACTATAAACCGAGGCACGTGTGCAAGCACATGCAGAACATCTTACGCACACATTCAATCCTGTTCCGCTGTTCGAAATAGTAGGCCATTGTGTGCTGGTGGGAACAGATGACAAAATTTAAAAAACCGCATACACACGCATACATTTTTTCTAAAAGTCCTCTCAGTGCTTTGATTTGTTGCGTTTACAAGATTCAGCGCTATATAAATTCCATACGTTATTATTATAAATAAAAGAAGAAAGAAAGAAATAAATGTTTGTATGGACCTGTATAACTATAGAACCGCAGGAGATCCAGAAGTCCTTAATGTACCAGCAAGCAAAGGCACAGACAGTCACCCTATCCTCCGAGAAGAAGTGGAAACAGCAGTCAGATCGCTGAAAAAGGGAAAGTCAGCAGGGGCTGACAACATTCCAGCAGAGTTGGTTCAAGCTGGAGGGGAAGCCATGATCAGCACCCTACTAAGAATCTGCAACAAGATCTGGCAGACAGGAAAATGACCAACACCATGGACACAGTCACTCATCATCACCCTCCCCAAGAAAGGAAATCTACAGCAATGCCATAATTACCGCACAATCAGCCTCATATGCCACCCAAGCAAGGTCATGCTGCAGATAATATTGAATAGACTGAAGCCACAAGCAGAGACCATCATTGCTGAGGAACAAGCAGGTTTCAGAGCAGGGCGCAGCACAACCGAACAGATATTCAACCTCAGAATACTATGTGAGCGGTACCTTCAACATCAACAAGACCTTTACCACGTATTTATCGATTTTAAGAAGGCATTTGACAGGGTGTGGCATGCAGCTTTGTGGGCAACCATGAATTTGTACAGCATCAATGCAAATCAAACAGCTGTACAGCGAGGCCACTAGTGCAGTGTACTACAATAACAACATTGGAGAATGGTTTCAAACAACAGTTGGAGTAAGACAGGGCTGTCTACTCTCACCCACTCTTTTCAACATCTTCCTTGAGAGAATCATGGCTGATGCACTGGAACATCATGAAGGATCAGTCAGCATTGGTGGCAGAACGATCACAAACCTCCGCTTCGCAGATGACATTGATGGAATAGCAGGATCAGAAAAAGAGCTTGCCAGCCTAACAGAACACTTGAATAAGGCCTCCAAAACATACGGCATGGAAATCAGTGCAGAGAAGACCAAACTGATGACTAATAACACCAACGGCATTAGCACTGATATCAGGGTTAATGACCAGAAGCTGGAAACAGTTCAAAGCTTCAAGTACCTGGGAGCCATTGTATCAGACCAGGGATCCAAGCCAGAAGTAGTATGCAGGACTGCACAGACAATAACAGCTTTGTCAAAACTAAACACCATCTGGAGAGATAAAAATATCTCACTTATCTCCAAGATCAGACTAATGCGCTCCCTTGTCATATCCATATTTCTGTATGCCTGTGAATCATGGACCCTGACTGCAGATTTGGAGAGAAGAGTACAGGCGGTGGAGATGAGATGCTTTCGGAGACTCCTTGGCATCTCCTACAAAGACCACATAAGCAACGAAAGCGTGCATAACAGAATCCAGCAAACCATTGGACCCTATGAGAACCTTCTAACGATCGTGAAAAAACGTAAACTTAAATGGTATGGGCATGTCACAAGATCCAAAGGACTTGCAAAGACAGTTCTACAAGGCACTGTCCAGGGAGGAAGAAGAAGAGGCAGACCAAGGAAGAGCTGGGAGGATATCATCAGCGAATGGACAGGCCTAGAACTCAACAAAAGCCTGAGAAAGGCAGAACAGAGAGAGGAATGGAGGGAACTGGTTGTTGAGTCTTTGAGGGTGCCCCCACGGTCGTCAGACTACGGGACAGATAGATAGATGGGCCAATGGCCTTTTTGTGAATAAATCTTTCAAGTTCGAGTTCGAGCTCTCTCTCTCTCTCTCTCTCTCTCTCTCTCTCTCTCTTCTCTCTCTCTCTCTCTCTCTCTCTCTCTCTCTCTCTCTCTCTCTCTCTCTCTCTTCTCTCTTCTGTCTGTCTGTCTGTCTGTCTGTCTCTCACTCTCTCTCTCTCACTCTCACTCTCACTCTCTCACTCTCACTCTCTCTCTCACTCTCTCTCTCACTCTCTCTCACTCTCTCTCTCACTCTCTCTCTCTCACTCTCTCTCTCAATCTCTCTCTTCTCACTCTCTTCCTCTCTCTCTCTCTCTCTCTCTCTTCTCTCTCTCTCTCTCTCTCTCTCTCTCTCTCCCTCCCTCCCTCTCTCTCTCTCTCACTGATCAGAAGAAAGAACGCCGTGCCAAGCACGTATGTTTTTCCTTATTTCATTACGTCCTCACACTAGCGCCATTTGTGTTCGACTCTGTTTGAAACAACGACAGCATTACAGAGGGCTGAGGGGAGACAACAGCAGCTGTACACACGACAGCCTGGAAACAAAGCCTTGGACTCAGACACTGACACAGAGGCGAAGCCATAAAGGAATAGTGAAGACTACAGAACAATCTTTAACACCAGAACAATCAATGATGGAAATGGGCATTTCATGTTGCTTTCATGTCTCCCAGCAGTGTCTCTTCAAAATAGTCTCTATCTTAAACACATCAAATGTCACCTTCTGCTATCTAAATGCCTACATAAAACGTCTGTGTTAAAGGTAACAAGCAGACTTGAAAAAATACAATTTTGTTGTTGAACAAAAGTAAACAAACAATAAAAAATAAATAACCGAACATTCAAACAAACAAGAAAATAAACAAAAAAGACAAGGAAGCAAACAAACAAAAAACCATTTAAGCAATAAGTGTAACAAAATAAAATGGCAAACAAATCAATAAATGAAATGAAATACCTGGACAATTTTTGTTCATTTTATTTGAGTGATAGCATTTGCGATGCTTCATTCTAAACTGAATGAAAAATAATGTAACTTATCTGTTGCAGTTTTTTAATGGGAATGTCGGTCATGAATGTTTGGCTGTTGGTTGGTTTTGTTTTATACTGTTTTGCTGGTGTTTTGATTGTTTTGTTTAAATATGCTCTGCTATTGTTTTATTCTCTGTCCTGAATACATTTTTCTCCCTTTTGATGACATAATCACTTTATGTTAAGATAAACTGTTTCTTACCCCCCCCCCCCCCCCCCCCCCTCACCTTAATGTCTTGTAAAGTCTGTGGAGCTCTGCAGCAAGTGTTCAAGCCGTGCCTCCCAAGCAAATTGAGTTTGATGGATCACATTACACCCCAGGTACAAGACACATGCTGAGTATTTAAAAAAATATTTTTTGTAACCATCAAACACTCATCTATGCGCGCTTCGATTTGTTTGCTTTACAAGATTCAGCGCTATAAAACTACCATACATCATTCTTTTCTTCTTCTTCTTCTTCTTCTTCTTCTTCTTCTTCTTCTTCTTCTTCTTCTTCTTCTTCTTCTTCTTCTTCTTCTTCTTCTTCTTCTTCTTCTTCTTCTTACTATTGCTATCTAAATTACGCGAGTTTTACGTGCATATGTGATCTTCTATACGCGTATATACATGGACTATTGGCCGACCTGCTCTTGAAATGACCTGGGAGGTAGTATAAATCCCCATCGTTCATTTACCAGACACCAGACATGGCCACCAAAACTTAAACCCACGTCATGGACCCGAGGGACAAAAGTCAAAGCTGTATTCACTCAGCTATAGATAGTGTCAGTGGGTTTATTATAAACAGTAGTGTTAAACTGTAACCTTTAGTGGGTTTTTCTTTCTTTCGCATGTCTGATCTGGTGACCCTCTTCACTCTCATCATCCAAAGAAAACTTTTCTTGACACCCGTCTCCAAAGTGCATGACATCCCTTTGATTTGACTTGTGAACAGAGAACTGACCATGAAAAACCTGACTTTGCTTCAACAATGGTGTGGAATTTGTCGGCAATAAAGAAACGATAATAATAATAATAATAATGATAATAATAATAATAATAATAATGATGATGATGATGATGATGATACTTGGAATTTATATAGCGCTATATCTCGCAAAAACAAATCAAAGCGCTTCCATTCAGCCCACTCCTACACATGCAACCATCAATGATTAACAGTTTTTAAGAAATGGTACAGATGGGACTTCCAGTTTTGCCATAGACATATTTCATATTGCACAGTAGAAGGCTCCAAAACACAGGAGACAAGACACACAAAATGATCATAGACAAGCAAAATTATTTGTGTCACTGAAAAACTGCTAAGGATATTGCTAGTAAATAGAACCAGCTCAGTTATTCACGAGACATAATACAACGATGGAAGACGGAGTACAGATTAAGACAAGCTAAAACTAATGATGCAAGCAGCAAGCTAGTTCGTTTGATGAGCAAACGGGAAAAAACATGGGGGAACATGGACATTTGCTGTTTGGTACAAAAGAACCCCTTTCCTTTTTATATTTGTAAACTATAGCATGCATTATTAAAGGTAAACAGCTTCTTTTTTACAAACACTATCTTTTTACAAACAGGCAAAATAACGAGACCGTAGACATCCGTTGCCTTAAACAAACAATTAACTTGACTTCATTGCATTTGTAGAAAAAACCATGGTATGCCACATTGCGGGTAAACATGTTTTTCAACAATACTTTGATGTCAATATTCTTTCATTCTTATTGGGTGTTCCTTCATTAAATACATCAACATTCTGTTGAGGTAAAGGTTCATTACGTTCAAAGGTAGCTAGTTTTATTTGTAAGATGAAATAGATGCAAATTGTTAAGTACAGTGAAAACATAGTGTGTAAATTTGCTTTGGATACTGTTGTAATAATGATAGTAATAGTGTGTGCGTGTGTGTGTGTGTGTGTGTGTGTGTGTGTGTGTTGTGTGTTTGTGTATGTATGTGTAAGGAGAGAGAGAGACAGACAGTCAGACAGAGACACAGAGAGAGCTGCAGAAAAGATAGCAATACCCACGATTAGATGAACTTTTTTATCATCCGTTTTTAACAGTGTTTTGCAGACAGTCCATTTCACATAATGGGGGCAGTAAAATGAACAAAAGGTCTTGGGGGCAGGAATGAAGCAGCAGGTATCACAGCAGTTACAAGACTATTATGTCAGAGCAGTCATACTATGCAGATGCTGCATTGAACGTGAGCAAGTAGGCTTGCGTCTTCTTTTATGGAGCCCAAAAGGCTGGGACGTGGGCGGGAGAATGGAAATAGGTCACTGCTCTACTTGGATATTTCCTTAACTATCTGATGTACCTTGATGAAGGTATGTGAAACGATAGATATGGACAGCTTCCAGCGAGTGCCAGCAGTCCATGTGATGAAGGAGAAGACTACTTTGCCAGAACTATGAGGGCTTCTTTTTCTTCTTTGTTGAATGCTTAGACAGCAACTGTTGTTGTCTGTTATAGGAGTGAAAATGCATAACGCTGCGTCAAGTGCCTGATAAGTCAGGCCCAGCAAATAGGGAATTGTTATTTTTAAGTCTCTCTGGAAAAAAGGCAGAGATTGGACAAAGTAGGCAAAAAGTAGAAAGAAGGAGGTGACAGGAAGAAAAGGAACAAAGCAGAAACAAAGAGAGTGATAGAAAAACGGAAGTTTCTAGTACAGGATTTCCAGAATGTGGGGATACTATTTATACTGACATGGCCCCTGGCATCCACAAAGGGGAATATCTGTAGTCTACTTGGTTTCTCTTATTGGAGAGCAACAGTTGTTTGTGGTAACATGGTGTTTACAGTACACACATGAATCATACGTCTATACAAGAACAGTTGAGGCCATGGCATAAGGGAGAGAGAGAGAAGACACTGTTCATACCAGGAAATGGTGCAGTTAGCAGAAGTGCATACGGGGTATAATCCATCCATGATGCGGTCTATTTGTTGTAAGCGGAGATGTGTAGACATGTGAGTGGGAAACGCTTGTCTGTCAGCGGGAAGTTGCCCAGACAGACAGGGCGGTATCTCCTGTGTGTATGTGCGTGTAGTGCTAGCTAACAACTGCCAGACCCTCACTGGCTTTGCCGCCCTGTCTGCAAACTCACACATGAACGCCAGGTTAGCTATGCTTACCTCCTGCTGACATCTATGCTGGAAGTGATTCTGCAGCCATAAAGCCATTTTAACCCAATAACCAAACAGACCCTGCATGTGGTATTATAGGCTTGTTATGCTGGGGCAGAGTGCGGTTTGAGTATCAGAGCTTGTCATATGGGAAGCTGAGGGTTCAGGTTCAAACCTACAATGCGGTGATCATTTCATGGACTTGTCCTTGAGTAAGTATCTGTTTTGTACTCATGTCCTCACAAGTCTTTTGAATGATACTGTGAACTGACATGCTAAAATCTTATGTACACTCCAAACATGGAAACGTATCCCTCTTTTTGTTGTTTATTTAGTCCTGCTAAGGGTCTCTGCACGTAGGAGAGGATGGGCTCTGCGAGGTTCTACTTGCAGAAGGAGCAATGCCTTCAAATTCAATCATCAGTCCCTTGAAGAAGATGGTCAGTGAGGGAACACATTGGTTGACAGTATTTTTTTTCTCAGGATCGTCAGTCTTCATTTTTATTCTTTCAATTTTGTTCTTTTGTATCGAGGATAATGGAATAAGCACTTATGTGCTTTTTTTACATCCAGTCCCCGTGCGTATGCGGATTTGTGAATTCTGTCATATGTTCCCACCGGCACACAATGGCCTACTCTTACGAAAAGCGGAACAGGATTTAACGTGTGAGCAAGATGTTCTGCATGCATTCGCACACGGGGCCTCGGTTTATAGTCTCATCCGAAAGACTTTGGGGGAGAGTGGAGTCTACACTGATGTTAACCTTACATAGCCTTACATAGCAGCATAGCCCAACCATGGCTGTTCCAATGTTGGAATTAAACAACATGATAGACACATTCAATGCAATGTCTCCAAAAGTCACCAAGGTATTAAGTAACAGTGTTGAACAATGCTATGGCCAGAACAGAATGTTTACGAATGATATGAATGATAGTCCATAAACTACAAATAACACACACACATGTGCACACACACTCACATTTACACATATGCACATTAATACATGCCTGCAAACACACACACACACATACACACACACACACACACACACACACGCACGTACGCACTCACGCACGCACGCAGACACACACACACACACACACACACACACACACACACACACACACACACACACTCTTTGAGCCAATCCTTGAAAGTCTCAAAAGCTTTCCTTTAAAAAAAACTCCAAATTATTACAAGTTGCCAGTTTCGTTTAGCTGCACAAAGAAAGGTTTCAAATTGGTCTGGAACTCTCTATCTCAATCTTTTTGTTTGTTGCATGTCTGTCTGTCTGTCTGTCTGTCTGTCGCTCTAGCTTTGTCTGTTTCTCTTTTTGTATGTACGAGTGTGTGTGTGTGTGTGTGTGTGTGTGTGTGTGTGTGTGTGTGTGTGTGTGTGTGTGTGTGTGTGTGTGAAGGGGTGCGTGCGTACCCGCACGCGTGCGCGCGCGCGCGTTTGTGGGTATGTGTGCATGTGTGTGCGGTCGCGCGTGTGTGCGCACGTGAGCGCATATACAACTATGAGTGAAAAGAAAACACGTCATTTTTTCCCCGATTGTACTCTATCTAATCCTCTATATAAAACTTACATAAGATCGCTCTTAAATCATACTTAATGGTAATTGTTGTTCCTTTTCTATTTGCTCACATGCACAACTTAGCTTGTTAAAGAGATTTCCAGTGTATTACGATAAAGCTTTAACATTTTGTTTGTAAGACGAGCTTATTGCTCGACTCAGGAATGATTCGCTTAAGGAAAAAGAAGTTGGGGGTCTTTAAAAATGTAGTTCTAAAAAATACATGATTGCCTCTAAGTCTGCGGGGCAATGGATGGACCTGGTGGTTAGAATTTCTCAAACTATGCTTGTGGTTTGATGGCCTAGGATGAACCGAGCCCAGGTTCGAGCCCCAACCGATATGCCCGTTCAAGGGGATTTTTCCCCCCTGGAGTTGACATCAGTTTCGACTCCACTCCCTCGCAAATCCTTCGTAGGAGATTATAAACCAAGACCCCATGTGCGAACGCAAGCATTACATCCTGTGCACACTTGCGATGTTCTTTCGCTTTTTGGATGTGTAGGCCACTTGTGCCGATGGAAAGGAATAACATTAAAAAAAAACTAATCACCCGCACACTGGGAATAGATGTCAAAAAGCAATCGAGTGCCTTGTTCCATTTTCCTCGAATTACAAGAAGGGAAAAAATATATGTACGCCTTCTAATCACAATAAAATGTGTACACAGGGTCTTCAATGTAAAAACAAACAGCAAACAGTTCGCACATTAAGGACTATTGACATTAGCCTTAAGATGTTTTTGCAAAGACACTCGTGTTTCCTTAATCCCTGAAACCGGCAAACGGTTTGTTTTCGTGGCTTAAAATCATTGTCGAAAATAACCAGGGGTTTAGGTTAAAAAGCATTATACAGAGGATGAAATTTGCCCTTTAAGACACTTGTGTGGAAGCTTCTTCAAAGTGTTTTTGCTCTTCTTCTTCTTCTTCTTCTTCTTCTTCTTCTTCTTCTTTCTCTTCTTCTTCTTCTTCTTCTTCTTCTTCTTCTCTATGTCATTTTGCTGCTGCTGCTGCTGCTCCTCCCTCTGCTCCTTATTTGTTTTCAATATTATTATTAATATTATTAATAATAATATTATTATCATCATCATCATCATCATCATCATCATCATCATCATCATCATTATTATTATTATTATTATTATTATTATTATTATTATTATTATTATTATTATTATTATTATTATTATTATTATTATTATTATTATTATTATTATTATTATTATTATTATTATACTTCTTCTTCTTCTTCTTCTTCTACAGCTTGGAGATAGAGTTGATGAGAACTTGAAAGACTGAGTCAGAACTAGATGCAGCCTTACTGGAATGTTAATATTATAATATATTATAATCATAATATTATAATCATAATGTTAAATGCTTGACGAATTAGATGCATGACTGCTTTTAATCATTATGATTGTCTGTATTTTGCAATGCCTAGTGTATAATGTAAAAGTATTCTATTTCATTATTTCGCATCCTATTGTTTCGTATTAACTGTATTGTATTACACTGTGTCACATTGTATTGCATTGCAGGTTTATTGTATTGTATCATATAATATCAATCTGTATCGTATTGTATCACCCGCATTAGTAGTCCGTGGGCCTGTCAGTATGAGTAGCATACCCGCATTCTGGAAATTATGTGCTAGGAATTCCCTCTTTTCTATCCCTCTCTTTGTTTCTGCTTTGTTCCTTTTCTTTCTGTGGCCTCCTTCTTGTTGATTTTCTACATTTCTTGTTTATTCTCCTGCCTTTTCTTCCAAAAATACTTACAAGATGGCAAGTCTCTCCCATGCCAAAGTCGGATGTACTGGGCCTAAATTGTCAGGTATTTAACGGCAGCGCAACGCATTTTCGCTTATTATGATAGACAATATTGTATCATTACGTCGTTATTGTATCATTATTGTGTTGCATTGTATGGGTATTGCGCTGTGTTCTATGATATTGTATCGTATTGCGTTGCATTGTAGCGCACTGTATTGTATAGTACAACGATGTATCTATCATAATGTATCGTACGTAACCTGTCATAATTATTGCTGTATACTGACAATAGTATGGCACCACGATTTGCGTACCACACAGTTCAAGCGGATGGTACTTTTAAGCAAGAGAGCCTGTCCACACCGCAACGCTCTCTCTCTCCTGCCCTCTTTTATAATTATAGACCTATTTTGCCGGAGAGGGTAGGTATTCTCTTCAGCACAGTTTCACAGCAGGAAAGCTCTTTTGTTGTCCGTGGGTTCTTTTATGTGCGCTAAACGCAGCCTGCCCACCGAGACCAGCGTTTTATCGTTTTATGCCAAAAGTTGAGACTGCGCTTATAGATTTGTAAATTAGCTTAAAAGGACGGTAGCGAGGGAAGAGGAAGGGGGTGCGGGGAGGAAGAGGATGAGGAGGAGGAGGAGGGGGTGAGGAGAAGGAGGAGGAGGGGGATGGGAGGGGTCCAAAAAAGGATACTGCAAACTTTCTCCTTTTTTTTTTGCTGAGGTGTGTGCTAAATTTAGAACATCAAATAATGAAAGTTAAATCGTCTGACATAACTGAGTTGCAGTTCTGTTTTTAGAAAACAAATAGGTAATCAAATCAATACACAAAGAAGAAAAAAAACCACAAATGTTATTTGTTATTTCATTATACACTTTTTATGACTTTTTAAAAAATAGAAAACTTGAATGCCATTTCAAACAATTATATTAGATCAGCAGTGTTAATGTTTGTGTGTGTGTGTGTGTGTGTGTGTGTGTGTGATGTGTGTGTGTGATGTGTGTGTTGATAATTTCTATGTGTGTGTGTGTGTGTAGTGTGTGTGTGTGTGTGTGTGTTGATATATTTCTATGTGCGTGTGTGTATGTGTGCGTCTTGCAAAATATTCAGTTGGTGCCCAGCTGTTTACTAGACTAGGGGATAAGTGTGTGTGTGTGTGTGTGTGAGAGAGAGAGAGAGAGAGAGAGAGAGAGAGAGAGAGGTGTAGTATGTGTGTGAGATAGAGAGAGAGAGAGAGAAGAGGAGAGAGAGAGAGAGAGAGAGAGAGAGAGAGAGAGTGTGTGTGTGTGTGTGTTGTGGTGAGATAGATAGATAGAGAGAGATGAGGAGGAGAGAGTGAGATGAGAGAGTATGATGAGATGAGAGAGAGATGAGTAGATGTGTGTGTGTGGTGTTGAATAGTGAAGGAGAGAGTGTTGGTGTGTGGTGTGTGTGTGTGTGTTTGTTTTATTTATTTTATTTTATCTTCGTATTTATTATCTATTTGTGTGTGTTGGTGTGCTGGTGTGCGTGTGTGAAGGCACAAATGCAGCCAATGTGCACGCTCATGCTGTAAAAGCACCGCTTTGCATCAAGCATGATCAGAAATAGTACTTTGATGTCAGGTACTGACCTAATCACAATATCAAAGTTTGGAAAAGCAACGAGTTTTCAAAAAGCAAAAAAAAAAAAAAAACAAAAAAAAAGAAAATATCCCACAAAAAACCCAAACACACAAAAAACCAAAACAAAAAAGCAAGACAAATGCACAGCCTCACTTTGCGTGCATTTGGATTTTTTCCCCTGTATCTGATGTATGATTTGTGTTCGTGTGTCTGTTTTATGGTAGTCGTCTTTAAATTGTGACGGCGTGTCATATAATAATACATGTAAAACAAAATGTACAAGACCAGCACACACACACACAAACACACACGCACGCACACACACACACGCACGCACGCACGCACACACTCACACAAGCACACACATACACACACACCTACACGCGCACCTCCCCCACCCCCCACACACACCCACCCACACACACACATCCACACACGCATCCACACACATCCACACACACACACACACACACGCACATCCACACACACACACACACACACACACATACACGCACGCACACGCACGCACGCACACGGGCACACCTTTGTTTTCTCTTTTGCGAAGGAATGTTCTGTAAAGACCAAGAAGAAGGAACAATGCTATTCTTTTACACAGAGGGCCGGGTCAAAAACTGTGCCTGCACGATTCAGAAAGTTTGTGTGTCGTGAGGTGTTGGGTATGTGAGCGCTCTTTTGGTCTCAGTCCGAACAGAGAGGCGAGGTTGTTGTTTGTTTTTTATACAGGAATATTTCACAAACGACAAATTTTCACAGAGGAGAGAGAGAGAGAGAGAGAGAGAGAGAGAGAGAGAGAGAAGATGAGAGAGAGAGAGAGAAGAGAGAGCGACAGAGACAGACAGGCAGAGAAAGACAGATAGACAGGGAGAGATACAGACTTACTGATAGACAAGGAGAGAGGCAGAGAGAGACAGACAGACATATGTACAGACAGACAGCGGAAGGACACAGAGAGAGAAGAGAGAGAGAGAGAGAGAGAGAGAGAGAGAGAGAGAGAGAGAGAGAGAGAGAGAGAGAGACAGACAGACAGACAGACAGACAGACATATGTACAGACAGACAGACAGGCGGAAGGACAGAGAGAGAGAGAGAGAGAGAGAGAGAGAGAGAGAGAGAGACAGACAGACAGACAGACAGACAGACAGACAGACAGACTGACTGATGTACAAACAGACAGACGGAAGGGCAGACAGAGAGAGAGCGAGAGAACACTGAACACTGAACACTGAACAGGTTTAATGTATATTGGCCTTTGGCCACAATACATACAGTGGGCAAGGCAAAAAGGCAAGTGAAGGAAACAAAATGCAAAAAGAGATCGTCACATTTTCCATCTAAGCCAGCTCTCCTGGTGGCATCACACCAAGTACATCATCCAAATAACCAAAACAATAAGACGATAAACCTTGAAAGCAAAACACGAAGTCAATGCATTTAACATAATCAAAAGAACGGCACATCAAGCAGCCACAATGACTTATAATGGAAACAAGGAGTAGCCTACAAACAACAGCACAATTACAAAATACTTTTCTTTCGTCTGTTCATAGCATGAAAAACATATCTGGAGAGATTGTGTCCGTGATTTTCGTTTGTTCCTTCCAGCAATCTGGATAGTGTCATGCATTTTGATTCTTTAAGAGATTTCTCTCTTAAATCTGTATACAAACTGCAATCAAATATGAAGTGACATTCATTTTCTATTTTGTTCACAGAGAGAGAGAGAGAGAGAGAGAGAGAGAGAGAGAGATGAGAGAGAGAGAGAGAGAGAGACAGGCAGACAGACAGACAGCTAGACAGCTAGACAGATATACAGAGACAAAGAGATTTCTGTAAAATATGTTTTGAAAAGGATGTAGCAGGTAACAATCTAAACTTTTTTGCCCTAGAGAAAATGCCTAATTTTCTTTGTTGCTTTTGTTTTAGTTTTCTTCTGAAAAGAGCAGAGAACACTGATACCCAAACAAGAAAAAAAGAAGCTTTTCTTCTGCTTTCCATATTTGGATATTACTTTCTTATTTTAAAATAAACAAGAATGTGTGTATGCGATTTCAATAACACCTTTTTGTTGATTTCCACACCCTGATTCCTTTACTCTATTTCGAAAGATCGGGGTTTTTTTGTCGATTCAAAACTATCTTGACAACATGTTTGGATGCAGTGTTAACGCAGATGTAAGCTGTTTGTCTTTGTATTTACTTTAGCGCAGTTCACGTGCACTACTCAATAGATTTATATGATTGTATATGTACATGGTATCTTCCTATTTTCGCCGATAAACAATATCAAGCAAGTTGTTTAGTAAATATTTCAACAACAAAATCATGACATTAACGTCGCGTAATCTTCCCTTTAGAAATCATTCATGTTCAATTCCCACATTTCAATTTTATGTTTTGTACTTGTTCAATACCCATTCACCTCCAAATTTCTTGTTTTCCCCACCCTATTTGCTGGCCAGGAAGTTCCAAAATATCAAAAATCATAACATTATTTCAATCGCTCAAGAACAAGAAAAGTCAGATGTATAGGACCCCTTCATTTCTCTCTACATCTGCAATGAAAATGCCAATGATCCAATCACCGGGGAAAAAAATCTTGTTTGCAATTGGAAACTGACAGCACCCTGAAAAAACCCTCAAAAACAGATCATTGGAAGATATCTCATAAATAAGCTAAAGGGTCTGTGGCACAATATTCTGAGAGATGAAACATCAAAGCAGCAAAACACAATGTCCTCCCCAAATTAGACATTAAGTATGAAAAAAGTAGGCACAAAATACGGGAAGATAAAAACGAAATAGGGGCCATACACTGTTCATTTTTTCCCCGTTGAATGCAATTTTCTGCTGTCCCGGCTGTCACTCAGTCTAATCAGAAGAAAGAAATGACTTGCCAAGCACGTCTGTTTTTCCTTAGTTCATTACGTCCTCACACTAGCGTCATATGTGTCCGACTCTGTTTAAAAACAATGGCAGCATTACAGAGGGCTGAGGCGAGACAACAGCAGCTGTGAGGTGTGCTGTACACACAACAGCCTGGAAACAAAGCCTTGGAATGAGACACTGACACAGAGGCGAAGCCATAATGGAATAGGGAAGAGTATAAAAAAAAACCCACAACAACCTTAGGTCGTAGGAGAAATGACTAATTAACATGAGTATTTAATGTCATTGCCACCAGCACAAAAGTGAAACCATAATGAAATAGGGAACAGTAAGGAAAAGCCCAGGTTATAAGGAAAATAAGGAGAATTAGGAGTATTTCATATCAGTTTTACTCTTTCAACACCTTGTTTTCAAAATAGTCTCAACTTAAACTTCACGTGTATATTACTTTAAAACCTCAAAAGCGATCTTCTAAAAACTAGGTGCCCACAAAATACAAAACAAACACTTTTGTCAAAGTGAGAGACTGAAATTGGAAAAAAAAGAAACTGGCCTTTTAAAAAACTGCAATGGCAAGAAAGCTGTCCCAACAAAAACTCAAACAAGAACAACCAGAGGAACGTCTAAACAAACAAACAAACAAACAAACCGCCAGCAAACAAACAATCAGAAAGGGATCAAGCAAAAGAAAGCATTTACAAAATAAGTGTAACAGAAAACAAAAGGAAGAATATATCAGTAAATGAAATGAAAAATCCTGACAATTTTCGTTCAGGTTATGGGAGTAATAACGTTTGCCAGATTTCATTTTAAACTGATCTAAGAACTTTCCTTTTCTTTTTTCTGTGTATAATTTATTTTGCTTACTTGAAATGAGATCAATTGCAAGGTTTTTGTTTTTGTTTTGTTTTTTGTCTGTTTAGTTCGGTTTTGATTTCAGGTTCTCTCTCTCTCTCTCTCTCTCTCTCTCTCTCTCTCTTCTCTCTCTCTCTCTCTCTCTCTCTCTCTCTCTCTCTCTCTCAGAGTTCTCTCTCTCTCTGCTCTCACAACCTGACGGGAAGCAACATTGCCTAAGTTTTCAGAGCTGCAGAAGAACTTGTAATTCTGTCTGAAAATGCCAGTTACTGGACTTCCAGCGACTGTGGAGAAAACCTTAAGCGCCCTGCTGACTAATAATGCAGTCTCCAGCTGGAAGGTGGCAGGGGAGGGGGACAATGTGGTTTTTGTCTTGGGACTGAAGCCAGTTGACACAGCAGTGTCAACAAATATGGCGGATCCTACAGTGAATCGCAACAGGCAAGTGCAATACTACAGGAAAAAACTTACTCCCAAATTCGCTGCGACCAGGAGCATTCCAGAAAACATAAAGAGATGCAGGCAGGTGTTGTGTGTGACAGTGACAGTGTCTTCAGTGCTTTGTGTCTGCCTGACAGTGGTGTAGAACAGTCGAGTGCAGTATGTGCAGATACACATGAAATAGACATGCCAACTGTACACACACACACCATAGCAGCAAGAAAACATCAGTTGTGTTGCCATCATCGGTTGATATGGAATCCCTAGGTATGTATGACTGTGGTGCTGATGTTTGTGTTGTGCAGCCTGATGTGAACTATCAACCAAGAATTGATAATATTGTTGGTGTATTTGACAAATGGATTGTCACATGATACTTTGCTACTCTGACTGACAGATCTGTCCAGAAAAGACTGAGAGACAGCCACAGAAATAAACACTTTAGAAAAACTGTCCTCCATCATTCAGATAGTAAAGATCTTGTGATATGCGAGTCTGATGACATTGTGATCCAATAGGCATGCGAATCAGACACTGATGCAGAGTGTGTGTACTGGTTTGTCAAACAGCAAGACAAAAACATGTTAAAAGAGGAACGTGTCAGGCTCGCCAGTTTGCAGAAAGGAAAGCGAATCCAGGACACACTACACAGGGAAACCTTAGCACGAGCCTCAAGGGATATAGCGACTCTTCGTGATCTGCAGTTATACCTTGGCTGACAGTGTATGTGTGTGTGGCAGAGACTTGGCACAAGAAAGGCTCAGGGAATGTCGTAACAAATCTGGACAGTAAAGAGTTTCGTGATTGGCTGTACATTATGAAGATCAATGCCCTGGTTTCCATGTCATGTAATTGCGTCGTGCTGCAACACTTCGTTGCTGTATGAGCTTATCAGCTTAACAGCAATAAAATTTCCTTATGGTTATCTCTCTCTCTCTCTCTCTCTCTCTCTCTCTCTCTCTCTCTCTCTCTCTCTCTCTCCCTCTCCCTCTCTCTCTCTCTCTCTCTCTCTCTCTCTCTCTCTTGGTGTGTGGGTGGTGGTTAGTTTGTTTTGTTTTTTGTTTCAAATATATGTTTCTTCAATTTTGATGGCATATTTCACCATCTGTTAAAATGACACTTTAACATGCTACGTTTCTTGTCCCTCACCCCTCCTCATCTTGTGTAGTCATTGAGGTCCCTGTACTGAGTATTTGGGGCTATGTGTCTTAGACATATTGAACACGGGGGAGCACATTTCTCTTCAAGTGCAGGGTGCATGCTTGGTATATTTGTTTCCGTAACTCACCAAATACTCGCCTGAATGACAAGATCTTTAACCATCGTATTTGATCTTCTCTATGCGTATATAAATGAAGGCATTTAGAAACCACAGGCAGATCTGCACTCAAAGTCCACTCAGGAGATCGTAGGAATCCCTACTGTTAATTTGCTCCCGAGAAAGGAACCCACAACTTCGTGGACTCACGGGATAAAGATCAAGTGGTGTGCCTACTGACTTATAACTCTCATCTACTGTGGACAGCAGTATTGAACTCATAACATGTATGTTTTTTCTCCCTCATGTCTGATCTGTTAACCCCATTCCTTCTATCGACCAAAGACACTTTTTTGACACCCGTCCCAAAAAATATATTTATACCACCTTTATTAATCTGAGCTTCTGTTTCTGAAAACTGTCCGTTATATTTCCATAGAAAGCAGTCCTTGGCCAGTTTTGTATGAGTGTATCTTGAAGTTGCTTTTTAAGCATAAAAAGATAAAAAGACTTTTGTCGGTTGTTTTATTTTCTACGAATATGTTTGTCAAGTTTTGTCTTCAGTATTTGGTTATTTTATTGATTCTTGATTCCTTAAATCTTCAAATACTTGATATAATCCATTCATATGTCAATTGACGAATGAACTTTTGGAATGCTATAATATTACTGTAGAATGCAAACATTTGAGAAAGAAAATAAAACATAACAAAGTTTCATTTGGCTGTTCCCAAAATACTGGAAAGAAACACGAAGTGTCACACAAACACACACACGTACACGCACGTACTCGCACACATGCACGCAAACGCACGCACGCACGCCTCCACACACACATACACACACACACACTCACACATCACACACACACAAACACACACAGTACAGAGGGCGTTAACTTTCCCAAGATGATACCCTTGTGTTTTTACTTCATGACAGCAACACATGTGTTTACGCCTTGAATTCACTGAAGGAATCACACTGGCCATGCCAGAGCACGCGATTTGATGTGTAAACAATGAAATCCAGTACAGGAAAAAAAACCCATGTTTGTTACTAAGTGAAAAGACAGCTAGCTCAAAAAACAAACAAACCGCTAGCTTCATTTCACTGGCAATGTGGAATGTCTGGACACTAAAGAAGTAAGACACCGTCCGGGCCTTCTAACTTTGCCTTTGAAACATTTTTAAAATGGCCAAGACGATGGCATCAAAACAGGAGGGAAAGCACACACCCCAAAAAGGTCATGAACAACAAAGCTGTTTCATGAAAAAACTGCTAACGATATTGCCAGTAAACAGCATGAGAGGAGTCAGTGATGAGACAGGGCAGGGCGATGGATGGAGGAGGGAACACAGATTAAAACAGGACAAAAACAAACACTGCAAACAGTAAGGTAGGATGACGTTCAGAGATTGGGTGAGCGAAATTGGGGGAACGTGAACATCTGAAAGAGATATTGTATCCTTTATATTTGTAAAATATTGCATGTCAAATGTAAACAGAATGTTTTTTAATCGGAAAAGTAGGGAGAATGTTTATGTTTGCTCTCTTAAACAAATAGTTTTTTTGGGTTTTTTTTACATTTGTGATATGGTGCACATCAAATTTAGTGTAAACAGACGGTGTTTGGGGGTTTTATCTTTCATTCTGCTCTAATCTGTGTGTTGTCAAGTTAAATTGTTCCTTAAATAGCTTTTTGTTTCTCTGAACGTTATGTGTTCTACAAAACATTATATGCCAATTACTTATTAGTTTCTGTTCGGAGACTGACGAAATGCAAATTTTGTGATACCTGAAAAAAGAATAAAAATAGCTATATCACCAAGACTGTTCTCTCGTTTTAGGGTTAACTTTTCTATGTTTTAGAGCACACACGAAGACAGATGATGAACATTTTGTGTACATACACTTTTGATTTTGTATATTGTATGACAGCGTTGTTTCTTTGTAGTATACTTTTTATATCCATTCCTTCCGTCATGAAACAGCCTACTCCTCTGACAGGCAGAACTGGTTTTTAACATGTTTGTAAGTTGTTCTGAATGCGTTTGTACAGGGGACTCTGGTTTATAGACTTATCTAAACGACTCTCGGGAGAGAGAGAGAGAGAGAGAGAGAGGGAGAGAGAGAGAGAGAGGAGGAGAGGAGAGAGAGAGAGAGAGAAGACAGACAGACAGACAGCAGACAGACAGACAGGCAGACAGACAGACAGACAGATAGATAGATAGACAGACAGACAGACAGACAGAGACCTGCTAAAAATAAGCCACCTCTTCTCACAATCAGATGGATTTTCACCAGCTGTTTATAACAAGTCTTCTTCTTGCTGCTGCTGCTGCTGACAGTATAGTTTCACACGATAGACTACAACTGCAACAAGAACAACAGCAACAACAACAACAACAAAAATGAACAAGATGTCGGGCTAGCTAAGGGCAACGCTGAGGCTGAAGCTGAAGCTATAGCAGATAATCAGGAGTGCAGCTACAGAAACGTTCTGTCAGAATCAGTAATTCGAGTCAGCTCCAAGGATTGTGCATGAGCAAACAACCTTGTTTGTTCTGGTTTGTGGTGGAATGCATCATCGTCATCAGCCCGCCGTAGCTGCCTCGCGCATTGCATCGCGCCGCCTGCCAAATAGAGACCCGACTCCTCTTACCGATGCCGATCATGAGCAAACAGAACATGAGCTGGCCGTATCTGTGAGCCAAGCCTTTTAACATTCCACCCAGAGCAGGCAAGAAGAAAGACAGACACACAACACACACACACACACATACGCACGTACGCACGCGCACGCGCACACACACACACCTCTGGAAAAAAACAAACCCACTCTTTTTTGTTGTTTAGTGACTCTATCTATTTGAGGAAGGACAGAAGCTTTGGGCCCAGCTATGCTATGCCAAAGAGTTGTTGTGATATTCTTGGCAGTGTTATCGATTGTGAGCAGATAATCCTGACATAGTATAAACAGAGATGTGTTTCGCCCTCGCTCGTTGCCTGTTTACGTGACGTGCCAGTGTAAATAGACCCTGCGCAAGAGGAGCGTGTTGTTTCCTGTTCGGCAGTACTGTTGTCTTGGCAACAACGTGTCACGGCCTATTAGGAATGATGCCAATTAACAATATGCTCTTTCTCTGTCTGTCTGTCTCTCTTTCTGTCTCTCTGTCTGTCTGTCTGTCTGTCTGTCTGTCTGTCTTTGGCATGGTTAGGGGTGAAATTGCAGAAAGGAGAAATTGAGTAATCAGAGGATAAGCTGTTTAGAATACCTGTCATTCGTCGAATAACCTGGCAATTGTCGAATAGAATAGATTCTTTCTAAGAGAAGTGTTTATATAATATGTACGTTGCACTCGTGTGTTTCAGAGTAATGCAGTTATTTTTAAGTATAAAATAGTTGTATTCACAACATTTTTCTCTCTGTTTCACTCTCTCAGTCTCTGTATCTTTCTCTCTCGCAGATGAAAACAATATGTAAATGCACAACCCTTGGAAACAACGTTTAACATCATCAGAAAGAAAATAATCTGAGCAAGTACCCCTCTCTTGCGATCTCTCCTCTGGCTGCCTGTGCCACAAAGAATACAAACTATAAGATGAGTACTCTCTGTTACAAATGTCTCCACAAAACAGCAACCTCCTACCTCTGTGAATGTCTTCACCTGCACACTCCTTCTCGTTCCCTTCACACTGCTGCAGATTCCTTGTGCTTACGAATACCTAGATTCAGCCAGTCCACCGTCGGCCGTCGCTCTTTCTCTGTTTATGGTCCATCGATCTGGAATGGCCTCCCTATCTCTCTTCGCCAAAAGACTTCTTGTGACACTTTAAAATCCGGCCTCAAGGCATATTTGTTTCAATCCTAAAATTTCCCTTTCCTGTTTTATTTCATGGCTGTCCCTGCTTTTCAACAGCCACAATCCCATCACCCTGCCAAAATGTATAACATCTGTGTGTGTGTGTGTGTGTGTGTGTGTGTGTGTGTGTGTGTGTGTGTGTGTGTGCGTGCGCGCGCGCGCGTGCGTGCGTGCGTGCGTGTACATTTGGACTTGTTAGAACTATTACTTGCTACTGGACTGTGGTAGAATGAGTTGAGTGCAAGCGCTTTGATTTGTCTGTGCAAGATACAGTGCTATATAAAGTCCGTTTATCATCATCATCATCATCATCATCTCATCATCATCTGTCTGTCTGTCTTACTGTATGTTTGTCTCTGTCTCTCGTGATGGCTGTTTGGGGATGTGTGTACCTGTTTAAAACAGGTTTCGCATGCTGTTGTATTACTTTGGGTCATTTTGGAGGACTGAGTTGCCACCCACTCAGCCTAATGCCATATAAACTGATTCTTTTGAACATGCCTGTTCACTAAGGTACTAGTTTGCCAGGCTATTTTGAGTTCATAAACACTCACACAGTCAAACATTTCCTTCGCTATATTGGGTTTTCATTTAGAAGCCATATTCTTTCACTACTTTAATTGGACTGTAAAGTAAGAAAGTGATTTTCAAATTGTTAATCGCTGAGTATATCCCCTATGGGTAGCCCACGCTTAGGGAGACATATTGAATTGGACATATGATACTGGGCACATATGTATGTATGTATGTATGTATGTATGTATGTATGTATGTATGTATGTATGTATGTATGTATGTATGTATGTATGTATGTATGTATGTATGTATGTATGTATGTATGATGCGTATGTGTGTTGTGTGTGTGTGTGTGTGGTGTGTGTGTGTGTGTGTGTGTGTGTGTGTGTGTGTGTGTGTGTGTGTGTGTGAACTAGAATGACTAACGGAAGAAAACACGAGGAGGCAACCAGACATATCTTTCAATATTGCGAGTGTGATTTCCCCAGCAGCAATAATCAACACCTCCCCCCCCCCCCAACAAAACAGCACTGTTAATTTCAAAACCTTGATGTCATCATTGGGGTATTTTTTTCAATAAGGATTTTCTGATTTGCTGGACCACACTCATGAGCTACAACTCCGGGATGAGGCAAAGTAAGAGGCCAAGGCAGTCATATTGTTTAAGGCGGGACACGGTTTAGCTAAAGTGGCTGAAGTCATATTTTTTTTAAAGAAATAAACAAATTGCCAGACGCAAATACGGAGATTTGCCCGTGCAAATTGAAAGAATTTAGGTTGTAAAGCATAATTGTAGAAACGGGTTTCTTGTACTTTTTTTTATCGACAAAAAGGTTTAGAAGTTTGAAACATTTAGTCTTCGTTGCCATGTTGGATTGTTTCCATGGCAACAGTACATAAAACTGAGTCATGTATAGATTTTTATGCTTTTGCAAGTAATGCTCTCTCATTATATGGTACAACTTCTAATGAGCTTGTGAACAACATTTCGTAAGTTTTGACCCCCATGTCCCACCTTAACCATCCCTGTTATATCAAGGAGAAACACCTCTCGGAAAAGAGATGTTATTGCTTTAACAAAAGTAAAATGATAATAATCCTGTAGCCTACCAAAACTGCCATCGTGACATGAAAATCAGAAAGAGAAAGAACATTTACTGACATTTTTTCTTGCAAAAAATATAGATAAGTGATAACAGCTATGACATTTTTGTGACACTATATTTGGGTATTCAAAAGGTCGCAAGAGGCTATTCTGAAACACAGCTTGAGTGGTCAGCGCAGCTGTTAGGCAACCCACCAATTTCAGATCATGTAGACCCCAAAAAGAAAAGAAGTTTGAAGTGCCTTATGTATAATATTGAGACCAACAGTAAGTCTGGGGCTTATACTACACATTCCTAATGGAAGATAGACATGGCAAACAAATGAATTAACGGAAACGAAAATACAGAACAAAACAGGGTAAATCATGCATTAAAGATTATTCATCCAGATGCTACATGGAAATAGTGTCATCGAGATGGACAAAAATCCCTCAGAGGAAGAAAAATAAGAAATTGAGAAAGGGGATGGGAAGAGTTGTGGAAAAGAATTCATGCTCATGCACAGATGAATTGGCCATGAAGCTGCAAACACTCTAGAATCATTTTGAAAGTGCAATGAATATTTGCACACTAAGATATACAGACTAGTTTTCAGTTTGACTAAGAGAAGAGCAATCATACAACAATATGTTAAATGTTGTTTGGGCTGATGGGTAGGGTGGAAATTGAATTGCGTTTTCTGTTTGAACACCATCATCAAAATTCTACGCATGGACAGCTGACGACCAGACGAAGATGACATCAAACAAAATCTGTATTGAGATTACTATTGTTGAATGCGGCCTGCAGTGTTAGGTTTAGACTTGCTCGTTTCGATTACCAGCGTAGTCATACAAATTCAGGTAATGGCTGCGCTTCCTTGTCTTTCTGAAAGCTCGCGTGAGTATGAATCAGGCGAGACAACAACTTCAGATATATGTACTGACCAGAAAGTGCCGGCAGTTATATTCATTCCTCTATAGTGCTGAACAAAAGCAAAGTAAATCTATATGAACGTCTCCCCCCCAAAACAGACATCCTGTAAATTCGTTACCGTGATCAAACCCCAGAGTATGTAGATTCCTCAAATACTCTCAGCAAACGTGGGCTTGCAGAGACGTCCCTGCAAACATGAACCCTTCTTCCATCTCACCTCCCATGCTTTCAGAACGATGTTTGCATCTACTTTCCTCATTCAGACTGCACTATACACAGGCAGACCTACACTCTTCAACAGTCGGAGTGTCACTAGTCTGTGAAATGCAACTAGGAAACTCATCTGCTGTGGTTGCAGAATCTGTGAGGCAGTATTCAGATTTTTTCCTGTCACACATTTGACACCCCGTACACACAAAAAATGAAGCGGAAGAAATCAGGAGGTAGTCGCAAAAGGCGCCTTTATAGACGATAGATTCGGACGCTATTGGTGAAAATATTGCTACCTTCACCTGTTTTGTCCCAAGTGACGATATATTTAGACCTGCTAGACGACACAAAACTTAGCCCTTAAAACCTACCTGATCCACACATATTGGAGACAGTGATGCCACTCACTGATCTAAGTCTTACAGCCGCTGAGCCCAAAGATTACCGTGAACCTGGAACATGCTCATTCTGTCGACCGAACTAGGTCTTGTAAACAATAAATATACAATTTATGAACGGTTTAGAGCCAAACATAAGTTTTTCGGATGAAATGGATGTTGTAGGCACCGGTCTAGCAATAATAACAAGAGTATCAACACATGGTTTGACTTTATTAACAACAGGAATTCCGCGGTCATGGACTCAGATGTGTTGGTGCCAACATTACCACAGATATAAAGCTATAAATTATCTTACAAGTTTATTCACGGCTCGCAGATCTATATTTTATGACAACTGTAAGCTGATGTGGATGCAGACAACACTGAAAACGATGATGCGATGGTTCATGATTGAAACACCATTAAGAACATAAATGATGTCGCCAATAATCAAGACTTTAATCACAACAGCAAGAAGAGTATCACTGATCTAGACTAGGCTATGTTAGGACCCATTGTGAAGTGATCACCTGTCTGCAATGGCAGTCTCTGAAAGAAAAGTCCTAAAACCCAGTCACACTCACTCCAAAGAGCAATAGGACCAGTTCTAAATTCAAGGAAATTCAGTTTAACGCGCAATAACATTCGGTTACACAAAGCATAACAGAGCGTAACATTAAAAAACCCATGAACTATTCAGCAAAACACAGCAGCACAACACCGACACAGGGAATAGCTTAGAACAGTATTGCGTCGGTTTACTTTGCACAATAGAACGCTTTACACTTTAACTCAGCATATCCCTGTCCGGTGTGAGGACGCACACTAGATGACAAGTCTGCACGTGTGGATGCTTTCAACTACCTCGCCATCTGTGTAGCCATACTTCTCCTTCAGACAGCTTTCCCCTTCAGACAGCTTTCCCCTTCTATGACAATCAAAGATTGCAGGTCGTCATGTCAGCTGATGGTCATGACTGAAAACTGTTTCCACAAATTAATACACGCCTTGGCTACTCTTTTCTTCCCGTTTCATTTCATGTTATTTTACCCTTTTGTTTGGAGGAAATAGAATAAGCGCTCATGTGTTTGGCAGCCACTGTTTTTATTTGCAGAGTTGGGTAAGGCTTTTCTGGAATGTCCCACAGCTTCATGTAGCAAAGACCGAGAGTCCTAGCCAATGGCACGAATATTTTGGCTGCAGTCTTAAAAAAAAAAGAAAAAAAAGAAGAAAAGTCCACAGAACTAGTTGAAAATTATAAAAGGAAACCTTGACACACAAGGCATTGCCATTGACAAGGAAATGCTAGTTTTAATGTCAGAAACCAGAAGCCACAGCTCCTGTATTATTTGGCGGCAATCATGGTTGTTATCTTGAATCTGGAAAATAGCCATATAGCCATTGTTAAATCACAGACAGAATCACCGCCACAGATAACCCTACATCAGACACCAAAACTATGATTACATTTTTAGATAGCACAACTCCGATGGTACAGACAGAGACATCATCTGGTGGTCAGTTTGACTGACATTGCCGGCTGAGAAAATGATTTTTAAAAAGAAAAAAAAAAAAAAGCTGAGAACGTGATTTTATTTTTTCGCCATGATGATCCTATCCAAGACATCTGAATCAAGTTTTCCTCTCTTTTGTTTTGGTAATCGGTTAATGCAGTTAATTCTTAAAGTGTTTTTGGCGGCCATTGTAGTCCACGTCTTGAATTGTGAATATTTCGAAGAAGTGATTCTGTCCACACGGCGGATTCTCCTAGTCTACTGTACAGAAAAATGCAAAGAAGCAATTGTTTCCAGACATCTCTGTCTTTATGAAAAATGTTTTGCCATGGAAGTAATTCTAGTGTTTTCATATCCATGTTTCTGTTTTGCCAGAGAAGGAAGGGGGAGAGGGGAGAGGAAGGGGAAGAGGGGGGGGGGGGGGGGGGGGGAAGAGGACGGTAAAAGAAGGTTTGTCAGACCTTGTGTCGGCTGCTTGCTTGTATGAATACAAAACCCAACTGGCAAGTTACTTCAGTCTCGTATGTCAGGAGAATACTTTTATGGACAAATCAATAGTAAAAAAAAAAAAGCATGAAAAATAAAAGTGATAATGAGGAAAAATACCTAATAGTTTATGCTTTAAATATCATCATTTGTCCAAAATAAGACGAGTAATAATGATTTTTTTTTTAAATCATAAAAAACAAAATAGTAACTTACGGCATTTTCTTTAAAAAATCCTAGACAAACTTAAACAAGACGTTGCTAAAGGAAAAGAAATAAAGTTGGGGAATTATTTGAAAACAAGCACACAAAAAGCAAGTAGAGTCCAACAAAATAATTCATTACAAACGCATGGCAAAGCGGAGAGATTCTCCTGGGCCTGAACAATAACTACAACACCAACAAATCAAAAGCAGTAACAAAGCTTACACGGTAGAAAAAAAAAGACATTCACGCCTGTTAATCTTCAATCACAGTATTTTTTTTTTTTTAGCAGTTAACTCTAATCTTTGAAGTAAGCAGCAACTGTGAATTCAGAATGTCTTGTTTCTCCTTGGTGTTTGTTTTTTGTTCTTAAAAAAAAATCACTGACTGTAAGGCTATGAATCAAGAGGATATTTGATTACTGTTGATTAGACTAATTTCCAAACTGTTTACTACAACACAGCATATAAAAAAAACCTCTGCCTGGGAATCAAAGATGTACGTGTGATCAGTCTGAATCCAATCTGTGCAATACTTTTGACATGACACACACAAACGAACAAACAGTCAAACAAAAACGAACCAACAAATCTGAAATTCAACAACAACAAAGCGCAGACGTCTGTATACAACCCATATAGCTAATAAATCCATCAGCGCCAAGTTGGTCCAGGCCCCTCCCCCCACCACTCTCGCACAATTCCCCTATTCCCCAGGATTGCATTGCAGCACCATCTGTTCCCGCCCATCCCTGCTATTCCCGACAAATTCGATTCATCGGCTTCTAGGATAACACCGTCTGTGCAACGTCGGCTTTCTTCTCCCGGGAGGCTGCAAGCTGCACAAACAGATCAACCACTCCTCTCCTCTCCTCTCCTCTCCTCTCCTCCCCTCTCCTCCCTCTCCTCCCTCTCCTCTCCTCTCTCTCTACCCCTCTCCTCCCTTCTCCCCTCATCTCCTTTTTCCTCTTCTCTCCTCTTCCTCTCCTCTCATCTCTACCCCTCTCCTGTACTCCTATTCTCTCCTCTCCTCTCCTCTCCTATCCTCTTCTCTCCTCTCCCCTCCTCTCAACTCCTCTCCACTCCTATTCTCTCCTCTCCTATTCTCTCCTCTTCTCTCCTCTCCTCTCTTCTCCTCTCCTCTCCTCTCCTCTCCTCTTCTCTTCTCTCCTCTCCTCTCCTCTCCCCTCTACCCCTCTCCTGTACTCCTATTCTCTCCTCTCCTCTTCTCTCCTCTCCTCTCCTCTTCTCTCCTCTCCTCTCCTCTCTACCCTCTCCTGTACTCCTATTCTCTCCTCTCTCTCCTCTTCTCTACTATCCTCTCCTCTCTACCCCTCTCCTGTACTCCTATTCTCTCCTCTCCTCTCCTATCATATCCTCTTCTCTCCTCTCCTCTCTTCTCCTACCCTCTCCTTCCCTCTCCTTCCCTCTCCTCTCCTCTCCTTCCCTCTCCTCTCCTTCCCTCTCCTATCCTTCCCTTCCTCTCCTTCCTATCCTTTCCTCTCCTCTTCTATTCTCTCCTCTCCTCCCCTCTCATCTCTTCTCCTACACTATCATCTCTTTTCCTCCCCTCTCCTCCCCTCTCCTCCCCTCTCCTCACCTCTCCTCCCATCTCCACTTCTCTCCTTTCTCTCCTCTCCCCCTCCTCCCCTCCCCCTTTCCTCTCCTCTCCTGCCCTCTCCTCTCCTCCCCTGCTCTCCTCTCCTCCCCTCTCCTCTCCTCTCCTATTTCCCCTTCTCTCCTCTCCTCTCCTCTCTTATGCTCTCCTCTCCTCTCCTCTTCTCTCCTCTCTCCCCTCCCCTCTCCTTCCCTCTCCTCCCCTCTCCTCTCCTCTCTCCCTCTCCCTCTCCTCTCCTCTCCTCTCCTCCCCTCTCCCCTCTCCTCCCCTCTCCTCTGCTCTTCTCTCCTCTCCTCGGATTTCCCTGGTTGGCTCTGGCTCTCAACTCTGTGCACAACGGCATTGACCACGCTCGTCTTGCGCTTCTGATAGATTTTTTTCCCCAGCTGCCTTCTACTATGCACGCCACCTTACCGGCAGGTATGACTAGCACAGGAGATAAGATTTAATATATACAAATGAAATATAGTCCAGCATGAAAGCATCTGTACTGAAATTGCGTGATTAGTTTCGTTTGTCTTTTCTCGTTGATGCTGGATAGACTCAGGTAGGTTACTGCTTGAGATTTTTTTTCTATACAGCTTTGTAAAACGTCCATGGTTTAATTCGCTCACGTGCGCGCGCGCGCGCACAGACATACACACACACACGCACGTGCGCACGCACACGCGCACGCACGCACCCACAACACACACACACACACACACGTACACACACACAAACACACATGCACGCACACCCACCCACCCACCCACACCACCCACACCCACACCAACCCACCCACACACACACACACACACACACACACAACACACACACACCACACACACACAACACACACACACAACACACACACCATACAAACACTCACACACGAAAACGTTGGCTTTCCTTTGTGCTTTATCTGCCTCTCTCTCTCTCTGTAAGCCTTTATGCTTTTCTGTCTGTCTGTCTGTCTGTCCCTCTCTCTCTCTCACTCTCCCCACACACAACGCACACACACAAATACACACACACACACACACACGCACAGACACACACACGCGCACAGACATACACACACACTCTCACAAACACACACACATGTAGCCGTTATTGTTGATGTCCCCCCCCCCCCCTTCACCATGCCACCCCTGTCCCTCCCCATTCGCCTTTTAATTCGTTTTTCTCTCAGCTCCCCAATCACGCCTTTGGGCGTAGAAAGTTTCGCAGTCTCAGCACGATAAAACATGCATTTATGATTGATATATAATTGCTCTCTCTCTCTCTCTCTCTCTCCCTCTCTCTCTCTCTCTCTCTCTCTCTCTCTCTCTCTCTCTCTCTCTCTCTCTTCCTCTCCACATTAAACGTAAGAACTGATACACCAGATGAATGGCCCTGCCTGTCCTATGGTTTATTGACTTTGCGCTCTGATCGACGTGGCTGAGGGCTTCTCTGATTCCTTTGAGAGGCAGGACCTCTCCCTGGAGCCCTGCTGTCCCTCAGATTGTGCATGTCAGATTGTCTTTGTCTGCGTCCATTTTCCGGTTGACGGTGATCATCACGTACAGCAGAGACCCGATTCCTGATGTCTGCAGTGAAGGTGACCCATGTTGGCTTGGAGTCCTGATGAAGTCTTCCCTTCCTGGTGACCCGGTGACCTTGAGGTTCCCTGTTTGGTTGTTTCTGACAGCTGGCCCTGTCCTGGTTTGTCTTCTCCCTCAGGGTGGTGACGTCATGATTGCTCCGTTCCTGCTTTCACTTCCAGCTGGAATGGTTTTCCATGTGTGCCCTCTGTCTATTTCCTACAACCACTTCTGCGTATGTTCTTGGGTCAGGTCTTCTGGGCTCCACAATCAATTTGCCTTGTTTAAAGTAAGCAAACTTTCCCTCACTCTTTGCAGCTGCTACTGCCCTGCTTGTGATTTGGTCAAGTCATTTGCCACTCGGATTCCCTTTTTAGTCAGTTCTTCTCTATAGGGTGGGGTTTGAAAGGATTGCCATTTTATCACCCCACTTACAAAATTTTGACTTCATTGGTCTGTGGTCTTCCCCCCTGCTCTGCAATTTGTGAGCACGAGAAATGTCCCGTCTTCCATTTTCTTGGTTCCTGTCACGCTGTTGGAGTGTGGTCCCCATTCTGCAACGTGTTAAAGTCTTCAAAATCGAACTGACTTTTTACCCGGCAACCAACAGTCTCGGGTTTGTCTCTTCTTGGACTCCTCCAGTCTATCGTTTCTGACTGCAGATTTCCAAATTTGTTACCCCCCTGCTTTCTTTTTGGCTTCAGTTTTTTTGCTTCTTGCTTCGCCTTTCATTGCGTCAAACAGATAGTCAATGTTCTTTTGGGTTCATCCACTGCTGTCCCAGGCCTCTTGCTCCACTTCAATATTGCTACTCTTTTTCAATGTCCCACATTTTTGATTTCACTTCCCCACATCTCCTTTGATTGTATCAATGCCCGCCTGCATTGTTGACATTATTCGTTCGATGGAGTCAAAAGGGGCATCTTGTTTACGTTTGGCTTGTAGTATGCATAATTGTGTCATGTTACATCGGTTCGTTTGTTTTGCCGTGCTGTGTGGGCTGGGAGAGACTGGCCCGGGTTGGCTTCAATGCCCCCGCACCAGCAAGAGGCCTGCCACTAAAAAAAGAAAACAGATCCTTGGCTTTATTTAAAGGAATTTTTAAAGACGTCCCCTTTTAAAATTAGCTTTCTGGCCCTTTTGCCAAAAAAAGCCTAAAAAATTTCCCAAAAAAGTGCCGCAGGCAAGTCATAGTTGGCACAAATTTGGGGCATAATTAACTTAAAAAATATTGTTAAATTAAAAAAAAACCCAAAAAATTTTTTCTTAGGCAATTCAAAACACGTTTCCATTGCCATTAAACAAAGTTCATCCCCGGGCACTTACAACAAAATGCTCCAAATCAGCCCTCCAAACCCCGGGGCCCACCTTTTTTTTTTACATTTCAGAAACTGCCACCGGGAAAAATCCATACACTGTAAAGAATCAAAATACCAGCCGGTTTTGTTTGTATTTCTCGTAAAAAATTGAATGAAAAATAAAAAAAATAAGGAAGTTTGTACAACATTTGTAGTAAATCACTGAAAAAAACGTCACAATGAGCTCTTTAAATGACGTAAAAAAATAATTGTCGTCAAAACTATAAATTGCTGGTAAGATTCGATGGTTCCTTTTAAAATTGTTTCTTCCTTTGATTGGCATGCTTGACGAACATTTTTTGAAAATTTCCTTTTTTTAAACTGGTTTCCCAGGCAGTCATAATGGTATCCCCAGGAAATTGCCGCCCAAAGGAAAAGGGTGGGGAGGGGTGATTTTGCTCTTTAAAGAAATTGTACAAAGAATATATAAAAACCTATAGAGGTAAATTGTGCAAACACAATTGCTGTAATGTTGATAATCATTTTTTAGACAGAAAAAAATGTCCTGTTCATAGCATGTTAGTTGTGCCGAGAATGGCCCGTTATACGATTAATGGGGGCCCAAAAATGGTTTGAATATTAGGGACAGTATTTCCCCAATCAGGTAGAAAACGAAAAAGTGACTTTAGACTGTGGGATCTGAATGCTCGAACAGTTCCCCAGCAGGCAAAATTAGAGAATGCCAGTTACTCCCATGATGGGTGAGATGACGACAATGTTTTTGGAAGAAAAGGGAAAAAGTTTGAAGGTGTTTAAGGCCCAAAAAAGTTAACAATTTGGTCTTTTCTTTGCTTGTCTGTTTTTTATTCCGATTGTTTGTTTGAATGGGGTTTGTAGGGGGACAAAAATGGGGTTTTATTTTAAAATTCAAAGGCTTAGTGAATTGACTTTTGTTATGTCTCAAAATTTGTTTTCTCGAATAACAGGTTATGAAAGTCTGGATCGTTTGTTCGGCCCTACCTTGGAATTGCACTTGGATAATTAGGCAGAAGTTCTAAAACTGAAGTCATAAATACATGAAAGGGGATCGGTGGTAGGGTTTAGATGATTTGCCCAGTTGTATAAGATTGAAAACCCTCATAAAATTTAAAGGAGACAGTTCAAAAAAGCATGTAATGTTTTAGACAAAAATATTGATAAATCATTGATGTCATGACAAAGGCATGCTGGAGCAGCAGAATGTAGGGTAAAAAACTTTGGGGGGCAAATTTAAAAAAACCAATGACGGGTTTGTTATGAATGCCCGAAAAGAAACGCAAGTTTAAAAGGCTTCTGAGAGAATTTAAAAGGACAAAACTCGAAGTAAAAGGGCATTTGTACATCCAAGAGGATACAAAAAGATCTAAAGAAAAAAAAGTATGATTTCGCCCAAATAGACGAAAAATTTAAAAGGAAAAGGGGTAGAGACCCCAATCCTTTTGGGAAAGATATTGTTCTGTTAATTGTAAACAAAAAATCTGTACTCAATTTCTAATGCCCAAAGGGTATGACCATTTCCTTAGATTATTTCAAGATTTGAGAATACGTTACGGGACCGGAAACAGTGGAAGATGAAACTGTCAGAATGACAATGTTGTGCAAAACCCCCCTTTTTAAGAACCTATATCAAACAAGAAAATAATCGCAGCCATAAAAAAAATTGAAGAGGGGGAAAAATGTGGTCCCGACAGATTTTAAGGAGAGGGTGCTTAAAAATGTGGTGAAATATAATGACTATTTTGGGGCTTGTTCAATAAGCTTTTTGATGAGGGTTTTTTTCCAAAGGGGTGGTCTAAAAAAATTGGCAAAACATAAAAAGGGAGAATAGTATGCCAGAAACTATCGAGGGGTTTCTCTGACAAGCATAATGAGTAAAGTTACACACCTATTAAATAGAAGATTTCAATGGGTTGAAACAAATGAAAAATCAGAGAAGAGCAAGCAGGGTTTAGAAAGGGATATAGCGAGTTTTATCATATTTTTTCTCTCTAGGGCTTTACAGAAACATTTTCAGAAACATGCTAAACTTTTGTTGCATTCATGATTTCAGAAAAGCATTTGATCGTAGATAGGAAAATACTTGGGTTTTACTTCAAAAAAACAGGAATTAATGGGAAACTGTATGGGCTATAAAGGGTTATATTTACGTAATGGTTGTGTACGCAACAGTGTTTTTACAAGATTACTTTGACTGTCCCAGAGCGTTTAAAAAAAGGTTGTTTGTTGACCCTTAATGTTTTTCAATTTTCATAAAAGAACTGGGTACAGAAGTAGCGAATCCGGAAACATGAAACAAATGATCCCCGGAAAGTTGAATTATTCCGTTTTCTTTTCGCGAGTGTCATTTTTTTTGTCTCAACCTAAGGACTGCAAATCAACTGAAAAAAATTAAAATCAGAAGAGATCGTCTGGGCCCCACAGTAAATTTAGAGAAAACATGGTTATGTATTTTGGGGGAGGCCACTTGGAATTAGAAAAATGGACTTTGGGGACCAAAAAAAAATTAAAGTAACAAAAAACTTAAGTACCTTTGGGGTAACATTTTTTAACAAAGTTGGTAATGCTTATGTTTGATTGATGTTCAAAAAGCTAAAAATGGGGTTATGCAAATTATCAAAACAATGGAGATTAGCTTTTGCTGATAGTACTTTATTTTGGAAACTGTTTGACAAAAAAAATGAACCCCCTGCGAAGCAGCAGAAGTATGGGGTTGAAGATACCCCCAAGTTTAAAAAAGTCACACCTTTTTTATGAAAAAATTCTTAGTGTTCCATTACTGCATCAAAAAACTTATGTACGGAGAAACTGGTAGATCCCCTTTATAAAGAACCATAACTAAATGCATTAAATACTGGATTAAACTTATCAGGGTTCCATGTTAAGAATAAACAGACAAGTACGAGATGTGCTTATACAAATAATAATGGTAAAATAAACTGGGCGATAAAGTAAAAAAATCTTTTGACGATAAAAGGATTTTTTAATGTTTGGCTATGCAGGGGGGGGGTTATGAAGAACAGTTTGTTAAGAATTTTAAAAATAGACTTTTTCATGTTTTTATCAAAATGATGAACTTTTAAGTCAGTGAAAAATACACTTGTATTCCTTTAAAAGATGCGTTTGGGCAGAACGTATCGATATCGTTAACTAATAAAAAGGGTTGAATAATTTACTAAAATTTAGGTTTGATTGTGTGGTCTTTTGAACGCAAACAAAGGTATTTCAGCAAGGGCAAACAACAACTCTTGTCCAGATGTGGAGAGAAAAAAGACGAAATTTATTTTTTGTTTGTTGTAGAAAATTATCATGACATTCCCCAAAAAAATTGTTTTTTTACAAAACCCCAAACCCAAAAGGTCCCCCAATTTGTAAAAAAAGGTGTTTTTTTCAAAAAATAGTCCGAGCTTAAAATCTTTGCAATATATTAAACGCGGCCTAGATAAAGTAAGCAGACAATGAAGAAAAAGGATCCTATACGTAAAACTGAAAATATGGTGGCATTTATCTACTTTGGATTTTTACTCAGTCCTTTTATATTCATTCCTAGTTTTATGTTACTTACAATTTCCCCCTTTTTACTGTGGGCTTTTAGCTTTTGTAAATAAAAAAATTTGTTTCGTTCGTTCGTTCGTTCCTCTTCCTCTCTCTCTCTCAGCGTCTTCTGTCTCTTCTAAGCATAATCACACACACACACACACCCCACACACACACAACACACACACACCCACCACCACCACACAAAAACACCAAACACCACACACACACACAACAACACATATATATATATATTATTAAATATAATTCCCTTTCGAATTTTTTAAGGTAGTGCATAGTGTCTAGTGGCAAGACCATCCTTATTTTAATGCGCTGCTACCCTAGGGAGAATTTTGATTTTCATTTAGCTGACCCTGTGGGGATACCCCGGAGCCTTCGAAAACCTTTCCTCACCTTTTGGAAAAATTTGTGTAGGAATTCCCCCCTTTTTTTATCCCTCCTTTCGTGCCTTTTCTTTTCCCTGTAATCTCCCCCCTTGTCTTTTCTTTTTTCGCCTTCTGGGTCCATCCTCTTTCATTATTTTTCAGCAATTCTTCAGATATAATTCTCTCCCACGCCGAAGTGGGATGTGCTGGGCCTGACTTGTCAGGCGCTTAACGGCGACGCAACGCATTTTTGCTCGTATGAAAGACAGCAATAGGTTCGTTTCTGTCTGAGCGTTCGACGACGACGAAGAAGAAAGGCAGTCGATACGATGATCATGTTGATGGTAAGGACCAATCCTTATTTCAGTGTAGTAGATATCCTACGCGAGAAGTTTGGTTTTCATTTTCTTTGCAATGGTCGAAAGATAATATGTTGTTTCTTTCCAATAGTAAGCGATAAAGTCTGCAAAGGTGGTAATTATATTTGTAGACAAGGTGATTGCAGGGAAATGCATGTACACACGCACGCACGCACGCACACACACATACACACACGCACGCACGCACCCACCCACACACATAAACAAAAACACACACACACACTCCCCATTACACACACCTCCCCCCACCCCCCACCCCCATACCCCCCTCCCACACACACACACACACACACACACCATCACCACCACCATCACCCTCCCCCCGCACACCCCCCCACATCCCCGCACACCCCCCCCCCCCCCCCCACACACACCTCCACCCCTCCACACCTTCTCCCCATCCTCACCCCCCCCCCCTTCCCACACACACACACACACACACACATACACTATGCAACATAGGAATGGGACAGTTGTATTTTAGAGTCGGCGCCACAGTGTAGCTAGATGCTCATTAATGAAGGGCTCTTCTTCACGTTTCAGAGATGCATTGCAGCAGCCTGTGTTTTGTTTTCTCCCGCCTGGCATGCCTGCCAGCCTGCCTGCCAGCCTGCCTGCCTGCCTGCCTGCCTGCCTGCTTTCTGGTGTTCACAGGGAAAATCCTGTTGGGCTAGCAGCTTGTCAAGAGGCCACTTTGGCCAATGATGCTAAATTATTAAGGTGCTAACAGCTCCCATCCTCCTCTGTCTCTATCTCGATCTGTGTGTGTGTGTGTGTGTGTGTGTGTGTGTGTGTGTGTGTGTGTGTGTGTGTGTGTGTGTGTGTGTGTGTGTGTGTGCGTGTGTGTGTGTGTGTATGTGCGTGCCTATCTGTCTCTATCTCTCTCTGTCTATCTGTCTGTCTGTCTATCTGTCTGTCTCTGTCTCTCTCTGTCTCTGTTTCTCTCTGTCTCTGTCTCTCTCTGTCTCTCTCTGTCTCTCTGTCTCTGTCTCTCTGTCTCTCTGTCTCTCTGTCTCTCTCTGTCTCTCTCTCTCTCTCTCTCTCTCTCTCTCTCTCTCTCTCTCTCTCTCTCTCTCTCTCTCTCTCTCTCTTCTCTCTCTCTTGTCTTCCTCTTTGGATTTCTCAGCCTTTTTTTTTCTGACTCTCTTCCCTCTATCTGCATCTCTGTCCTTGTCTGTGTGTATGTCTGTCTGAATGTCTGTCTGTCTGTATGCCTGTTGTCTCTCTATCCATCTCTGTCTCTGCCTCTCTATGTTTCTCTGTCTGTCTCCTTCTCTATCTCTCCCTGTCTGTGGCTGCCTGCCGCGCCTGTCTGTCTATCAGTCTCTCTCTCTCTCTCTCTCTCTCTCTCTCCTCTCTCTCTCTCTCTCTCTCTCTCTCTCTCTCTCTCTCTCTCTATCTCTCTCTCGCTCGCTCGCTCGCTCGCTCGCTCGCTCTCTCTTGCTATGTGCCAGAAGATTTTTTTTTTGGTAAGGAATCCCAATTCTTATGACTTCATGCGGATAATCGATCTTCTGTAATTTACAAGTATTCTCACCCTGTCCTTTGCTTTAATTTGATCCTGTGACAGAAAAGAAGGATAACTTTTTAGCCAGATGAATCTAACTTTCTCCGCTCTCAAGGCCTTTAAAAGTCTTCTGGGTTTGTTTTTTGTTTTTCATCTTGTGTAAGGAAAAAAAACCCCAGTACTTCTTGTCAAGAAAAAAACACACAAGGTACAGATTTCGCTGCACGCGCTTATGTGACATATTGTACTGAACTTTGTCGGAAGAACAATACAAAGCTAGTATAAGTGTCGCTTCCTCACTTCTGCCCTTCCTGCAAACTCCCTGGGGGGTCGTTGATGCAGCGCACTAAAACTTGTATTCAGTGTGCCTCAGACCAAGTCAGAGCTGACCGAGTCCGTTTTTTCTCCAGGGTGCAGATTGCGTGATGGGTGTGTTCGTGCCATTTGTACCACTGGCTAGAGTTAGCCTACAGTTAGACAGGAGGGAAAAAAAGATTGGATTTTAGCGTGTGCACAAAACGTTCTACGTGCACTGGCACATGATACCTCCAATTATGCTAGCTCCTCGCAGGACTCTCGCAGAGAGAATGGTTTGCTGAAGCCAAAGTTAATTTCAGAGGGGAAAAAAAATCTTCTTAATGTCATGAGTGCTGGATGCCCTGAGCTTGCTCTCTTAGGTTACTTAACACACCCACACACGCAGACACACATACACACAGAGATACACACAGCTACAGACAGACACACACGCACACTCACAGACACACATACAGACAATATATATATATATATATATATATATATATATATATATATAATATATATATATATATATATATATAATAATTAATATAATTGACTGCTTAAACAGCAAAGCGAATCCAGTCATTTGAAACAAAATGCCATAGAAAACTGCTGGGCATATCCTGGAGAGAACGAAAGACCAATGAATTTGTCAAGAGTCAAATAACACGGCTGGCAGGTCCACAGGAACCCCTTCTCACCATCGTCAAGAAGAAAAAGCTGACATGGTTCGGCCACGTCACCCGCCACGACACTCTGCCAAAAACAGTACTGCAGGGAACACTCGAAGGTGGCAGAAAGAGGGGAAGACAGAACAAGTCATGGATGGACAACATCAGAGAATGGACCAGGATGAATGACTCGGCACTACTGCGCAGAGCCGAGGACCGAGATGGATGGAGGGGCTTACCACGGCATCGTCTTTCGTGTCTCCTCCACGACCGCCAAGGTCACGGGACTGATGATGATGATATATATATATATATATATATATATATAATATATATATATATATATATATATATATATATATATATATATATATATATATATATCTATATATTTATTACATATCTATCTATCTATCTAGATAGATAAATAGATAGATGGATAGGTGGAAGGTAGACAGATAGATAGTAAACTATATTCGAGGCGCCGCAGCACTTCATCATAGACATAGCAGAGGAACGCATGTCAGAGAGGTTGCTGTAATTGACTGTCTCTTTCAGTTTAGGAGCTGATGCACTGTTGAGCTATAGCATATCGCTTGTGCCAATCCCTCATTGTTATGCAGACGTTCCCTTGGGAACAAAAGCTTGTTCCCTCCCAAGAAAAGTGTTTAGCTTTGCTTCTAAAGAGTGCCTTCCCCACATCCTTTCGTTTCTGGAGTGGCTTTCCCTATCCACATCTCCGCCTCTACCTGGGCTAGTTTCCATGGTTTAGCTGTCTATGTAGCAAACACCTTTGGACAAGTATCATTACCATCCCATTCAACGTTGTATATCTTTAAACCCGAATGCTGCAGAAGTAGTCTTCCCGCTTGATGGTACGTACTACCGCTACGTATCCTCTGAATAACTCACCTACTAAGGGCTCGCGGCAGTGCAACTTGGGGAGAGCTTATCACACAAGAGTTCTAAAACCAAAAGCTTTAGGTCAGCCAAAACTGAGATGAGAAGAAAAAAGGTATCTTATGCGGCAGCTCTCATAAAAACATCGCCTGGAGTTTTATTTTCCCCGTTCAGCTTCCATTAAGCGAGAGCTAATTTCCTGAATCCCAGACCGTTTCATATGGCATTAAGTGACACATTTTTTAACAGGAGATTTCTTTAATATCGTTCAGACCTATTGGCAAGGAAGTGCTAGTTTGAAGGGAAAAAATGCCGGCGTTATTTTATATCTGAGAGCTGGTTAGTAGTAGAAGAGCAGAAGAGCCGGTTGGCATAAATCTACAGAACACCGCCATAGACGGTATCAACAGATTTACATTCTCTGACCTGACTATATTGGCTTGTATGATTTGCTTTAAATGAAAGTAGTATCCTGGAGATTAACTCTAGCACTTTTGATGAGCATAGCTTTGTCAATAGTATCGAAACCAACACTGTAAATCAAATCAGCAATGATTAGCGTACACACCAGAAAAAAGAGTGTTCTAGTCTTTGTCAAGGCTTGTGCTTTGTCTGGTTTTTTCCCCAGTTAACATAATTATCCCCGAAATCAGAATGCTGCTACCTAAACGGTACGGAAGAAAGGTCGCATACGCAAACCCTCACCATTGGTGAACCTCGGAACTCTAGCCGAGAGCTAATAAACAACAACAACAAAAGAAGAGAAATATAACTCAGCCAGTATAACAAGCGTACTCGACCAGCCGCCATTCAAAAGAGTCGTACAGACGGTTGGAAGAGCTGGTGTGGAGTATCTGAACCAGATGAGCACAGACCATTGTTCCTCAGTCCATTCTGGCGTTTTCTCTGAGCTAGCAGATACATGAGCAGCCAAAGTCAGGAACCATCTTCAGCAGAACAAATTGGACAGACACTACCAGGTGTCGTTAATTAGAGAGACAAACTCCGTGATCCATTGTTATGTGTTGTTCACCTCCGCTCAGCTCCTACCAGGAACTAATGGAAACCTGAAACCATACCTTGGCGACTCTGTTTGAACAATAGCCACATACAGGAGCTGGACTAGAATTTTTGTTTTAAAAAAGATAGTATTAGCTGTGTGGATGACAGGTCTGCTCATAATGACCCTGGCAAAGGTTTCCATTGTAAGCCAGGAAGAGATATCCTTTGGTGATTGCTGTGGAGTACTTACTTCGTATTCTCTTTCTATACGTATACTGTTTCAAATGTTGACAAAGTTCTTGCAGACTTTTTTCCCCCATTCGTTTAGATGTGTGTAGATATATACGCTCTTTTGCAGGTTCATGTGGACGTAGAAATGTTTTTACTTGAAAGTGTGATTGCGTTTCTCATACAATGATCACAATGAAACAATGATACAACGAAATTAAGGTGAGACATAGATCGAAATAGACACATTTTGATCACAAGCTCATGATAGAAGTCGTGCCATACATTCAAAGGCATCGTTTATCTCTCTATCTCTGTCTCTGTCTCTGTCTCTCTCTCTCTCTCTCTCTCTCTCTCTCTCTCTCTCTCTCTCTCACCACCACCACCACCTCCGCCACCGCCACCGCCATCACCACGCACAGTCCCTAACAGCTTGTTAACTCAAGCACAAACTTGGGTGCAACATACTAGCACCAGTTAGTGAGAGGGGGAGGACGATGAGAGCTTAGTACATCCAAAATATGTTGTCGCGGCATCTTATAAGGAAAGCATCAACAGTATTTGCAATTTCCTAGACCGAAGCGATGAAGTTACCGTGGTCTGCGACGCACAAGTCAAGTTACAACGTCTTCTAAGTTGCCTATCCATCACACGAAATTGATACATTCTGAAACACTTTAGCCAAGTCCATCACAAGCGCTCCTTTCTATAACTCCTGTCTGATAACATCAGCACATCTCCCATGTCTGTGCATATCAAGCCTTTATTCCATCCCTCCCCCCCCCCAAAAAAAAAAAAAGAAAGAAAAAAGCACATGCTTTGCGCCGGCTTGCAAGTCGTAGGTAGGCGAGACTGACGTTGTTAGCTCCCTTTATCAACAGTCGGAAGTCTGGTGGGAAGATAGTCGTTGACATTTCCTATGGTAAGATAATTGGTGGTATACCACGTCACGTCTGCTGCAGGAATTGCTTTTTAGTACAATCCCCTATGCAGCTGAGGGCCCCCTAAAAACGATAACAATAATATGTGCTCGATTCTATCTGCTCGAGAGTGCTGTGGAAATGTTTGGTGCAAGTAGAGCATAATCTGAACACACTTATTGCGCAACCACAAGAAACAAAATGATGGTTGGTGCCTGCTTCAAAGCCAGGTTTTCAAATGTTGCTGATGATTCCCCACACTCAAAACTTCATCAGTTATTAATGCAAGCTGAGCGCCAAAGTCTGAGTTAAAATGTTGTTATGCTTTAAAGTGATATGGTGATATTGCTTTGGACCTGAGAAGAACACATACTTACCTTTCTAGAAGAAAAAGAATGGTTTTTTCTGGAGTCAGAGTTCGATAACCTTTGTGGTGGTGTTCTTGAAAGCAGTCACCCATACACACGTCTTATCCTTTGTGTACTGAAGATTTCGCAATTATTTCTAGGTGGGATAAGGGTGAGAGAATGTGTATTGCGGCTGATCCTTAGGATGCCAAACTTCGAAACTTGCAGCAACATTAACATTAAATCTACAATTTATTTTAACAAAGATTTCTTGTTGTGCGTTCCCAGCTAAACACTCTGAGGGTCATCCAGAATGTGCACTCTGACTCACTCATCCCACCTGGGAATCACTGGGATATTGAAATTGCACATTGAATGAAAAATTTACGTGTATGATAGTTTTTAAGTACCTGGCCATATAGGCAGCCATACTCCGACTTCAGCAGATTTTTAACAAAGAGTGAAACACAAAGACACAGGTCAGCTCTCCAAGTTACTTTGAATTAGTGTCTCTTCATTGCCCGCCAGGGTAATGGGCATGTTACATTAATGAATCTATCCTGCTTAGTGTCAGTCGGGAAACAAAAATGTGGTACCCTTATGCTTACATGACGTGTTGGTCGTTGCCACTAAGAAGCACTCACAGAAACAAATCACACAAAGAGCGTAGTTCAAGATACCGCTCGCTTTATACAGCCCTGCCCTCCCAGTTTTTTTTCTTTTTTCGTTATTTTGGGTTGTTTTTCTCTCACTTTTTTGTGGTGGGGCTGGGGTTGGAGTTGGGGTTGGGGTTGAAGTGGGGGTGGGGGTTATAAACGTAATAATCCTGAGTGGTTACGCTGTGCATGTGTATTGTTAGATGATGGCTCCACACAAACTCCTCTGTCACGTCCTGGAAGTGCTCCCAGCAATAATGAATGATATAGCTTGCTGAAGAAAAAAGCCGTGAACAGTTTTGAAACGACAAGTTTTCTCTTAGGCCCAATTGAGCTCTTTTTTTAATGGGATGGGGAGATGGGGGTGGGGATGGGGTGGGGGGTTGCTGCACAGCCTGGTGTACAGAACGTTGCCCTGGTGATCTCACAGCCCCGGATCGAGCCATCCCGGAGGACCCTGTTTTAGGGAATTTTAACCTGGAGTTAACATCAGTACTGACTCCACTACCGCAGGATGATTCATGGACTATACGTTTTACAGCAATTTACCCCAAAACATGTACTACACAGGTGATAGATCAGCTGCATAATCTAATGTGTTTGCAAATCCTGTGGGGGTTGCGAGTATTTATGTACCATTCAAGCCTTAGGCTAGGCCTGGTTTGGGGTTTTACATGAAGA
>CM054135.1:70072075-70074575 GCA_028751875.1 Rapana venosa
TGTGTGTGTGTGTGTGTGTGCGTGTGTGTGTTTGTGCGTGTGTGTGTGTGTGTATGTACTTCTGTATAAAAAAAACAACCCAACCCCACGCATGACAAATGATTTGGCAATATCGCAGGATGTTGGAATACCCCGTTTTAGAGAGATGGGGGAGAGAGTTTAAGAATAAACGGCTGCGGAAAAGTCAGAGCTGTAAGATTGCTTGTGGTTGGAATATCACTGGGGGTGCTGTGGAGATAGGACATAGACGAACTGCTGGGGGTGGTTGTCGGGCCAGCCTTGTCAGAGATCAACCACACACACACACACACACACACACACACACACCACACAACACACACACACACACACACACACACACACACACACACACACACACACACACACACACACACACACACACACACACACACACACACACACACACACAACACACGAACACACACACACGACACACACACACACAACACACACACACACAACACCACACAACAAACACACACAACCACACCACCCACACACACACCCACACAACACACACGAAACACACACACACACACACACGCGCGCGCGCAAACAACACTAGGTATACAAAACACCTTTTGTACTCCTTTGACATTTTGGGAGATGATGGCCAAACAGGAAATTGGAAACTAGCTTCGCGGGCTCAATTGTTGGGATTAACAAAAAAATGTTGTAGATAGTGAAATGACATTTCTAAAAGAATGATTCCTGCTTTTGTACTTTTGTTGGTGATGTTGTTGGGTGTTTCTCAGCCTAGCCAAATAGAGGATCACCCAGTAAAAAGATATTTTTTTCACTTATCACACCTGGGAATCATTGTGATACTGTAAATACCCTCTGGGGGTAAAGTTGGAAGGTAAAGTTGTTTTGAAGTACCTTATCTGGGCACAGTACCCCTCTCTTGCGATCTCTCCACTGGCTGCCTATGCCACATAGAGTTAATTATGAGATCAGTACCCTCTGTTACAAATGTATCCACAAAATGGATGGTGGTCTAGAGGTAACGCGCCTGTCTAGAAAGCGAAAAGTCCGGGTCTGAAGTGTGCGGCGGTTCGTACCCCGTTTGGACCGGAAATTTTTCCCCCATCCATTAGACCATGAGTGGTGGTCTGGGCGCTAGTCTTTCGGATGAGACGATAAACCGAGGTCCCGTGTGTTACACGTAATTATTTAGCGCACGTAAAAAAACCCACGGCAACAAGAGAGTTGTCCCTGGCAAAATTCTTAGAAAAAAGCCACTCTGATAGGGAAACAAATACAGCTGCAGCAAAAAAAAACAACAAAACAAACAAACAAAAAAAAAACGGGTGAAAGGGTGGCGCAGCGCTAAGTAGCGACGCGTTCTCCCGCTCTCCCCGGGGAGAGCAGCCCGAATTTCACGGAGAGAAATCTGCCGTGACTTAAAGTGGTTTGAAATAGAATCTGAGCGCTTTGATTTGTTGCTTTACAAGATTCAGCGCTATATAAATTCCATACATTATTATTATTATTATTAAAACCGCACCATCCTACCTCTGTGAATGTCTCAACCTGTACACTCCTTCAAGTTCCCTCCGCTCTGCTTCAGATACCTTGTGCCTAAGAATACCTAGATTCAACCAATCCACCGTGGGACGCCGCTCTTTCTCTATTTCGGGTCCATCGACCTGGAATGAGCTCCCTCTCTCTCTTCGTCAGAAACCTAGTTATGACACTATTAAATCCAGCCTCAAGACATATTTATTTCAAACCTAAGATTTTCCCCCTCCTGTTTCATATCAGAACTATCCCACCTTCACTAACCTATGTCCTATCACCCTGCTAAAGTATACGACCTGTGTGAGTGTGTGTGTGTGTGCTTTTGAAAAACATTCGACTATTGAAATTTTATTTCATAGATTTTGTCTGCAGCACACCATGTTTGTAATATTATGTTTGATTATCTATCATTGATTGCATGACTGAGTAAGATTAGGTTGAAGGCATGCGCTTTGAGTTGTCTTTGCAAGATACAGCGCTATATAAGTTCCATTTATTATTATTATTATTATTATTATTATTATTATTATTATTATTATCATTATTATCATTATTATCATTATTATCATTATCACATAGACAGGAAGTCATGACCAGACTTTAGGGGATTGTTTGCAGGTAAAGTTGTTTTGAAGTACCGTATCATAATCATAGGCAGGCAGCCATGCTCAGACTTCAGGAGATTTGATTTTCTTGAACAGAGAATACAGAATACTATGCTCAGAGCGAGGCATGGATGAAGTACAGTCTTAATACAATGGTTGAAGCATAAGAAAACATCAAAGTACGCCCTGAAAAATCGTTTACGTCAGTAACTAAAAAAGACAGCACATTTTGGGCCTACCCAGTGTCTCAAAGCTGAGCTGAGTGCACACACAGTGGGCTCTTTCTATTGCAGGACTGGAGTCACTAGACACAGCATCATGTAGACGCCAGATGTAGCTTCTGAATGTATCGG
>CM054135.1:70077075-70094575 GCA_028751875.1 Rapana venosa
AGCGCATATGCTTTAAGACTACTTGACATGGCTGTACTCTACGTTTGCTATCGTGTTATTAAATTATCCCAGCGTCAACCTGGCCCGAAAGATACAAGACTCCTACAGTGTCGGTCAGATGATTTGAACAACACTCTCGAACTCGCATCCTCAAAATGAATGAAGCTCGACTGTGTGGTCCCAGTCTACCTAGTGAGCTTATGGCAAACTCACTATGGCTACGAGCCGGGGGGAAGGGGGGAGGAAAGTCCAAAATAAATCCCTATGCCTTTTCTGGGATTACAACCCCGCGGCCTTCTATTTCGTAAACTAAGGCGATATTTTATTTTATTTTCATTCTTTTATATCGAGGATAATGGAATAAGCACTCATGTGCTTTTTTACATCCAGTCCCTGTGTGTATGCGGTTTTGTAAATGTTGTCATCTGTTTCCACCGGCACACAATGGCCTACTCTTACGAAAAGCGGAACAGGATTTAACGTGTGCGCAAGATGTTCTGCATGCGTTCGAACACGGGGCCTCGGTTTTATAGTCTCATCCCAAGGACTTTGACATTCAGTTCGAATTTTTTGTCAAACTGGGAAGAAATGACGAGGCAGGGAATCGAACCCAGAACCTCACGGTTTACTTGTTGGCAGGCGAACGTCTTAACCATCCTGCCACCTTCTTTCTGTGTGTGTGTGTGTGTGTGTGTGTGTGTGTGTGTGTGTGTGTGTATGTGTGTGTGTGTATGTGTGTGTGTTTGTGTGTATGTGTGCGTACGTGCGTGCGTGCGTGAGTGTATGCATGTGTGCGAGTGTGTATGAGAGAGAGAGAGAGAGAGAGAGAGAGAGAGAGAGAGAGAGAGAGAGAGAGAGAGAGAGAGAGAGAGAGAGAGGAGAGAGAGAGAGAGAGAGAGAGAGAGAGAGAGAGAGCGTGCATGTGTCACTGCGCGGTATTACCTACCTTGTTTCTTTGGATTTGTTTTTTGTTGCTGCTGGGGCTTTTATGTACACTCGTTCCCGTAATTGTTTGATCTAGTTTGATTGTTTGATTTGTTCGTCCCTGGTGATGCTGTTTTTTGTGTGTGGATTTATTCGTTCTTTTCTCTTCGGTTCTTTGCTTTTCCTTGATTGCTTCCTTGCCAGCTGTGTAGCGTTTGTTTACTTACGTGTTGTCTATGTTCCTTTATATTCAGCCACTTCTGAACTGGATGTTAGCCACCTGTATTCTCTCTAATACCACGTGCACGCTGATTAGGTGGTAGTGGTGGTGGTGGTGGTGGTGGTGTGTGTGTGTAGTGTGTGTGTGTGTGTGTTGTGAGAGAGAGAGAGAGAGAGAGGAGAGAGGATGAGAAGAGAGAGAGAGAGAGAGAGAGAGAGAGAGGAGAGAAGCGTGTGTGCGTGCGCGCTTGCGTGTATTTGAGTGTGTATGACTGCGTGCGTACGTACGCTCACGCGCGTGTGTGTGTGTGTGTGTGTGTTGTGTGTGTGTGTGTGTGTGTGTGTGTGTGTGTGTGTGTGTGTACCGTACGTGCATGCGCATGCCTTCGAACTTACTCTTGTAGTATGCGCTTACACTTAACAATATATTAACATCATCATTATTTGTTTCTCTATCAGTAATCCATAAACAACACTAGGCCACATATATCCAAACCATAACCTCTTTCTCTACGAACAAAAGCAACGAGACAGCAGAAAACCTTTTGTCTGTTTCGTTCTTTTTTTTTCTTTTCCTTCCAAATCCTTGGATGAATATTTTGCTTTTTATTCTTTTAGTTGCTTCTCTGATAACTGGAGTTGGGTTTGGGGATAAGGACAGTGCTTCTCACACCGTTGAGAAGTGTGTCCTAATGCCCGGCCTGTATCCGAGTATGACCAGGGACTGAGTCGATAATTTGTCCTCTGGCTCCGGCTGTAATATCAGCGGTCAATGTCAGAATTACCTACTTCTACGTGGAGGAAATCAGGCCGTACAGTTCACCCCAAGGACAAGTCCGTGTGCGCATGTTATTTCTGTTTTCTGTTTTCTTCTTGTGTGTGTAAGTACTATCTCTGGGTTTTTTCTTCCTCTTTTCTTCTGCTCCTTCTCTCAGCTGTGTGTGTGTGTGTGTATGTTTGTGTGTGTGTGTGAGAGAGAGACAGAGAGAGAGAGAGAGAGAGAGAGAGAGAGAGAGAGAGAGATAGAATGCGTGTGTGCGTACGTGCGTGTGTGTGTGAATGTGTGTGTGTGCGCGCGTGTGTGTGAAAGATAAAGGCAGAATAAATCAGAGAGTGAAAGAGAGAGAGAGAGAGAAACACACACAGACAGGGAGAAAGACAGACAGAAAATTAATACAGACAGAGACGCAGACGAACAGACAGAGGCTCATGCAGGGACAGAGGTAAAACACACAGACATAAACACACCGAAATCCCCACTCCCCCACACCCACCCACCCACACACTGGATGTGCATTCATGTTTATGATATTTTAATCCTGTTAGTGACATATCAATCCACGTTTGTATTTCATGTCCCACAATAGATTTTTTAAAAAAGAAACAAAACAAAACAACACAACACCCACACCTACACACAGACAGAACAACTGTTCGTGAAGATAAAAGTAGACCCTTTACAGTGGGGGTTTTTTCTCCATTTTTCAGACGTTGACTGCGATCCCTTTTTGTGCTTCAGCTTCGTCAAAGTCAGCTTTTTCCAAAATTAAAGATGGCGGGCGGAAAAGCAACAGCGCCCCCTGCTCCCCTCTCCAGAGACTCTTCAGCAAGTTCAAGGGTACATAGCCGCTAATGCCCTCTTTCCCCATCCCTTTCCGCTAGACATCCCATCGTCAAACCCAAACTGACAATCAGGCCCAATAGAAGAAGAAGAAGGAAAAAAAAACTACCAGGAAAAGAAAGAAAGAAAGCTAAAAGAAGAAGAAGAAGAAGAAGAAGAAGAAGAAGAATTGCAAAGAAGAAGAAATGCAAAGAAGAAGAATTGCAAAGAAGAAGAAGAAGAAGAAGAAGAAGAGCTCATGAGGGGAACAAAACAGTAGAGATAGGAAAGGATGACTTAAAACCAGATAGGACAGGATGAGTTAAACCTCAGAGGCAAGGGGGCCGGTATTTACACAGCCCTGTTGTCATTGATTCCTGGCAGATGTGGAGCGAGGTCCATTAGGCCCGTGTCAAACAGCTACCGCCTGATATGATAAGATGGCAGTCGTACCATGGCGGTGAGATAATAGTTTTGACGCTTCTCCGGGTGTTACTTAGACTAGGGTTTAGTTGGGGTTTTTGTTTAGCATCTAAAACCTACACTACATATTTAACGGTATCCTGTGTCTATGTATCTATTTATAATTTTTGTATGATGTACCATTTTTTTTCTTTTTTTTTAGTCAAGGCGGATTGTTCTGCGTGATGTTTAGACTGCTCTCCGCGAAGAAAGCGCGTCGCTGCAAGAGCAGTGCTAGCCATTGAATAGATCGTGTGTGCACGTGTTTTTGTTTCTCTTTGAGAGTGTTTTGTTTCTACATTTACAACACAGACTTTGTTAAAGACAAGACTTTTGATGTCGTGGGTTATTCTACGTGTAGTAACATGTGTGTTTCATACAACACCTTGGTCTCTCATGCTATCCGAAAGATTAAAGCCCAGACCATCAATCAAGGTCTAACGCATTGGAAACCTGAGGCTCAAACCGGGATCGAACCCCCGACCTGTGACTCTGTAAACAGGTGCGTAACCTCTAGGCCACAGATCCACCATTACCAACAGTGTGTATCGTTCTTCCTCCGTGTCTTGTTGAAAGCAGCAGAACGCGATTCAAGTGGTTCTTCAATGCACGCACAGTACATGCATGCCCTAAGGCTTTTATCCATGGCTTTCTTCAAAAGGTTCAGAGAGGTTTCGCACCGTAAGAATAAGCCTAGTATCTTTAAAAAAAATCTTAATCATTATCTTTTTGTTCAAATCCTTTCTGCTCCAGGTTTGTTCTCGAAAAGTGTTCCATCAACAAAATACTGATGCCTGCTTGGAGTATTGATGTTCCAACACAGGCCTCGTTTGGTCCCGTAATGGTTGTGTGCAAACTTGTTTATTTAGATGAGGTTTTTCCAGATTTGGTTACAGCTCATGCTTGGGCTGCTGTGTGCTGTAGTGGTAGACAGTATAAAGTCCCAGCGGAGGTATCCAATTTAGGGACTGTGGAATGTCAAAAGCAAAGAGTTCCCCCTCACCCACTCATCCAGTATGCAAAGCCGAGTGGCGGGTCTAAGGCTTATGCGTGGGATGCTCAGCTTCCTTAGGTGTCCCATGTCATTCAATGCATATTTCTGCATTTACAGGTAACAGCAATATATAGCTAAAAATCGCGTACTTCCATGTTGATTTTTAGAAGCGGTGCTCTGTTTCGCAATTCGCTTTTCTTATTCATCCTCCTGTTCACCGTCTGAGTAATAGAGCTGCGTGTGATGGTCTGTGTCCCAACCCAACGTCTCCAGTCTCACAGTTAAAATAGTGCGGATTTGTGGCTATGGGGATGCTCCGAGAACTGTTCGTGATTTTGTTCATGGATGGTGATGGTGACAGAAAGGCCAATAATTGTTTTAAGAATTCCCAAGTGACCACCGATTTGATGAAGAAAGGATCTTTGAAACGACTGCTATACACCTGATACGGAATATATTTTATTAACTTATCTTTTAACTAAATTATGACTTAGCAACATTGCTGCCCCCCACGTCGGTATCAATGAATTTATGTGCGGTGTATTTAGTATCACTGGTAACACGTTTACGCTAGTGAGTCTACACAAAATAGTCACAGTGTTGCTTTTCGTCTCCCTTTCAGATTTCCTTTCAGTCAGCCTCAATTCAGAGCTAGAGGCGCTTCCTGAGGCAGCGCTGACCAAGTCAGGCTGATGGAGATACTGACATTGCTGATAGCGGCATCTGTGCGAAGCGAATCGTGGTCACTTTACACACATTTCTCACATCAGAAACCATGGATAACACTGGTTCTTTAAAGCACACTTAACAACAAGAAAACTATATGATGATAATAAGACACAGCTGAGCAAAGTTAGCATAGACGTTTGGTGGATGCATCGAAAAGCATAAAAGTCTTTCCAGCGTAGAAAAAAACAACATACAAAACCCCCCAAACAATCTAGTAGCAGACCAAAGCGGGAGGAATTTGCAAAACTTAAAGGAGTTTTATGGCTGCTTTAATGACGAAACATTTGATGTTGCTGACGACGGTAATATCTCTGTTGTGGGCTGTGCCTATCTTTAGCTACCATCACAGAACACCACCTACTAAGCCATCTTCCCGTCAAGCCCTTAGCAACATCACTCTGTGTAGGAGCTGGCCGGAGACCGAACAATCCCTATGCCTTTTATGCGATTCGAGCCCGCGACCTCCCAACCCTAACCCAAAGCGCTAACCACTGCACCAGAGCAGCTGGTGCAAGATATCTACTTGTCTTGCAAGGTAGTTCGTACAAAATTTACAAAACCGCATACACACGGGGACTGGATGTAAAAAAGCACATGAGTGCTTATTCCATTATCCTCGATATAAAAGAATAAATAAATAAATAAATAATATTTCTATTCTGCATATGGATACACGGATGGAGTTTTGTGCATATATATCTATCTATATATCTTATCTATCTATCTATCTATATATATATATAAATATATATATATATATATATATACTATATATATATATATATATATATATATATATATGCGTGTGTGTGTGTATGTTTTCGTGTACGTGTTAGCCTGTACGCGCGTGTATGCTCACGCGCGCGCGAGCGATCTGATTCTATTTCTGCACCTGAAGTCTCGTCTATCTCTCTCTTGTTTCTACCTAAGCCCCTCTGTGTCTCCTTCCTTCTCTACCTGATCATGTTGGCCCGTTTTTTGTCAGCCCGTGAGTGGCTTTTCCCATTGATTTTCTTTCCCCCACAGAGAAAAGAAAGTCAGTGTGCCAAATCATCTTTGCTTCCTATGGAACCTTTCGGACCACAAGGAAGATTTGATTTGGAGAGGGTCTCTCTCTCTCTCTCTCTCTCTCTCTCTTCTCTCTCTCTCTCTCTCTCTCTCTCTCTCTCTCTCTCTCTCCTCTCTCTCCTCTCTCTCTCTCTCTCTCCTCTCTCTCTCTCTCTCTGTCTCTCTCCCTCTCTGCCCTCTCTTGTCCAGACCTTTCTGACGTCTCATAATCGGTGTCGGCAGTGAAATGAAGACTGGCGGCAGGGAGAGAGAGGCGAGCCATTACCAGGGCTTTACACAGTCTCCTTGCGAGACAGACAGCCGGGCCAAAACCATTAGCCTTATCCCCCGGTATCACCTCGCCGCGACCAGACCAGCTTCCCTCGTGTCACTTCATTGCTTGGCAGAGGAGGAGAAGTCCAGTCAGTCATAAGGGTAAAAATGCGAATCGGACGTTGCTACATTATGCGCCGATAATATGTCTGTCCCCCTGCTTTCTGTAAGGTTTCTTTCTCTGTTAGCCTACCATCAGGGTATGGGTATGTGTTAGTAGTGTCAGTGTTGCGTAGTGGAGTGCAGTGGAGTGGAGTGGAGTGTGGTGGAGTGGAGTGTGTTTGTAGTGTAGTGTAGTGTATAGGTGTGTGTGTGTATGTGTGTGTTTGTTTGTGTGTGTGTAGGTGTGTAGGTGTGTGTGTGTGCGTTTGTGTGTGTGAAGGTGTGTGTAGGTGTGTGTAGGTATGTATGGGAGGGGTGGGTGCGCTGTACGTAAGGGTGGGGGTGGAGAGTTGACAGGGGAAGGAGGGAATTGGGGGGAGGGGGGGGGGGCAAGAAGAGGATAGGGGCTGGGATGGGATGGGATGGGGAAGAGGGCTGTAAGAGAATGGTAGTGATTTATGACATACCGTCTGAGGCCCTCGCTTTGTCTCTTGTTGGGCAGGCAGAGGAGACAGGCCCTTCATATCTGCTAGCCAGACGCCTGGTCGATGGCCAAGTAAGACTGTGTGATCCTTTGTCTGTCTCCCCTCCTGCCGTGTAGGCCAAGGGATTGGGGTTAATTAGGGCGGAGGTAGGAGGAGTAGTGGGGTGGGAGGGGGTAGGATGGGGGTGGGTGGGGGATGGGGTCGGTGGGTGGGTGGGCAGTCCTGTGCTGCCCACGATGCCTTCTTCCCAGAGACCAGTCATTTCCCCGCAATTGGATGACAGGTCTTTTCGCCACGATTACCAGAGTCGTTGAGAGGTCAGAGACGTCCACGAAAATATGTGTATATGTCTCTGTGTGTGGGGTTGTGTTTTTTTTAGTACGTTCAGTATGGGAGAGAGCGACGTGGTGTAAGTGGGGTGGGAGAGGGGGTGAGAGAGAGACAGAGAGACAGACAGACAGAGAGAGAAACAGAGAGAGAGAGAGAGATAGAGAGAGAGTGTGTGTGTCGGCGTGTGTCAGATTTAGGTTATGTATTGCTGGGGATTGTTTTGAGGATTGGGAACGAGAAAAAAGGTGTGAGGTGACATTGCACTAACAATGAAATTGTAGGTGTTGTTGATGTCTTATAGAGGTGCGTAGGAATAATAAGAAGTATTTGCAGCATAAGTTAAACTTTTTAGCTCATACCATTCCCTGCATGATTTTACCATAACTTTATTTGATACCAAAGTCAGCTTGGCAAGATTGCCCCCCCTCCCTCCCTCCCTCCATCCCTCTCTCCCTCCCTCCCTCGCGTGAACGCACACACACATACATACGCACACACATTATACATACACACACACGCACGCACACACACACACACACACACACACACACACACACACCACACACACACACACACACACACACAATGTAATCCGTATAGAAAAAAACAACAACAAACCTTGGCCATTTTTTCAGATTTTATTTCACAAGGCCTCCGATAATTCATCTCCTGCCAAATCTCCAGCACAGAGCTGAAGACAGTGGACAACAGCACTTTCCTGGAAGCAAGGTGGCAGGCAGGCAGCAAGCAGGATGTCATCCAAACGCCAGCAGTGTCTGCATGCTGAACAAGGAAGGACAACTGTACTCAGGATTCCAAGCCTGGTGCTTAGTGATGCACGTTGCGCTCGTGATCTGCTGACCCAGATTCGAATCTCGTTCAAGAGGATTTTTCCTCTGGAGTTAACATCAGTGCGGACTCTGTTCCCTCTAAAAGTCCTTCGGATGAAACTATAAATTGAGACCCCGTGTGCAAACACGCACAGAACACCTTGTGCACACGTTAAAACGCATTCCGCTTTTTCAGAGAAGTAGGCAGTTGTGTGCCGGTGGGAAGAGATGACAAAATTGACAAAACTGCATATACACGAGGACTGAATGTAAAAAAAAAAAGTGCTTATTCCATTATCCTCGAAATAAAAGAATAATGTGAAATAAGTTTAGGGCTATGACATTAGCCCCCAGAAGAGACTTCTAAAATAAACGGTAAGCTAATACACTGCCCACTATCAAACTGCAGCACTACTCGGAGAATAAACATTTACCGTTGAAGGTGATGGTGCCCCCGGAGTTAGCATCAGTACCAATGACTCCACTGCCCTGAAAGTCTTTAGGAAGGGATTTATAAACCGGGGTCTTGAGAGTGAACGCACGCACATCATCTTACGCATAGGATAAAATCCATTCTCTCCTAAGTGTGCTAGTAGGAACGACTGACAAAATGAAGAAACTGCATGCACACCGTGTCGTGATTAGGCATCCACCCTGAAGTCGGATGCAGCTACCTTAATGGTGGACAAAAAAACCCAAAAGCAACAACCGGTGGCATACGCAAAATCTCACTATTGACGAGGAAGAAGAAAAACAGACACGATGACAACTGATCCTACATCATTCTAAAACCAGAGAGAGTGTTAGTTGTTTTGTAGCATTGCAGATTTCCAATAAAAAGCGAATGTTGTTGCTGTTGCTGTTGTTGTTGCTGTTGTTGTTGTTGCTGCTGCTGCTGTTGTTGCTGCTGTTGTCGTTTCCATTTATGTTGTTGCTGCAATTGTTGTTGTTGCCATTGTTGTTATTGTTGTTTCTGTTGCTGTTGTTGCTCGTTCGTTCGTTCGTTCGTTTGTTCCCCAGCTTAACATCCTAGGGCTCACCCAGAATATGTACTCTGACTCACTCATCCCACCTGGGAATCACTGTAGATAGGAAGTACACTGGATGAGAAGTTTGCGTGCATGACTGTTTTCAAGTACCTCGCCAATATAGGCAGTCATACTTCGACTTCAGAGGATTGTTCTCCTTTAAAGGAGAGAGCAGGTTGTTATGTTTTCATGGCTGAAGGCAATCTCAACACAACATTTTACAATATAACGACATTTTGATGTGAGCCTGGCACTTAGCGGACATAAAAACCCCTAAACAAACGCAGGATGACATGGAAACTGACTGGCAAAATTGCAGCCTCTGTATCCATCATTGATAACATGAATAGAGAAACCAACTTGTAATAAATAATACAAGAGCTGGAGAACTTCATTAGAGACAGAATCTGTCTCTGACTCGAAACAATCCCGCCACTGGGTGTATGTTCTTATGCACCAAGTACCGCTCGTAGATCAGTGCACTTTTGGTGGTGTGTTTCATCCCCCCCCCCCCCCCCCCCACTACTACCCATCATTGCAGTAGATCTTCCAAAGACACACCATGCGATTAATTTCCAGTTAACCAGTTCGTAATGACGGACATTTGCATAGTACATCCGCGTGTGCCTAATAGTGGTTGGTGATGGAAAGCCCATCAAATCACGGAGACAGGAATTGTGCATTACGCATGCAATGATATAACTAACTACCTGTGGTATTTAGTGAGCGTCAACATTTCTATATCACTATTAACCCATCCCTGGGCTGACAGTTCTCCGGCAAATAGCAGTCACTGAGGAATGCACATGATGAACGTGGCGGCCAATGAATATTGATCATCTTTATGACTTACAAATGACACCTGTTTTTTTAAATCCTTATTTGAAAAAAATATGCACATGGAAAGTGAAAACCTGGATATCTCATGCTATTAGAGCTAAACGATGACAGGACAGAACCACTGTTTCTGGCTTTCTGTTTGTCTGTCTGTCCCTCTCTCTGTCTCTGTCTGTCTGTCTGTCTGTCTGTCTGTCTGTCCTTTCTTCTCTCTCTCTCTCTCTCCTCTCTCTCTCCTCCTCTCTCTCTCTCTCTCTCTTCTCTCTCTCTCTGCAAATGGTGCATCTCTGTCCATCACCATACTTTTACTATCCCTTCGTCATCGTCTGGTTGTTGGTATGATCTTTTTCTCTGTTTTCCCCCCGGAATCTTGTTTTTGCACATTTTTTCTCAGAAAAAAAGATAATAACCATCCTAATGTGGTGCGTTTGATATTCGCTTTTACTGTGAAAACAACATTACAAACCCAACACACAAACATGAACCTATCCAAAATGTATACGTACAATTCCGTTAATTTAGCGCTTATTGGAGGCATTCTGAAAAAGCAAACAGAACATTGCATTCTTCTGTCCAGACTGGACTAATGTAACTTACTTCTTGCTAGTAGTCCTTAGCAATCCTTCACACTGTTCTGAACAATCAGAAATCCATTTGCTTACTGGGTTTGTGTGAAATGGACCATTGTGTATGACCAACTTGTAAACTGCGGTGGTTTTTGCTGATAATCAAGCACCCAATTCAAAAGCTCCCACCTTAGTTTTAGTATTATTTTCTGGAACAACACAGCAATATGTTTGTGAAATGGTAAACTGCTACGGTTTATTAAGACTCCTGTGTTTGTTGACAAATCAGACGAGACAGAGTTTTAAAGCCGCTAAATTGTACAGCGAAAGGGATGTTGGGATGACTATCCGTTTCTTTTCTTTGTCAGTTTCTGTTCATCTTTACCATCCTTCAACCCAGAATTGAAAACATGCTTTTTTAAACAGTGCTTGACACGATTCAGTGTATGTGTGTGTGTGTGTGTGTGTGTGTGTGTGTGTTTTGTGTGTGTGTGTGTGTGTTGTGCGCGCGCGCGCCTTGTGCGTACGCCTGCCTGCCTGCCTTCTTCACCACGTGTGTTCTTGCGAGTGTGCGCACATAGGCTAATTAAAATATATGTCTGCCTACGTTGGTGTTGATTTTCTGAGCTTGTGTGTGGACGCATATGTAGTTGCAATTCCATTATGCAGTCTTTGCCGTCAGAAATTGCTTTCGGGTGCTTGGAACTAGCTCACAGCACCTTCTTCTTCTTCTTCTTCTTCTTCTTCTTCTTCTTCTTCTTCTTCTTCTTCTTCTTCTTCTTCTTCTTCTTCTTCTTCTTCTTCTTCTTCTACTTTGTTGCCGTCATCGTCGTCGTAGTCGTTGACGTTGCTGGCGAATGTCGTCACTCTTATCATCATCTGAATGCTATGAAGCACTAAGTGCATTGAAACAAGGGCGGCTTCCGCAGCTCCATCCACATGCCTGGCAGATTCCAATGTCGCTATGTATGATACGCTGTGGGGCATTTCGGGGTGTACCCTCAAGGGAAAGAGGTGCGAGAGTTATGAGAGGATATCAAGTATATTGCTGTCTTTCTCCCTCAATTTCCTGTACAGCCGTTGTTGCCAGGCACTAGCTTTATTTCCAGCCATGCGCTTCAGGCTACTTGAACCTGGTGGAACCCCTGACACTTCATGTACACGTGATGTAGCGAACAGTGAGGTAAACACTACAAGGTCTTTAACGTAAGTGTCGGTATATTCTGCAAAATTAAGGCACTAGCCAACCAGCACTGTAATATGACCCCGGAGATTGCAAAAAATCCCCACTACTAATTTACCAAAAACCGATGACCAGATTCGAACCCATGACCTCATGACCAAACAGAAATGGAAGTCAAACGTGTGACCCGCTCAACTGTAATGCTTGAGAAAATATGACTGTATGAACATCAAAAGCAAGAGTTATACTTTCAAGAAACAGCCTCCAAGAACAATACTGCTATTTTGATGGCACGCATACACACGCACACGCACACGCGCGCACACACACACACACATTCTTCATCTTTTCTTCTTATTTGCATTTTTTCTTCTTAAGGAAAGATAGCAGAATAATCAAGACATGACAGTCTGAACAGCAAAAGCAAGAGCACTGCAGACAAGGACCAGCCCCCAAGACCAGCACTGCTCTCTATCTTGACGGCAAGTCTGCAGCTGGAGCTGCTGCAGCACTGAGACAGTCTGCTGGGAACACACTTGTCCTGACAGGCACAGCGGCAAACAACCATGCACTCTTGACTCGGACACCTCAGAGGTCAGCAGTGTGGTTGGTGGCTGTCAAGAAAAAGACTGAGAAAAGAAATGACTTACCCTCTGGCACATCTGTGACTTGCAACAGAAGACATTCAAACTGTTTCTTCAGTTGTGTGTTCTGAAAGCTTTGGAACTTCCAGCAAATCAAAGCAAAAGCAAATGAACAAACAAGGAATAAACAAATAAGGAATGGATCAAGCAGTCCCCCTAAAAAAATCAGGAAAATAAACTAGTAATCCAAACAAGCAAAAATGCATTCAGAAATCAGAAAGACATGGTTTCATGTTTTAGCTCAACGATGATAAGATACGTGACATGTGATATTCAGGAAATCAAGGAAGTAAACTAGCAAGCAAACAAGTTCTATATAAATATATGCATAACCCTATACACAGATAAACTAAAAAGAAGCAGTTAATGTTCCAGCTTGATGATGGTAAAAACTCATCAGAGATGATGTTCAGAACTGGTCAAAAGGATTTGGTTTGACTTTGCTGATCACATAGATCTTTGACATATGTACTTTCCTTCCTGTATTCATACAGTACAGACCTGAGAGAAGAGAGAAGCGGTATTGATTTGCATTGCATGGTTCTTTAGCTCTGGGCAGTGTACCGTTGAGCTGTACCCCATTCTCTGTCTGTGTCGTGCCAGTGCCTGCAGCCACTCAAAAGGTTTTCCTTTCCTCTCTCACGTGGTGGTATTTTCCATCTGATTTTTTTTTTGCCGGTGTTCTCTGTGAATCTTTCTCTGTGTGGTTTCTTGAGGGTTATTTTCAGGATTACACCGGAGGTTTTCAAGTAGTGAAATCAGGAGATTTGAATTTTTTAATAAATGAGCGATAAATATTGCAACTTTTATACTTACTCACTCACTCACAACCACACACACAACACACACACACACAACACACACAACACACACACACACACACACACACACACACACAACCACACACACACACACACACACACACACAACACACACACACACACACATTCTCTTCTTCTAAACGATATTCAGCACCAAATCAGGAAAGATGAGATAATGTCCAAGACATGACTGTCTGAACAGCAAAGGCAAGAGCACTGCAGACAAGGACCAGCCTCCCAAGACCAGCACTGCTCTCTATCTTGACGGCAAATCTGCAGCTGTAGCTGCTGCAGCACTGAGACAGTCTGCTGGGAACACACTTGTCCTGACAGGCACAGCGGCAAACAACCATGCACTCTTGACTCGGACACCTCAGAGGTCAGCAGTGCGGCTGGTGGCTGTCAAGAAAAAGACTGAGAAAAGAAATGACCAACCCTCTGGGGCGTCTGTGACTTACAAGAAGAAACTGTCCTGCCCTATTTCCTTAGTTATGGGTAACGAAAGATTGGTCTCTTTGAACAAAAGCACACAGTAAACCCAAAGCACACAAACACGAAAAAACCCACCAAAAACACAGCAAACACTGAATATACAAATAAGAAACAAAATCAAGCAGCCAAGAAATTCGGAAAACCAACAAGATATATGCAGAGAAAAAACCCATAAAAAGCAGAATTTTTCAGCTCGGTGCTACAAAAAAAATATAGAAGGGAAGCGATGTATGAGGATTGTTGAAATAGGATTTGGCTTTACTACACTGACCACTTATGTCTATCATATATACACTATTTTCCTTTGGGTATTCTAGAAGATCTGAGGAAGAAGCACTGGTAAGCTTTGCCTCGCATTGATTCTCTAGCACAGATAGCTCAGGGCGCTGTGCCATTGAGCTGTATCATATTCCATTCTCTTTCATTGTGCTCCCAGTGCCTGAATCCTGTCAAAAGGCTTTCCTGTCCTCCTCCTCTTCCTCCTCCTCCTCTTCCTCCTCCTCCTCCTCCTCCTCCTCCTCCTCCTCCTCTCCTCTTCCACGCGTTGTCTACCATCTTTCCTTCTGTCTCTTTACTCCGTGGATCTTTCCGCTTTGGTGTTTCGTGGAGACTGTTTTCAGGATTGTCCTGGAGCTTTTTCTCAAATAGTAAGGTCATTGCATTCTATTCTTTCCCTCATGAACAAGAATTTTACCTAGATCAATGATTATATATATATATATATATATATATATATATATATATATAATAGAGAGAGAGAGAGAGAGAGAGAGAGACACACATCTGGATAGTGGAGGAATACAGGTGAGAATTAAGAGCGAAGATCATAAGTTATAAAGAAGAGATACAGTATGAGACAGCTAACACCACAGAACCATGTATCAAGAAAGTACTCCACAAAAACAACAACAACCCAACAACAACAACAACCACAACACAACAACAAAAAAAACCAACATACAAGAACTATGTAAAGTTGAAGTATACAAAGAGCGTAGAACTGCAAACATCCTCAAGGAATCGATAAACTGCCCTAGAGTGAATGTTGGCAAATAACTTGCTCCTCTAGTTCAAAACCGTATAGTGTCCTAACGAGAAAGATGAAAATAAAGAAAAAACCAAATAAATGGAATATAAAAAATGAAACACTTGGCAAAAGCAGCTTCTGGTCCAATAGGGTATCAGTTATCGAAATAGAAGACTTAGTTTCATGTCCTAGTATGTTTCCTGACTAAAAAGTATGCAAAATACAAGAAAGCAATGACAAGCAGACAAACAAATAGACAAATAAGAACATTGGAAGCACTTCTGTCCCAATGGGATATCAGTAGATCGAAACAGAAGACTGTCATGTTCAGGTTCTTAGGTTATGTAGCCTGAACACTAATAAAGTGTAAGGAAACAGACAAGCAAGCAATCGACCAAATGAACAAACAAATGGGCAACAAATAATGATAGGATCAGGACGGTATTTTTTCCCCGAGAATAACAGATGCAAAATTTACTTATTTTACATCCTTTTTCTGTCATTTTGGGAGATTTAGATATAGATAGACAGATATAAATATATATTATATATATAATTATATATATATATATATATATAAGATTATAGATGTGTGTGTGTGTGTCTGTGTGGTGACACACACACACACACAAACAACACACAACACACAAGAGAAAGAGAGAGGAGGAGAGGGTAAAGCTGTGAAGAAGAAAAAATACATATAGATAGAAAGAGAGAGACAGAGAAAGGGAGATTGATTTTTTTTCAGATAAATATAAAGTTTTCCTTTTCCATGCCGATAATTCCTACCCTTCTCATAATTAAACGTTCCTACAAAGTTTTCTTAGAGCAGCGAAGACAAAAGAGCACTGCCTCCTTTGTGCCAGGCACAGACTCCTTACCGTGACTGCTCAGGGCGTGGTACCAGAAAGAAAGCGGCCCTATTCCAGGCTTCCTTTCTTCTGGTCCTACTTTCTGGAACCCTGCAAAATGGTTTTCCTTTTTGTCCTGCTCCTGCGTGTTGTCTACCTATCGTTCTTCTGTCTGTGTCCTTAACGGACCTGTCCTGATCAGGTTTCATGGAGAGTGTGCTCGGCAACGTCCTTCATCTGCTGCAATGGCTAAATGGTCATGGGTTTCTCTTTGTTTTTTTTCTTCAGGTTTCTTTCGCTTGAAACACGCTTTATCACCACGGGGTTATTTGGAATTAATTGTGTCTCAATAAATATACGTATAAAACGCTGCAATTAGTGGTGAGTGGATGGCGCTCTGTTCCCAGTGTGTATATTCATGTGCTTTTTTTTCTTGGAAGCAGCTCGGTATATCAAACTCTTTTTTCTGCATTTCTGTGTTTGTGTCTGGTTTAGTTAACTTATATTTACTTAGAAGGCAATCTGACTCTGATATATGGACATTCTAGAATGTTGAGGTCCAGTACTACCAAAAAAGCCGCCCCCCCCCCCCAAAAAAAAAAAAAAAAAGGAAAAAAAGAAAAGAAGAGAAAAATAACCTAGATTGTTTGATAAGATCGGGTCAAAATAACAAAGTTTTATTTCCAGATTGAATAATCAATACTTTTGCTTTTATTCATCAAGCCATTCGTCCACAAAGCAAATGACCAACAGAAACAAAGAAAAAACCACACCACTGGTCAGAAGCCAATGCACGCAGTTAACTTGAAGCGTAACGTTGAACTACACACTGGGACATGTTGGTGATAAACACTTTCTTAGTACTCTGTTCAACATTGCACACCGATCGCTAAACCATATAAAAAGGCTAGCATGAAATGCAAGTATCTGAATAATAGTTGATGGGTTGAAATACCTCTTTTTGGTTATTACAGAAACATGTGTATGTGTATGTATGTATGTATGTATGTATGTATGTATGTATGTATGTATGTATGTACGTATGTATGTATGTATGTATGTACGTATGTATGTATGTATGAATGTATGTATGTATGTATGTATGTGATATGTATGATGTATGTATGTATGGATGTATGGATGGATAGATGTATGTATGTATGTATGTATGTATGTATGTATGTCTGTATGTATGTATATGCGTGTATGTATGTATGTATGTTTGTATGTATGTGCGCATGTAGGTATGTGTGTATGTTTGTGTGGCCATACCTGTGCACGTAAGCAAACTGATACAGAGAGAAAAGACAGACAGAAAGATTGGCACAGAGAGAGAGAAGAAGAAGAAGAAGAAGAAGAAGAAGAAGAAGAAGAAGAAGAAGAAGAAGAAGACAGAAGAAGAAGAAGAAGAAGAAGAAGAAGAAGAAGAAGAAGAAGAAGAAGAAGGGGGTGGGTGGGTGTGAGTTAGAGAGAGAGTGAGAGAGATAGAACCATGGCACTGATATCAATCATCACAAAAGATTAACGGAAACATAGTCTATCAATGATTTTTAAACAAAGGCTATTATCAAAGATATAAATTTCTTAATTCTATTACTTTGTTAACAGAGCCCAGAGGGGAAAAATGATGCATAACGTCAGTGTCAGAGGAATACATCAATATGCTCAGTTTGAATAAAGACAGTAATATTTCATAACTTCCCCATCTTTAAGCACCAGAGAACACGGAGCAAAATGTATCGTTTTTCTGGTTGTTTTTTTCTTTCACTGATGGATGGATGTCTGAAACCATTCCAAAAGCATCCTAGCTTTTAACTCGTGGATATAATTATATCAAATCAGGCGTTCCCGGCCTGCAGAACAGTTGCAATATATTCTAAATGTCCACTTGTGTCAAATACCAAATAAGCTCTCAAACAAGAACCTGGTCAAAATTCACTTCAGATTTTCAAACCAGTTTTGTAGGGTAAGTGTCGTTGTTTTTTTTTGGGGGGGA
>CM054135.1:70099575-70107075 GCA_028751875.1 Rapana venosa
CACCACACCACACCACTCCACACCATCACACCACACCATCACACCACAACCACACAACACCACAACACACACACACACACACACACACACACACACACACAACACACACACACACACACACACACACACACACACACACACACACACACACACACACACGAGTCCCCCCAACCCCACACCTACCTCCCCTTACACCCTCCCACCCCCCCCCCCACCCCCACCCCTACCCACCACCACCACCACCGCTACCACCCAAGAAATCTGTGTGATGACAAACTTGATACATACAGGAAAGGGGAAGTTTGAAAGAATGGAGACTGGAAACGATTTAGACTGACACAGGGAGAAGTGGAAAACCATTTCCGAAGAACGTTTCCGTATGAGAAAAAGTACGTGAACCGACAGAATGAAGAGTGCAAGCTGGAATGTGCACAAACCTGACACCAGAGAAAAAGGAAGGAAGGAATGAAAGAAAAAATGAAAGAAGGAAGGAAGAAAGGAAGGAAGGAGGAAAGTGGGTGTATATATATATATATATATATATATATATATATATATATATATATATATATATATATATATATATATATATATATATATATATTATATATACAACTGAAGAAGATCTAAACAGCACCATTATGCAAATCGTGTGACTGACACTTTTCCAGATAGGAAATGATTTGTATAGTTCATCCTGCTTTCTACAGGCAGCTTGTAGCCAGCCAGAATTAAGTTAAGATAACGGGGTTCGCCTTAAAAGGAATAGAGACAACATGCTATCAAGCGAGCGGCATTGTTTTTAAAAAAAAAAAGAAGAAGCTTTGTAGCTTTTAGAGGTAATGTGTACGTACAGATAGAATTATCTGGAAATTTAGATGTAAGAACAGCTTTTCTCTGGTCCTACCGAGAGAACACAATGACACAATCTATCTGGAAGGTGTCTAAACATTTCAGAAATTGGATTTGGGCGTGGAAGTGCTTTGAGATGAGTCACCAAGATATAGGATGGCAGGATGGTTAAGACGTTCGTTCGCCTTCCAACAAGTGAACCCGTGAGGTTCTGGGTTCGACTCCCAACCTCGATCTTTCTTCCCAGCTTGACGAAAAGAAAAAAAAATCGAAACTGAATGTCAAAATCCATCGGATTAGACTATAAGCTGAGGCCCCGTGTGTGAACGCACGCAGAACATATTGCGCACAGGTTAAAACTCATTCCTCCTTTTGGAAGAGTAGGCCATTGTGTGCCGGTGGGAACAGATGATAACCCCCCCAACCCAACCCCCCAAAAAACCACACACACCCCAACAACAACAACAACAACAAAACAACCCCCAAAACCCCAACAACCAAAAAACTAAACGCATGCACACAGGTGTCGTGTTTAGACACCATCCCCGAATTCGGAAAGCAGCTACCTAAATGGTGGTGCTTGGGGGTGTGGGTCAGGGTTGGGGGTGGGGGGCGGTCGTGTATACACAAATCTGACCATTGGTGAACCTCTGACCTCTAGCCAGGGAACACGAAACAAACAGATGAACTCAAAAAGTACATTTGATGGATACACAAAGTCATGTGTTGATCAAAAGTGTGGCTTCTAAGTCTAAGCCTGTCGAAAACACAATGATCTACACACAAGTACAGTGGTATTTATTGTCTGAGCCTTTGACGAAGAAGGAGAACAGTACAGATCATCTAAGTTATAGGAGAGATTATTGTCCTCATCTGAATAATTTAGAGACTTTATTAATCAGATACAATTATTTTCGCAGTCTGTTTGCTGTGTATCGTTGTTGTTGTTGTTCTTCTTGTTCTTGTTCTTGTTCTTTCTCTTCTTCTTGTTCTTCTTTTTCTTGTTCTTCTTTTTCTTGTTCTTGTTCTTCTTGTTCTTCTTCTTGTTCTTGTTCTTGTTGGTTGTTGTTGTTGTTGTTGTTGTTGTTCTTCTTCTTCTTCTTCTTCTTCTTCTTTCTTCTTCTCTTCTTCTTGTTGTTGTTGTTGTTTTTTGTTTGTTGTTGTTTGTTTTTTCTTCTTCTTCTTCTTCTTCTTTTTCTTCTTCTTTTCTTCTTCTTCTTTCTTCTTCTTCTTCTTCTTTCTTCTTCTTCTTCTTTTCTTCTTCTTCTTCTTCTTCTTCTTCTTCTTCTTTGTCGAACGCTCAGACAGCAGCTTTCACTGTCCGTCATACGGGCGAAAATGCCTTGCGATGGATGCCGTTAAGCACCTGAGAAGTCAGGCTCAGCGCAGGCGACTTCGGCGTGGGAGAGAATTGTTATCTTATAAGTCTTTCTGAAAAAACAAACAAACAAACAAAACTCATGAGAATAAACCAATGAAGGCAAAAACAAAAAGGAGGTGACAAGAAGAAAAGCAAGTAGGCAGAAACAAAGAGAAGGATAGATAAGAGGTTATTTCCAGCACAGATTTTCCAGAATGAGGTAATACTATTTATATTGACACGTCCCTGACATCCCGACGGGAGAGTGTTGTATCTATGCTAGGATGTCAGCACTATAATATACTCGTTATCTTCATGTAGGCAGGTGTGGACAGGTTAGAGACGTTTGTCCTAAGCTAAAGAAGTAATTAAGCAGAAAGAGATGTGAATTAGCTAGGGACTGAAAAAGTTGCTTGTCTCATTGAACAACAGATTCCTGAGTCTAGCATCACCAGTTGTGACTGGGAGGTACTCTAATGAGGCTCCTTTTGCATCAGTTCCTAGTCTCCAGCTTCACTGTTCTGCTTTCCCACGGTGTTGCTACAGCGAGTGCAATCTTTCCATACGCATGACATGCACCACACCAGCCCAGTTCCGTACCATCAATAGGATGCATCACTGGCTGTGTAACTGTAATGCGCCAGCGAAGCTTTACATGCATGTTGGACGCTGAACTTTCTTTCGCATGCGTACGCGCGCGCGCATACACACACACACACACACACACACACACACACACACACACACACAACACACACACATATGCACATGTCTCTCCTGCTATGTTTGCGTACGAGATGTCAGTTAAAAGTCTTATCTGAAAGGTGAATGAGGCAGGAACAAAGTTAACACTTGGTAAATACCTTTACATAGATGTCCCAGGCAGAAACCTCATTCCGCAGCCTCCACAGCCCCGCACTGTAACGACTAGAACACACCATCTAAATAGAAGCCACACGGAATGGTGCAGAACCCATTATTCTAAAGAAGTTGGACAATTTTTGAAAAGGCAAAAAAAAAAAAAAGCCCTGATAGTTGTGTTGAAAAGGGCAGAGAACTCGAGTAAAAGATGTGCTGATATGCTGTGTATGGCTAGAGCAAGAATGATGTCGATGGCAATTTTTTGTTGTTGGTACAGACATTTCAAGTGTTGCAAAAGCCAATAGGGCCTACTGGTTAGGTTAACATAAGGTGTTTTTTGGTTTTGTGTGTGGATATTTTGTAGTACATAAGGTGTGGGAGTTGGGATAATACTATTTTCCTGTTTACCTAAAAGGTTGGCAAAAGAAGAGAGGGTGTCACGCACATATTTTATTCAATAGCTTTAAAAAATCCCTTATATCAGGATAAGATATCTACCTCTCTCTGTTTCTGTTTCTGTTTCTGTCTGTCTGTCTGTCTGTCTGTCTGTCTGTCTGTCTCCCTCTCTCTCTCTCTCACACACACACCCACGCACGCACGCACACACACATGAATTAAATGGAATTGTTTCTTCCACCTTGTAAAACCATAAGTGGAGGCGGGAGGGAGGGAGGCTGGAGGATTTTCCAATAACAAGTTTCAAAAATGAAAATGAAAGTAAAACACAACGTACACACACACACACACACACACACACAACACACACACACACACACACACACACACACACACCACACAAAACACACACACACACACACACACACACACACACACACGAACGCACACACACACACACACACATACACGCACGTACAGAGAGAGAGAGAGAGAGAGAGAGAGAGAGAGAGAGAGAGGGGGGGGGGGAGAGACAGACAGACAGATACACACACACACTCCACACATATACATACATCCAATGTAATTCTTTCTTCCACCTTGTAAAAGGCAGGAGGCGGGGTGGAGGCGGGAAAGGGGAAAGGGGGGGGGGGGGGGGGGGGGGGGGGGGGGGCTTTTCCAATAACAAGTTTCTAAAGGTGATGGGGGGAAATGCCGGAGACAGTGAAATTTCCCTGGTCACTGAATTATGCTCAGCACAAAAGTATCCCCAGACATAGACTTAGGAGAGGATCCGCAGTAAGAGAAGAGGCCAAGAGCGCCAAGTTTTCAAACACTTTGATAAAGTGGTCTTCCCACAGTCCTCACTGACAAAAAGACATTCACATCATGGCAGACCATACAAAAAAAAGTTTAGAGTGGAAAGGAAAAGAAAAAAATGATGGCAAGAAAGAAACAGAATAGTATATAAAAAAAAGGGAATAATAGTGTTGATCCTGAAAAATGATAAAATGAATAGAAATGAGTTAGACTGCGTTTTGAGGGAGATATGGAGAAGGTGTATTCTTCTTTTGCGTCGAACGCTCAAGACAGCAACTACCGTTGTCGGTCAGAGACTATAAACCGAGGCCCCGTGTGTGAACGCATGCAGAACATCTTGCGCACACGTTAAATCCTGTTCCTCTTTTCGAAAGAGTAGGCCATTGAGTGCCGGTGGGAACAGATGACAAACTTTACAAAACCGCATACACACGGGGACTGGATATGAAAAAGCACATGAGCGCTTATTCCATTATCCTCGATGTAAAAAAATAGAATTTTTAAAAAGTCATCTGAGCGCTTTGATTTGTTGCTTTACAAGATTCAGCGCTATATAAATTCCATACACTATTATTATTATTATTATTATTATTAGTAGTAGTAGTAGTAGTAGTAGTAGTAGTAGTAGTAGTAGTAGTAGTAGCGAAAAATGCATTGTGCTGCCATTAAGCGCCTGACAAGTCAGGTCCTGCGCATCCGACTTTAGCGTGGTAGAAAATAGTTATCTTAAAAAAAAATATCTTTCTTTGAAACAAAGTCATGAGAATGGTCCAAGAAGGCAGTAAATAGACAAGAAGAGGGTGAGAGAAAGAAGACGAATAAGACAGAAACTAAGAGGGGAATAGAAAAGAGGGAATTCCCAGCACAGAATTTCAAGAAGTTGGGGATATTAGTCATACTAATACGTCCCAGCCTCCGGCAACCCCACGGGAGATTATTTATCATGATACATCTCATATAAAAGTTGCTCAGACTGAAAAAAGTGCTGTAGTATTGTGTAAGCCAGTACCTTGAAAACGTGCTCGTTTTTTGGCATTGTGTACTATCAAAAAACAACAACAACAAATTAGTGAGCTGAGCACAACATTTCGTTGTGATTGTTCACTCTGTGTGTGTGTGTTTTGTGTGTGTGTGTGTGTGTGTGTGTGTTTTTGTATCTGTCCGTCTGTCTCTGACTCCGTCTCTGTCTCGTCTCTGAGCGAGTGTACGCGTGAGCGCGTGTTTATGTGTGTGCCTGTGTGCAATTTCTGTGTGTGTATGCGCGCACGTACCTGCGTGCGTGCTTGTGTGTGCGTGTGCGCGTGTACGCTTAAATGCAACAGCACAGTATGCATAAATATCAAATGACATATATCAATGATTTAGCATTTTGTGTTTCAGTGCTTCATCGATGATCATTGTCAACATTTCATCCGAAAAAACACCACCAGTAGCAAATCGTAAACAGACTAGCAAATCTTTACTTGGGACTGGCATATTCTTACAAAAATAAACATGTTTTCCGACTTTTCCATTCCTATGCCTGACCCGTTCTGACCTATGATTATTACATTGTAGCAGTGCCACAGTCCTGGAAAAATAATCAACATTTTACGGAGGTTTTAGGCGGCAGAGTTTATAACAGCTACATAAAAAAACTACCACCCTAAAAGCTTGCGAACCCCATTTTCTGTACACTTTTCACTACATCAGTAAGGGTGAACTCAAAAACAACAGACGCCAACAGTTAATAAAAACGTATCTCCTCTTGCACGACCCACTACAGCGTGAAACAGAATTTGAACATTCGCCGGCACTTATCCCGTAGTCTAGTAGACCCTTGGGGTACCACTGGAGATTTTATTATTTTCAGCCAGCTTCCTGGCTTCATTCGAACATCATCCTGCACCAAGTATACATCCCATTTCGGCCTTCACCAAACGACACATCGCTACACAAAGTAGGAGATGTACTACAGATGTAGAGGCGCGAGCAAGCGCAGTATTGTATTTTGTTCAAAGTAAGCAGGAAGGGTACACCGTGGAACTTCCTTTTGCTAGTTTGCCATTCAGCCAAGTAAGGACATACGAATTGGGGGCGTGAGGGGAGGGTGGATTGGTTTTAAAATGGTCTTTTGGGGAGGCTGGAGGAGACCGCTGGGTCGTAAAGCTGGCGCCAACATGTCGATCACTGGGTACACATCTCTATCTGTTGCATCTCTCTGCCCTTCTGTGTCTCGGTCTATGTCCCTGTCTGTGTGTCTGTCTGTCTGTCTGCCTCTGTGTCTGTCTCTCTGTGTATGTCTCTCTCTGTTTCTCTCTGTCTGTGTGTCTGTGTGTCTGTGTGTGTGTCTGTCTGTCTGTCTGTCTTTGTCTCTCTCTCTCTCTCTCTCTCTCTCTCTCTCTCTCTCTTCTCTCTCTCTCTCTCTCTCTCCCCCCCTCTCCCCCCACAGTCACACTGTCCCTACTTTCACACTGCCGAATAGACACCCAGTGACCACTCCAGTGTCGACAAGCTTACTACCAGTGTTGTCGTTTCCAGCAAAAGATTGCAGACTGTGTTTACACACACAAAATCACACTGTTGGATGTGATCCTGCAAGATGGAAAAACAAAGCAAGAACGAGTTGACAGAAAGGTAGATTAACAAGAGACCCAGTTATAGAAAAGAGGACAAATTTAGCGCAGAATTTCCAGAACAGTATACTGCAACCAACCTGGCATTTTCCCCGTGAATGTCCAGACTGCAAAAAAAAAAAAAAGGCATTGGCGTGGACTAGCAACAGGCATGGGGTAGGAATGAGTGCTGCGTTTCTTCACAGAGCATGCAGACTACAGACGAGCTGAACCAGATGGTGTGCTTGCACTACACGTGAACCAATGGTGACAAAGGAGAAACAGACACTGTGCAGGTCCAGCGAGGCTTGAAGCTACGTGACAGGGCTGCTCCCTAAACGTCATTGATGAGTAACCTCGAGAAGAGGCTCAAGAAATAGAGATTCGCGCAATGCTGGGCAAATAATTCAGAGCAATCCTTAAAAAAATCGCAATATCTAAAATGAATCCTGGCTGACTGCCTGGTCCATACATTCCCATTAAACTTGAAAGACCCCGGGACAGGGCAGAAGATGATCAGAGCGCCAGCAAGTCCTGCCTTGGAAGAGATCAAAGCAAAACGGCTCTTCACTTCAAACTCTACGGCTTTCACTGCATCGCGGAGGTGGCTGCTTAGCG
>CM054135.1:70112075-70129575 GCA_028751875.1 Rapana venosa
TCTGTGTCTGCATCTGTCAGTTTGTCTGTCTGTCTGTCTGTCTGTCTGTCAGTCAGGTTTTAAAGTTACATGCTTACAATAATTATATATTTACATTTTGGATGATTTGCTCCTCCCTTTTTTAAAAACAAAATTGTGTTCTTTGTTGTTTGGTTGAGAGGCATTTTGTTGTTTTTTGTGTTCTTTTGCTCAGAGGGCTGGTTGTAAGAAAAACATGTTTGCTTATGCCATCACCCTCTTTAAATAAAATTCATTCACTTCAATTCAATTCTCCGTCTCTCTCTGTCTCTGTCTGTCTGCCTGTCTGTTTGTCTGCCTGTATGTCTGTCTGTCTGTCTCTCTTTGATGTAAGACAAATCAAGATCTCGCTCAAAGTTTTGTTTTGATTTCTGGCCGAAAGCAAACTGTTCATTTTGGCCAGCAGCCATGGTCCAGTGGTTAGCCCCTTGGGTTACTGTCTGGAAGGTTGGTGGTTTGAATCCTATATGAGTCAGGGGGATATTGTGGACTTCGGCATGCTCTTACCCAGAGTGAGTCTGCTCTGGGCTCATTAAGAAGATTGAAACAACACAGTCTAACTTTATCCATTTAGCAGTTGTGATTTTGAAAGTGTTGGTCAAAATTAATCGACCAAAACTACGGGTGTCTGTATCTCTTGGGGCTGGCTGACGCCATGATGTTATGATAGGAAGCGTAGGGTAACTCCCTGTCAAATAATCTTGAAGCACATTCACTTCCATAGCAGCAGCGCCATTATTCAGCGATCCTCATAACCATTGGTCATCATATAATAAAAGAAAACTGTCTGATCCAATGGTCCTAGTTGCTCTAGCCTCACGGTGACCACAGTTTTGGTTTCCCCATACACTTTTGTGTCTGTGGTGATTTTGGTTCAAAGCCTTCGGGGTAGGGGGTTCACATGAGAGGGTCTTTGGAGGGATGTTGTAGGGGTCGCTATTCCAGGCTGGTGTCTCGCTCTTGGTGTCTCTTCGACTTTGAGCTAGTACTGTCGTCAGTAGGGGACGTAGTAGGTGGTGGTCTGCTAATGTTAGCTCAGAACAGTCACAACTGAGAACCATCAAAGTATTCAGCAGAAACGCACGACACATCTGTCTGTTGTTTTGTTTTGTACTATACTGTATTCTGATGCACGGCATTGTATCGCACTGTACAGCTTCAACATTCATAGCATATTAAAGAGCAAGGACGTTTGACTTGGCCCAGGCCAAAAGCTTTGCTAGTTATGTAAGTACAGTGTCACGGTATTTATCAATTAAAAGCATTGCTCTTTTTATTTATTTGATTTAATTTAATTATTTTATATAGAGGATAACTGAATAAGCACTCATATCATGCGCTTTTTTACATCCAGTCCCCATGTGTATGCAGTTTTGTAAGTTCTGTCATTTGTTCCCACCGGCACACAATGTCCTACTCTTTCGAAAAGCGGAACAAGATTTAACATGTGCGCAAGATGTTCTGCGTGCGTTCGCACTCGGGGCCTCGATTTATGGTCGCATCCAAGGGACATATGGGGAGAGTGGAGTCTGCACTGATGTTAACTCCAGAGGAAAAATCCCCTTGAACGGGATTCGAACCCGGGTCGTAAGATTGTGAGCGCAATGTTCTAACAACTAGGCTTAAAGTACCATATTGAGTATTGTCCTCAGTCATAACAAATATGTTCTCAGCCTAACAACCTACTCTCGTATAGGAAAAACTGATCGTCTAAAGTCGGAGTATGGTTGCCCACATGGCGATGTACTTGAACAGAGTCACGCACCCAAACTTATCCAACATGTACTTACAGTGATTTTGAGATGAGATGAATGAGTCTGAGTGCATATTCTGGGTGACCCCAGGCTGTTAGACTAGGGAACACGTAGCATACAATAACAGCAAAAGCAGATTCGGACTGTTCTCTCAAAGAAAGCACGTTACCACAAGTACAGCACCACTCTTCTTCAGAAAAAAAAGTTCCTGTCTGCACGTCTATTTATTTCCCTATACATTTTTCCCCCTTCAGAATGTGGCCAGAAAACTCTTTTGGGTAACTTCTTTTTCTAACTTGCGCCTAAATGGTTGTTGCATACGGGGACTTCGATTTATCATCCTGTTGGAAAGTTTAGCACCCAGACCAGTACTTTGGGTCAAGTGGATGAGGGGGGAAATCCGGTTTCAGACAGGAGTTGAACTTGTCTTCACCTCCTCCTGCAAGTGATGGGGGGTTGGCAGGCCTTTCTCTGTACACGGCCGGCAAAGGAGATTAGCTGTCTTTCCTCTGTCGTGGAGGGCATGGCCGGCCATGTTTATCTGCACACTCGCTGTTCTTCTGCATCAGGGCAAAGGGCAAGGCGGGGGCGTGCGGTAGACGCAGTGTGCCTCTTTGGACCAGCTGGCTGCCAAAAAAACAAGTGGCGTTTGAGACTGCAGCGTCAAAGTCATGCACGGCATACGTAGCAATGTGAAAGAAGAAAACGCTCATCATCAACATCAGAAGAGATTTCTAACACTGGAAGAAAAGCTAGACCTGGCAGAGGAGTCGAGTGGGGGTAGCTAAAACAGTTTATATTCTGTAGCGTTCTAGCTAGTATAAACAAACAACAAGTGTTTGTTTCTTTTTTTTTTTAGGGGGGTGGGGGCGGGGTGTAGGCTCAATGCTAAGCTGGTTTTACTGCCGTGTTAAGTGATACAGCTGATGAAGTACTGCTATACAAAGGTCAGAGTGGGTGCGGTATGGCTTATACAGAATACTGCGCTTTTGTAGCATCATCTGCAGGAAAATGGAAACAAAACATACAGTAAAAAAAAAAGTGTATTGTCATGCCGAGAATAAATTAATGTTTCTCAGTCGGAGCAATGGAAGCTTGACTTCTGAGCATCTTTTGAATCTTTTCCTTTCAACGATTATTTAGAAATAGAACATAATGAGCTTTTTTGGTCTATCGTTGTTCATTACCGCTTCTTTAAGAACACCCCAATCTAGAAGCCTGTCCCTGCATATGAAATCGCATCAGCAGTTTGAGAATCTGTTACCTACTCATAGATACATCACAAACAATTCCAACAAAAGTCTGACCAAATCATACTAACACTTCCTTTGCTACACGCATTTAAAACAACACTTGCTCCTTTCTTTCGTGTTGAAAATTATTAGTTCGTTTTACCTTGTTTCCTACAGACTGATATTCAAGAGCGATTCTTCAAGACTGCCCTTTCTTTGAATAACACATGTCTTGTGCCCTCCAAAAGCACTGCTTTGATCTATGTAGAATATGTCCATGCATCAAATTTCGTTCTTAAAGCTCCTCCAAGATCCGAGATTTTGTCTGTTTTGCTTGTCAGGCTTGACAACTGATTATTCTCTCAAGGCTGTCAAAATATTTATACCAGTGCCGTTTGCTTAGTTTATTGCTCCTCTAAACACACGTCTGCATCTTTCTATTTATGAAATGATATCACTATGCTACAAAAAATGCTTCTCACATTGAAACGAGTCAGTCATCTGGGTTCCACATGTCTGTCAGATGTTTCTCAAGTCATGTATACTTGCTCACCTCCTTCTTTCCTTCCTTCCTTCCTTCCGTCCTTCCTCTCCAAATACAAGATGTCTGCGCATTGCAGCCGAGACTCTAATCTCCTCCGGTTCACCTACTTTCTTTCAAACCGCATCCTTCTTTGAACATGATCTTCAATTTCCTCTGCATCATTCTCAATCACTCTCAAGCTTGTTTTTCATTTTTTCTTTTCATTTGGTGATAATCCAAACACGCCCATTCACTTCATGCCAGCCTGAAGATTCTGTCTCTGAAACACACACACACACACACACACACGCATGCAGCACGCACAGACACACACACAGACACACACACGCATGCAGCATGCACGCACAGACACACATACACTCACATATAAAAGCGAGCGTGCGCGCGCGCACACACACACACACACACACAGAGTTCCTCTTTGCGTCTGTCTCTTTCTATCTCTCTGTGTTTCGATGTGTGTACATGTATCTGTGTGCGTGTGCACGTATGTGTACGTGTGTGTGTGTGTGTGTGTGTGCGTATGTGCGTGCGTGTCTGAGTGTCTATGTGTGTTTTGTATGTGTGTGCGTGTTTTGTGTGTGTGTATGTTTGCGTGTGTGTGAAAGAGAGAGAGTAAGCAATCAAAGAGAGAGAGAATGAGAGAGAAAGAACGAAAGAAAGGCAGATAGACAGACAGACAGACAGACAGACAGACGCAAGCAAACACAGACAAAACACACACACACACACACACAGAGGAGAAAGAGGGAGAGAGAGAGACAGAGACAGAGACAGAGACCGAGACTAGAGACAGAGAGATACAGACACACAGAGCAGACATACACACACACAAACACACACACACACACACACACACACACACACACACACACAACACACACACACACACACACAACACACACAACACACACACACACACACACAGACAAAGTTTCTACGCAAGTTGGGCCTTTCTCTTGTTTGGTCCTTGATCCTCTGTTTTGGTGAATTTCTACAGCAACAACAACAACTACAACTAGAAGAGGAGGAGACTGACTGTACTGGACAACAATGGACTGACATTTCACGCCACTGGGTGGCGGAGAAATGGGAATTGCAGTCCTGTTTACTGGCAAAAGGACTCGCCAGTTCCGTGACACTGGACCAGAAGGTCCTCTTCCAATGGTCAACGGGTTAGCTTCGGCCTCCTTCAGTCCCCCTGCTCCTTACAGGGAAAGGGCTTGGCTTGATCAATAGGCTAGCCTACCACCGCTGGTTAGAGTTAGCAGTTTTAGGAGGGGAGGTTTGTGTTCTGTGTGTGTTAGTGTGTGTGTGTGTGTTAGTGTGTGTGTGTTAGTGTGTGTGTGTTAGTGTGTGTGTGTTAGTGTGTGTGTGTGTGTGTTGGTGTGTGTGTGTGTGTGTGTATGTGTGTGTGTCTGTCTGTCTGTCTCTGTCTGTGTCTCTCTCTCTGTCTCTCTCTCTTTCTGTCTCTCTATTGCTATATCTGTCTCTGTCTGTCTCTATCTCTGTCTGTCGTTCTGTCTGTCGGTCTGTATGTCTGTCTGTCGGTCTGTCTGTCTGTCTGTCTCTCTCTCTCTCTCTCTCTCTCTCTCTCTCTCTCTCTCTCTCTCTACTCTATCTCTCTCTCTCTCTCTCTCTCTCTCTCTCTCTCTCCCTACTTCCCTCCCCCTCTCCCTCCCTCCTTGTGTCAAGTCAAGTCAAGTCAAGTCAAGTCAAAATTTTATTTCCAGATGGTACATTGAATAAGCAATGCATTTGCTTTTTTTCATCAAGCCATCTATCTAAGAACAAATTTCGTAATGATTATACTAAGACATTACGTTATTGCATCATTTACCGTTAACTTGAACCAGTAAAAAAAGAGGAAAAAATCGATAAGGAGATACATTGAAAGTACAAATTACCACATATACATATACATGCACACACATACTCATGCATGCCTGAGCGCGTGCGCGCTCACGTCCACACACACATTTAAATAAAAATGTTTTAAGAATTAAAAAAAGAAAATCATAAAACATCAGGACAAACAAATTACTTCACCTACTGTTACATCCATTCTTTCACGTTTATACTTTAGATAATAAAAAGGTACAAGAATAAAACGTTAGAAAATACTAGGCATTCGTCATTACTGACAATATTACCTTGTGTGTGTGTGTGTGCGTGCGTGCTTGCGTGTGTGTATGTATGTGTGCATGCGTGTGTGCGTGTGTGTGTGCGCGCGCTGTGTGGGTGTATGTGCGTGCATATATGTGTGCGTGCGTGCGTGCGTGCGTGTGTCTCTGTCCCCACTGTCTGGCCTCCTGGCTGCTCCCGTCACTGATGTAGACAAGCGTAACTCCTACGCCTTGACTAGACAGACAGCAGAGGACGTGAAGAGACAGTGCTGGAAATGATGACAAGGGCTGGCCCCAACCTTTCTCTCTCTAGCAGGGTCCAGACAGAGCAAAGGTTGACAAATCTGATGTCCTTACTTCCAGCAGAAAGCCTCCAGTGAAAGCCTAACTCCAGGGGAGAAAAAAGAGGCTTTTTTAGTGCCCGTTCTCGGTAACAGTCATGTTGTTTATCGCCTGTCCTGTCGAAACTTTTTCCCTAGTCACAACCTACCTAGCTACATACTTCTGGTGGAAGAAAAAATGTTTGAGACATTTTTTTAAGGGGAGGGGGGGGGGGGGTATAAGAGTTTCCTGAACTTTCTACAACTGTTTCAAAGTACTGCCTGTGGTACACAGTTTGTAGATTTGGGGATTAGAGGAAGCCTTGCTTTTTTATGGATGTGGGTTGCGGAGGACTTGCGGTTTAATGGGACTGTGTTTTCATGGGCTTCCGCCTAAGTAGGCCTGAAGTTTTACAAGCTTGCACCATAAACATGATTGTGGTTTAGGAGGCGTGGGCCCCAGCTTCTGTACACTATGCTACACGAGTCCCTTAACTGAGCGAGGTTGTGTGGCTGACGCACTGACAGAATCTTCAGCTGTCTCCATTTGCGGTGGTCACGTACCATTACCTAGGTCTTGGCAAAGCTTTTAGAAGTCCATGTTGGTGATGCTGCTTGCCTGTTTCTGACTCTTTCTGCATCCTCTTCGATCTGCCAGCATATTGCTTTGTAAAATCATTGTCTTTGAAAGAGTTTTGGAATTTGTGGCATTGCTATAGCACTTACGGGTTTTCCTTTTCCTGAAGTATTTGTAAAGACATCGTCACATACCTCTGGTTTGTCTGATGATATTGCCCACTTTTAAATTGTTTTGTGTGATCCAAGCAGTAGAAATGAGATGCCTCAGAAGGCTCCTTGGCATCTCATACAAGGACCATGTCACCAACAATGAAGTCCGCAGAATGATCACTCAACAGGTGCGGGGTTATGAAGACCTACTGACCACGGCGAAAAAGAGGAAACTCAGATGGTATGGGCACGTAACACGCTCAGAAGGACTTGCAAAGACCATCCTGCAAGGAACAGTCCAGGGGAAGAGAAGACGGGGCAGACAGAGGAGAAAGTGGGCCGACGACATCCGTGATTGGACAGGGAAGGACTTCAGTGTCACCCAGGCACTTGCCCACGACCGCGCTAAGTGGAGCCAGCTGGTCCACCGTTCGTCCACCATGCAGCGCCCCCACGACCCTGGCGGGTTACGGGACCAGTGAGTGAGTGAAATTGTTTTATTATTCGTGTCATGGTCTTGGAAAGAGATGTTAAGATTTGCCCCGTTGCAATCAATGTTAATAGCTTCTATACCTCTCTGCAGCACAAACCATATTAACTCTACAACAAAAGTTTGGACCTTTTGATGTAATAAGATATAGAATAATCTCAATTGGTGAGACGACTATTTCAGTGTACGGCCATCTTTTCGACAGAAACGATTCTTAATTTCACCAGGTGTTTCTTGCACTATCTGAAGTAAACTGCTGAAGAATATGGTGACTGTTTCTAGCAAACGCCCCTGATCAAATAACTTACTACGAACAGCTCCAGCAGAAAAGCACAACGACTGTTCTGTCGACACATTAGTATTTTCTTTTCATAAAAAAACCCACTGCCAGGTAGTAAATTCTAGCTGAATAGAAAAGACATCTTGTCAGCAGTTGTGGGATTGAACCCCCACCAAGGTACCCGTTCAAGGGAAGTTTCCCCTGGAGTTCACATCAGCACTAAATCTACTCCCCCAAAAGTCTTCCCGATGAGACTATAAACCGGCTTCCCGTGTGCGAATGCATACAGACAATCTTGCGCACATCCGTTTCATCTTTCACAAGAGCAGGCCATTGAGTGCTGATAGGAACAAATGACTTTTTTTTTAAACAGCATGCGCACTTATTTTGTGTGTAAACATCATCACAGAAGTCGGAATATGGCTCATTAATGGTAAACACTGAAAGCCAATTTATGAGGAATACATAACTTTTTCAATTCATGATCAACATATACAATTCTGTTGTTAGGGAGCTCTTAAGTTTCGATGTGGATTTTGATACACAATACGCATTTACTATACCTTATCGTAAATACAATTATATTTCGTACAATATTTTTGTACTTTTTCTGAGAGGAAAGAAAAAGCACTGTCATAACAGTTGAACATTCCTTTTACAATAATTTCAAGGTCTTGTTGCCCTACATTTACCAACAAATTACTGATAACATGTGAGCAGTAAGCAAGAAATGTACCTCATTTTTGAAGTAAAGATTATACCATTGTACGTTTCGATTCGATTTTACATCTGTTCACTTTCATTGATATTACAATTGTACTTGTGAACTAATGTGGTTTGGATGAGTATTTGAATTTCGATCGTTTGTGTGGCTATTTCTAAATAAATGTCTTTCATCTCCCTCTCTCTCTCTCTCTCTCTCTCTCTCTCTCTCTCTCTCTCTCTCTCTCTCTCTCTCTCTCTCTCTCCTCTCTCTCCTGTCTCTCTCTCTCTCTCTTCTCTTCTCTCTCTCTCTCTCAAATATCATTTTAAGCGTCGGATGTTATTGTATAAGGCGAGACCAAAAACGTGTAAAATACAGTAATAGACGCAATCGCATGAATTTTCTGTTCATTTCTTATCAATCTGTACAGAAGAAAACCTAACAGATACGTCAGCATCCTTGTAAGATACTGTTCGACTTGCAGATCAAAGAGAAGAAAGAAATGAATATCAAAGGCAAGCACAAGATTTTATTATAGTCTAGACAGATGGACGTATGGGAAGTATTGATTGATACCTTTAAATGATATTTCTGTCAATGTTTTTTTATCATCAAATGTAACAAAGGGAACAACAGGATTCAGCTTAGGAAAAACAACACAACTGTTATCTTAAAAAACAAATTTTGTTTGAGTTTTGGTTCAGTATTAGATAATTGTAGATTCGTTTCTAAATATATTGCAGAATGTCTAATCTACGGAGATGTGGTTTACAAGCTCTCTCTCTCTCTCTCTCTCTCTCTCTCTCTCTCTCTCTCTCTCTCTCTCTCTCTCTCTCTCTCTCTCTCTCTCTCTCTCTCTCTCTCTCTGTATAAATATATATGATTGTATATAAATCATATCATACCATATCAAATATATCACAAGAATATCTAATCTATGAATATGTCTCTTACAGGCCTCCCAGTTTTCGGGAAGTCAGTGTGATCGTGAAGGTTTATTGTGTCTGGAACAGAAACAAGTCCTTGAAATTGGAGTATACTTCGTGTTATAGTGTCCAACTTAAGACACGTTTGTAGAATCTAAACGTTACAGATATCCATTTTTGTTCCAAATAAGCTTATTCATGGTTATATTTGATATCTTATGTTGTGCAGAATGCCTATTTTTCTTCTTCTATTTTTTTAAAGAAAGTGTTTGAGTTCAGAGAACTAACAGACATATAAGAATATCTTTTACAATTTACGGTTGGTTTATGCTCACGGCTTTTATGGTTGCATATTAATGCAAAAAGTTAACATAACTTCTTATCCTGTTGTTGCTCACAACCTATCTGAGAGGGGTCATGAATAAAACATCCAAATATTTGTCTCTTTATTTCCGTGTTTGTGTGTCTGTCCGTGTACCTGCCTCTGTCTGTCTGTCTGTATGCTTGTCTGCTTGTCTGCCTGTCTGTCTGTCTGCCTGTCTGTTTGTCTGTATGCCTGTCTGTCTGTCTATCTATGTCTCTGTCTGTCTGTCTGTCTGCCTGTCTCTCTGTATGTCTCTCTATCTATGTCTCTCTCTGTCTGTCTGTCAGTGTCTCTGTCTCTCTGTTCGTCTATACTCTCTTACTCTCTCTCTCTCTCTCTCTCTCTCTCTCTCTCTCTCTCTCTCTCTCTCTCTCTCTCTCTCTCTCTCTCTCTCTCTCTCTCTCTCTCCAAGCGAAATAACTTCAAGTTTTTTGTACAGCTTCTCAAATAGTCGCAATGTTTGATTCTGGAATTGAAAATGCACAGGAACATTGTTGTGACTTTCTTTGCGCCTGTTCGTTGTCAGGATTTCGGAGTTGCAAATCCCAGACATGTGAAATCGCCTAACCGATGCCTGCTTCACAATGCAATGTAAATGGCCTAAAAAATGTCCGTGGACATTGTCACTGAAAATGCAGTGACGTTCAATCCGTCTGCACACGTGTTACCAGTATGAGCTCACCGGCTTTATCCACTTTAAAAAAAAAAGTGAAACATGTCTACATTTCTCCATTCTTTACTCGTTCTTTTTTGTTGGCTGCCTCATCTTCTGTACCGTTCCTGTCCTGCTGTTCCCACACCGTTTATTTCAATCTCTCGCCCCAGTCAAACCCAGATTTCTAATGCTGCATCCTCCAGACTGGATGTCCACAGCAAGCCCCTCAATGTCAGGCCGCCGTAGAGCCACAAGCTAGAGGGGCCCTGCACTACTGCTGGATCACTTTTATGGTCTAGTCAAGTCAGGTCAAAATTTTATTTTATTTCCAGATGGTACATTGAATAAGCAATGCATTTGCTTTTTTTCCATCAAGCCATCTATCTAAAATCATTTGTTTAATGATTATACTGAAATACTACATTATTGCAACCTTTATCAATAAATTGAACCAGTAAAAAGAGGAAAATCGATAAAATAATACATTGGAAAATACAAATTACGCACATAGCGCATGGGTGCCCCTTCCTATCTAACACACGCAAGACATTGCATACTAAAGCCCCTACTGACGACAATAAGAGTTCATTAACAGAACTAGACTGAGCGAGACGTGCATCCGGAATGGCGACCACCAGATCTCACGTCCAACGATCCTCTCCCGTGAACCTCCAACCCCGAAGGTTTTAGCATAAACCCACCACAGACACAGAAGTGTATGGGAATCATGAGACCAGAGCAATCGGAGCCACCGAATCAGAGACCCTTTTCTGTTAGTGCATGATGATCACTGACGCTGGGCATGATGTGCAGACGCTGCTATGGAGGTGCATGGGCTTTGAGACTACGCCACAGGACTGTGCTCTACATTTTCTATCTTTTCTATCATGACATGTCCCGGCGTCTACCGGGCCCGAGTGATACAGTCTCCCGTAGTGCTTGTCATGGCATTTGCGCAAAATCGTGTTCATAAAGTGGATAAACCTCAACTGTTCAGTCACAGTCTTCCTAAGGAGCCCATAGCAAACTCATGCTGAAAATGAGCCGGCAGGAGTATGAGAAATCCCCAGGAATGTTATAGGATTTTAATCAGCGACGTTCCAGTCCGTAACTCAAGGCGCTAACCGCTGCACCAAGGGGGGCTGTTACATATTCTACTGTGAAAACTTACATATATAAACTCCTCATTTTATCTGAATAGTAGTGAGCATGTTTTATGGCCGGAGCAAAATTATGGATCCTGCTGGTGACATTATACCTCACCCGACATTCAGGAGGATTGAACTCGCGCCTAAAATACACCAGGCACTTCAGCACCAAAAGAGCAGTTAGCAAGAAAACAAGTAACTGTGACGCTGGACAGGGGGCGACTGTCCTACCCTCTGCGGTGTATCTTGGAGCACGTACATGTCCAGATGTGGCAGCAGTCAGCAGTATCGGCACAGTCACGTCGCTGACTTGCCAGCTTCCCCTTGCATCGTAAACTTTGGCTTGTAATCAGAGACCATGCTGCAGGGAGCTGTGCATGGGGAGAGAAGGCGAGGCAGGCCGAAGAAGAAATGGGCAGACAATATCACTGAATGGACCGGGAAGAGCTTCTCGACAACTCAGGCACTTGCTCACAACCGCGGCAAATGGAGCCCAACTGGTGCAATGTTCATCACTGCAGTGCCCCCACGACCCCGGAAAAGGATGAGATGAGAGAGATGAGATGTAATTCGAAATCTGCCCAGGGCCAGCTTTCTCGGCTAAGCAAAGTGCCAAAGTCTACATACAACTATTATCACACGTATAGCAGCTGTTTCCATAACCTATGCGGTCGTTAGTGAGTAAGCGTGCTGTCAGAGACCTCAGCTTCTCCAGGGGCTAGCATAATGAAGGCGGCGCTCATCTCCTCTCCGTCGCTGCTTTACCTTCCCTGACCCTGAAGAGGCAGGTACCCATTTACAGCTGGGTGAACTGGGGAAACTACTGTGCCGTCAGCACCTGGGCTTTATCACAGTTCTTGATTAAACCATTGACGCTGGGGGCAACAGCAAAGTGAGAGGCTGTATGACCAGTGGCTTTCCCACTCATGGAATTCCACTTTATAGCTTAGTCTTTAGTGATCAACTATGACTCTCTGACTAGGAGGCTTGACTTTCACAGTCCTTAATGTGCTGCAGCCCTGGTGGCTAGTTGGCCTTTGGAGAACATCTCCAACGCTGACTGTCCTTATGCCCACTTGGCCGAGAGAGTGGGGATGTACTGCGGGCAAGGCATCTCCACTATAATCAAATTTCTGCCCAATTTCCGAAACAGCAGCTGCCTCCTCTGCTGTTTTGGAGGTCATCGTCGAACACGACGGACTAACATACTAACACACGGTCTCTCATCCAAGAAGTAGCCACACTCAACACTACTTCCTCTTAGCTTGAGGAAAGCGGGTGCTCTGACCCCTGAGCTATTCCGTCTCTATTGTTATTCTTTAACATTGTATGGTGATACTGTCTTTAGTCAGGAAACCCCCCCACGACTTATAGCATAGCATCTTGGAATCCTCGTCAAATGAGAAATATATAAACACATTAACTGATGTTGGTGTGCACTTAATTGTATTCTATGGCAGTGTGTGTGTGTGTGTGTGTGTGTGGGGCGTTCGTGCGTGCGCGCGCGCGTGCATGCGTGAGGGAAAGAGAGAGAGAGAGAGAGAGAGAGAGAGAGAGAGAGAGAGAGAGAGAGAGAGAGAGAGAGAGAGAGAGAGAGAGAGAGAGAGAGAGAGGAGAGAGAAGAGAGAGAGGAGGGAAAGAGAGATGCAGCGCATGTGCACACATTGAAGAAAAAGAGTGAGATATCCAGCATTGGAATAAAGCAAACAAACGCGTCTCTAAGTGAAAGTAATGACATCACCGTGTGCCTTGTCTACACAATCATGTCTCAGCTGTGTGCGACAGGTAATCTCCTGAAGCAATGTATGTCCTCTCTCTGTCTCTCTCTCTGTCTCTGCCTCTCTCTCATTGTAAGTGCGAGTGTGTCCGTTGTTGATTTGTCTGTATCTGTCTGCATGTGTGTTTGTGTCTCTGTCTCTGTCTGTCTGTCTGTCTGTCTTTTGTGTGTGTGTGCCTATCTGTCTGTCTGTCTGTCTCTCACTCACTCTCTCTTATCGTAAGTGCAAATGTGTCCACCATTTATTTGCCTGTATCTTCATGTTTATGTGTTTGTGTCTCTGTCTGTCCCTCTCTGCCTCTGTCTGTCTGTCTGTCTGTTTCTGTCTCTGTCTCTGTCTGTATGTCTGTCTTCCTGTAATGTATGTATGTATGTCTGTTTATCTCTGTCTGTCCGTCTGTCTGTATGTCTGTCTGTCTCATCCTTTGTCATGGTCTAGAAGCTGAATTCGTTGTTTATATGCCCGTACTTAGCCTATTGCTTATCATGCATGAAAAGAAAAGATACTTCGCCTTCTTTCTCGTAATAATGGTTGCTGTCTGTCATGTGAGGGGAAACGCGTTGCGGCTCCAGACAAGCGCCTAACAAGTCAGGCCCAGCGCATCCGACTTCGGTGTGGTAAAGGATCGTTATCTTTTAAGTTTGTTTTTTCTAGAATAAAAAGGCAGAATAATAAACCAAGAAGGCAGAAAATAGCAGGAGACGACAGGAAGAAAAGGAACAAGGCAGTAACACGCAGAGGACTTGACAAGACTCCATTTCTATCGCACAACGTAGGATGTTGGCGGTCTCCGTCTTTTTCTTCTGCCCTCAACCTTTCCTTCAACAACTGTCGGCATCAGATTGGTTTGTGCGTTTCTGTTTGCTTTGACGAACGTATCTCAGTCTTCGCTTTTAAATTTCAGCCAGCCTTAATTAATTGTCTTTACGTTCAGAGTTAATCAAGAAAGCTTTTATTTGCTCCTCTGTCTGACCGTTTGACTCTTCGACTTCGATATTGTCAGCTTTGAGTGATTAGCAAGCGGACTTTCGAAAAGCGAGGCAATCAATCTTATTGAATGGCAAGTTAGTTAACTACAACATTAATACGTCTGTTTATTGAAACTCTGTGCTTGAGTTCAGCGTTCAACTGGTTTTGTTTGGTTGGTAGGTTGGATGGTTGGTTGTTTTTTGCTTGTCCGTTTAATCCACGTATTCAAATCTTTGTTTTTTCTTTAGGGAAACGATTGTGGGATTAGATTGTTTGCCTGTAGTTCCGTGTACCTTCGTTAGTTAGTAAATTTCGAAGTCGTCAGACGTTTTCAGATCTTTAATGAGACTGGCTTTCCATGGTCAAGGCAGCGTGGTTAAAAAATGTGGACCGTCCACACGACTAAGGGACGCCACTGAAAGCAAGTTATTTTTTTTTTTTAAAGTGACGTCACTGTTATGTCCTTGACAAGTAACTGAAACGAATACCCAGTGTTGTATTTTTCTGTGACAGAAGATAAATTAACTTGTTCAAAATAAAAGAGAAAAAGTAACCAGTAACATTGCGTTTACTGTTTGTTTCATAGTATTTATTGAACGGACTAAACATCCGAGTTTTTTTTGGTTTTCAACTGTCAACATCGGAAACAACAACAGTATGTTTTTCTCCTGTTCAGATAGCATCAAACCCGTGTGGTGCTAATCCCCTTAGAGTACATTAGGCTTATCTTAAAGCCTGCTTTGACTCCTGATTGGAATCTTCTTAGGAAGATTAAGTGTACGCTACACAATGAAATGATAGTCCAGATCCACACAGACAAAAACACAAGTACAGGCACATAAGCCTAAGTCCTCATTTTGTCTCCTTTCTTTTTTTTCTAATGAATTAAGCCGGGTAAAAGAACTCCGAGACAGAGTTAAAAGCTAACTACGGCCACCATAATGGACTCCACAGAAGCCCGTACATTTCCAGTTACCTCACCAAAATCCCTTGTTCAAATCCGGGAGGAAGAAAGCACAAGCTATTCCAGCGGGAACGGTATACCCAAACTAAAGCTCTGCTCAACGGTGGCCATTTTTCAACGTCAGATGAGGACAATTTGGTTTCAGGGAGAGGAAGACCATTCTCCATACCCCAAGGACGGACTTACTTTCGGGCTGGCCCTAAGACTAAGTGATGGCGGCCTGTGTCCAGGGGGTAAGTGAACACAGGGTACCACGCACTCTGCCTCTTTTCATTCTTAGCTTACCGTGTCACGGAGATGTATTGTCTCTTCATACACACACGGCCACATAGGCACTCGCGCACGCACGCACGCACGCACGCACGCACACACCCGGGTGCGCGCTCACGCACACACGCACGCACGCACGCACGCACACACAGACACACACAGACACACACAGACACATCACACACACACACACACACACACACACACACACACACACACACACGCACACACACACAGTCTTTCGGATGAGACTATGAACCGAGGTCCTGTGTGCAAACGCACGCGGAACATCTTGCGCACACGTTAAATCCTGTTCCGCTTTTCGCAAAAGTAGGCCATTGTGTGCCGGTGGGAAGAGATTATAAAATTGACAAAACCGTATACACACGGGGACTGGATGTAAAAAAGCCTATAAGTGCTTATTCCATTATCCTCGATATAAAAGAATAAAATAAAATAAACAAAATAAATATAAATAAAACACACATACACACGCGTACGCATGCACACACACGCACGCGCGCACTGAATGAATGGATAACTGAACGAGTGAATGAATTTTATTAGACAAAGCTACAAGCCCATCAGACAAAGCGAGTAAATTTTCCTAACGTCATATTGACATACTGAGAGTGGAACTGAAAAAGGAAGGCATCAATAATGATACAAACACCCGATGACAACTTAACCGAGTCCTTGTCAAACGTACGGGCATTTGGATCATCTAATCATGTTTGCACTGCTTTCCAAGTAAGCCATTGTTTCGCGGTGAAGAATTTATCTCGGACAAAAGTATATCCAGGGGCCTGATTGTACAAAAGGACCTGTGCTGGTTTATTATCGAAAAAGAATAAATTCAAATTCACAATGATAGCATACAACGTACAAAACAATACAATCGCTCTCTTCACATACCTGACACGTGCGCTGCACTGTGAATAAAACTGTCGATGCAATTCATAACACAGCAAAAGAGAGACAAAGCGAGTAGAAGATTAGAGGGCAGATAGTAGAGATAAGAGAGAGAATGAAAAAGGAGAGGATCAAAAATGAGAAGAAAAGCAGAAAAGTCCAGAAATATATTTTTTTGTGTTGAATTTTTGATTCATTTCATGCTTTTAATCGAGGTATGAATAACATATGTGTAGATTTTTTGGCATAGTATCCCTCTGAATAGCGTTTTGTAGAAATTGTTCCACCGTCACACATCGGCCTATCTACGAAAAAAGGATTTATTGTGCGTCAAGATGCTGCGTGCGATGCACCACGGACGAAAGTTTAAATTCTTCATCCCTCTCATTTTGGGAGAGTCGATTGCATGTTAACTCCGGGATAAACAGTCCCATCATAAACGGGGAATGAACAGGGTCGTCAGAGCGAGCGAATGTCTAACTATAGGCGAGAGAGAGAGAGAGAGAGAGAGAGAGAGAGAGAGAGAGAGAGAGAGAGAGAGAGAGAGAGAGAGAGAGAGAGAGAGAGAGAGAGAGAGAGAGAGGAGGGGAGATTTTGCCTGTTGAGCACAAACAGCTCAACCTCAAACGCAACAACACTGCTAAAAAAAGCCAGCAACAACATAATACTCAGAACGATAACAACAAAACCTACGATAGGTTTTGACCCGTGGTTACATTATAAAAAACAAAAAGTAAACATCAATCACATCCTGAAGACTGTGATAAAACGCACATCCTGAAGATTTGTTCAGGACAAACGGGGGAAGCGGTCACCTGAGGAACTTCGTTTTAATTTAAACGACAAAACATTGTCCATCACAGGCATGTCCAGCAGATGATGCATTTCTCCTGTAACCCCAGGGTCTGCAGTTCCTGTAGAATCTTCACAGCCAAACCTTTCTCGTTATTTCTCTACTCTTTTCGATGGGTAAAAAAGTGTGAATCCCAGTGTTTCGGAATTCTTCTTCTCCATCGACGCTCAGACAGCAACTACTGTTGTCTGTCACATGAGCGAAAATGCGTTGCGTTGCCGTTAAGCGCCTGACAAGTCAGGCCCAGCGCATCCCAATTCGGTGTGGGAGAAAATTGTTGTTTTTTTAAAAGTATTTCTGGGATAAAAAAAGGGCAGAGAGTGGACTGAGAAGGCAGACAATAGATAAACAAGAAGGTCTCATCCAAAAAAGGGGAAGAAACAAAGAAAGGAATAGAACAGAAGGAATTTTTATCATATTTTCAGAATGCGGGGATACTACTTTTTTGTAAAAATTCATTTCATT